>OX422140.1:252358709-253558709 GCA_949129095.1 Volucella bombylans
AGCCATTTCAAACAAAGATGTCCCAGTGCGAAATGCTGCCATTTCTGTAAGCAGCGTCACCATTCTCTGCTACACGAAAATACTCGCAGCATGGGAAGAGCTACACACGGTGCACCTTCAGCTACGCAATTTGCTCCTCATCCATCTACGTCCAGCCATACAAATAACCATCAGCCACACCAGGACTTCCACTGTTAGTCCAAATACTTCGGAGTTCCAACCACACACATCAAACAACACACATCTCAACAGTTATCATGACAGCACGAACACAAAGGTTTTATTAGCTACAGCGTTGTTGAAGGTTAGATCTTCAGGTGAAGAAGCCGTCGACCTGGAACTTGAGTCGTTAACCTCAAGCTATACAGGCAAGGCGCAAGTATTGGTCTTTAGGACACTGACTGGGCTTCTTCCGGCCCAATACATTGACTGTAGTAATTGGAATAGTATTCGAGGCTTACCTTTGGCGGATCCAACATTCAATTTACCGTCAAAGGTAGACATGCTATTAGGGGGTGATATTTACAGCGACATCCTTCTCAGTAAGGTCACCAAGGTTGCTAGGAATTCCAGTCCGGTCGCTCAAAAAACCCAGTTAGGATGGATTCTATTAGGAAAGATACCCAGGAGCGCTCAAGTAAGCAGTTTTTCGTGCCAACTCGACTCAACCATCGACACAACACTCCGAAAATTTAGGGAGATCGAAGAAGAGCCCTTTCCAAGGTATGAAGCTGAGGAAGAAAAAGAATATGAGGTACATTTTATAAAAAATACGATAAGATTACCTTGTGGTCGGTATCAGGTTTGTCTAACGTTTAAGGGTGGCAAGTATCCCACCATGGAACCAACACGTCATGGTGCTTTAAAACGATTTTCACAGTTGGAGAGGAGACTCCATTGTAACCCAACACTACTAAAAGAGTATTCAAAGACCATGCAGGAATATCTGACACTCGGCCATAAGTCTCCTGTAAATGAGTCAGATTACGTCCTTCGAACACCACATCACTATTTTATTCCTCACCATGCGGTCATCAAAGAGTCCAGCACGACAACCAAACTGCGAGTGGTCTTTGATGTGACATTTAAAGCAGTCGGTGGGGCATCACTCAACGACCACTTGATGATCGGACCTAAGATGCAGAAGAACATAATTGATATCATAATGAGATGGCGGTTATACAAGTACACATTTACAGGAGACGTCGAAAAAATGTACCGCCAAAATTCAAGTCAGCAACAAGGACTCCCATTATCAACACATACTCTGGAGAGAACAGCCTGAGGAAGAAATAAAGATGTTTCGCTTACGAACAGTGACGTTTGGTACAGCATCAGCACCTTACCTCGCTATCAGAGTTTTCCAGCAGTTGGCAGACGACGAGGCGCATAGATTTCCGTCAGGAGCACAGGTTTTGAAGGAGGAAACATATGTTGATGACGTCATCAGCGGAGGAGACAGTATTGAAGAGACACAGGATAAGTTGAAGGCTGTTAAGGAACTGTTGGAGACCGCAGGATTCCACTTACGAAAGCACGTCAGCAACTCCAACTTAGTACTTCAGCACATTCCAATGGATCAGCGTGGGATTAACTTCTCCATTCCATTTGATGAGAATGCCAACGTGAAAACTTTGGGCATAAGATGGTTACCAGCACTTGATGTTTTTTCCTTCCAAGTCACAACTATAAATACTGAGGACATCACTAAACGGTCGGTACTCTCCTCCATAGCCCGGCTCTATGACCCGATGGGTTGGGCTTCACCTTGTATTATCAAGGCGAAGATGATAATGCAGAAACTATGGTTTAAGGGATCGGAGTGGGACAAACCAGAACTACATTATGAACTGTTGAAAATGAATTACCTAAAGCGATGGAAACGAGTGCAGGCATTATTGCAATCGTTCTGGAGAAGTTGGAGTTCGGAGTACTTGTCACGACTGCAGCAGAGACCAAAATGGATAAAGGCAGTACACAGCCAAATCAAGGCAGGCGATTTAGTTCTCGTCAAAGATGAAAGGCTACCACCACTCAAATGGAGAATGGCCAGAGTAAAGAAGCTTCACCCTGGTCCCGATGGTCTGGTCAGAGTAGTGACACTTAAAACAGATAGTGCGGAACTAAAACGACCGGTAACGAAGATATGCCCACTTTCGAGCAACACATTAAACGTGGACACAACACAGATTTAAGGCAGGTATACAACATCACAAACATAACCACCTATCGCCTTACTTATAACACAGATACCAATACCCAACACAACAAAATTTCTACATAAAGCGGAAACGTGAAACGCCCCTCCTTGACCGTACTCGGACCACCAGCAACGTAGGATCTCGAGGAGGCAATCACGTCCGCAAAACTCGGAAAATTCAACACGATACTAAAACCATTGCGGATCTAGAACAAATATACGAACAAAAACCAACAAAACCGACACTCTCAAAACAACAACACACAGAAATAAAACATTTTACCTTCAGCGGAAACGTGATTGTGTCGCCAAATGGCCCCTCCTCTACCGTACTCGGACCACCAGCAACGTAGGATCTCGGGGAGGCTATCACGTCCGCAAAACTCCACAAAGGTTCAACACAACGCTTAAAACTATATGGGATCTCGCACAAGGATTCGAACAAAAATCCACAGAACCGACACTCTAAAATTAACAAAAAAAAATAATAACGGTCATACCAACTCAAGCGGAACTGTGATTGTGTCGCCAAATGGCCCCTCCTGGACTGTACTCGTACCGCTAGTATCGCAGGATCTCCAGGAGGCAATCACTTCCGCAAATACTTCGCAAAGTCCAACACATAATTTAAAATGATTATTAACATTCCGGATAAAACAACAACACAACACTCAGCAGCAGAAATAACCCTCTTAGTAAAATTGTGTTATTTCAAAGAAATAGAAACTAAAAGGGTCATAACATTAAAAAGGGGCAACAATTACAGGAATGTCAAATCACGGCAACACTACAAATGATAAAATCATAGTCCACTCAAACATAAATTTCACTCAACTTTACTGCGAACTCATCCATCGCATACTTCATACATCCCATCCATAGTGCAATACAAACAGCACAACCAACTCAGCAGACATATACATTCATACACATACGCACATACAGTCCACTCACTCGTGATACAACTCGATCAAAGCCAATTACCATTCATGCTCAGAACTCCAAACACACACACGCACACACACACACATAACTTACGCACTTGAAGCTAAAGAAAAACAAATAAAATGAAATCAAAAAAAAAACGAATGGAGGCGAAAACTAGTAAACAACATTTAAAATATTATTAAATCAATGACATAATAGAATTTAGTCATTAAACTTACCCGAAATCACGGCAACAAATCAACACAATAAAATAAAAAAAAAATAAAAAAAATCACAAAATCAACAGAAAACAATATGCGAATTTACTACCGCGCACTTCACTTCCACACAAAAGAACAACTTTTGTCACCACAAATTACGGAAGCTGTAGTATTGACAAAATTATAAAGGGAGATGGGGAGTAGCATCTGCATTACTCAAAAGTAGTTTTCTTTTGTTTGTCATGTCCTCTCGTTCACGTCCATTAGTGTGCATTGTAAATTGTTCTAATGTCATTTCTTTTTTACATGAACTTGAATTCAAATTGCCATTAATGGTCAGAACTTCTGAAGACGGCAGCATCCAGAGACATTTACAATTGCGAACGCTGTTCACGGCCGGGGAGAATGTTCGGAAATCAACAAATTCGAAATAAAAATATATTGTAAAAATAAGTTTATGCTGATATATAAACAAAGAAATGTTAACAAGTAATTTATAAAACAAACAAAACATGTACTAAAACGAACAATAATAATGTCACGACACAAATGTCAATCAGAACAAAAATAACATTGGATTAGCAGTTAAAATAAAGATTTTCACTTTTAAGTTATTATAACGTAGAAATTACCGAAAGATAGTCGTTTTATTTCTCCTTTTTTATCGAAAAGTTCTTTTTTTGGAAAAGCAACACCGCTTAAAGAACATTCTCGAAGTTTCTGTTTTCGCACCGTACCGAGCTCTTTTGCAAGTTCTTTGCTATCCATTTGTTCGAAATTATCGTCAACCTTTTTCTCTATTCTATTAAATTTGTCATAAACATTCTTTCTTTCACATTTGTTATCGATTTCTTCGAACTTTTGGTGTAGAACGTTATTTTCTTCTTCCAGTTTTTGTTCTAGACTATTCTTTTGTTCGTCTAACTTTTGCTCAATGCTATTCTTTTGTTCTTTCAGATTTTTCTTTTGTTGGTCGATACTGTTCTACTGTTCGTCCATTTTTAACAAGAGGAGTTGCATCATCGCAGCCATACAATTGCCGATACTTATCTGTTCATCCTCCTCAACATCAAAGGTGTATGTATCAGGATCATGTCCTTCGTTGTTCAAAGCCTCCTGAAGTCGGAGAACCAAGTCACTCTTTCCATTATTTGAGTTGAACGAGGGTGAATTGCAATAGTTTTCGACCCATTCTAGCTTTTTCAAACAATCACCAAAACAATTTTTTTTTATTTTCTTTTTTTACACACAATAAGTCCTATCCCACTTCTGGCATCACTGACCTTTCATGATCTGCATTATCAGATTATTATCACAGTTTGGATGCATGGAAAGAAACAAAATCATTAATTTTTTGCCAAAACAAAGGGACAACACTTGACACATAAGTAAAAACAGTATATGGAAAAAGTATTTGTTGTTGCCTTTGTTTACCTAATACGATCACTGGGCGGCTGCCATTTGTATTTTTTTGTCTTGGTGTAGTGTAGTTTTTATTCGAGCAGCTGTGACGTGCGGTAACTGCCGTGAATATTTGTCGAGTGTTTAGTTTAGTTAAGATATTAAATTAGTGTATTATCAAGTATTTCAGGTAAGTGTTTTAATTATATTGTATTATTTTTTTTGATATTAAAATGTTTTGTGTTGATTCTCGGACTTTACATCCCCATTAATAGCTACCCTTTTGTATGTGCCTGTGTTGTATTTTTGGCTTAGGTGAATTGAGTGAGTATATGAACATTTTGAATAAGTGGATTTATTTGTTATGATTGAGTGATATGTATGATTTGTGTTTTGAATGGGATGAATGGACTGTGTGTTAGGAATCCACACATACACCTCAAATCATTCCAATCTAATACATACATTTTGAGTGGATAAATGGACTGTATATGCTGTGTGTTGGAGTGTGGTGTGGTGTGGTGGAGTGTAATTGAATTAAATTGGAGAGCCAACCAACATGTTCCCTCAAGGAGACCTATTGTCGACAACAACGAACTATCTAGACCGGTGGCAGCACGTTCAAACGTGCATTATGTCGACAGAATATTTGCTTGTGCCACTGCTGACCTTTCCTAACCCGGAGATCTGTGCGGACTTTCTACGCCTTGGTAATCATAGTAACTGTGCTGCTGATTCACTTCTAAAAGTTGCCTCAGAACCTGGGTCAACAAATGCACGGAGATCATGGCACCTGCCATCAGCTGAGACTACCTTGACTATCGCTGTTGCTGTGTTGCAAAAAAAGGTGTTCCGCGAATGCGATGTATGCGGCTGGTCGATGGGTCTACAAACAAACTCTGAGGCGCCTGAATTCAGCTGTATTTGCTTACTTATGGATTGCAAGTTTCGGTAAGTACTTGCGAACATACTTGAATTTTTTTATTTTGTAAATTTTATTTTAAATGTAGTAATGAGTGGCGTCGCTGCTGGCAAAAATATCAGTTATTCGAGCTTGGACAATCTCGAGTCGGGCAGTTGTACGCGAGACAGTTCTCACACACTTTCACTCGGCGCACGGTTTGCCACTTGTGTTTTGTGTCCAACTGAAGAAATTTGCTCCCCGTGCTCCCCGAAATCAGATGAAGTCCTTTCCGCAGGGAAGTTCCGTAGAATTGCCCAAATCTTCTTCCCTGCGTTGAACAAGGAAGTTTTTGGAACAGGATGTAGATGAGAATAACATCCCAGTGGTTAACTGGCACTCCAAGTTTTTCTAATGAGTGAAAGCATTCTTGAGCTGTATCAAGCATAGACCTTAACCCATTGGTGGACTCCCTCGTTAAAGATGGTTGGCTGAAAAAAGATTTTACTGGGCATTGACCAGGACCCGCTTAAGGTCGTATCTCGCCTTCAACAAGTCCCATGCCTTGACATAATTTTCTGCTTCGGGACCTCATAGAGCATACGTTCTGCGTTACCACCAATTGAGGATTTTAAATAGTGTAGTTTCTGGATGTCGTTCAGGTGAGTATTTGTATGAATTAATGATGTACATACATCATAAAATGAACGCCATTTCGTATAGCATCCAGATAACGTTGGAATATTTATTTTTGGAAGTCGAAAATCCCCACCCGTACCAGCAGCAGCTGACGATGTGTTGAACTTCTCTGAAATAGCCTTTGCAGTTGATACACACTTGTCGATTGCGTCTAAGAGCTCGCAGAGTTAGACCAGGTGGGTTTCTAAAAGTTGTTCATAGACCTTCATTAATTCTTCCTTTGTTAAATCCTTTTCTAGCTTGGCTGCACCCATACTCGTAATTTCATCACGGTATCGCCTTGCTGTTGCCAAATTATCATCAAGGATGGATAGACGGCTGGATAAATAATTTGCTGTACAGTGCGATTCACCAGTCTTCCATCTGAAAAATCGTGCACATCCTGAGCAAATTGTGCTTTTTGCAGCTCTCTAAACGATATGTTGAATGAATATGGATTGAGGTAATTAAATAAATGTAAATCTTATTGGATGTACATATATTAGAATATATAGAGTGTGTATTAGATATATGTATGTTCAATGTGCATACATATATGTATATTAGAATGTCGGATTAAGTAATTTAGTTTAAATCATACAAATTCATAACTTAAGTTATATTTGATCTATATATGTTTATTTATTTATCGCTTAATACAAGCAGCTCCAAAAAAAATTAGAAATAGATTTAACAATATGTACCTAAAAATTAAAAATTAAGAGGGTAATGGGAAAAAAAGGAGCTTGTAAGTGTGTTTTTGCTGCAATCAAAATCGAAAAGTTGATGACTGTCATTAGCCACGCGTAGCATTCGAGAAGTAGGCTCATTACACCCATAATTCGTACCTTGAAATTGCAGGTGGAAGATAGGCATTGACTTCAGAGTACGCAAAATGTATAGGTTTCCTCAAGCGATGTAAGAAATATTTTACCCCTCTGATCTGGCCTCAATATATAAGGCATTCATCCGCCCAAAATTGGAGTACAATGCCCACATCTGGTCAGGTGCTCCTCAAACATCTCTGCACCTGCCAGATAGGATTCAAAACCGTGCGATAAAACTTATTGATTATACTAATACCAGTCAATCAATTGTCACGGTCGAACACCGACGTAATGTCCCCTGTCTCACTTTGTTTTATCGCTATTTCCACCATCAGTGCTCCACTGAAATCGCCATTAGCATTCCGCCCATTCAAACTTTCAACCGTAACACCCGTCTCGCTATGAATGCTCATCAGTATACCCTCAAGCCCATTTTCGGACGTACTCTAAAATATTGCGAATCGTTCCTAAGCCGTACAACTCGCTTATGGAATGCCCTGCCGATATCTGTATTTCCTGGTCGTTATAACTTGCAAACATTTAAAAGCAAAGTACATAGGTACCTCTCTTTTCTCCCTCCCTAAATTTCCTTTGCCCGAGCTGTGAACAATCACCTTAAGGGTACACAAACCCCTTGAGCGCGCGCTCATTATAAAAAAACAAAAAAAAGCAAAAAAACAAAGGGAGATTGTTTGTAAAGGGTCCGCCATCTAACGTTTTTTTTTTCAACTAGTGCTTATTTCGTGAATGGTAACACCTAGCTCATGTCTGATTTGACAGATAATTAGTCAAATCAGACATGATTTGGATCCGGTAGGCAACGTCATTAGTGCGGGTTATCACCTTGTATGGACCTTCCCAGTCCTGTTGCAATTTTGGTGATTTGCCTTTCTTACGCTGAGGATTATACAACCTCCTTCTTAGAAGCTGGAAGATTTCGCCTTGATGTCATGCCTAGTCTTCATGCGCGCTGCTCTCAGGCTTCATCTTTTCTCTGGCGTCTTCATGCAATTTTCGAATCCCGCTGAGCAAATCATTCACGTAGTCGTCCACCTCTTTGAGCTCCGTAGGTGGGGAACCGAATTTTGCTTCCCTTGGCAACCAAACTGTTTCACCAAATAAGATCTCGGATGGTGATTAAGAAAAGGGGTATGTGTCGATCTCGATCCCGCTGGTAGTTGCTGACGACCTTAGATAGATGCTCACTCAAGGTCCGATTGAATCACTCAACAATTCCATCAGATTGAGGGTGCAGTAGCGTTGTCCTTGTCTTCCTTATTCCCAGGTATTGGCATAATTTCTGGAAGACTTTTGATTCAAAGTTTCGCCCTTTATCAGAGTGTAGTCCCATTGGGACCCCAAATCTTCTCACCCAGTTGTTTGCTACCTGTTCGGCTACGGTCTTGATTTGGGATGGTAAATACTTCCGGCCACTTGCTGAAGTAATCCCTGACGAGGGTGTATCGGTTACCATTAAAGGTTTCGGGAAACGGCCCAGCGATGTCGATGGCTATTCGTTCGAATTGTGCTCCAACATTGTATTGTTGCATTTGTCGATGTGGCTTTACTTTTTGCCATTGGTAGCCGCACACCTTATGCACTTTTTGCACCAATTCTCGACATCTTGTTCAGCGATTAGCCAATAGAAACGTTCCCGTGCCTTTTCTAATGTCTTGTTTATTCCCAAATGGCCTCCTGAGATTCGTGGTTCGTATGTGGCGAATCCCGAGAAGCTTTTCAGTTGGTGTCTATCTTTATCCAACTTTTCACGGCTTCGACCTTGTTAGGATCCATCCTTACTCCTTCCGCTGATATAATGTGACCCAAATATTTTACTTCCGGACGGAACCAGGCGCACTTTTCTGGGTTGAGCTTTAAATCAGCACTTCGAAGCCTCCAAATACTTCTTTTAGATTTTCGCGGTGCTCCTCGAATGCCTTACCTATGACGGTAACGTCATCCAAATACACGAGGCAGGTTTTCCAGGTGAGTCATTGCAATGTTAGTTCCAATAGTCGCTCGAGGTGGCCGGTGCGTTGCACAGTCCAAACAACATCACAGCAAACTGCCAAAGACCGCTTCCTGTAGTGAAGGCAGTTTTCTCACGATCCGTACGATTTATCTCTACCTGCCACTAACCGCTCTTCAAGTCAAGAGTTGAAACCCATTTAGCTCCAAAAAGCATATCCAAAGTGTTATCGATTCTCGGAAGTGGGTAGCTGTCCTTTTTAGTGACATCGTTGAGACGTCTGTAGTCTACACAAAACCTTGTGCTGCCATCTTTCTTCTTCACGAGATGCCCACGGACTTTGCGATTCTTCAATCAGCCCCTTAGATTTCATCTTCGACACTATTTCGGCAACTTCTGTTTGCTTTGCCAATGGAAGACGACTTGCAGGTTGACGGATTGGTCGAGCGTAACTGGTGTCAATGTAGTGTTGAACAATATGCGTACGTCCATATTCTCCGTCTTGTGTACCAAATATATCAGCGTACTCTCCTATAGCTTTTCTGCCAGGATTCGCTGATCTTCGTCCAGATTTTGTTCTTGATTTTTATGCTCTGAACTGTTGCGACCGATGTTGCACCCTTTGCTTCCATTGTGGTCGATATAGCCTCAACAGGTAAGCATTTTCGCATTATCTCCATCTCTTTCATCTTTACACTGAATGTGGATTTAGAATCCTTACAGGGACCATGTTCGTTTTTGGCTCCACTAAGGTCTTTCCCACCCTTTCTATTTCTGGCCCCATCAAATAGAATCGGTGGCTACCTAGACCACCTTCCACTTTTGCCCACGTAATTGCTTCCGACGAAGGCTCTAGACTCTGATTTCTGCAGATGATGACATTTAAGACTGAGGTATTGGCGTTTCCGTATATCATTGGTATCTCGATGTTTCCGTATTTCAGGGTTTGTGCCCCCAAGTCGACTGCAAGTCCACGTTCTCTCATGAATTCTGTACCAGTGATGCACTCGTCACATATGTCAGCCACCAGAAACGCGTGAGAGAATGTTATTCCGGCCAGCTGGATTTTTATACGGACTTCACCATATACCTTAAGCGTTGCTCCTGTAGCTGTTCGCAAGCCGCAACTGCTGGTGTTATGCAACCAGGACTTCTGCACAAGATCCCTCCTGACGATGGTGGCCATGGCACCGGTGTTTATAGTTGCCATTTCTCCTTACCAAGCATCAATTCTGCTGCTGGACCTTGCAAGGCCATTGTTAGGGCAAAGCCCTTTTTCTCATTGTCCCAGTCGTTCGCACAGGCAGCCATTTCAAACTGTTTCTTATAAGTAGGCCATGAGCTCTGGCCATCGAATGAGGGGGGCTTCAACTCTTTTCTCCTTGGACCGCTTGTTCGGAAATCAACAAATTCGAAATAAAAATATATTGTAAAAATAAGTTTATGCTGATATATAAACAAAGAAATGTTAACAAGTAATTTATAAAACAAACAAAACATGTACTAAAACGAACCATAATAATGTCATGACACAAATGCAATCAGAACAAAAATAACATTGGATTAGCAGTTAAAATAAAGATTTTCAGTTTTAAGTTATTATAACGTAGAAATTACCGAAAGATAGTCGTTTTATTTCTCCTTTTTTAGCGAAAAGTTCTTTTTTTTTGGAAAAGCAACATTTGGTCCATTCGATCCAAATCAAGAATTTTTAATACAATCAACACAAAATTGTACAAGTACATTTGTCAACACAAGGATCTACATATAGATATACTCGTACATACATATTTATAAATGAAATTATCAACACTGAATTATCAACATTATGAGATAGTAATACATCAATTATCAAAATCAACACAAAAAATTTAAGATAATTAGAAGAAAACCTGCAACCAGCAATTCATCAAGGATTCCATCGCTGCAGCCTTCAACAAAAATTTAAAAAAAGCTCCAAAAGTGTGTGTGTGTGCACAGGAAAAGTCATCAGGAGAAGTGCATACCTGGAAGAAATTAAAAGGAAATCATCAGTCGGAAGTTCAAGTGAGTCCTTTCCATTATAATTACTTACATTGTACACAAAAATTTACATATATAGATATATATATATATATATATATAATACGATTATTACTCCACATCTTTGTACATTTTAAAACATATATACATATATATGCAATATAATATTATTAGTGGTTTTGTGTAATAATTTTCCACATCTCGTATAAATTTTCACGTCATGTCGTTCGGAAAATTACAATTAAACGTCCTTGAACGTATCAAAAAGGATTATGAGAATTTTGGGAAGGCAGACAGTGCGCGTTTGAAAAGGGCGAATTATATTCAAACTCGTATTTCAATATTAGACGAGCAAATGGTTCAGGCAAATAAATACCATGAACTTATCATGGTAGATGATGGCAAAATTGATTCTGAGCAGGTTTGTGTGTTAGTGCAGACATTTGATAAAATTCTCGATTTGTTTGCGGATTACAAAGCAGATTTGTTAGATGCATTAGACAAAATTCCGGTTATTAAAGGTGCTACGAACGGTTCAAGCGCAGCTCACTTAACAGCAGATACCAAGGAACGAGGCCACAACGAGCAGCGATTGCCGGTCATCAACATTCCAACGTTTTCTGGCAGTTATGAAACCTGGAGGTCGTTTCATGACATGTTCCTGGCATTGATTCACAACAATTCATCTTTAAGTGATATCCAGAAGCTTCATTATTTGAAATCGTCGGTTAGCGGTGAAGCAGAGCGTCTTCTACAACACTTGGTGATCGACCAAAGCAATTATGACCCAGCATGGAAGATCTTGACAGAGCGCTACGATCATAAAAGAGTGTTAGTTAATACTCAACTAAAATTATTATTTAATCAACCAAATATTACCTCTGATTCATCGGCCAACATCAAAAGAATCCTGGACACGTCACTAGAAATAATTCATGCTTTGAGGAATTTAGGTCTGCCAGTAGAGAGTTGGGATGTTATTTTAATTTTTATTATTTTGCAAAAGCTTTCGAATAATACACAGCAGTTATGGGAAGAAAAGCTAGGTTCGAGTAAGGAGTTGCCATCATTCAAGGAGTTTGTAGAATTTTTAGAGTGTCGGTTTCGTACATTAGAAGCAGTAGATCCCAGAGGTTCCAGTAGCAAATCCGAGCAGCGTAGAAAAGGAACGAGTAATGTTTTTTATAGCCAGGAGGAGAGAAGAAAACAGGTAAGCTGTAGCGTGTGTCAAAGGGGTCAGCATTCGCTTAGGAATTGTGATAGGTTTTTGCAAATGGATGTGGAGCGTCGGAAGCAAACTGTACGTAGAGTGAAAGTGTGCGAAAACTGCTTGGCATACAGCCATTTCAAACAAAGATGTCCCAGTGCGAAATGCTGCCATTTCTGTAAGCAGCGTCACCATTCTCTGCTACACGAAAATACTCGCAGCATGGGAAGAGCTACACACGGTGCACCTTCAGCTACGCAATTTGCTCCTCATCCATCTACGTCCAGCCATACAAATAACCATCAGCCACACCAGACTTCCACTGTTAGTCCAAATACTTCGGAGTTCCAACCACACACATCAAACAACACACATCTCAACAGTTATCATGACAGCACGAACACAAAGGTTTTATTAGCTACAGCGTTGTTGAAGGTTAGATCTTCAGGTGAAGAAGCCGTCGACCTGGAACTTGAGTCGTTAACCTCAAGCTATACAGGCAAGGCGCAAGTATTGGTCTTTAGGACACTGACTGGGCTTCTTCCGGCCCAATACATTGACTGTAGTAATTGGAATAGTATTCGAGGCTTACCTTTGGCGGATCCAACATTCAATTTACCGTCAAAGGTAGACATGCTATTAGGGGGTGATATTTACAGCGACATCCTTCTCAGTAAGGTCACCAAGGTTGCTAGGAATTCCAGTCCGGTCGCTAACCCAGTTAGGATGGATTCTATTAGGAAAGATACCCAGGAGCGCTCAAGTAAGCAGTTTTTCGTGCCAACTCGACTCAACCATCGACACAACACTCCGAAAATTTAGGGAGATCGAAGAAGAGCCCTTTCCAAGGTATGAAGCTGAGGAAGAAAAAGAATATGAGGTACATTTTATAAAAAATACGATAAGATTACCTTGTGGTCGGTATCAGGTTTGTCTAACGTTTAAGGGTGGCAAGTATCCCACCATGGAACCAACACGTCATGGTGCTTTAAAACGATTTTCACAGTTGGAGAGGAGACTCCATTGTAACCCAACACTACTAAAAGAGTATTCAAAGACCATGCAGGAATATCTGACACTCGGCCATATGTCTCCTGTAAATGAGTCAGATTACGTCCTTCGAACACCACATCACTATTTTATTCCTCACCATGCGGTCATCAAAGAGTCCAGCACGACAACCAAACTGCGAGTGGTCTTTGATGTGACATTTAAAGCAGTCGGTGGGGCATCACTCAACGACCACTTGATGATCGGACCTAAGATGCAGAAGAACATAATTGATATCATAATGAGATGGCGGTTATACAAGTACACATTTACAGGAGACGTCGAAAAAATGTACCGCCAAAATTCAAGTCAGCAACAAGGACTCCCATTATCAACACATACTCTGGAGAGAACAGCCTGAGGAAGAAATAAAGATGTTTCGCTTACGAACAGTGACGTTTGGTACAGCATCAGCACCTTACCTCGCTATCAGAGTTTTCCAGCAGTTGGCAGACGACGAGGCGCATAGATTTCCGTCAGGAGCACAGGTTTTGAAGGAGGAAACATATGTTGATGACGTCATCAGCGGAGGAGACAGTATTGAAGAGACACAGGATAAGTTGAAGGCTGTTAAGGAACTGTTGGAGACCGCAGGATTCCACTTACGAAAGCACGTCAGCAACTCCAACTTAGTACTTCAGCACATTCCAATGGATCAGCGTGGGATTAACTTCTCCATTCCATTTGATGAGAATGCCAACGTGAAAACTTTGGGCATAAGATGGTTACCAGCACTTGATGTTTTTTCCTTCCAAGTCACAACTATAAATACTGAGGACATCACTAAACGGTCGGTACTCTCCTCCATAGCCCGGCTCTATGACCCGATGGGTTGGGCTTCACCTTGTATTATCAAGGCGAAGATGATAATGCAGAAACTATGGTTTAAGGGATCGGAGTGGGACAAACCAGAACTACATTATGAACTGTTGAAAATGAATTACCTAAAGCGATGGAAACGAGTGCAGGCATTATTGCAATCGTTCTGGAGAAGTTGGAGTTCGGAGTACTTGTCACGACTGCAGCAGAGACCAAAATGGATAAAGGCAGTACACGGCCAAATCAAGGCAGGCGATTTAGTTCTCGTCAAAGATGAAAGGCTACCACCACTCAAATGGAGAATGGCCAGAGTAAAGAAGCTTCACCCTGGTCCCGATGGTCTGGTCAGAGTAGTGACACTTAAAACAGATAGTGCGGAACTAAAACGACCGGCAACGAAAATATACCCACTTTCGAGCAACACATTAAACGTGGACACAACACAGATTTAAGGCAGGTATACAACATCACAAACATAACCACCTATCGCCTTACTTATAACACAGATACCAATACCCAACACAACAAAATTTCTACATAAAGCGGAAACGTGAAACGCCCCTCCTTGACCGTACTCGGACCACCAGCAACGTAGGATCTCGAGGAGGCAATCACGTCCGCAAAACTCAGAAAATTCAACACGACACTAAAACCATTGCGGATCTAGAACAAATATACGAACAAAAACCAACAAAACCGACACTCTCAAAACAACAACACACAGAAATAAAACATTTTACCTTCAGCGGAAACGTGATTGTGTAGCCAAATGGCCCCTCCTCTACCGTACTCGGACCACCAGCAACGTAGGATCTCGGGGAGGCTATCACGTCCGCAAAACTCCACAAAGGTTCAACACAACGCTTAAAACTATATGGGATCTCGCACAAGGATTCGAACAAAAATTCACAGAACCGACACTCTAAAATTAACAAAAAAAAATAATAACGGTCATACCAACTCAAGGGGAACTGTGATTGTGTCGCCAAATGGCCCCTCCTGGACTGTACTCGTACCGCTAGTATCGCAGGATCTCCAGGAGGCAATCACTTCCGCAAATACTTCGCAAAGTCCAACACATAATTTAAAATGATTATTAACATTCCGGATAAAACAACAACACAACACTCAGCAGCAGAAATAACCCTCTTAGTAAAATTGTGTTATTTCAAAGAAATAGAAACTAAAAGGGTCATAACATTAAAAAGGGGCAACAATTACAGGAATGTCAAATCACGGCAACACTACAAATGATAAAATCATAGTCCACTCAAACATAAATTTCACTCAACTTTACTGCGAACTCATCCATCGCATACTTCATACATCCCATCCATAGTGCAATACAAACAGCACAACCAACTCAGTTCGATTAACTCACTCAGCAGCCATATACATTCAAACACATACGCACATACAGTCCACTCACTCTTGATACAACTCGATCAAAGCCAATTACCATTCATGCTCAGAACTCCAAACACACACACGCACACACACACACATAACTTACGCACTTGAAGCTAAAGAAAAACAAATAAAATGAAATCAAAAAAAAAAACGAATGGAGGCGAAAACTAGTAAACAACATTTAAAATATTATTAAATCAATGACATAATAGAATTTAGTCATTAAACTTACCCGAAATCACGGCAACAAATCAACACAATAAAATAAAAAAAAAATAAAAAAAAAAATCACAAAAACAACAGAAAACAAAAAAAATATGCGAATTTACTACCGCGCACTTCACTTCCACACAAAAGAACAACTTTTGTCACCACAAATTACGGAAGCTGTAGTATTGACAAAATTATAAAGGGAGATGGGGAGTAGCATCTGCATTACTCAAAAGTAGTTTTCTTTTGTTTGTCATGTTCTCTCGTTCACGTCCATTAGTGTGCATTGTAAATTGTTCTAATGTCATTTCTTTTTTACATGAACTTGAATTCAAATTGCCATTAATGGTCAGAACTTCTGAAGACGGCAGCATCCAGAGACATTTACAATTGCGAACGCTGTTCACGGCCGGGGAGAATGTTCGGAAATCAACAAATTCGAAATAAAAATATATTGTAAAAATAAGTTTATGCTGATATATAAACAAAGAAATGTTAACAAGTAATTTATAAAACAAACAAAACATGTACTAAAACGAACAATAATAATGTCACGACACAAATGTCAATCAGAACAAAAATAACATTGGACTAGCAGTTAGAATAAAGATTTTCAGTTTTAAGTTATTATAACGTAGAAATTACCGAAAGATAGTCGTTTTATTTCTCCTTTTTTATCGAAAAGTTCTTTTTTTGGAAAAGCAACACCGCTTAAAGAACATTCTCGAAGTTTCTGTTTTCGCACCGTACCGAGCTCTTTTGCAAGTTCCTCAACTTTGCTATCCATTTGTTCGAAATTATCGTCAACCTTTTTCTCTATTCTATTAAATTTGTCATAAACATTCTTTCTTTCACATTTGTTATCGATTTCTTCGAACTTTTGGTGTAGAACGTTATTTTCTTCTTCCAGTTTTTGTTCTAGACTATTCTTTTGTTCGTCTAACTTTTGCTCAATGCTATTCTTTTGTTCTTTCAGATTTTTCTTTTGTTGGTCGATACTGTTCTACTGTTCGTCCATTTTTAACAAGAGGAGTTGCATCATCGCAGCCATACAATTGCCGATACTTATCTGTTCATCCTCCTCAACATCAAAGGTGTATGTATCAGGATCATGTCCTTCGTTGTTCAAAGCCTCCTGAAGTCGGAGAACCAAGTCACTCTTTCCATTATTTGAGTTGAACGAGGGTGAATTGCAATAGTTTTCGACCCATTCTAGCTTTTTCAAACAATCACCAAAACAATTTTTTTTTATTTTCTTTTTTTACACACAATAAGTCCTATCCCACTTCTGGCATCACTGACCTTTCATGATCTGCATTATCAGATTATTATCACAGTTTGGATGCATGGAAAGAAACAAAATCATTAATTTTTTGCCAAAACAAAGGGACAACACTTGACACATAAGTAAAAACAGTATATGGAAAAAGTATTTGTTGTTGCCTTTGTTTACCTAATACGATCACTGGGCGGCTGCCATTTGTATTTTTTTGTCTTGGTGTAGTGTAGTTTTTATTCGAGCAGCTGTGACGTGCGGTAACTGCCGTGAATATTTGTCGAGTGTTTAGTTTAGTTAAGATATTAAATTAGTGTATTATCAAGTATTTCAGGTAAGTGTTTTAATTATATTGTATTATTTTTTTTGATATTAAAATGTTTTGTGTTGATTCTCGGACTTTACATCCCCATTAATAGCTACCCTTTTGTATGTGCCTGTGTTGTATTTTTGGCTTAGGTGAATTGAGTGAGTATATGAACATTTTGAATAAGTGGATTTATTTGTTATGATTGAGTGATATGTATGATTTGTGTTTTGAATGGGATGAATGGACTGTGTGTTAGGAATCCACACATACACCTCAAATCATTCCAATCTAATACATATATTTTGAGTGTATAAATGGACTGTATATGCTGTGTGTTGGAGTGTGGTGTGGTGTGGTGGAGTGTAATTGAATTAAATTGGAGAGCCAACCAACATGTTCCCTCAAGGAGACCTATTGCCGACAACAACGAACTATCTAGACCGGTGGCAGCACGTTCAAACGTGCATTATGTCGACAGAATATTTGCTTGTGCCACTGCTGACCTTTCCTAACCCGGAGATCTGTGCGGACTTTCTACGCCTTGGTAATCATAGTAACTGTGCTGCTGATTCACTTCTAAAAGTTGCCTCAGAACCTGGGTCAACAAATGCACGGAGATCATGGCACCTGCCATCAGCTGAGACTACCTTGACTATCGCTGTTGCTATTAAGACTCGGCTCGCCCGATGTTGTGTTGCAAAAAAAGGTGTTCCGCGAATGCGATGTATGCGGCTGGTCGATGGGTCTACAAACAAACTCTGAGGCGCCTGAATTCAGCTGTATTTGCTTACTTATGGATTGCAAGTTTCGGTAAGTACTTGCGAACATACTTGAATTTTTTTATTTTGTAAATTTTATTTTAAATGTAGTAATGAGTGGCGTCGCTGCTGGCAAAAATATCAGTTATTCGAGCTTGGACAATCTCGAGTCGGGCAGTTGTACGCGAGACAGTTCTCACACACTTTCACTCGGCGCACGGTTTGCCACTTGTGTTTTGTGTCCAACTGAAGAAATTTGCTCCCCGTGCTCCCCGAAATCAGATGAAGTCCTTTCCGCAGGGAAGTTCCGTAGAATTGCCCAAATCTTCTTCCCTGCGTTGAACAAGGAAGTTTTTGGAACAGGATGTAGATGAGAATAACATCCCAGTGGTTAACTGGCACTCCAAGTTTTTCTAATGAGTGAAAGCATTCTTGAGCTGTATCAAGCATAGACCTTAACCCATTGGTGGACTCCCTCGTTAATGATGGTTGGCTGAAAAAAGATTTTACTGGGCATTGACCAGGACCCGCTTAAGGTCGTATCTCGCCTTCAACAAGTCCCATGCCTTGACATAATTTTCTGCTTCGGGACCTAAATGCTGTATGAGACGTTCTGCGTTACCACCAATTGAGGATTTTAAATAGTGTAGTTTCTGGATGTCGTTCAGGTGAGTATTTGTATGAATTAATGATGTACATACATCATAAAATGAACGCCATTTCGTATAGCATCCAGATAACGTTGGAATATTTATTTTTGGAAGTCGAAAATCCCCACCCGTACCAGCAGCAGCTGACGATGTGTTGAACTTCTCTGAAATAGACTTTGCAGTTGATACACACTTGTCGATTGCGTCTAAGAGCTCGCAGAGTTAGACCAGGTGGGTTTCTAAAAGTTGTTCATAGACCTTCATTAATTCTTCCTTTGTTAAATCCTTTTCTAGCTTGGCTGCACCCATACTCGTAATTTCATCACGGTATCGCCTTGCTGTTGCCAAATTATCATCAAGGATGGATAGACGGCTGGATAAATAATTTGCTGTACAGTGCGATTCACCAGTCTTCCATCTGAAAAATCGTGAACATCCTGAGCAAATTGTGCTTTTTGCAGCTCTCTAAACGATATGTTGAATGAATATGGATTGAGGTAATTAAATAAATGTAAATCTTATTGGATGTACATATATTAGAATATATAGGGTGTGTATTAGATATATGTATGTTCAATGTGCATACATATATGTATATTAGAATGTCGGATTAAGTAATTTAGTGTAAATCATACAAATTCATAACTTAAGTTATATTTGATCTATATATGTTTATTTATTTATCGCTTAATACAAGCAGCTCCAAAAAAAATTAGAAATAGATTTAACAATATGTACCTAAAAATTAAAAATTAAGAGGGTAATGGGAAAAAAAGGAGCTTGTAAGTGTGTTTTTGCTGCAATCAAAATCGAAAAGTTGACGACTGTCATTAGCCACGCGTAGCATTCGAGAAGTAGGCTCATTACACCCATAATTCGTACCTTGAAATTGCAGGTGGAAGATAGGCATTGACTTCAGAGTACGCAAAATGTATAGGTTTCCTCAAGCGATGTAAGAAATATTTTACCCCTCTGATCTGGCCTCAATATATAAGGCATTCATCCGCCCAAAATTGGAGTACAATGCCCACATCTGATCAGGTGCTCCTCAAATATCTCTGCACCTGCCAGATAGGATTCAAAACCGTGCGATAAAACTTATTGATTATACTAATACCAGTCAATCAATTGTCACGGTCGAACACCGACGTAATGTCCCCTGTCTCACTTTGTTTTATCGCTATTTCCACCATCAGTGCTCCACTGAAATCGCCAGTAGCATTCCGCCCATTCAAACTTTCAACCGTAACACCCGTCTCGATATGAATGCTCATCAGTATACCCTCAAGCCCATTTTCGGACGTACTCTAAAATATTGCGATTCGTTCCTAAGCCGTACAACTCGCTTATGGAATGCCCTGCCGATCTCTGTATTTCCTGGTCGTTATAACATGCAAACATTTAAAAGCAAAGTACATAGGTACCTCTCTTTTCTCCCTCCCTAAATTTCCTTTGCCCGAGCTGTGAACAATCACCTTAAGGGTACACAAACCCCTTGAGCGCGCGCTCATTATAAAAAAAACAAAAAAAAACAAAGGGAGATTGTTTGTAAAGGGTCCGCCATCTAACGTTTTTTTTTTTCAACTAGTGCTTATTTCGTGAATGGTAACACCTAACTCATGTCTGATTTGACAGATAATTAGTTTTATCCTTCCGGTTAATAATGGAAAATAATTTCATTCAAATAGCTGCCTCAGATGGCCATGCAGTATCCTATACGATCGGTCCAATTTTTAAGCACATTATCGATTGTGTGCAGCTGTATTTCACCAATGGCTTCACGAATATTGTCCTTTAAAGCGTCAATTTTCTCTGGCTTGTCGGTGTAACACTTATCTTTTACGGCACCCTACAAATAATAGTCCAACGGTGTCAAATCGCAGCTCCGAGGTGGCCAAACGACATCAGCTCTGCGGATGATAATGCGATCTTCAAAAACAGGGCGCAAAACATCGAGTGTAGCTTCGGCTGTGTGGCACGTAGCGCCGTCCTGTTGAAACCACATGTTGCCAATATCCTCCTCTTCAATTTTTGTGAACAAAAATTCGTTCAACATGGCCCGATAACGATCGCCATTGACTGTAACGGCCAAAAAAAAGAAAAATGGTCCAATTATGCCTCTGGACCAAAATCCGCACCAAACAGTGACTCGTTTTGGGTGTATCGGCTTTTCAATGTATGCGTGCGGGTTTTCTGTGCCCCAAATGCAACAATTTTGCTTGTTTACATACCCGCCAAGATCAAAATGAGCTTCATCTGAAAAGATGATTTTTTTGGCAAAATCGGCATCTTCTCTAAGTCGATCGCAGGCCCACTTAGCGAAGCGTAGTTCAAGCGTATACACAACCATATTCGTTCAACGGAAGGACAAAACTAATTATCTGTCAAATCAAACATGAGCTAAGTGTTACCATTCACGAAATAAGTACTAGTTGAAAAAAAAATCGTTAGATGGCGGACCCTTTAGAAGCGCAGGACAATCAATATTACCTGCTAAAAGCTGTTGTACAAATATGACATCAACAACTTTTCTTCGTTTTTCAAGTTCAAACGATGCTCATAAGGAGGTAGGTTATATTCAGCAAGCCATGGAAGTCGGCGTAGAGCGAAATGGATAAACTTCCGTTGGACACCCTCAATTCGACACGAATGTGTCTCGTGATGTGTATATTCATGAGTTTGCCTTTCGAATGCGCAGTATAAAGTTTTCGTGACATATGGATTTGAAAATTCCTTGGACCAGCGTTTCACATAATCGAGTGCAGAATTTGCTCTGCTGGTAATAATGTTAAAATGACTGCTTAAATTAAGTTCACTGTCGCATATAACACCCAAATCACGCAGAAAAGTAACAGACGGACCAAGTTCATTGCTGATTAGATACTTTCTGGTGGCTGTAGGGGGATGCTTCCACGAAAAGTTTGGCATTTGCGGACATTCATCTCTAGAAAGTTTTTGCTACACCGAATAGAAAAGCTGTTCAAGTCACCTTGAAGTGCATGGGAGTCAGTGTGTATAGAGACGTGCATGAAAATGTGCATGTCGTCCGCATAAACTGATAGACGCGAATAATTAATAATTCGATCAACGTTATTAATTGACAGAATGAATCAGAATCAGGGGACCAAGGTGGCTGCCCTGAGGGACCCCAGATGGATTTAATCCATGCGATAAGCCCAGATCGAAAACCGAGAACCTTAAGTTTAAAAAATACAATTGCGTGTGAAATTTTATCAAAGGCTTTACTCAAATTTGTCGCGACAACATCGACTTTGCCATCGTCCAGGGCACACAGGGTGCTAGATAAGAATTCCGTCAAATTTGTGGTTGTTGACCTATATTTTAGGAAACAGTATATTTGAAGGGAAAACATAGAATTACAATGAAAAAAAAAGAAACGTAAACAATAATTTCGAATAGCTTAGGTATGCAAGAGAGATTGGTTATAGAACGATAATTAAGAATTTAATTTTTTGTACCTTTTTTATGAAGGGGAATTATAAAAGAACTTTTCCAACGCAAGAGGAAGACATTCTGTGAAATAGAAAGTTGGAATAGAGCAGTAAGGGGAAGAGCCAAAGAGTTAACACATTTTTTTTTAAAACTACAGCCGGTATACCGTCAGGACCTGCAGAGTCATTGCATTTAAGTTTGTCAATCTTTTCTAACACAAGTGCCACTGATATATCGACAGAAGTGAATGTAGTTTGGGCACTATCTGTCATGTAGGAGAAGTAAGAATGGTCGGGCACTGACAAGTGGTTGGAGAACGATTGGCTAAAGAAATTAGCGAATAAGTTTGCTACTATTTGGGGATCACTCGATGATGTATTGGAGAATGTCAGAGTTGAAGGGTAGCTGTCTGATTTTTTTTGCTGTTGGTAAAATGAAAAAATCGTTATTTGAAATCACACTAATAAATACTATCTATGAGTGTACATAGATTTTGGTTATCCTTCACTGCCAAATCTATACTGCGGGCTCTTGGTCTATTAGTATACCAGAGTGGAGATGATAAAAGATTTCTCTGGGGCATAAATGGGACGGATTGCCTAAAATAGTTGAAAATTTCATTGTAGAACAATCCAAGAGCATTATCACGCATTATAGAAGTGCGTGTAATGTTAAAAATGTAATTGAAGTTAGCTGCACTCCAAAGGTTATTTAGTTTTAAGTAGTCTGCCTTACGAAAATTAAATCTATATGAATATTCAGACTGTACAGTGTTATAGACGTTATTGTAAGACACTGTAAGAGGTAGAGGAGGGTGAAACTGATCCTATTTGGATAAAAGATGGTTACTTCCTGAAACGATGGAATTGTCGGCATCTGACGTGAAAATGAGATCAAGTGCTTACCAAGGTTATTGATAACTCCACTTAACTGATAAAGATTGGAGTCTAAAAGGCAGTCCTTCTCTGAGGAGGGATTAGTTGCTACATAATGGGATTGATCGTCTGATGGAGCCCATCGGAGGTTGGGAACATCAAAATCTCCCACAATTAAGACGGTGTTGCAAGGATCAGCAACGTTAAACAAAGAGTCTATGTCATCTATAGCAGAAGAGGATATTGATGTTGCGCCTTGGGAAAGTTATTTTTACACAAATATACTCAAAATCGGCTGTGTGTGAAGTTTTGACTAATGTGGAGTCAAAGCGATTGTGTACTGCCAAAAGTACACCTCGAAGCGAAGGTTCTTGACGTGATGTGTGGGGTAGAGAGTCAGCGTTGTAAACAGATGGAGGAATTAAAGAGGGAGGAGGAGATTTCTCGCTTGATAAGTCATTAGCGGGAAGATCCCCCATTGAATTAGAGTTAGAACGTAAAACTCTCTTTTGCTGCGGGGGTTCCAATTGTAGCTTTTACTCCTGAACAGTTACGACAGATGCATGTGATTATTGTTGCTGGTGTGATGTTAATTCCAGTTTCTTGAGTGTTTGTTGTTTATGTTTTCGTTATTTCTGCTCTTTTTGATTTGCTTGCTGCTGAGGACCATGTTGTAGAGGTACTTGGTTATGGTGTTGTAGCTGCAGCTGTTGTAATTGTCAAAGCTCTTTTTGTTTTTTTTTTTTTTTAATCAAGTACTCGTAGTTGTTGTTATTGTTGGATGTTCTGATGTTCTTTCAGCAGATGATAAATTTTATCGAACTCCTCCATCAATTTTTGTTTGTTTGTGATGTCAAAAACACTGAGAGGAAATTTACGATCTCGATTATATGAGAATTTGTCTTTTATAAATTTCTCTAAACGAAAAGTAATAATGAAGAAAGCAGTGAATAGTACCGAATTTTCGAAAAATTCACGAGATTTTGCTGACATAATGAGGGAGTTTTCAAAAATCGGTGAACTACTCAGGGGCGGGGGAATATGAGAAGAAAACAAGGTACGAAGAAAACTTGGAGATAACGCTCTTATGTACAGAGCTCAAGCAACTTAGAAGCAGATGTTCCACAAGTTACGAGGACATGCTTAATGTTGGTACAAAATTCGATGGTACAAATGATTACCCAGTCGAAATATGGATCAAGGACTTTGAAGCTGCTGCGGAGATGTTTTCTTGGGGAGATATGCAGAAAGTCCTTTATGCCAAGCGGCTTTTAAACGATTCAGAGAAAGCAGCTTTGTGCTCTCAACCTGGGTTGGTAAAATGGGACAATTTAAAAGAATTTTTAATAGGTGAATTCGGTGAAGTCATCTCAGCCGCAGACGTACACAAGCTGATGATCAACTTGAGGAGAAGACAGTGATTTAGTATGTTATTGATGGGATAGGGGATAAGCCCGACAACATGATGCTGCTCTATGGTGCAAATTCTATTAAAGAGTTTAAAGAGAATCTAGCTAATTACAAGCGCTTCAGAAATAGACTTCCCGAAGAGAATGCATCAGAGTATAACCGACTTCGTGATGAAAACTCAAGAGGAACACAAAGATGTTACAACTGTGGAAGTATAGACCACAAAATCCGCAAATGCAAAGAAACGCAACCAAAGTACTTCGCATGTAAGGAATTCGGAAACAAATCGCACAATTGTACTAAAAAGAACGGAATCACCAATAAAAAAGTAAACTATACCAGATACAAAGAGACAACGAGAGGTTGGAAGAAGATCATGATAGAAGGTCAGGAAATTTTTGCTGATATCGACACAGGCAGTGCTATCACTGCAATTCGATACGACGACTACATCGAAATGAACATTTCAGAAATGCAAGAATGTCAGTCAAAGTTCGACACTGTGTCTAAGGAACCTGCAGAGTCGCAGGGCTATTTTGAAGGCATCGTGAGGATCGATGGGCAAGATTACAAGACCCGAATTTACTTTCTATCTCTAGCTTGCATGAAGCAACCTATGATAGTTGGAAAAGATATTCTGACTAGAACAACGATTACATTGCAGAAAGCCGAGATTATAATTTTTAAGGAAGACACCTGTGGACTCAAGTGCAAATCAGAAAATTGGTCGTAAGTTTTCTTCCCACGGTAAAAAAAAACATACCAATGTAGAAATGAAAATCATTCTAAGAAACGAAGCTCCAGTCTGTCAACGCCCAAAAAGATTATCACCCCTTGAGAAAAAGATCGTGAATTACCAGATAAAACAATGGTTGGAAGATGGTACAATAAGACCCAGCTTTTCGGAGTTTCCAAGTCCAATAGCACTAGCGAATAAGAAGGATGGTGCGAAGCGGCTATACCTGGACTATCGCAAAATCAACCGTGAGATCATACGACACCGTTATCCGATGCCACTGATAGACGAACAAATTGATGCGTTAATTGAAGCTAAGGTATGTTCTACGCTCGATCTAGAAAATGGCTTCGTCCATGTCGCAGTAGCAGAAGAAAGCAAGAAGTACACATCTTTCGTTAATCCCTCCGGACAGTATGAATTGAATAACGTACGTTTTGGACTATGTACGTCTCCGCCCTATATGGACGATTTGGTAGTCCTAGCCAAAAATGAAAAGGAAGCACTGGACAGCATAAAACGTGTCTTAGATGTTGGATGTTGCTATGGGGTACAATTTAAATGGAGTAAGTGTCACTTCCTTTGTCACAGAATTGATAACATGGGACTAACAATCGAGAACGGATGCATTATGCCAGCTGAAGCACAACGAAAACGAAAGCGGTGATGAGGTCTCCAGAACCGTAGACAAGGTAAGCGGTGCAAAGCTTTATAGGCCTAAGCGGATACTTCCGAAAATTTGTACCTGGATACTCGATAGTGGCAAGACTATTAACAGATCTACTTCAAAAATACGCCACATTTGTGTGGGGTGTAAAACAAAATACGGCGTTCCAGGAACTAAAAAACGTTCTCAGCAAAAGGTAGTTTACGTCTTTATCTACAAGACTCGGAGACGAAGCTACACACAGACGCATTGAAATGGGGATTTGGGGCAGTACTGTTACAGAAGCACCAAGCACCCCGTATACTACTACAGCAAAAAGACCTCGCTAGCACAACATAATTACAGCAGCTATGAGTTAGCTCGTGCGTATTATGTGGGAACGTGGGACACACCGCAAACTATCGGGGTTGTCCTAAGTTCACCGAAATTAAAAAAGCAAAATTGGCTCGGCAGCAGAAGGTGGAGGTCCAACGTTCACCTGTGAGGTTTCAAACACCAGCCGTCACGCCCCAAATTTCCTACGCCCAAATGGCGTCAGGTAGGGGGGCTACGGTACAGCAAGCGACTGTTGCTTCTCCGGCTCCGATGCCGAGAACAACGGAAGCTGCACCGAACATGCTAGCCATCTTGCTCGCAATCCAAGGGCAGATGGCTCAGCTGCAAAAGCAGGTTAAAGAACAGGCCAAGCGGGTGGACCAGATCTACGCGTTGCTGCCGGGCCTAACGCAACACATGCCGTAATGGGTACGCACATGGTGGAGCAAACTTTGAAGGTCCTTGCGGTAAATGTGAATTCATTGATTCGGATCGAACGAAGAGCCGCGATGTTTAAATTGCTACAAGACCAAACTCCGGATGTGCTTTTCGCTAGCGAAACAAAGCTAACCGATGAGCACAAACTGGAGTACAATAATTATATTGTTAGAAGAAGAAACTGTCCCAGATCCAAACGTGGAGGCGGTGTCGCGATCTTCATTAAAGAAGGTATAAAATTTCACAGAGTGTACAAGGGCGTGTTGCGCAGGTTCCGGGTGTTGGAGGCAGTCGTCGCTTACATCCCGCTCCGCAGTGGAAAGCAGCTGTACTTGGCCTCTGTTTATGCACCTGAGGCTTCACAATCCACCCTATTCATTACAGAGTTCGACACGCTTTTCGACTTCTGAGGCTGGAATCGGGGGAGAATTATTTTATAATCGGCGGGGATTTCAACGCTAGACACAGAGATTGGGGAAATAATTTGCCAAATACTAGAGGGAACCTACTACTCGATTGGTGGGGTCAGCACGATGTCATGTACAGACTCGGTCTTAAAGCGACAGATAACCCGTCGTTTCCCAGAGGCGGGTCTTATTTGGATCTACTGCTGTACGACGAACGTATACGACTGACAGGTACGAATTTACAAACATTAAACTGTCTGCGCACATTCGTGTATGACAGCGACCATTGCAGTTTTAGCACCGAAATTACAGTTCCCAACGAAATTGCGGAATTGGAGGAGTTTGTCCAAAGATATTCTTACAACTACAGTAAGACTCGATGGACACGCTTCTCCGCAACCTTGACTAGAGCGCTCTCCTCGAACACGATCCACCAACCGTCCAATAGGAATTTGTCAAACGAGGAGATCGACAATTACCTAAAACAAATGGACGAGACAATTAAACAAACTATGGACACTACAATACCGCGGTATCGACGTACGACTAACGAAGACCTGTTCCGCAATCCTACTATTGACGCACTGCACCGACAGAAAAGTAGACTTCTGACCAGACTTAAAAACTTGTACAGACAGTTAACTGACCGACAAGACCCGGAGATTAGGACACTGAAGTCGTCGATTAAAAATATTCAAACGCTAATAAAAGAGAATTACAGAATTTCTGTAAGTTTGTATTGGAACAACAAGGTTCGGGCTGTAAACACCAGCAACCCGAATATGTTTCCGCAAATAAATAAACTATTTCGGAGAAAAAATCAAAACGACCTTCAGTGCCTTAAAATAGCCCGGACAACAGACAACGAGCGGTTACTGACAATAGCAGGCATTGATCCAAATGAAGCCGCTGATGATGACTACTTTTTTGTGATCGAGGATCCACAGGAGAAGGTTGAGGCCATAGGGGCCACTTTCCAGGAAGTATATAAGGCCATTGATAACATTGGCCCTAATTACGACCTGGACAATCGCGTCTTGGTGCACGACTTCTGCATTCGAAATGAAATAGGGAACTGGCGATCCGAGGGCTCTGGTTTCACCCGGTTTAGCGACGAAAATATGGCAAATAACGTCATTGCCAGAGAGGGTGGCCTACCCCCGTTCATTTCGAGGGCAGGACTCCATGAGATCTTCGACACAATCAGGGCTAAGAAATCGGTGGGGACCGATGGTATTCCGAACATCGTGCTTCGACATCTTCCTCTAGAAGCTGTGGACATTTACACCACCCTGTTTAATAATGCAATGAATAATGCACATTATCCAGCGTATTGGAAAACGGCGGTGGTTCAACCTATCCCCAGAAAGGGAAAGGATATATCCAATCCGGCGAATCTCCGGTCGATAAGTCTCCTTCCGAATATAAGTAAGGTTTTTGAAAAGGTAATCAATAGAGCTCTGTCTAGGTGGGTTGAGGACAAACATATAGTTCCGGATAATCAATTCGGTTTTAAGGCGGGACATGATATCTCACATGCCGCGTCTAAACTGGTGTCCGATATCCAATGGAATAAAGGCAAAAAACAATGTACTGGTGCCTGCCTTGTTGACTTGGAGAAGGCCTTCGACACCGTATGGTTAGAGGGTCTTTTCTATAAACTAACTAGGCTGGGGATCAGTAAACCACTCTTGTACATTCTTTATAATATGCTAACCAACAGACAGTTCATCGCGAAAAATGGTGATGTGACTTCTGTTGGAATATTTCAAATTAAAAATGGTCTTCAGCAATGCGCGGTCAATTCGCCGATCCTATTCAACATTTTTACAAGCGACTTGATAGGTTCACTTCCCCATACTATTGCGTACGCAGACGATTTGATAGCGTACAGAACAGGTCCAAATATCGAGGTCATTAATACTCTCTTGCAGCGTGACTTCGATAAGATAAGACGATTTTGCGATGACTGGAAGTTGAAAATCAACTTTCAGAAGTCGGAAACCATTCTCTTTAGGACCCCGTTGTCTAGAGCCTCAAGGGATACCCGAAAATATTGGAGAAAGTTCTCGATTATTGGACAACACGGACAACCTCTTGCCTGTCGAAATGTAGTCAGATACCTTGGAATCTGGCTAGATCAGTTTCTATATTTTGGCAAAAATGTTTTATAGCAGCCAACTCGATGCGAGGGTAAAGGTAATCTGCTACATGGCCCTTATCAGGCCCATGCTGGTATTTGGTTGTCCCGTGTGGTTCAATGTACGAGCAAGCTTAATGGAAAAGATTCGGGTGTTTGAGAGGGCTTGCCTTAGGGCCTGTCTTCGCTTGTATAGAACACCAGAGTCGGAGTACAAAAAATTGTATCCTAATGAGGTCCTTTACAACAGGGCGAACCTAATACGAGTGGACAACTTCGTAATTAAGCTGACTCGAAGGCACATTGCAAGAGCAATGACCTCGATTAATAACCTGATATCTGGGGCTTACTACCCCAATTACCTTTACCACGAGAGTGTGCGCTCTGACGGCTTCGTTCCACCGGAAGCATTCCTCTACCTAGATCAGAAAGGGTTGATCCAGGATAGATCAGCGGTGCCGTTAATCTTCCATGTCGCTCGGACAGCTCGGGACAGGCGACTCAACTACGACAGAGACGTCGCACACGGCAGTGTGGATCGCCTCAGGTTCAGTAGGGCGGTGGGGAATCGCGATAAGAGGGATGTCGTTCGGCAGCACCAGCATTTCTGGTGGTTGAATGATAGAGAAGATGTTTCGTCGTCGTTTCCGTCAATTACGGACCAGCCTCACTAATGAGGCAGAGCTGACCAATCTGTTTTCTCTGTAAACAGCGATGGCCGGCTTACATAGGTTTAGGTTAGCATTTAAGAAACATATACATATATCAGTGTATACAAAGGTGTATACTGATATATGTATATGATTGTGTATAACGTCTATATGTGTTTATGTGTATATTGTACATTTAGTTTAGGTAGGCTAAGGTTTATTTTAAGTTAGATGCTAAGTTTTTATTAAAAATAAAAAATTATGTCCATATGCTAAGTTTTGTTAACAAATTTTTTTCTTAGCTTTAAGTATACAAAATAAATAGTTCTAAGAAAATGTAAATGAAGTCGAAAGACATAGTTATAAGAATTTAGAGTAGCTTAGAGTGCCTGTGTGGGGCCAGTAAGTTAGTGTAAGATTATTAAGTAATTGTAAGCTAGCATTTAAGCATTTTTTGTTAGAATGTAAGAGTTAGTGTTAAGAAAATAAAATGCATATAAAACTAAAACTAAAAATAGCAGCTATGAGTTAGAGGTATTAGCTATTGTTGCGGCGGTTAAAAAGATTCTCCATTACCTCTTGGGAATCCACGTCAAAATTATCACTGATTGTGCAGCCTTCAAAGGGATTATGGAGAGAATGGAGTTATCCGCTCGAATCGCAGGATGAGCTCTGACTTTACAAGAATTTGACTATCACCTAGAGCACCGGGCTGGAGTAAAAATGCAACACGCTGACGCACTAAGCCGAAATCCAACTTCTTTCCATATCACGGGAGAGTTTTTAGCGAAAATCGAGAATACACAACCGAAAGATAAATATTTAAAAACCATAAGGAAGATCATTTCAAAGGAACGAAACTACGACAAGTACGTAATAGCACACAACATGATTTACAAAACTGATAAAGAAGGACGAAAGCTACTTTGCATGCCTAAACAGATGCAGGGTGAAATTAATATCAAGGACGTTCACAATGACGTCCACTTCGGAGTAGAAAAGATGAAAGAAGTTATAAGCTGAGATTACTTTATACCGGAAATGCGAGAAAAGCTGGAGACAGTTCGTAGAAATTGCATACGTTGCACTATGGCAGAGCGCAAATCAGGACATCAATAAGGATTTCTCAACCCAATCAGAATACGCAAGGTAAATGCACTTTAAGAACATATCACATCGATCATTTAGGTCCTCTATCACCAACTGGGAAGAAATACGCCGACATCCCTTGCATTGTAGATGGTTTCTCGAAGGGTTTATCCAGTAAAAACCACAGCTACAGCAGAGGAAATCCAAAACCTAGAATTTCAGAAGGCGATATTTGGAAAGCCGGAGCGAATTATCTCAGACAAAGGCGCTGCATTTACCTCAAATACCTCAACAGAATATGGTAACAACACAGCACAAAGTTGCAGCAGTGCCTGAACGCAACGTGGCAGAGAAGCATCAAGACAACTTCATTCGAGTTGTTAATTGGTACAAGGATGTAAACGGATAGTGATTGTCAACTAGCAGAAGCAGTCAATGAGGAGATTTTCAGCATTTTCATGGAAGAGCGAGATAAAACCAGACTAAAAGCTAAGGAAAACATCATTGAGATTTAAAAGGAAAACCAGAAAACTTATAATAAAAAGCGAAAATCTGCACTAAAGTATGACGTTGGAGATATAGCAGCCATAAAACGTACTCAATTTGGCACCACACTGAAGCGTTACGCAAAATTTCTGGGACCGTATAAAGTGATGAAGGTATCAATAAATCATCGATATCACGTTAAAAAAATAGGAGATACAGAAGGCCCACGCACAACTTCCACTAGCGCAGACTTTATGAAGCCATGGGGTTCATCAGCAATAACCAAAACAGAAGACAGCGATGACTGGTACGAAGACATGAGCGACAGCAATGTAAGCAAGAATCATTCGAAAGATGAGCCTTAGGCAGAACAAAAGCTCAAACCCATGTTATTTTGACACCTGACGCATGTCACCAGACGATTTTCTTTCTTCGTGCAACTCAACGATTATTCTCCTCTCAGAGATCGCCAATTCTTTCCCTTTAACCCTTTCCATGGTTCTGTTAGGATTGCGATCTGCGAGAATGTCGGTCTTGTACAAGATTAAACACTCGAAACTTATGTAAAAAACGAATTTGCACAATCACACATACATATGTACACACTTTAAATATTCTACTGAACTTTAAATTACAATTTACTATTCACATCTGGTTCGAATGGACTAGTGTTTGCCGTTGATTTGGCTTTTTGTCCGTTAAGAAAAGTAATGTGATTTTAATTACCCGAAAAGTGTAATATTTAAAAATACGAATTGAAGAAAAAATAACTATGTCTGATACGTTATAAATTAGACTTTTTGTTTTATTATATTATTTTTCTATTTTACATGAATTTTGACATATAAAAATCATTTCATGATAGATTCTATATTTTTGAATATCGTTTTTATACGTTTACATAACTAGATATTACATAGACTGATTTGATATTATCTATTTACAACAATTTATATTTCTTGTTTTAATCAAAAACACTTGTTTTATTCAATCTCACTTTAATTTAGTTTGCTAATTAATACATATTTCTTTAGTTCCAATAAACGTATATTCCATTTTCTGACTTTCATATTTATTTTAATATAATTTTCTTCTTAAATAGGCTCTTAGCTTCTAAACTTACAAAAATACGTGCAGGCATTGGTCCTGACTTTTTCGGGATCATTTTGCGGCTGGCTTCCAACGCTTCCTTTTCTTCCGGTAGGCGAGTGATTATCTGTTACCGACTACTAAGGGGCCCTTGATGATTCTTTGCTAAGTTCACCTTTCACTAGTCTGTTTAGCTCCGATATCCGATATCAGGTGAAAGACTGCATTTTGTTTGTTTGCTTTGATGCTGATTTTGCAGAATGGAAAACGTGTGTAAATTGAAGAAGCGTGTGCGTGGGAAAGTATTGGTTGGATGTTTCACATAAGTGTCGTCAACTTACACAACAAGAAAAATAGCAAATCCACCAACTTTGAAAATGAATGGCAACATAGTGAAATTAGCCAAGAAAGCCAAATTCTTGGGAACGTGCTCTAAGCAAAAAAGCTAAACTGGAAACAACATTTAATCAAGAAACAAAATCAAATCAAGTACAAATTTAGACAACTCTACTGGATGCCAGGGAGAAATTCTGTACTATTAATAGATAACAAGCTCCTCATATATAAGACAATATGGGCATACGGACTCTAAGTATGGGGAACAGGGACTACGTCAAACATACAAATTAACGAGAGACAACAATCAAGTATTTTAAGGGGGTAGTCTCATGTTCGATCTTCACAAAATAATTTTTTTTTTTTTTTTCATATTTTCTAAGTTAAATAAGTTAAGAATACACTATGCAAATTTAAGATCTATACACTAACTCATTTTAAAATTACAGCAAATAATAATGGAGAGCGTACCCTGCAGCTGCGGGGATTTCACCACACTTTAAACGCGTTTTTCTCGAAACCACTTTTTATCTGTCGGCTTAGATGATAAAAAAAAATTTATTCGACCAATTTGGCTGAAATTTTAACACAATATTCTACACATGAGTGTCCAGTCCGGTACCAGAATTCGATTTTTTTATCCACTTTTTTTTACCTCGAATCTAAACCGAAAAAACAGTCGATTTTTGAATAATTTTTTTTACAAGGCCGCAATTTTGTTATTTTTCACTCAAATGTTTTAAATCTGCTATGGCAACCCTACTGAATAATAATCTATTTGGAATTCTGATTTCAGATGATTACAAAAGGAGCAATTAGGGGGACCAGCCACCTACTTTTTTTAGGAAGACGTACTTTACCTCACCAAAATTAGGTTAAAATATTTTTTTTTCTTCAACAAAATTTTTTTTTTGTACCATTCAATAGCTAAATAATAACATGTAATTATCATAAGAAGATTGTATTTCATTTTCCGCAAGAAAACAAATCCTTAAAAACCTTCTTAAGAACAATAGTCTATGCACCATGGTATGTTTCCAATGAGGACATTCACAAAGACCTCAAAGTACCGACAATAATGCAGGAAATATAAAAGACGAATATAGAACACAAAATCCGGCTGTTAACACATCACAACAACGTAATAATTCAGTTCCTTTAGAAGAACCGAAGAAGAAGTCCTTCTTTAGACAATCAGAGCTTAGAATAAGAAATTCAAGCAATGCCTAAATTCTTGTTTGATTCATAAATCTTAATAATTTGTAATACTATGTTTGTCAAGGCGGTGGCCTTCAAAAGCAACTTGTATCCTATTTGTATAAGCAATTATGAAAATGCACAATGTGTTTTGTTTTTTTTTTGGTTGCGCCAATGGATGTGGTAGTCTTCTAAAGATGCGGTAGCGCGTGCCACCAACATGCACGCCTCTTGAGCTCTTCTTAGGACTTCTGCTCTTTGCAGCGCGTACTGCACGCGCACTATAAATGAGCAGATCTCCATCCACTATTCTTCTGACTGCGTCATGTGACTTATGACTTTTTTCTGGACTTTGCAGATTTACTCTTTCTTCTGCAAATCGTCTGCAGTAGAACACTGCATGCAACGCATGCTCTTCCTCATTTTGACATTCTGGACACTGGGGCGAACTATCGTGTCCAAATCTATGGAGGTGTAGGTGCACCTGCTTTTTGTGGAGCGGTCCCACCTGGTTTGCCACAGCATTGCTGATGTTACCTTTTCTTCTTCCTTAACAGTCTTTGCCTCTTGCCAGTTCGAGGGTCGCCTAAGATACACCTTCTTCATCTCATCCGAGAGGATGTCTATTGGGATCATTCCAGCTGAAACGCAGGCTGCATCATCGGAGATTTTACGGAATCCGCTGATCACTCTGATTGCACAGAACCTGTGAGCTGATGATAAGAAGTACCGAGTGTGACACTCTTGACTTCACAAAGTCCTCCAAAGGGGGAGGAAGCTGGAGGAATGCCGTGCCATTTTGTTTCTTTTGTCGCTAATACTTCGGCAATTTCCTTCACATGGTAGGAGGAATCTCTAAAGAGACGTGCGCGTCCCGCTTCTGCTGCCACAAATTCGGTTGGGCTATATATCTGACTACAGAGTCCTCTACCCGCAGCAAAACGTTGAAGCACAATTAAAAAGGCCGTGTGGTTAGATCCGTTATGTCCTCAAGGTGGATGGCCTTTGTGGCTAAACAAATTAAAATCGCTAAATATTCGTTTAACGTTTTGGCGCTACGACCCCTCCTTGTTAGGATATTTATTGGTCCTGTGTGTTAATGTTATTCTAACTCTAGCTGCTGGTAGTTCTCCTGTTAGCCGCTGAACTACTTTGCTTTATACCTATAATAAACAGTACATAGATTTCTGTGTTTTGTAGTGGGTCGTTTCATTTGAAAAATCCAGTAGTTTAGCGCAGGTATACCATCATTAATATGCCATCACTCTAATAAAGTCATCGCTGTCCACAAATGGATTCAACGGAGCCATTCTCCTGGTCCGGCAAATCCCCTCCGGAAACATATCTGTGGCCACAAGCCATAACCGCCTAAGTCGGTTTTTCATTATAATTATTACGAGCTAAACTGTTATGCCAAAACAGTATTTTAAAAAAATTACTTAGGCTACTAGGTTTTTTTTTGGAATAACTTCTGTTTAAAAAAAGATACAGTCATAAAAAATTAAGTGGAAGTAGATTTAAACATGCTGAACACGATGGTGCCCTTAACTTAATTTTATCCTAACTCGAGTTAAGCGACTATGGTTTCTGGCCACTGATATTATGCTCAGCACATCGAGTAATTTGGTTTTTGTTTTTTTTTAAGAACTTAACACTCAAGTGGGTATGAATACACTTATAATGACTTAGCATGTGTAAAATTTTTTTTAGGAAAATAGGACAGAGAGAGAAAGAAAGGTTTTTGGCTCAGTGGTTATTTCGCTCCATGAGTGACATACAACATTTAATGGAGAGACTAAATTATTAGAGTAACTAGACTTGTTGTTATATTCTAGGCAACCATTCATCTGACGTGAATTCAGTTGCCTGAAAAAAATGAATGTCTTTCGAGCGCGGCTGATATTGAACCCCGAACCGTCCGATTTGGAAGATAATAAACTAACACTTGAGCCACGGACACGGCTGAACTGCAATTTTTTTGATTAAAAAAATTCCAGACAATGACTACGAGTATAATTAAAAAGTCGACTGTTTTTCTACTTTTCGATAATTTGTCTATTCGTAGACTGGTGGCAACAGTAATATTCTGATTTAGGACTGTCGGTACTATACAATGTTGTTTCACGGGGAACTAACATGCTGGCAAAATTCGCCAAATTTGCAGGAAACTTTGCTGAGGTCAGGGAAGAAATAAAGTCGAAAATATGTCTGGAAAATAATAAGCCGCCGAAATTTTCTCGTTTTCGGTTTCTTTTCGCCTTATAGCGGCTTTTATGATCTTTGGTGCCGTTTGTTTTAACTGGTTCTTACTTTGCTAACTGCAAGCTATTCTTGATTTTTTTTATTTACGCCAAAGCATGAGCAGTTTTTACCCGCCCTGCAACTTCTTTCTATGTGGATAACGGTTTTCCCGCAATTTATTATCAAGCCCATTTTCTTGGCATTTTCTCTTATCTAAATACTCTAAATATTTAAGACTTGTTAAACAAAAAAAAAATACATTTAAAATTATTAACAAAATAAAAACAAAAAAAGGAAATCCAATAAAATTTTAATATTTTAATAAAAAACTACGTCTAAACTATTGAGTGTTAGAAATTAGTTAAATCGTTAAGAAAACTTTACGAAGAAATTGATTCTAATGAAATGAAAGTTAACTGTGTTAACTGGTTTCTGCAGCGTCTCAGCTTATTCTCTTTGTAATGCATTTGACATTTTGCATTCGTGATTTAAGTGCGATGGTGCGATGATTTGATAATAAATTTCGGGAAAATAAAATCATCTACATATGCATAACGGACAAAAATTCATTCAAACCTATGGCCATGAATACGGAATTCCTGAAAATCTTATCACAGCAAATGAATTTCTTTAGTCAGTCGTGAGAGGTAGGTGCCATTTAAAGTGTACACAGACAAATTGAAGAACTCAAACATATTATGGTGAAAAATATTGACAACCTTAAAGATCGAGGAGAGTAACTGGAATTGTTGGTGAACAAAATTGAAACCCTTAGCAACAACACGGTAGCATTCCGTAAAGCATCCCGTAATCCGGCTTGAAGGACCAAATATAGTAGCTGGCAATTTTCAGCTCGAGTTTGGACAAACAAAATTAATCGGTTACTTGACGACTGTTGGAATAAAAAGTACAGCAATTGTGGAAAAAAATTAAACAATCCGTTGGTGAGATCAAAACGTTATATATAAACATTTTATTTAAGATTTTCTTTTATAGCATTTCTTTGACATTTGAAAAAAAATTTCGCTTTGTGGATCGCTTTATAGCAAATGCGTTCAATTGTTATTAGCGGCTGCATTCACTGCATTTTTGGTGACGCTATTGAAGCTAACAGTGTATGATCTTGACATTAGATCGTTCACATAAAAATCTTGTTTTGTGATGTCTTATTCTTTCTGGAACGCTTTTTTCTCGAAAATTGGTGCATGTGTACTGTATTGTCGTTTACAATATTTACAATGTCTTTTTACTGCTGCATGGAGATTCTGATTGATCATTTTTTATTTTCCCCTTATCGGTAAGGTTTTTCCACCTTTGTTTGTATGTGTTTTTTGGAGTCCCCAAAGCTTCCAGCGGTTGAAAACGATTTTCTAAAAATTCTAATACATCTTCCAGTCGAGGTTTTTCTCGTCGTTCCTTTAGTAATTCCTTATAAAGTTTTTGTGTTTCTTTATCAACCTTCTGTATTATTATGTGTGCTAGCAAATAGTGTAGTTTCTCTAGGTTATGCCAATGGCCGTGCCTACAAATAATGTACTCGCAAATTTCACGAACGTTATTGAATCCTACTGATTTCAGGTGTTTTCAGGTACTACAATTTGAGGTAGTTTTACATCTTCTCTGATCTTTCAGTCTTCATTTGTCATTTTCTTTGCTGTATGCGATTTCATCAGGAACTTTCGGCAGGTTTCTTCCATTAAGTCGAACTATCTATCGTATTTTCGAGCAGACCATATCTGTGGAGTTAAGAAGAATGTCCTCATGTAGTCGCGGTATATTCGTTTACGTTTCAGTTATAACATTGAGTAGAAATTCAAGATAGCTATTCACCGTATCTCGTGTAAACGATTTTTCTTCCTTCAGAATAATTTTTGCTAGTAAGCCCACCTTTAGTTTCTGTCTTTTTAAACGTAGGTAGTTGCTATTCTTGGGAGCTAACATCATGAACCAACTTAAGATCGAATTCAGCTTTTTCTGTTTTGTCTTTTTCGTCTAGTGCACTTTCCCTTAAACGAAAAATGTATGCTCAGTTTGTGTTTCTCTCATCGATCCCAATATTTCATATTTTTTGAACAATTTTTGAGCAGTTTCGGGCATTCAAGTACTTTAAGGTTTTCTTTACCTCCCTTCTTCTCCCCGTGTTTCTTATATGCTATCAAAAGTATTTGAATAGACTTACCCAATTCCACGTGCTCCTCTAATACTCGTTTCCGTCGTTTCCAATTCGCATATTGTTTGGTTAGTTTTAATTACACATATATACTATTATAGCTTACAGTTTGTTTGTTCACTTTTACTCGAATGGCCATAGTAGAAAAACAACTAGAGTACTTTTTGTAAACGAAAAAAACAACCGTTCAGTTTGCGTTTGACTCAAGAGTATTTTTTTTTTCCACTTACGAGTAAATTTAAAATTATGTGTTTGAACACAATTTAAATTATTTGGTATCTACCTGAGATGAGAAGCGACTATATAATCTCGGATTCTTTTCATTTAAAAAAAAAACACAACTTTACTTACATCCCGCAATCAACTGACTATTTAATTCTTTTCTTATAAGTGGATAGATTAGATATGTTAAGGTGTATAGGAAGGTGTTTATTAAGAATGGAATGCTTGAAAAGAAACGTGAGAAACAAACCTAAGCAAACGATTCATATTATCATATTACGGGATATATAGTTGTGGACTTCTATATCCGACATGTGTTTTATATACAGCCGGGGTATCTCGTTTCGTAACTTCTCCCCCTTTAGTGAAGCGAGTGCCATAGAGTGTTACTTCTCGAAGGAGCTTTTGTTATGTCCTCTGTTCGGTTGATTTTACGAGTTTATTGAGCCTTCATTTTTATTTCGATGTAAGCTGCTATTACTATGATGCTTGTCGGTATAAGTATGGTCCATATTGATATGGGGTAGGGTTTAGCGTCTATAGTATGTAGTTGGTTTTTCTCGTTATTCTGTAGATGGTCCAGGTGAAATCTTGTTAAGGAAAGGCGTTGATTGACGACTATTGAATTAATATGGCCTCGAGTTGGTGGGTGTAATATAATGCTATCCCAGAAGATATCTACTCTGGAATGATACTTAAGTGTCATTAAGTCATTCTATTTTGTGTTATGTACATATATATCAGATTCTCAGAGGAAAACGAGAAAATCTAGTACCGCATTTAGTACTAAAGAGATTTGCAATGTATAACACTTCATTACAATAATATTTATTCTATTCGGATACTTCGAACACGACAGATCGTTTCTTTTAACTATTATACTATATTACAAATTAGCGACGAGGATGTGATATATCCGAAAATCAAATTTTGATTTTCATATAGTTTTATTAAAACCAATTGTTGAAATCGATTAGTTCATATGAATTAGTACGCAATTTATGTGATCCAGTCCAACCGATGAAGAAAAAGTTCGAAGACTTTCGCGCAATTTTGGATGAACCAATCTGGATGTCATAGTTAAAGACTAATTTATCACAAATGTTTCCTGAGAAAATTTTCACAAGAATATATGAGGAAGATGAGTCGTTAACGCTAGGCGATGCATTGAAAAAGGCGTTAATTTTTGAAACGAAATTTGCATTAAGAAAAGAAAGTATGGATTCCGATGTTAATTTCGTTCGTTCGCAACGTGCAAATCCCATGAAGAATAACCGCAAATCGAACAGCAACAACTCAAATGAGAAACAATCGGATGGCAAGAAAACCACGTGTTCTCGGTGTGGATGGAAGACGCATGAGGTCAGCTTGTACCCGTATAAAGATGGCACGTGTCATACTTGCTCAAGAAAGGGACATTTAAGCAGTGTTTGCCGCTCCAAACAAAATAATATATTTTAATTTTGTAAATTCCATAGACAATGGAAATTAATTTGATTTTTCTTTATATAGTTTATCCGATGACAAATCGAATGGCTTGTACCGGTTGAAGGTAGAGATAGGAGGCACTACGATGGAAATAGCGTGCGACAGGGGGGCACCGAGTACGTTCGTTCCAATGTCATTCTACAGGAAATATTTATCACGATTTCCGATTGAGAAGTGCAAAATCCCATTCAAAGGATATGGTGGGGACAAAATAAAATTATTTGGTAAGTGTGAAGCAAGTATTACTTACCGCGGGACCAATCGATATGCACCACCGTTATTAGGTAGAAAATTTCTACGCGCCTTTAATTTTAAATTAGTACAAAATGAAGTTGATTAAGCAAGAAATTTCCTCTGAGCAAGTAATGACTCATTTCAATGGGAAATTGCCGATTGTACTTACAACTAATACTCCTGATGGGCTCAAAACGATTGCTTTCGTATCAAGATAATTAGCCAAACGTGAACTAAATTATCCAGTTATTGAGAAAGAAGCCTTAGAGAAAGAAAATGTTATTGACAATTTTTGGTGAAACACATGCAACGAAAATGCAAAGCTGTGTGCTCATTTTGAGCGGTTTCAATTACAAGATTGAATATCGATAACGAGGCAGGCAATTTATGATGTATACCTCAAATTTCATACATTTATGAACCCAATGACGCAAATTATATTAACATGATAGAAAAAGACAATGCATTACGAATATATACGAAATAAATTCGATTAAAACAAAACTAGTTAAATTAGCTTTGATTCTTTTATTTTAATTCGCATTTCCAAGACGAAAAACGGAGACAAAATAAACGGAAGCGTAATTCACAAACAAAAAAAGTATTCGACAACCCAAGCGTGTGATGCTTGTTCTCCAAAGTAACTGTTAAAATACCACTCTTTCTGTCAATGCAGTTAGTTACGAGTATGTATGGTGTTTGTTCATTTCCTGTATTTTGGGTTAGTGTTTTGTAAAATTAGCTCATAATGGGTCGGAAAAACAAGGAGACTTCTATTGACATACGAAATCTTGTAATTCACCACTTCAATCAAGAATTATCTGAAAATGCTATTTCGGCTATTGTAAAAAGATCCAAAACTTCTGTTCACTACATAATAAAAAATTCTAAACTTTTTTAAAATCGGTAGAAAACCAGGTAAGAACAGGACGTCCTACGAAGTTATCTGAATCTAATCAAAGATGGATTCTTCGGGATGTTAAGAAAAATCCAAGAACTAATGCTTCAGAACTGGCAAAACATAATGAGGAGGAGGAGGAAGAAGCCATATATCTCCCAAAAAATCCTTCAAGTGAAAATGAGCACAACGCAACAAACGACAGTGTTATCAAAGTTTCCGACGAAAGCACAAGTGATACGACTCAACTACATCCTCTAAGAGTCAACGATTCGAGAGCCAATGATCCAGACTGGACTCTAGGTTTTTTTTTTTTTTTTTTTATAATTTACGCGCGCCTAAGGGGTTGATACCCTTTTACTGTTCCCAGGGCGCGGGCGGAAAGATAGAAGGAAGAGAAAGGAAAATTGTTTTGTAGTGGTTTGAAACTCAGGTGTGTTTGGTTTCGATATTCGCTCTCCAGGGGTGGGAGTCCGAACAGGACGGAGAGTTTTTCTTCACTCAGAGTGATTCGAGATATAATTCCCAGTATTTTTTTCATTGCTTGAAACTCTTATAACAGCCAAATCTACGTGTCAGTGTTATGCCTTCACACGCAGAATTTTTTTGTCTGAGTTCCAATTATACAATGAAAAACTGATTTTGCCATGGGCAGGATTCGAACCTGGACCCTCAGAGTGAGAAGCGTTTGCTATAGTTTCTTCAGTTTAAATGCATTTTTATTTATATACTTAAATTACTCTTAAATGCTAGACAAAAAAATGCTTAAAAATTAGCTTAAATAATTTACAAATAATCTTATTCTAACTTACTGGCCCCATGCGGGCACTCTAAGTTAAACCTAACACTTAAACTATGTCTTTCGACGAATCTTACAGTCTAATTTTATTTTATTTTTACATTTATTAATACTACAACTAAGAAAATACATTTTAATCAAAAAAACTTAGTATCTGGACTTTTTTTAATTTTTTATAAAACTTAAAACTAAAAGCCTACAATCTACCTAAAAATAAATCTTAACCTACTTAACCTACTTACATCCAATGCATACATACATACATATATATACACACATAATATATATATACATAATATATAAATATATGTATGTATATATTTTTTTTTCATTTTTTATTTTTTTTTTATTTTTTTTTTTTTTTTTTCTTAAAATCTAACTTAAACCTACCTAAAACTATGTAAGCCGGCCATGGCTAAAAAAAATAGGCTGGCCCACCTTGCTTCACATGAAGCTAACTATTACTGGAGGAGTTCGACGACGAAGCATCCTCCCCTTCAAAAAGCCACCAAAATTGTTGGTGCTGCTGAGCAACATCCCTCCTGTCGCGACTCCCTACCGCCCTACTGAACCGGAGACGCTCCGCACTGCCGTGTGGTAGTAAGCCCCAGAGATCAGGTTGTTCGATGAGGTCATTGCTCTTGCAACGTGCCTTCGAGTCAACTTAATGACGAAATTGTCCACTCTTATTAGGTTCGCCCTATTGTATAAGACCTCATTAGGATAGAATTTTATGTACTGGGATTCTGGTGTTCTGTATAGGCGAAGACAAGTCCTAAGAAAAGCCCTCTCAAACACCCGAATCTTTTCCAATAAACTTGCTCTCACGTTGAACCACACGGGACATCCAAATACAAGCATGGGCCTGATAAGGGCCATGTAGCAGATTACCTTCACCCTCGCATCGAGTTGGCTGTTATAAAACAGTCTCTTTGTAAGGGCAGAAGCACCTTTAGCTCTGGCCAGAGCAACATCTATATGTTTGTTAAAATACTGAAATTGATCTAGCCAGATCCCAAGGTATCTGACTACATTACGACAAGCTGCCCTTGCTGTCCCACGATCGAGAACGTTCGCCAATTCTTTCTGGTGTCTCTAGAGGTCCCAGACAAAGGCGTCCTAAACAGAATGGTTTCCGACTTCTGAAAGTTGATTTTCAACTTCCAGTCATCGCAATATCGCTTAATTTTGTCGAAGTCACGTTGCAAAAGTATATTAATGACCTCAATCTTTGGACGGAACACGGAAGCATAAGCCATGGATAACTCCAGAAATAGTCCCAATGTGCAAAAAAAGGGATGAGTTATATAGGAGGTGGAAAAACAGCCCCAGATGTAACACGTTTGAAGATGAATACAAAAGATATCGAAACACAGTTACTAAGAACATTCAACTTATAAAAGCCAAATACTACAAGCAAAAGTTTTTAAATGCCAACAGCGACCCGAGGAAAACGTGGAGTATTGTGAGTGAACTGCTAGGAAGAAAGAAATGCTCAGTAGACGAAGCAATTAAAAGTAATTTTCCAAATGCTGCCGATGGCTTAAAAGACATTGTTGAGGAATTTGCGGAGCGGTTTTCAAATCAAGCGGAATACATCATTCATATCTGTGATACAAAAACCTCAAACCATGAGAACTGGCAACTTGAAAAAAGTATTTACGTAGAGGATGCAACAGAGCCTGAAGTTTACAGAATACTGTGTCAACTGAGTGACAAAAAAGGTCCTGGAGCAGACAACATTAGACCAGTTGATCTCAAAATAAATGCTATGTATCTCACTCCTATAATCACGAAGATCGTAAACCGTAGTTTGTGTCAGTCCTGTGTACCAAAACTAATGAAACCCTCAATAATTCGCCCAATATACAAGGGAGGAATTAAAAAAGATATGGAGAATTATAGGCCGATTTCAATTCTACCAGCGGTTGAAAAATGTTTGGAAGAGGTAGTTGTTAATCGTGTTAATTGTTTTATGTCGAAGCATAAAGTGATTCATCCAAACCAATTTGGTTTTCAAAAGGGCAAGAGCACTCAATCCTTACTGGGGGAATTTACCAACGTCGTGAATGCTGGACTGAATAAAAACCACCACGTACTTGTGCTCTTTATAGATTTCAGCAAAGCTTTTGATACCCTGACACCTGAAAAACTTGTGGAAAGCGTCAACAGATTAGGACTGAGAGGAGTGCTAGCAAACTGGCTTAAAAGCTATCTGAATGAAAGAGAAATACAAGTCAAGATATCTGACACATTTAGCAAAAAAAGAACGATCAAATACGGCGTGCCACAAGGGTCCAAACTGGGCCCCATATTATTTATACTGTTCACAAATGAACTATTAAGAACATTTAAAAAAGCTACTGCATATGCCTACGCTGATGACATCGCAATCGTCGTAAAACACAAAGCCTTGCACTTAGCCATAAAGATACTGCAACACGAGTTCAACCTCGTATCTGAATGGTGTCATGACAACGGCCTGGTGATCAACGCAAATAAAACTAAGTTGATGCATATTCGGACGCCATTGAAGCCAACGGAAATTATTCAAATCTTTCATCGAAATGATCGTTGTCCATTACTGAGGAGCAGCAGCACAATCGAGGTAGTTAAAACCATTAAATACCTCGGAGTTACCATTGACGAGAATTTCCTGTGGCGTGAGCACATCAACGTACTGCGTCTCCAACTTAAGAGCACTATATTTGCAATGGTGTATCTTAAGCGTTACTCACATATGGAGGTACTAAAGCAAGTGTACTACTCGTTGGCAGAGTCACGCATTAGATACGGGATTCTGGCCTGGGGAAACGCAGCAAAAACCCACCTGCAGAAGATATCTAACCTACAACATCGTCTTGTTAAAATTATTCGACACACTAATTCAAGTTTTAAAGTCTTAGATGTAAAGGCAATCTTCCAGATGACAACACTCCTAACTTACATGGACGACCGACGGTTTCTTCAACCCATCAACCACATGCTAAACACCCGAAGACGTGCCCAAGGGATCCTAGAAGTTCCGACAGCTTACAACTCGTACGGAGACAAAGAACTACGATGCACTGTTCCTAAATTGTTAAATTCGCTCCCATCGTTACTGAAAATTATTCCTAATTTTAAAAAAAGGAAAAAAGAGATTAAAGAACATTTTATTGAATTTCATCATGTAAAGTAGAGTCATATTAGTAGAGTCATATAACTTCAAAACGAACTAATTGTATTTAAACCTAATCTTTTCAATTTGAAATCACTTCAGAACTGTATCAGTGTTATGTCCAACCACCTGCAGATAAGCACTTTGCTTTGCAGGAAAAACAATGTTAAAGAAAATTTATGTGCAAATAAATAAATACCTGATCTGTACGCGATTATGTCGTCTGCGTACGCTATGGCATGGTGAAGTGAACCTATCAGATCACTCGTGTAAATGTTGAATAGGATCGGCGAATTTACCGCACCTTTTTGCAGACCGTTTTTAATGTTAAATGTTCCAGCAGAAGTCACATCGCCATTCTTCACGATGAACTGTCTACTGGAGAGCATATCGAAAAGAATATACAGCAGTGGTTTACTAATGCCCAACCTGTCCAGCTTGAAAAAGAGTCCTTCTAACCATACGGTATCGAAGGCTTTCTCCAAGTCAATCAGGCAGGCACCAGTGCACTGGTTCTTGCCTTTGTTCCATTGGATATCAGAAACCAGTTTAGACGCAGCATGAATGATATCATGCCCCGCCTTGAAACCGAATTGATTATCCGGAACTATATGTTTGTCCTCAACCCACTTAGTCAGGACTCTATTGATCACCTTCTCGAACACCTTACTGATGTTTGGAAGAAGACTGATCGAGCGGAGATTCGCCGGATTGGAAGTGTCTTTATCCCTTTTGGGGATGGGATGTACCACCGCAGTTTTCCAATGCGCTGGATAATGTGCATTATTCAATGCATTATTAAACAGGGTGGTATAAATGTTCACCGCTTCTAGAGGGAGATATCGAAGCACAATGTTCGGTATTTCATCGGTTCCCACTGATTTCTTACTTCTAAGCGATTCAAAAATCATTTGGAGCTCTTCCTTCGAAATGAACGGGGGTAGTACCCTATCGTTGGTGATGACATTATTTGCCATATTCTCGTCACTGAACTGTGTGAAACCCGAGCTCTCGAATCGCCAATCCACAATTTCATTTCGAAGGTAGAAATTGTGCACAAGGACTCGATTCTCCAGATCGTGGTTCGGGCCAATGATAACAGTCGCCTTGTACACTTCCTGGAAAGTCGCTCCTATAGCCTCTACCTGCTCCTGCGGATCCTCGATCACAAAGAAGTTGTCATCATCAACAGCCTCATTTGGATCTATGCCCGCTGCAACAAGTATTTGTTCGTTGTTCGTTGTTCGGGCGATTTTAAGACATGGAAAGTCGTTCCGATTATTTCTTCGAAATATTTTATTTATTTGCGGGAACATATTCGGGTCGCTGGTGTTTACAGCCCGAATTTTATTGTTCCAATACAAACTTACGGATGTTCTGTAATTTTCCTTTATTAGTGTTTGGAGGTTTTTAATCGACGACTTCAGTGTCATGATCTCCGGGTTATGTCTGTCAGTAAACTGTCTGTACAAAGTTTTTAGCCTTGACAGTAGTCTACTTTTCTGTCGGTGCAGTGCGTCAATAGTTGCGTTGCGGAATAAGTCTTTTTCATCAGTGCGTTGGTACCGAGGTATCGTTTTGTCCATTGTTCGTTTGATTGTCTCGTCCATTAGTCTCATATACCTGTCAATCTCCTCGTTTGACAGATTTCTGTTGGACGGTGGGTAGAGCGAATTCGAGGAGAGTGCTCTAGTCAGTGTTCTGGTGAAGTGTGTCCAACGCACCCTACTGTAATTGTAGGTATGCCTTTGAACAAACTCATCCAATTCCGCAATTTCGTTTGGAACAGTTATTTCGGTGCTGAGACCGCAATGGTCACTGTCATACACGAAAGTGCGTAGACAGTTTGTAGTTTGTTGGTTTGTGCATGTCAGTTGTATTCGTGAGTCGAACAGCAGAAGATTATTAATATCAATTTGATTAATATCAATTTCACTTGTAAGCTACAATTTCAGTATTCCTTTCTATATGTCACTATTCACTTTTCACTATTCTGTTTGTGTTTGAGTCTCTTATTGAGAGGGCAATTTTCCGTTGGTACCATTACTGGGTGATATCGGCGGAAATCTATCCTTAGGCAATGGCTCAAATGATAACCTGCGCGTTCTTCTTAAAATCTTTTGTGAACAGCAAGAAGGCCTTAGGGTATGCCACATTAATGCACAAAGTTTATCGGGGAAAATTGACGAATTTAGATATCTGTTTGTTGGTTCTTGCGTTGATGTTGTGTGTGTATCTGAGACGTGGTTTGATCCGAGGGTAAGTGACGAGCCATACTCCATGTGCGGTTATAAGATCTTTCGCGCTGACAGGAAAATTAGAATCGGTGGTGGCGTTGCTATTTATGTTCGTGATAGTTTAACTGTAAATCCTCTGTTTGAGTCACCGCCCGATAGTGATTTTCAGTATTACTTTATAGAAATTGAAAAAAGGAAATGCCTGTTTGGTGTCGTTTATAGACCCTACAATAATATTGACCTGTCACCCCTCTTTGACTTATTAGAAAATTATTCGTCGTTATACTTGCGAACTATTGTGTGTGGTGATTTTAATTGTAATATACTTGAATATATGAGATCGTCACTTTTTATTGATTCCATTAAAATGATTGGTCTTGATGTTGTAAATTCGACTATTCCAACGCACTTTACTGGTTCCAATAGCACACTCTTGGACATCTTTATTACTAGTGATTGTCAAGAAGTGTTCTTTACCCAGGTTTCCGCACCTGTTTTTTCTAAACATGACCTCATCTTTGCCACTTTTAATTTAGTCACCAGTAACAAACAATCGATTTATACATTCAGGGACTTTAAAAATCTAAAAGTGGAGCAACTTGAACAAGACCTTATTTGCCTTGATTGGCATAACGTATTTTTTGAAACATCGGTCGATGCCCAAGTTGAATTTCTCCATCACGTAGTTTTACAGCTCTTCGATAAACATGTTCCTCTAAAAAGGAGAGCTGTCAAATATAATAACATCAAGTGGTTTACCTCTGAAATTGTTGAGCTAAGAAACAAGCGTGATGCTGAATTCAAAAAATGGAAACGATTTCGAATTCCCGAATACTATGACAGCTATCGGTTGTTACGTAACATAGTTAACTCGAAGATTAAAGAAGCCAAACGTCGTTATTATGCTAAGCACTTCGATCATAAACTTCCAACCAAAACACTTTGGACAAACTTACGTGAATTAGGTGTAGGTAGTAACTTGAAGTCCATGGTAGACCAGGTCGATCCTAACGAACTAAACAAAGAATTCGCTAAAGTTCAATCGAAATTACGCCCAAATGGAAACAATATTCAAACGCCACACGCTGGCTTATTCGAATTTGGCCGAGTAGAACAAATCGACGTTGCTAGAGCTGTGCTAAAAATTAAATCTAACGCTGTTGGTGTGGATAACATCCACCCAACTTTTATTAAATTAATATTACCCTATATACTTCCAGCTTTAACATATATTTTCAATAATATAATAACAAGATCCACTTTTCCGTGTGCTTGGAAGAAAGCTAAGATTATACCAATCCCAAAAAGGAAAGCAGTAGGCAACTCGTCAACTGAATATAGACCTATCGCTATACTTCCATATTTGTCAAAAGTATTTGAAAAAGTAATACACCATGAAATATCAAGTTTTCTTCAACAAGAACAAGTTCTTTGCGCCTACCAGTCTGGATTTCGGAAACACCACAGCTGCACATCAGCGCTTATAAAAGTATCCGACGACATAAGAGTTGCAATAGACAAAAAACAAATCACCCTTATCGCTCTCCTAGATTTTTCTAAGGCCTTTGACACCGTTGATCATGAACTACTTGTATCAAAATTGATGAACTTCTATAATTTCTCTGCATCAGCCGCTAATCTCATACGGTCCTATCTGGTTGAAAGAAAACAAGCAGTTCATGTAAGCAATGCTGTGTCAGATTACATTGCAATTTCAGTTGGTGTTCCACAAGGATCCATTTTGGGTCCCCTACTTTTTGCAATTTTTATCAACGACCTTCCTAAAAGCATTAAAAGTTCTAATTTTCACATGTTTGCTGACGATATCCAGCTCTATTTAAGCTTTGAGAATGATCTTATTGATCATGCTGCTTTGAAATTTAATGATGACCTAAAACGTATCCATTGCTGGGCAGATGAAAACCTTCTGCAGCTTAACCCAAGAAAAACGAAGTGTCTTCTCATAAATAGAAACCCCTTATCTTTTATCAACGTTCCTTCAGTATACCTTGGTAATGAACCTATCGAATTTGTAAACAAAGCCAAAAATCTTGGTATTTGGTTCAATACAAAATTAACCTGGGACGACCACGTTTGCTCAGTTGTGGCAAAAATATACGGATGTCTTAGAAATCTCTCCCAAACTCAAAGCTTCACACCAATAAATACGAAGCTTATGTTGGTCAAGGCCGTGCTCATTCCTCTGATAACATATGGCTGCGAAGTTTTTTGTTGCACCGGCGCCTTTGCCAGACGTAAGCTCAACATTGCTTTTAACAATGTTGTGCGATACGTATACGGCCTAAATCGTTTTGCTCATGTGTCGGCTTATACCAAAAATATTCTTGGTTGCACACTTGACCGATATTTTGACTACTGCACAATCAAATATCTACACAGGATTATAATCAACCAACAGCCCCAATACTTATATGATAAACTAAGGTTTTCGCATTCAAGTAGATCTTTAAGTTTAATTGTACCTCGTGTTGCGTATCAAGTTACCGAACGACAGTTTTTCGTTCACGCCATTCGCCTTTGGAATTCACTCCCCCTTAATATAAGACGACTCTATAATACAAATAGCTTTAGTGAAACTCTCTTTCGACATATAGCAGACAACTAGCAGGAATACTGAACATAATTTCACATCATACAAATATTTTATTTAAATTGTTCAAGAAAGCTTATAAATTTATTTTTTTTCTTCTTTTTTTTTCTCTTTCTTTGTACTCAAATTTATTCCAATCAGTTGTTAATATTTTTAAGTTTACCTTATTGAGAAAGAATTATAATTTTAGTTTAATCTTAAATCACTTATTAATTGTATCACATTTATAGCTTAAAGATCTGAATGGTCTATTATAAATGTCGTTGTTATACTGTAATAAAAATACTGAAATACTGAAGATCCAAATAGGACCCGTGTCTGGGAAACGACGGACTATCCGTCGTCTTAAGCCCGAGTCGATACATCACACTGTGCTGACCCCACCAATTGAATAGTAGGTTCCCTCTAGTATTTGGTGTATTATTTCCCCAATCACTGTGTTTGGCGTTGAAATCTCCGCCGATAATAAAATAGTTGTCTTCCAATTCCAGCCTCAGAAATTGAAAAAGTGTCTCGAGCTCTGAGATGAATAAGGTGGTTTGAGTAGCCTTAGGTGCATAGACAGACACCATGTACAACCGCTTTCCACTACGGAGAGGGATATACACGATGCATGCTTCCAGCACCTGGAACCCACGTACTACACGACTGTATACTCTTTTAAAACGAATACCTTTTCGTACGAAAATCGCAACGCCTCCTCCCTGAATGGAGTTAGGTCGGTTTCTTCGTACTATTTTGTATCTTCTGTGCCTCATTTTGTGTCTCTTGGTAAGCTTAGTTTCGCTAACCAAAAGCACATCAGGGGCTTGGTCTTTAAGCAACTTAAATAGTGCGGCTCGTCGTTCGAGCCTAATCAGTGAATTCAAATTCACAGCAAGGACCTTCAGGGTTTGCTCCGCCACGTACGTACCCATTACGGCAAAAGGTGCGTTAGGCCAGGCAGCAGTGCGTATACTTGGTCCACCGGTCCGGTCTGTTCAGTTAAATGACGTTGTAGCTGAGCCATCTGCCCCTGGATAGAGAGCAAGATAGCTAGCATGTCAGGTACTGGTTCAGGTGCTCTGGGCGCTGGGGCCTGAGAAGCAACCTTCGCTTGCTGTACCGTATTACCCCTACCTGCCACCATTTGGGCGTAGGTAATATGGGGAGTAACGGCTGGAGTTTGCAAATGCACGGGTGGACGTTTCACTTCCACTTTCTGCTGCCGGGCCAGGTTTATTCTTTTGATGTACTGGAATTTGGGACAACCCGGATAATTTGCGGTGTGTCCCGTGTTCCTGCATAAAGCACAAGAGAGTTGGCTTTTTTCAGACGCTCCGTCCTTACCCAGAGAGCATTCCTCGGACTTGTGGTTCTTTCTGCACTTCACGCATCGAGGCTGCATTTCGCAGTTCGACGCGGCGTGCCCGAACCTTTGGCAGCGAACACATTGTAAAATGTTTTCGCTCCTCTTTAATTTCTCCCAATGTACAACCTGGTAGTCTAAGACCTTAATACTTCTTAGACCATCCAGATTGCTGGTGGGACTAAGCTGGACCAGGAAAATCGGCAGTTGCGCCTCTCCCTTTTGGCTCTAGCCGTGACAAACGGCTTGACCCCCACGAATTTGAGTCCCTCGCACTCTTTCGCTTTCAGCAGTGCAAGGAGATCCCCCGGATCAGTCGACGGTTCTAATCCCTTCAGCAGCATTGTTTGCAGCTTCTCCCCCTTCGGGGTGTAGGAAAAGAACTCCGTCGTCGTATCCATCAGTAAACTTTTAATTTTGTGGTAGCGCTCCACTGTATTGCAATGGATCGCGTGCCTATCTACTGATATTTTTTTTATAAGAAAGTTGTTGCCTATGGCCGACTTACATAGCTCGATGGTGTCCTTCAACTCCAATTTGAAGGTGTTGATTGGTGGCACCTTCTGCTTCGTGGACTTCTGTTCTTGCTGTTGTTGTTGTCTCTGCTGCTGTTGCTTTTGGTGATATTGTTGTTGTTGCTGCTGCTGTTGTTGCGGCCTTTGCTGATGTTGTTGTTGGTGCTGTTGCTGTTGTTGCTGCTGCTGTTGCTTCTGTGGTTTTTGTTGACGTTCTTGATGTTTTTGCTGTGTATGTACATTTGTTTTTTTCAGTTGTTGTGCAGGTTTCTGTATTTTTTGTTGTTGTTGATTGTTTCTGATGTTTTTGTTGTTGTAGTTGATGTTGTAGTTGTTGTGGGAGCTCCACGTTTATATTTTGTTGTTGCTGAGGTTTCTGGAGAGTTTGCTGTTTCTCCCTCACCCTCCTAGCAACTTGTTTTGCTCTTATAGCAAGAACTTGTTGTTGTAGCTCAATAATGCTACTGGTTAGAGCTTCGACCTCGTCCTCTTCGTCATCTGACTGAGATGCAGCGAGGGATGCGAAGCAGTTGTCTGCCCCAATGTAGTGGCCTTCATCTTCGTCGGGCACATATGGACAGTCGTTAGTATCCGACTCTTGCCTACATTTATTTGCTGCTGCACTAGCTGATATCATCGCAGCTCTCTCCTTCACTCTACCATGCAGCATTTCTAAAGAAGCTGAAAGAGTGCGCTTAACAAGATTCGGAGTCGGCTTCAGCTTTCTCCTCCTCTTTCTGACCATATCTGTTATTTTTCTTGTTGCTGTTGTTGTTGCTTTTAAGTGGATTGGCGGCTTAACGGCTTGATCTTCAGACGACATCATGCCATCTGCTGATCCCGCTATTTGGCTAGCGGACCGCTTACTTCCACTCATGGAACTTTGCTTTATCACTTTTTTTACACTAATTGTTTTTTTTTTTTTTTTTTTTTAATTAAATTATATAAAAAGAAAAAAGAAATAAAAACTTTTGCAGAGACTGGGAAAACGAACCCACGACCCCGAGATTTGTTGTCTGGGTATTTACTATCACGGCTACCGAACACTTTCAAAATTTACTGCCTAAACGTATACTTCTTCTTTTTCCGCACTTCTATAGCCGAAACAAAAAACACGTATGATCTCCATAGAGGTCTATGAACGACTGAAGCGTTTGCTACTACCACTACACCACGGCCACCCTTGCACGTGCACGTTCTTCGAACTCTAATTCGGTGACTGATGTAGAGGAGACGAATGGTCTGGATGATGGTGTTGGGAGGAGAAAGCTATTTCCACGTAGAAATGGCAAAAGTGGCAGATCTTCCATATGATTATCTGTTTACCATTGTCATTTGAATAGTTTTCATCATAATTTAGCAATTTTATTAATACAGTTGAAATTGAAATTTATTCACTTCATTTTTATTTAAGTCAACCTTCATTATTTATGCAATGTAAATAAAAACATATATTAGGATAAACAGCTTTAGGAGGAGCGTATTATATATATGTCATGTTCTTAGAGGAAAAGGAGAAAATCTGGTACAGCATTTAGTACTAAAAAGATTAGCAATGTATAACACTTCATTACAATAAAATTTATTCTATTCGCATACTTCGAACAGGACACATCATTTCTTTTAATTATTGTAGTAAATTTGTTTCTCTTGTCGTTTGCTATTTATGATGTGACGAGTAATATTATTAGATCTCTTTATTATATATTTTTGTAAATTGCTATCTGTAATTTCTCTTGATTTTTGATTTAAATTATATTTTTTATGTTCCTCATTAATTGATATTGCACCATTTGTGTCCATATTTCCAGTTATTGCTTTTATGACCCTATCTAATCCGTCTATTATACCCCGCTCTTGTATTTGGTGAGGTAAGAGTGTTTGAAGTTTTAGTTCCCGTTCTCTGAATTTAATGTGTGCTGTGTTTATTTTGTCGGTATTCATTTGCTCATTTCCCAAAGCTTCTTTGGATTTTCGAATTTTCTCAATAATTTGTACGTAATTATTTAAGTTTACAATAGGATGAGTTTTTTATATGTTTCTTTTGTATTATCTTATTCGGTCCTAATCGAAGGGGTAGTAATAATTAACTGTCGATTAAATTATGAATTTCTCTGCTCTATCCATGGGTTTTCGCTGACGTCATTAGTAATTTAAAATATTCTTTTCTTTTTTATTCTGGCTTTGTGAAGTTTTTTGGTGTCATTAGTTATAACTGTGAGGTGAGTCTATTGTTACTTTTTACCATTTGTTTTTCAAATCGAGGGATCATCTTATTTCGTCTACGCTCTTTGCGGTAAACCATTTGTCCTTCTTTAAGGTCTTTTCGGTTTTCCTTATATTTGTTTCATTTTTCTAAATACTTATTCGTCTTTTTACCTTTTCTAATTGATTGGTAAAGTTCTGTGTGGAAAGCGTTAAGTTTTTGTAAGTAGTCGTGTTGATCATCGTATGGTGTGTGGTTTGTGGTGGAACGAATAGCGTTGTTCTATTTATTTATATAATGAACGTTTCGTTGAGTATGTCTTCATGGCCTTTTTCTTTATATTTATCATGAATAATTCTTTATATTTCTGTTAATGTAGAACGCATGTTTTCGACGGGAGTACTAGTCGCTGTTTTCTGAAATGAGGTGATGTTTAAATCAATAGTAAATTGTTGCAAAAATCTTGAAAAATGTTGGATGTGAATTCTGACTCTTGGTCACTCACATTTTTTGAAGGCATGCCGTTCAGGCTAATAAAATGTTTAACTTCGTTTAAACTATATAGTATAATGTATTTACTGCAACAAATTCAGACAATTTGTGAGAATCTTTTTTTTGACATTAATACTATACATATATCTACGAGTACATGTCCAATACAATGCCTAAAGGCTTTATGGATGTTTCAGTTTTTTCAAAAACTACTTTAGAAGACTACCTGTCGTATTTTTGTGTTTGACAAGTAATACAGTTATTAACTGTTTAAGTTATTTTATTCCTTATATATAAGAGAAAAAGTAATCTAGTTGTAAGTGTTGATTTGTCTCAGTAATACCTCTATGGTTTGATTTTGTATGTTAGTCATTTATATTTTGGTCTTGTTCGTCGCTTTTTACATCTTTGTAAGCCGAATATTCTGCCTCTGTTTATTTCTAAAAAGTATTTTTATTGCATTTTGAAGTGAACTAGCCGATGGTTGGAATATTACTTGGTAGTTGAATTCGTTAACTGGTTTCTCAGCGATAGGTATACCATCACATAAATTTTCTACGGCGAAATATATTATAGCAGGTGTCGTTTCCATAAGGCTTAATACTGTTTTATCAAGTAATTTAGAACTGCTCTTATTATTGACGATTTCATAATCGTACTCCTCCAACTTCGATCCCCATCAAACAAGTTTAGAGTGCGTTTCCTTCAAACTCATATGCCATTGCAGAAGCTTGTGGTTAATAACTATTTTGAATTTATTGCCGAAAAGGTGGGGGCGGAAGTAGTTTGTTGCCCAAACTATAGAAAGTAATTCCTTTTCTATTGTCGAATTATTTGGTTCTGATATTGTTAACGTCCTGCTTGCAAAGCAGATTGACTTATCAGTAACAATGTTTCCTTGAGAAAGAATTGGACCCAATGCAACGTTACTGGTGTTTGCGGTTAATATAAAAGGTCTAGAAAAGTCAGGATACTGGAGAAGGGAGTTAAATTTTTTTGGCACAACCCATACAGGTGAATTGCACGGAGAGAAACTAGGTATGATTATGCCTTGATTAAGCATCTCTGAAACTTAACTTTATACCTCCTGTTTATGTACGTATGGGTATCTGTAGGTTTTGGTATAAATCGGTATTTCATCGGTGATTTTGATTTAATGACCCTTCCTTCTAGAAGATGTCACTATACATAGCTTTAAAATAGATTTGCGTTCTTCAGAATTTAGATGCTCTGATGGAATTTCTTGAGAAATACCGTTAAAATTTGTCATATAATACTCGTTAGTCTGGTTTTCTAAATTGTTTTTGGTTTTCTAAGTTTGTAAATGATTATACTCTAAGCGGATGTTTTAAAAAGTGCCTTCGATCAGTTGGCGTATTATATTGGATTACGAATATATCCGATTTCAGCATACCATTTTATTGCATTATAAATGCCTTCGGTTATGTCCAAGCTTGGTTTAACTTTCATTTTGGATTATCTACCGGTAACTTTGTAATTGTGCGTGGGAAGGGATTCGGAATTTCTGCGACATAGGATTTAGTTTGAATAAAAGTGGGATTTTTGCGTTTTTTTATTGGGTAAATCTATAGTGGCTTTAAGTCTATTCAAAGAATCTAGTCCCAATAGTCAGTCGAAGTATCGATGGAACTTGTAAATAAGAAATTGTCTGAGATTCAAGGGCATTTCTTTTCATCGACTGACATACATACCTACGGACATATCAATTAGTCAATGTACTTACCATCAGCCACCGACTGTCATGCCAGCGCTTTTCTTCGCCGCGTATTATGCATGGTTCATTCATGTTCTCAGCTAGCGCCAGTTCATCCTCTCGCCCATTGACTCGCCGCACAGTGAGTAACGTTCGCTTGATACATAGATGCCAACGGCATTCTCAACGTACATACATAATACGGAGCATTTAATGTGGCTAGTGCCATTTGTAGCTGAATCGCGAGGTGGAGTGATGAGCTGGCGCCACTGCTGTACTTAAGCAGTCGTTGATATTGGTATGTAGTCTAGCTGTGACTTCCTCAAGGGCGAAACCAACTTTCTTCATTTATATACAAGAATAAATTATTTATATACAATAAAATCTTTGTCGTTGTAATTGGTTAGTTCGCTTGGTCGGTGGTTCATTCGGCTTACTTATAATTTCAGCGGTACTACGTGTCTCATCCCAAACGAAAGGAACAAACAGAAATGTTAATTCACCAAGTGGTATAAGTTCATAAAAATTTGGAAGTGTTACTTTTTTGTCTATGCTATGTTTCTGTACGATTGTCGTAATTATCGTCAGTATAATTGTGTTAAATACGTCAAGGTGAACGTATTCGGGGTTGATAAATCTGGCGGATGCCCCTCTTTGAGCAAATGTTTATTTGTTACATTAGTTGTTAAAAACATTATTATGTTAACTCTTAGATCTAAAAAGAAACGTAACTAAACACAAGTGTCAAGTTCCCAATAAATATTTAGCAACATATAAGATAAAAAGTAAGGAACTGAAAATAAAGCTGAAATTTACAACGTCTTACAACACCGAACAGACAACATTGGTTTTATTTCATTACATAGTTTAAAAATTTTATGCAATTGGAAAACTTTAAACATAGAATCGAAGGACATTCCAATCCAACCCAACACATTACCATACATGTTTTAGTCAATTCGAACAGTGTAAAATAAAATCAGTGACATTTTAATCAGATCAGTAAAACAAAACAAAAATTTAATTAAAGACAAATTTGAAGACAATTTTAATTTTGAATACCATATCCGAGAGTGTAGAGTGTCGAGGATTCAAGGATTCACACAAGTAAGTCTTCAAACAGGAGTTCAATATTTTTCAAATTGCTGCCAATTTCCTAATCGTTTATTATCATACGCAGGTGAGTGCTGCACATTTTCCTCCGCTTTTAATTAAATTGATTTGCCCATACATATACATACATATACCATATAAAATGTCGTACGGCAAGCTCCAATTAAACATACTTGCTGCGATTAAACAAGATAGCGCAAATTTTAGTAAAGCGGTAATGTTAGGCTAGGAAAAATAAAATACCTAAATATGCGCCTGGAAAATATAGAGAAGCAAATGATCTATGATTACAATCTAATCTATGCAGATTAGAAGATGGAGGAACAGGATCCTCTCGATAAAGTAAAATCCGAGGAAGCGCCGAAAGTTAGCGGAACGCCATCAACCGCAACTGAAAACGTGATGGCAGTACTACTTTTTTTGTTTTTATAATTGACGCGCGCACAAAGGATTTATGTACCCTTAAGATTTTTGCACATAGCGTGGGCGAAAGGAAATTAGGGAGGGAAATAAGAGAGACACCGATGTGCGTTGGTTTTACATTTTTGCAAGTTACGAGTATACTGGCTAGGAAATAAAGAGCTCGGTAGGGCATTCCATAAGCGAATTGTACGGCTTAGGAAAGAATCACGATATTCCAGAGTATGTCCGAAGATGGGTTTGAGGGTGAACTGATGAGCATTCATAGCGAGACGTGTGCTACGGTTAAAAACAAGAGGAAACCTAGACATTTCACAGAATTTTTGGCGACATAGAATATGTGGTCATTCCAACGTACTCGTAAGTTTACATTGACACATACACCGAGAATGGAAAGTTTTTCGGTTTCGACAATGCAAGTGCCATTCATGGATAAAGGCTGTGTGTTTAAATTTCGCTTTAGCGACAGCAGACAGCATTGTGTTTTGGAAGCATTAAATTCTACTTTGTTGGTAGTTCCCCAATACTGAACTCATATTGCCCGTTATCACCCTACCAACTTTCTCGGGTAGTTATGAGACGTGTAGATCATTTCACGATATATTCGTTTTTCTAGTACACTAGTTACACTATTTAAGAGCAACGTTCGTGGTGAGGCCAAAAGGCTACTGTAATACCTGGCCATTGACAAAGGCAATTACAATCGTTCTTGAGACGTCCTAATATTTTTTTTTTTTTTTTGCAAAGGAAAGTGCTTATCTGCAGGTGGTTGGACATAACACTGATACAGTTCTGAAGTGATTTCAAATTGAAAAGATTAGGTTTAAATACAATTAGTTCGTTTTGAAGTTATATGACTCTACTAATATGACTCTACTTTACATGATGAAATTCAATAAAATGTTTTTTAATCTCTTTTTTCCTTTTTTTAAAATTAGGAATAATTTTCAGTAACGATGGGAGCGAATTTAACAATTTAGGAACAGTGCATCGTAGTTCTTTGTCTCCGTACGAGTTGTAAGCTGTCGGAACTTCTAGGATCCCTTGGGCACGTCTTCGGGTGTTTAGCATGTGGTTGATGGGTTGAAGAAACCGTCGGTCGTCCATGTAAGTTAGGAGTGTTGTCATCTGGAAGATTGCCTTTACATCTAAGACTTTAAAACTTGAATTAGTGTGTCGAATAATTTTAACAAGACGATGTTGTAGGTTAGATATCTTCTGCAGGTGGGTTTTTGCTGCGTTTCCCCAGGCCAGAATCCCGTATCTAATGCGTGACTCTGCCAACGAGTAGTACACTTGCTTTAGTACCTCCATATGTGAGTAACGCTTAAGATACACCATTGCAAATATAGTGCTCTTAAGTTGGAGACGCAGTACGTTGATGTGCTCACGCCACAGGAAATTCTCGTCAATGGTAACTCCGAGGTATTTAATGGTTTTAACTACCTCGATTGTGCTGCTGCTCCTCAGTAATGGACAACGATCATTTCGATGAAAGATTTGAATAACTTCCGTTGGCTTCGATGGCGTCCGAATATGCATCAACTTAGTTTTATTTGCGTTGATCACCAGGCCGTTGTCATGACACCATTCAGATACGAGGTTGAACTCGTGTTGCAGTATCTTTATGGCTAAGTGCAAGTCTTTGTGTTTTACGACGATTGCGATGTCATCAGCGTAGGCATATGCAGTAGCTTTTTTAAATGTTCTTAATAGTTCATTTGTGAACAGTATAAATAATATGGGGCCCAGTTTGGACCCTTGTGGCACGCCGTATTTGATCGTTCTTTTTTTGCTAAATGTGTCAGATATCTTGACTTGTATTTCTCTTTCATTCAGATAGCTTTTAAGCCAGTTTGCTAGCACTCCTCTCAGTCCTAATCTGTTGACGCTTTCCACAAGTTTTTCAGGTGTCAGGGTATCAAAAGCTTTGCTGAAATCTATAAAGAGCACAAGTACGTGGTGGTTTTTATTCAGTCCAGCATTCACGACGTTGGTAAATTCCCCCAGTAAGGATTGAGTGCTCTTGCCCTTTTGAAAACCAAATTGGTTTGGATGAATCACTTTATGCTTCGACATAAAACAATTAACACGATTAACAACTACCTCTTCCAAACATTTTTCAACCGCTGGTAGAATTGAAATCGGCCTATAATTCTCCATATCTTTTTTAATTCCTCCCTTGTATATTGGGCGAATTATTGAGGGTTTCATTAGTTTTGGTACACAGGACTGACACAAACTACGGTTTACGATCTTCGTGATTATAGGAGTGAGACACATAGCATTTATTTTGAGATCAACTGGTCTAATGTTGTCTGCTCCAGGACCTTTTTTGTCACTCAGTTGACACAGTATTCTGTAAACTTCAGGCTCTGTTGCATCCTCTACGTAAATACTTTTTTCAAGTTGCCAGTTCTCATGGTTTGAGGTTTTTGTATCACAGATATGAATGATGTATTCCGCTTGATTTGAAAACCGCTCCGCAAATTCCTCAACAATGTCTTTTAAGCCATCGGCAGCATTTGGAAAATTACTTTTAATTGCTTCGTCTACTGAGCATTTCTTTCTTCCTAGCAGTTCACTCACAATACTCCACGTTTTCCTCGGGTCGCTGTTGGCATTTAAAAACTTTTGCTTGTAGTATTTGGCTTTTATAAGTTGAATGTTCTTAGTAACTGTGTTTCGATATCTTTTGTATTCATCTTCAAACGTCTTACATCTGGGGCTGTTTTTCCACCTCCTATATAACTCATCCCTTTTTTTGCACATTGGGACTATTTCTGGAGTTATCCATGGCTTATGCTTCCGTGTTCTTTTCCTTGTGGTTATTTTACTTGATTCAGCATAAATCTTATTCATTTCTCCTACGAACTCATTGTAGAGTGCCTCAACGTCGTTTTCTTGAAGTATATGTTGCCAGTCTGTACTCTGAATAAGCTTATTAACTTTTTGCTGATTAATATTTTTAACCTCGGTTTCACATGGTGTTTCAGAGCTATTTAATCTTTTCGTTGCATATAAAACAACGTAATGATCAGAGAGATCGGTTTCAATAACTGCTGAGAATATATCACGCTTAGTTATACTGACATATACGTGGTCAATTATCGTCGCTGTGTTATTTAAAACATCAATACGCGTGGGACATTTAATCACGCATGTTAGCCCTTTGGAAGCCATCATCTCCATATATTTTAAAACAAGTGAGTTATTCTCGTCTCCGATGTTAATATTGATATCTCCCAACACGATATTCTCATTATTCCCCTTTATAATTCCATCTAATTCTTCAATAAACCTTCCAACACTCGAGCTAGGTCGCCTGTATATTGCATGTACATGCTTTTGTTCACTGTTATGGCAAATTTCTAGGTGTATGCCCTCGTAGTTTATTGGGCTAGCTGGTAATATTTTGTAAGTTATATTGTCTTTTATAAATATTGCAACTCCTCCTCCTTTCGTCGCATCACGGTTTAGAAATTCAGGATTAAAACCGTCAATGTTATGAAAATTATTTTTTTTTTCGGTATATTTATTTCATTCAACACTAAAATATCGACGTAACATAGCACATTTTCGATTTCCGCTATAAATACATCCCACGTTTTGGTGATCGATCTAATATTAAAACTGACACAACAAAAATTCATTTTTTCCAAATATTTCTTTTCGATGCCGCTAATACCATGTATTACCCTAAAGTCAACATCAGCTTCACTATATGTGTTTTCCATTTGATTATTTTATTTCGATTCTCTGGATATGTATGACGTACAACAACAATGCTTAGTTGTTCATCTTATTTACATCGTCGCAAGACCCGATGTGTATGGATTCGCCGTTTTCGTTTTTTTTTTGCTAATATTTTGCCGGCTGTTTCCCACACAAACCTCCAGCTGCACTCTCTGGCTTTGTTTTTTGCTAGCCAAAGAAGGTGCTTATTAGTAGGTGTGAGATGATTGTTTACATAAATTGATGTTTCGATTTCGGGTGTTGTACTTGGAACAGTGGCATTGCAAGTATTTTCTCTGATCTTCTTCAGTGGAATACTCCGCATTGTTTTTGCTTTTTTAATTACATTTGTTTTGCATGTGTGGCTTGCGAAGCTGACGATGATCGTTGATTTGTTTGGATTTTTTTTGTTGGTTCAGTAAATGTCAGTGATATCTGAGTTGCTTATGTTTTGGTCCAATGTTTTGCCGAGTGCTTGGACAACTTCGATTAGATTTTCGTTTTGTGTTGGCGGAATATTTTTAATTTCTATGTTGTTTTTTAATAATTGTTGTTCGAGGCTGTTAATTTTCGTTTCCATTAAATAAATTTGTTGGTCCTTTTTCTGTTTGCTTTCCTTTAGTTCCTTTATTTCATTGTAAAGTTTTTTCAGTGCTTCATTGTTGGTTGTCATGTGCTGCTTTATTTCTTCATATTTGTTGGCCATAAATTCACAACTTGTGTTGATGTCTGACATTTCTTTACGCATTTTTCGCATTTCATATAGAAGTGTGTCGTTGTTAGTGACTTTTAGTGCTCCTATAGTGCTAGTTGCTGGATTTTCAATTTGCTGTGTAACTTCAAGGGAACTTACGCTTCGCATTCTTTTCGATTGGGGTTGAATCGAAGTAATTTCAGCCGGTGTTTTGGGTGCAGAGAGGTCTGCAAGTTCCTTTCTACAGGTTGAACATCTCCATTCCTGCTTCCTAGCAATGCTCATTTTTCTGTAGGATTTTTCTGAAATGGAGGTACATCCATAGTGCATTTTTCGGTCACATCTGTGGCATGTTACGAAATCTCCATCGGCGGGGAGGTCGGAGAGGCATTCACTGCATGGACCCATATTGTACATGGGTACTGTAGTGTGGGTGTTTGCGGGAAATAAAATAAGTGAGTGGGAGAGGAATTGCTATTTAAATGGTGTTGAGAGGGAAAACAAATTATTCTTTCACTGCTTTTATAAGGGCTTATGGAATTTTTTTTATAGAAAAAAGAGTATAAAAAGTCACTGTCTTTGGCACACTGTGGTTTATTCTGAATTCGAAATAAATAAATTAATTAATTAAAAATCCGCGTTTGCTCACACCGGAAAATAAGCGCAATCACTATCACTGTAGTACCGTCAATAGATCGTTATGACTACAAAAGGGTGTTACTTAACACACAGTTAAAATTATTTTCGGGCAAGTTACCATGAGCAGTGATTTGGGATACCATTTTAATTTTTGTTATCCAGCAAAAGTTAATAAATACAACCCAACAGCTAAGAAAAAAAAATTAGGCAGCAACAAGGAATTGCCGAAAATAAAAGCCTTTTTTGAATTTTTGCAGTCTAGTTTCAGATCGCTGGAAGCAGTTGATCAGCAGCCTACAGCACAGACTGTTACAAAACCGAAATCTATAACCCAGGTTGCTCACAGCCGGCAGGTGCAAAAACGGGAAATAAATTGCAGGGTTTGTCAATTTAATTTTGGTGGGGGCGAATGCCCCCATTTATTCGGCTTAATACAAGCTATAACTTAAAAAATAAACTTAAAAATAAGGTTGGTTGGAGTGGTGAAGGAGAACAGATTTGTGGTAGGAAGGGGTGTGGTGGAAGTGAAAGACGGTAGGGTTTGAGTTGATTTGACGTAGCATACGGGAGATTGGTTCGTTCGCGCCGTAGGAGGTGTGGTGGGTTGGTAGATAGAAGAGTCGAGGGGTACGTAGATTACGAGGGTTAGTGTTGAGGAAAATGGAGTTGTGAAGGGACGCGCATTCAACGTGACCTGAAAGGAGTCGATGAATGAAGAGAAAGTCTGCTGCATCTCTGCGATCTTCGAGGGTGTTTAAGTTGATAAGGTTGAGACGATTTTGATAGGAGGGCAGATTAAAAGGATCGTCCCAGGGCATACCTCGAAGAGCAAATCGAATAAAACGACGCTGAATGCTTTCAATTCTCGAGATATGAACACGATGATATGGGGACCATACTTGACTGGCGTACTCTAGGAAGGGGGGAACAAAGGTAATATGGAGGGACCTGGTCACGTATGGGTTGGTGAATTCTTTGGACCACCATTTTACAAAACCTAGTGCAGAGTTGGCTTTGAGGATTATCTCATCCATATGTAAACGGAAGTTGAGCTCGCTGTCACACAAAATGCCGAGGTCGAGAAGAGACTGTACGGAGGAGATAGGTTGGTTATGGAGAAGATAGAGTCGGGGAGGAGATTGGTTCCGCTTATGTTAGAAGGTGATGGATTGGCATTTGGCGATGTTAAGTTCCAAAGAATTTTTGAGGCACCAGATCGAGAAACTATCAAGATCTTGTTGAAGGAGGAAAGAGTCATGGGGATAGGAAATGGTTTTGAAAAATTTGGTATCGTCGGCGTAAAGGGAGACAGACGAGTTTTTGATGATCATATCGAGATCATTTATGGTTAATATAAAAAGAAGGGGACCGAGATGGCTGACTTGTGGAACTCCAGAGGTGGCCAAAAATGGAGCGGACTGGGCTGACCTAAAACGAGCACTGTAAAAACGGTTTTCGAGGTAAGAGGATATCCATTTTAACAATATGGGTTCAAAGCCGAGGGCAGACAATTTAAAGATAATTAACCGATGAGAGATTTTATCGAAGGCTTTGCTAAAATCGGTTGCAACTACATCGACTTCATTGCCATTCTCTAGGGCAGAGAGGGCAAAGGATACGAATTCAACGAGATTTGTGGTGGTTGACCTACCCTTTAGGAAGCCATGTTGTCTAGGGGAAATAAGTGATTTGCATTGGAAGCTTAGAGCTTCATAGAAAATACTTTCGAAGAGTTTGGGTATATGGGAGAGTTTAGCGATGGGACGATAGTTGGTTATTTCATTCCTTGATCCTTTCTTGTGGATCGGGGTTATGAAGGAGGTTTTCCAAACCTGAGGAAATTCTCCTTGTGAAAGGGATAGACGGAAGAGATTAGAAAGGGTAAGGGAAAGAGAGGAAGAACATTTTTTAAGAAATATGGCAGGGAGGCCATCTGGGCCTGGTCTGAATTCGTCATTGAGTTGGTGTAATTTATATTCGATATAAGACGGGTCCAAAATATGAGAAAGAAGTGGGCCATTGGAGAAGTTCAGTAGGTAACTAAAATAGGATGGATCTGGTACAAAGGAGTCGTTGGTGAAGGATTGTTTAAAAAATGTGGCAAATAGGTTAGCAATGGTGAGTGGATCGGTTGATGACCTGTTGTTGAAAGAGAGGGAAGGAGGGTAACCATCGGACTTTCTTTTGTAGTTAACAAATTGGAAAAAGGACTTAGGGTGGTTTATAAGGTTGACTTGCGCATTGTTAAGGTAGCGCTGGTAAAGGGAATCGTAAAGTTCGGTGAAATGAAGATAAGCACCAAGATAGTTGGAATAGTCGGAAATGGATCTGGTACGCAGGAAAACAGCCCATAATTTATTTCTCTTATTTCGTAAGGAACGAAGCTTGCGATTATACCAGGGAGGACTAGTAGATGATGTTTTAAGGCGGGAAAACGGAACGTAAAGGGAAAAAGAATTAAATATTTCATTATAAAAAATGGATAAGGCATCATTTATACTTAAGTTGTGAAAATTAAAGAGGGATCTGCTGAGATATTCACTGATTTTGTGAAAGTTTGCTTTATGAAAGTCGTGGGTTGAGAGAGTTGTGGGGGGAGTGGACTGGAATGAAGAGTTATGAAAAAATGAAAGTAGAAGGGGGGGATGGTAGTTATCGATTGTTGAGAGAGATAGGGGACAAAGTGAGACTGAGGAGTTAATTGGATCTGTTGTGAAAATAAGGTCTAATTGCCTGCCCATATAATTGGATATACCACTGACTTGGCATAGACTTGAGTCTGTTAAGCGATCTAAGAAGAGACATTCCTTAGCTGAGATGGCATTTGAAGCGATGAAAAACGATTGATCATCTGATGAAGTCCACTGTAGCTGAGGAAGATTAAAGCCGCCGAAAATAAGGATATCATCAATAGGGTCTGACAGGTCAATTAAATGATCGATCGCATCAATAACAAATTGGTAAGATTCGATAGGTTGAGCTGGTAGGATGTAGAAACATATAACGTAAAGGGACTTGAGAGGCAGCGATATTTTTATTGCGACAAAGTCGGCTTTAGAGGATGAAGAAATTGTAATGGGAGAAGAGTTAAGGCTGTTGTCCATCGCCAGTAGGACGCCTCGACAGGGGGAATCTTTATTTGTGCGGGTAGGATCGTCGTCGCGGAAAACATTAAAAGTAGAGGGGAACAATTCCTGGTTCTTTATGTCGGGAATCAAATTGGTTTCGGTCAAGGCGTAAATTTCAAAGGGAAGAGCATGCGATTGACGTAGGACAGCATTGGTTTTGAAGCGAAGACCTCTTACATTCTGGTAGTAAAATGTAAGAGGGATGTTGTGGGGTGGAGGTGTGAAGCAGGATGGTTTAAGCGCTGGCAAGGGAGGCACGTTATGGACAAAAAAAATCTGTCGTGGTCGGTTCGGCTTCGCTGTAGGTGTGATACTCGTTTAGAGTGAACATAGTTGCCGAATGCAGCGAGGTCGTCTGCTACTTTCTGAGGGGACATGTTAAAAATCTCGTGGTACCTGACATAAAGGTTCCTGAGACTGATATTGTCGGTAGGGAGGCTTTCCTGCTGGATGGAAACCATGACGCTGGTTTTGGTTTTCCCTTTGTAGCAGACCGAGTCAGATTTGTCATGTAAATAGGCAAGTAAGAGACGAATGTTTTCATATATCTTTCGTTCTCTGAGCCTAGAGAGAGCATATCGACTATCTGTAGTGCCATTGGTTTGCTGTCTTAGTTTAACAGTGGGGGAAAAGGGGGATCAAGAATAGGAGCATTGGAGGAGGGAGATAGAGATAAATGATTGGATATGGAGTTGGACGAGGGATGAGATGTGGGGTTTAAGGTTTAAGGTTTAATGGGAGTTAATGAAGTTAGGGTACTTAGCTCCAGTTTTAAGGTCGAAGTTGGGAATTGGGTTGCTAGCTGGGTTTGGTGGCGTAGAAGGTTGAGAAGGAATAATATGGGTGGTTGGGATTAAGTTGAAAGAGACGCGTTGGCGCGGGGACTTCGGTGGAAAGGGGGGAATTGGGGGATTAGAAGATTGGTGTGTAAGGGCTTTGTGTCGGATAAGTGAGGAGGGAGGACTAAAATTGGGGAATAAGTTTGTTTTGAAGCTCCAGTTGGGGTCGAGATTAGAGCTTCGTTTTTTGGAAGCATATTTTTTATTTGGAAGGGAGTTGGAGAGAGGTCTTTTTTTAAGTTTATTGTTAAAACTACGATTATTTTTAACACTTTCATTGCTCTCGAGATGTGCGTTTTCTCGTTCTTCAGAGCATTTAGTAATTCTTATCTTCCCAGGTTTAGTTGTCTTACCAGGAGGAATAGGAAACAACCACGAATATTTGGTTGGGATGTTGACTTTGAAGCTGCAGGAACTGTTGGAGTCAGCGGGGGAAGTCATCTGGCACTCGCTAATGGTGATAGCGTAACTTCGGTGAAAGAAATTCCGCACCCAAGAAACATCAGCGTGTTGAGGGGCCCCTTCAACGAAGAATGCCGTATGGTTTCCCTGTTTCAGCTTTTCGAGTCTGTTTTTCCATTCGTAGGGGGTCCATGAAGTTCCAAATTGATTGAGCAGTTTGCGTGGAGTGGCGACGGGCGGGATTTTAGTTGGTAAAGGCAAATCGGTTTCGGTTTCCCATGTTAGGGTGGTGGGAGGAGTATTTGAAAATGATGTCAAATGAGACTCCGTGTCTACTAATTCATTATGAATTGAGACATTGTACGGGGAACTAGCCTGGAACTGAATTTGATCGGGTATTCCATCGATTTTGTGTGAAGCCAATCTCACTTCTTTACCGATTTCGGCAACGGTCAACCGAGTTGCTATGAGTTCCTCGCTGACATCAATCATTTTTAGGGTCAGGTCATCGAGCGTAGAATCTGATGGATGCGGGATGTGATGTGTTGTTTTGGAGGAGGATTGAAAAAGCAAGTCGAGATCAGTACGGAGAAGGTTGATAGAGTCGTTTATGTGTTTGAGTTCATTGGACTTAGGGAGGTTGGCAAAATTTGTTTTGAGGAAAGCTTTAATTCCATCGAAGTGATATTTGATCACTTCGCTCTCGTTGTCGTGGTTAGATTTGTTTTTCGATAGGTTTTGGATTGCTGCCAGTTGCTTTTCGATCATTCTTCCTGTGGACTTGTAAGCATCCACATTACTATCTATGCAGTTTATTGAGTCTTCAATCTTTTCTATTCTGTCCAAAATAGTTCTGCTAATATGACCATTCTCGGTTAGCATCGCATTGATAGACTTGTTGTTGCATTTAATTGCCAACATAACGTGAGCCAAGGTGATCTCTTTGCACTCGTCGCAGTAAAAATTGAAAAGATTGCAATACTCCTTGAGGTAGGTTATGGATCTCCGGGTTAGTCCGATGCATATGGCATGGAATGATTTTCCACAGAGACCATTGCATGCTACCCATTCGGCGTTGGAGTCAACAATTGAGCACAAAACACTAGCACAGCACTTTTCCATTATTAGTTTATTGAGGTTAATTTTTGGTTGGATTTATTTTTTGTTTTGTTTTTGTTTTGTTTTCGTTTTGGTTTTGTTTTGTTTTGTGGTCAAAACTGGCACAGTTGAGTTTGAGGAATCGGCAGACAAAACTAGGTCGACGAACAATGGTAGGTATACTGAGTCGGCGGTTAACGGGACTTTGAAAAAAAAAGTGGAAAATAATAACTGAACTCGGTATACGGGAGAAAAAGAAAAACACGTCCGCACAGGTTAACAATTGAAAAACGAGTGGGAGTGGGTCAAATGGGACAACATGCATTGAGGGAGTGTAGGCAATTTTTGGAGATGGATGTAGGCCAACGAAGAAAACTGTTTTCAATATTAAAGTCTGCGAAAACTGTTTGGAATAAATGCTGAAGTCCGAAATGTTTCTATTACTGCAAACAGCGCCACAATTCCTTATTACACCCAATACCACAAAATCACTAAAACCAAACTTATAATTACCTATCTTTCAACCCAAATACCTCTCCGTTTGTTCCGCACAATCCACATTTTTCTCAATTGCAGCAGCAAGCACAAAAAAAATAGCCTACGGCTCCAAGCAATTACTGCATTCACACCAACACATAACCAAACGACCCGAGAGTAAATGGCAATTCGAATCAAACTCAGGAATAGCAATGGAAATCAATGGGCCATCAAATAGTTACAACTATCTACTCCATCATACAGACACCAACTCGCAAATCTTGCTGTCAATAGCTTTGGTTATAGTGAAGGCAGCTGATGGAAATTTGATAATACGCAGAGCCCTCGTAGACACTGATTCCGAGGCTTCCTTCATAACAGAAGCAGCTCTGCAACGCCTGAATCTGAAGACGAGATAGACACTTGCCCAAATTAGTTCAGCAGTGTAGAAACTAAAAAAATGGTTGAACTAAACGTCTTGAGCAGTAGTAAGTGCCCAGGTCCAATAGCACAACGGACGCCGTTGGGATAGATCTTTAAATTTTCTTCAATTTTCATTTCATTTCAATTTTCTTCTCGTCGTGTTCGGACGTGTTTTGGTTTTGCTCCGCATTAAACTTTTAAATATAATTTATTTCTTCCCCTTCCATATCTCTACTTTTGATATCAGTTCCGCGACATTATTACATTACCCCAAGTGCTGACTGTCTCTTTGTTTTTTTTTTTTTTGTGGCTGACCTCAATCTTTCGCGCTCAATAACTGTCGCTTTGCCACTTCTGATATCGGTTCCGCATATATTTAGTGCATTACCCCCAAGTGTTGACCAATTTTCCGATTTTGCTGAATTTCCTCTCACAATGTATAACAGTGCGTAAAGTTCATTGTTTACGTTTTTGTTTACATTTGATAAATTTGCCATGTCTTGCGGAATCACTAACTGCCCAATCCTTGATGCCAATGCTGACTTTGTTACTTGTAAGTGCATCTGTGGAAAATTATTCCACGCAATTTGTGTCGGATTAAATAAAAGGAATAATGTATTTATCAAAGAGTTCTATGACAACCTCCTATGCTTTTGTGATGAGTGCAAGATAATCTCGCTTTCGCACGTGTTGCTTGCTATAGCAAGCAAGTGCCTCAGTGACTCTAATGACTCATTCCAAAGAAATCTCACAAAAATGATCACGACGAATCAGTCCAATTTAGAAAGTAGTGTCGGTTATGTTGATGAATTAGGCAACTCGATTCTGTCCTCAACCGATATAATTAAGTCCATGCTAACCAACATCGATTAACAATCTGCAAATCTCTAACCTTAAATTGTGCGAATCGATAAACAACCTGCGTGAAGATCTTGAGACTCATTTTCAATCTACTTCAAAGAAACAACCATCTCTAATGCATCCTGATCCAACGCTCGAAGTAATCTTTGACAGAATCAACGGTATTGGTGACGATCTAGCTGCCGCACAATCAACCATTTTCGATATTGAGAATTATATCGAAACGGTAAGAGGCAAAATTGACGATTTACCAATCCATACACAACACCATCAGAATGTCCACTACAATACATCGATTTTGGCTGAATTACTGGAAACCGAAGTCGACCCACTTTTACCACCACCTCCTCGTCCACCACAGTTAATTAAGTCTACAAATTCTCCCGCTTCCCCTTCAATCCAGGAGACCGAAATTGTTTTGCTGTGAACTCCTCCCGTCGCCGCCCCACGCAAGCTAATCAAATATTTTCGTACTACATGGACATCTTCCGAATGGAGGCGTAGACTGCATAAAATTGAAACCGATATGAGTACATTTTTCATCATTAGGGGGTGACCGTGATGTAGTGGTAGTAGCAAACACTTCTCACTCGGAGGGTCCAGGTTCGAATCCTGCCCATGGCAAATCAGTTTTTCATTGTGTAATTGGAACTCAGACAAAAAATTCTGCGTGTGAAGGCATAACACTGACACGTAGATTTGGCTGTTATAAGAGTTTCAAGCAATGAAAAAAATACTGAGAATTATATCTCGAATCACTCTGAGTGAAGAAAAACTCTCCGTCTTATTCGGACTCCAACCCCTGGAGAGCAAACATAGAAACCAAACACACCTGAGTTTCAAACCACTACAAAAACAATTTTCCTTTCTCCTCCTTCTATCTTTCCGCCCGCGCCCAGGCAACAGTAAAAGGGTATCTAACCCCTTAGGCGCGCGCAAATTATAAAAAAAAAAAAAAAAATCAAAATCAAAATTCTTCGCGGACAAACACGGCATCACCATCAGCAAATGTAAAATGTTCCTGCCATCTCACCACAAAGGTAATCGAAGCTTTAAAATTGACCTCCCTGATAGAAACGACTGGTTATTTAAAAACCCTGCCGGTACTAATTTCAACGTTGGAAAGATCCGCATCTGTAAATGGATCGAAACACCTTTTTTACAATTTACTCGCGCCTAAGGGGTTAGATACCTTTTTACTGTTGCCAGGACACGGGCGGAAAGATTTAGAAGGAGGAGAAAGGAAAATTTGTTTTTGTAGTGATTTTTGAAGCTCAGGTGTATTTGGTTTCGATATTTGCACTCCAGGAGTGGGAGTCCGAATAGGACGGAGAGTTTTTTCTTCAGTCAGAGTGATTCGAAGTTATAATTCGCACTAGTTTTTTGTGGCCGAAACTCTACAACAGCCAAATCTAAGTGTCAATGTTATGCCTTCACACGCAGAATTTTTCTGTCTGAGTTCCAATTACACAAATGACTTGTCATGGGCAGGAAACAGGATACCAAGAAACAGGATTCCACCAGCTTCCTCCATTCCACCCAAGGCCCCGCGTATGCGCGTCTCTCTCAAATTAACCCCAAACGCTCACACCCTCTCCTCTAAAATAAATAACCCCTCTTCACATCCCCCCACTAGCAATTCTTTCAGAAATTTCGATCTTAAAACCGGAGCTAAATATCCCAATTTCATTAGATCCCATATTATAAATCCCTCATCTGAAAATGTGACTAATGCCCCTTCATTTACCTTTGCTTCACTTTCGTCCACTAGCCCCATTTCTGACCCCCTTCTGCCTCCTACAGTTAAAACTAACTCAACAAACTTTTGACACAGCAGAATGTCGTTATGCGTTTCTAGGCTTAGAGAAACATATGTCTCTTTCTAGCGTATCTGCATGACAAATACGACTCAGTTTGCTATGAGGGCAAAACTAAAACAAGCGTCATGGTCTAAATATAGCAAGAAGGTCTCTCTCAAGTTCCACGAGATTTTCAATATGTCTCCCCAAAAAGTCTCAGACGACCTAGGGTCTCACACCCTCAACGGAACAGAGCTGACAACGACAAATTTGTTCGTCCCTAAAGTTCTATCATTGCCAGTGTTTCAACCATCCATAAGTAAGTTTCAATAAAGATAACGCTCCCCTACAGATCCCTGTACATAATGTGTCCTTACTCGTTATCGATGCAATTGATCAAATAATTAACTTATCTGATCCTCTCGAAGTTACCACCCTATTCGGCGATTTCAATCTACCTCAACAGCACTGGACTCAATCAGATGATAAATCTTTTTTTATAGCAAACCATAACTCCAGTAAAGAATGCTTCTTCTTGGATGAGCTTACAGACCCTAGATTATGACAAGTTAGTGGGATTTCCAAATATATGGGTAAGCAATTAGACCTTATTTTTGCCACTAACCCCATAAACTCCTCTCTCTCTAGCTCTGTGTCCATTCACTTTCGACCATTGATAACTTTCACCCACCACTTCTTCTTTCTTTTTTCCACCGATCTCCTATCCGGCCAACCCCATCTACAGCTGCCTCTTCTTACAACGTTCATCAAGCGAGCTTCCGCAAAATTAACTCATAACTCAGTAAGTGTTCTTTTAATTTCGCCAATATGTTCCCTAATGATGCTCTCTCTATCTTCTACAGAGAATTATATGATTTTATTTTTCTCTATATCCCCTAAAACCTCTTCTGCGAGCCCCCAGTTGTATAATCGTAAACTTCGCTTTTAACGTAGGTTAGGGTTAGGGTTAGGTAAGAGTGGCTGTTGGAAATACCAACCCACTTAGGCCTATTGGCCCATTGTGATGCCACGTGGATCTATGATCTTCTTACTACTGGAACCAGTTTGAGCTTTTAATAAAGCGTAGGAGACTGTTAACGTCTATTTTTTCTAGATCGTTTAGGTCGTTGTAGAAGAAAGCTCCTAGGTGAAGCTTCCTTCTCTGAGAGAGAGCTGGGCATGTGCAGAGTAGGTGGGGGATTGTCTCCTCCTCTTCCTCGTCCATGCAGCTTCTACAAAAATCGTTAGTAAAAGCGCCAAGCCTTCTTGCGTGCTTGCCTATGAGGCAGTGTCCGGTAATGACACCTATTATGGCGCTGAGATGTTTCCTTTCTAAGAGGATCAGACACTTAGATCGACTCAGATCCAGCTTTGGCCAGATCTGTTTTGTCGCTAGACATGTTTGTCCAGCAGTCCACCTAAGGTCCGTACTTTTATTGGCATCTAGCTTTAGTGTTAGTTTGCACGTAGCGATTGGTATACCTATACTACCTTTGTCTGGTAGGATAGGTAGAGTAGTTCCAATTTTGGCGAGTTCATCGGCTCTGCAGTTCCCTGGAATGTCTCTGTGGCCCGGCACCCAACAGAGGTGAATGTTGAACTGCTCTGCCATCTCCATGAGAGATGATCGGCATTCAAGGGCAGTTTTAGAACACAATGAGACCGAGTCCAGGGATTTGATGGCGGCCTGACTATCCGAAAATATGCGGATATCCTTTGCAGATATCACGTTTTTCTTCAGCCAGGACAGAGCTTCTTTAATCGCCAAAATTTCCGCCTGGAACACGCTACAGTGATTTGGAAGGCGGAAAGAGAGGCTTAGGTTAAGCTTATCTGAGAAAACACCGCCACCAACTCCGCTGTCGGTTTTAGATCCATCTGTGTAGAGATGGATTGACTTGTCCTCCATGAAAGCATCCTCCTCCCAGAATGATCTAGAGGGGAAGCTTACATGGAAGTTTTTGTCAAACCAAAGTTCAGGTATGGTGTAATCGGTGTTCTCTGTGAGGATTCCTAATGTATTAAGAATGTTGGCGTGGCCAAATGAATTATTTGTCCACTGTTTAGTCGCTTTAAGGCGAATAGCTGCAGTCGCAGCTACTTGCTTGCTAAAAATGTCGAGGGGTGTCAAGTGAAGCAGAATATCTAATGCCGCAGAGGGGGTAGACCGCAAGGCTCCGCTTGTGCATAGACATGCTGTTCTTTGGACTCTGCTTAGTTTAGTGCAGTTGACTGCATTTTCCAAGGCCGTCCACCAGACAACCACCCCGTAAGTGAGTATCGGTCTTATGACCGAGATGTATAGCCAGTGGGTTATGCGAGGTTGAAGGCCCCATTTGTTCCCAATGGCTTTCTTGCAAGAGAATAAAGCTATTGTAGTTTTATTGACTCTTTCTTGAATGTTAGGTTTCCAGTTTAGTTTCCTGTCAAAAATCAGACCCAGATATTTTGCTGTATCGGAGAAAGCTAAACTGGTACCGTTTATTGAAGGAGGGTCTATGATTGGAATTTTATATTTCCTAGAAAAGAGGACAAGATCAGTTTTATGGGGGTTTATTCCCAATCCACAGCGATCTGCCCAGCAGGTTAATCTGTTAAGATTTACTTGGAGGAGTTCTTTAATGGTATTTAAATGTTTTCCTGAGACGGCTATGGCAACGTCATCCGCATAGGCAATCACTCTGCTACCCCCCGCTTCCAGGTATATCAGTAGTTCGTTAACCACTAAGTTCCAAAGAAGGGGGGAGAGGACACCGCCTTGCGGCGTACCCCTACTGACATATCTTTTAGCAGAAGTCTCACCCAGTTTGGAGTTGATTATCCTGCTTGTCAGCATTAGATTAATCAGCTCCCCAAGTGAGTCGTCTACCTGCAGAGTTGACAACGCAGTCGTGATTGCGGATGTGTTGACGTTGTTAAAGGCGCCCTCTATGTCCAGGAAAGCAACCATTGTGTACTCCTTATATTGTAGGGATCGTTCGATGTGGCTAGTCAGAGAGTGCAAAGCCGTTTCCACCGACTCTCCTTTACAGTAGGCATGTTGAGCCGTAGACAGAAGTCTTGGATCAACTTTAGCTCGAATATGGATATCAATCAGTCGTTCTAAAGTTTTCAGAAGGAATGACGATAGACTTATGGGTCTGAGGTCCTTTGGGACCACATGAGAACATTTTCCAGCTTTGGGAATGAATACTACATTGACTTCTCTCCATAACAGTGGAATGTGGATAAGTTCTACACAGCTCCTCATAATATTTTCCAACACTGGTAGAATAATATCTGAGGATCTCTGTAGGTCGGCAGGTATAATACCGTCCGGACCAGCAGACTTGTATGGTTTGAAGCTATGTAGTGCCCAGAGCAGTTTGTCTCTCGTAATCAGACTATGAATTTTGGTCACGGTTGCAGTAGGCTTGTTTGGGCTGCTACTGGCCGCGAGTTGGGAGCTACCTGGAAAGTGGGTGTCCAGAAGCAGGTTGAGTGATTCATCACTTGAGGTTGTCCAAGAGCCATCGGTTTTTTTCAAACAGCTGGGCATCATAGGATTTGTGGAGAGGATTTTTCTTAGCCGCGAAGCCTCAGAGGTTTCTGTGATTTTGTCACAGAATGACCTCCAGGATTGTCGCTTTGCCTTCCTCAGTTCTTTTTTGTATAATTTGAGGGATTCTTTATATGAGTCCCAGTCGGTCACTTTTCTTGTGCTTTTTGCTGCGTTGAAAAGTTTTCTGCATGTGTTTCTGAGCAGTCCTAGTGCCGATGTCCACCAGTGTGGCTTTTTCTTGCCTCTTGGTTGAATAAGAGGGCAGGAAGCGGCCATAGCCTTATTGAGAGTTAGAGTAAATTCCCTGACTTTCATGTCGAGCTCATTGGTGTCACGCGGGGGACTTGATAGTTTGGAGGATATCGTTTCCGATAGGATTCCTCTATATTTTGTCCAATCAGTTTTCCGGTAGTTCCGGAAAGGTGGTTGGAGAGGGGGAGCATCACTCAGACTAAATTGGATGTACCTATGGTCCGAAAAGGAGTGTTCAGACGATACCATCCAGTTTGTTAGCCTTTGGGTGATGCTGTCGGAGACAAGAGTAATGCCTAAAACTTCTTGTCGGTTTTTTGTTATGAAAGTGGGCTCATTGCCAATATTGCAAATTAAGAGGTTAGTACTTAAAATATAGTCTAAAAGTGACTCACCTCTATCATTGATGTCGGTACTGCCCCATACCGTATGATGTGCGTTGGCGTCGCATCCGATTATGAGGCCAGTTTTTTGCCTTCCCGCTTCCAGTACCACCCTTTCTAGGTTATCACCAGGGAGAGGGCCCACTTGGTCGTGGCCAAGGTAAGCCGATGCCAGCCAGTATGAGCCTTTGGCAGTTTCTAATCTGGCAACGGTTAGGTCGGGGTCACTGAGGTTGGGAAGTAGAAATACATTAAGGCTACGTTTCACTAATATACAAGTTCTAATCTTACCTTTGTCTCTTGTATAGAGCGGAACGTATGAGGGTGTCCTAAGTCCACGAACCACGCCTTCTGCAATCCATGGTTCCTGGATTAGAATAATGTCTTCTGCGCTTTTGGAAAGACGCAGAATGAGTGTGGCCGAAGCCTTTTTTGAGTGGTGGAGATTAATCTGGAGAAACCGTATCATTGCTACAGTCTTCCAGAGTCGCCTCCACCACGGTGTTGTTGAGGTCCTCCGATTCTGAAGATGTGCCCAAGAGCTCATCTTCAATCTCTGATCGTATAGAACCTCTATTTGCTTCGCCATCGGTTTCCATTTCCGACAATGTGTCAGAATCGGAGACCGACGGCTTTGTAGTCACCTCGGACAGATTGGAGTCATCGCTATCCAATTCTGGAAAGGATATCGATGCTCCAAGATCCACGGTTGTGATGTCAGGTGTTAAAGGAGGAGGAGGTTGCTTATCAGCATCCAACTCATCCTTTTTGTACACCCTTAAATGAATGGACTCGAATCCAAACCGAATCATGCCTTTCGTCTGCGCCAGAGGATTAAGGGATTCCTTATTGATCACAATTAACGCGCATCTATAAGAACCCCTTAGTTCCTCCAGTTTCGCGACTTTCCAGTCATGAGTCGGAAGAGTCGGATTGCTGAGCCGGATGATTTCCAGGATATTTTCTGGAGAGGAGGGTTCGGCTGGAATCCAGGTACGAGTTCGAGGTCTACTAGGAATGTCTTCCTTAGATACGACCTCGAGTTTTGCACCTGGCCAAACCTCTCCTAAACCATCGATGGCCTTGGTGAAGAGATCGAGAGATCTCTGGTCGGAGCAAGCGATGAGCTTGACATGGCCTTGGTGCCAGCCAGCGTCGCTTGTGATAGGAGGTGGTCCTGGGTTCTCCCGCATGATGGCCAAGAAGTTGCTGGAGAGCTTCAACTTGACCAATTGCCACCGTTCCGGTGTAATGGAACCGTCGGTATCGCTTCTATCGATCACCGCGATCACCAATGCGTCCTTTAGGACTTCGTTATAAGACTTCAGAGATCTGCTGTTGGATGGCCCAGGGGTTGTGGAACTGTGAATTTTGGGCCTCTTGGAAACCGATACGGTTTCCTCCAACGATCTCTGACGCTTAGAGGAGTCTTTTGACATTTTGTGAGCAATGGAAGCAGTGGGAAATCCGTCTTTTAGGATGTTTTTAGCCCACTCAACCTTGCTCTTTATTTCCGCACTTCTCTCCACCTCCGGAATGGATCCGAAGGTTTTGATAATGCGTGAGGCATTTCGGCGTCTTATGTATAGCGCCTTAGATGGAGCTTGCCGATGCGGCTGAGCTCCAGATTCCTCTTTGGAGGGAGGAGTTTTGGTAGCAGCAACAAGTCCGTGGCCTGCCACAAACTTGCTGCTGCTGGGGGCGGGGGAAGTGATAGGACCATGGCTTGCCACAGTCTTAACACTCCCCGAAGGAGTTTTGGTAGCAGCGACAAGTCCGTGGCCTGCCACAAACTTGCTGCTGCTAGGGGCGGAGGAAGTGATAGGACCGTGGCTTGCCACAGTCTTAACACTCCCTGAAGGAGTTTTGGTAGCCGCGACAAGTCCGTGGCCTGCCACAAACTTGCTGCTGCTAGGGGTGGAGGAGGTGATAGGACCATGGCCTGCCACAGTCTTAACACTTCCTGAATTCTTTTTATTTGGCTTGTTCCTTTTGCCTTTAGAGGATGGCGCACCATGGCCTGCCACAGTTTTGCCTCCTCTCGGCAATGTAGGAGCCTTGTCGGTAGTCGGTGTAGTCACCGTTCCACCGCCCGGTAATTGAGGAGTACCGGCCTCGGTTTTTGTTGTCAGGTTGTTGTCCATAATAGTCCCACGAGTAGCGGAGAAAGGGATGTCCATCTGTACAGAGATCCGCCATATACAGATAAGGCTAGCTAATCCGGAGGTCGCCAGGTATCCGGATACTCCGTTTGCGACTGAGCTATTTTTGGAGATACTGGGCCCTCAGCCAGGTTGATCTTCGGCACGGGTCGTATAACACCTTGATCCAGCCCAGGGGAATGATGGAGTGCTTTGGGAGTTGGGGAAGGGGGGGGGGGGAGCATCCTTTGGTTTCAGGACTCGTCTGGAGAATTTCTTCTCGAGAGTCATTGACCCTACTCAGCCTCTACAACTCGACAAGTTCGATGCTCGCGGTAGAAGTCGCTTTTAACGTAAGAAGAGAAACAAATTATGGGCAGTTTTCCTTCGATAGAATTCTTTTGCTAACTATTCCAACTATCTCGGGTCATACCTTCAATTCGCCTAGCTTTATAACGTTCTCCATCAGCGATACCTGGTTCGTACGTAATCAAGGCTTATAAACGATCCTAAGTCTTTCTACCAATTCGTTAACTACACAAAAAAATCTGACGGTTTTCTCATATCCCTTTCAAACGAAAACATATCATCAACCGATCCGCATACCATAGCCAACTTTTTTTGCTCCTTTTTTTAAGCAATCTTTTGTCGATAATTCATTCGTACTGGATCCCTCTTATTTCAAATATCTACTTAGCTTCCCCTTTTTCTCAAAGATTTGATCATACAGTAATAGAAAATAAATTACAACAACTTAATGATGCATACTTACCCGTCCCAGATGGGTTTCCATCCATATTTCTTAAAAAGTGTTACTCAACTCTTTCCCGCCCCCTTGCAAGTCTCTTCCGATTATCGCTCTCTCAAGGTGAATACACAAAAAGGGATTAAAGAGCGAAGTCACTAATTACCGTCCTGTAGCTAAACTTTCTTATATACCCAAACTCCTCGAAAGCATTTTGCATGAAGCCTTAAGCTTCCAGTGTAAATTTTTAATTTTCCGCAATTAACACGGCTTTCTGAAGGGTAGATCAACTACCACTAACCTCGTAGAATTCGTGTCCTCTGTTCTCTCAGCCTTAGAAAGTGGTAAAGAAGATGACGTTATAACAACTGATTTCTGTAAGGCTTTTGACAAGATATCTCATAAGCTAATCCTGTTCAAATTGTCCGTCCTGGGCTTTGAACCCATTTTGCTTAAATGTATATTTTCTTACCTGGATAATCATTTTTGCAGTACTCGTTTCAGAACTGTCCTATTGGCCCGTTTCTTGGCCACTTCAGGAGTGCCTCAAGTACCCACACCTAGGTCCACTCCTCTTCATTCTAACCATTGACGATCTTGAAAGGATCTTTCAACAGTCAGCACTTTTTCTCTATGCTGATGATACCAAATTTTTTAAACGCATTTCCTGACAACATGGCTCCAGCCTCCTTCAAATAGATCTAAATAGTTTTTCCACCTGCTGCATGAAGAACTTCTTAGAACTCAATGTCACCGAATGTCAATCGACTACCTTCTCACGTAAGTGTAACAAGTCTGTTCCCCGAATTTATCTTTTCCACGGCAAACCTATAACCCTTGTTCAGTCTATCCGCGACCTTGGCATATGCGACATGGAGCTTAATTTCCGCTCGCATATTGATGAGATATTCGTGTTCTCGACGAGAGCGGATGTGTTTTCTTTAGTGTTGTGGGGTGCGCACTTTTGCTTTTAAGCTTTCGAGAAGTACTTAGAAATTTTTTTTTTTTTTTAAATCATGAACTGTGCAAGTTGCAAAGAAAGAATTGATCAAAGTCATCCCCTAACAATAGTTTGCTTGGATTGCAAATGCTTTTTCCATGGTGCCTGTATTCTGCAATCCGATATTGACTATATGAGCACTACCAACAATTATCGCTGTATCAAATGCTCAGCTGTTCGACGGTAATCAGTTCATCAAATACCAACACCTGAACCCATTGCTGTAGCTGTCTCAATACAACAGAAACAACATCAAAAGTCAGTGGGCTCGTTGAAGCAGCTAATTAACAAGTGCAAAGACGATCACCAACAACAACAATGATAAAAAGTGTTACGGCATCAACCAGCAAGCAGTGTATAGAGGAAAGTGCAGTATCAGTGAAAATTGACACCAGTTCAATAACCCTCCAAATGCTGTAGGAAAAAATTCTTAGCCTGAAAAATATCAACACAGAATTTCTCCATACGGTTCAGCAGTTAAAAGAAGAAAATTTCTCACTGCGATCGAGAGTTTCGTCGCTGGAGAGTAAATTGAACTGGAAGGAACAGAAACAAATGGAGAGAGTGATTGAGATAGTTGGTGTGCCTGAGGTAAATATTATTAACCCAGTTGAGAGTGTATAAACAATTTTTTATGTCGCTTTGAAGGTCTCTGTCTCTGCTGATGAAATCGAAAACTGCTACATAAAGCGTAACTCAGGTAATACGACAAAATCTAACATCTCATGTGTTCACCTGTAATCTACTGAGGCCAAGCAGAGGATTATGACGGGCAAACGATCGGCAAAGAAAACTCTAAATACTGAGGTATTTGGTGCTGGAAGCAGTAGTAGTATTTTTATTAATGATTATTTCACAAAGTACACTAAGCCTTGTTCATGGCTGCGAAAAAAGTTGAACCAGGGGAAAAATGTAAATACTTATGGTTTAATAACTCAAATATTTTGCTGAGAAAGGTTGAAAGTATTAAAGTTGTTGTCATAAGATCTTTTGACGACCTTGAAGCAATAAATGATTAATTCTACGATTGACAATATTTACACACACAACGTCTTTACTACTAAAACCATAACAAATTGGCATGACCTCTTTTACTTTCCTACTTCTTATGATAATAATCCTATTTTCATCGTGTATCAAAATGTAAGAAGCGTGTGACAAAATTTCGATTCATTAGTATGTATTTTACCAGACATGATATTTGTGTCACGGATCTGGATCTACTCTTTTGAGGAGGAAGATTACAATATACCTAACTACGGTTTTGTGCCATTTCCAATGATTCTAATGAGGCGGGAGGTTGGAGTTTTTGTTAAAGATACTTACGAGCCCGAAATTCTTTATATTAGTGCCAAGAGCGCTGATATCTTAAAAATCACTTGTTCTATTTGTAATATTACTCTCAGCTTCGTTTGTGTATACAAGCTTCGAAATAATCCTCTGCATATTTTTTTGGACGAATTTTCAGTTATATTAAACAACGATCATCTCATTATCATTGGCGACTTCAACATTGAAATTCTAAGCTCTAATAATGTTGTTGAAAAGTACGTAGCCTTATTGGCTAATCATGGCTTGGTCACATTTATAAATGAAGCAACAAGACCAATCTCTAGGTCTTGCCTTGACCATGTTTTTGGTCGCTTCCAAGTGGAAATTAATCATTGTGCAGATCTGAACCTTGATTTTAATATTACAGATCACTGCATGGCAGGTTTAATCTTTAATAACATAAAACACGCAAAGGTTTCTAACATTACTTCCAACAAAAATAAAGTTTAACCTTTTAAATATAAAACTTTTGAGTGAAAACTGGAATGACACATATACTAAGAAAATGCCTCTCTGGTTTATGAATCATTCCTGAAAACTTTACAAAACCACATTTATGGCTCAAGCGTTTCGATAGTATAAAACAAATCTCAACTTAAACTTAAACCCTGGATGACTAATTCACTTCTCAAACAAGTCAAACTGAAACACAAACACCCACTAAATCTTGTTTTAAAATATCGTTACACGCATTTATGTAAAAAAAATTAATAAGAAGTGCTCAAGGAAACATCAAAAAAGAATGGGAAGTAGTAAATTGTATAATTAATCGAAAAACAAAAAGATAATGTTATCGTGACAGATCCAGTAATTGTTGCAAATGAGTTCAACCAATACTTCGACTCAGTGTCTAAGAAGTTTTCCGCATGTGACATCTTTCGGGAACCTTCCCTGAATTGTTAAAACGAGCCAAAAAGGGTAATAGCAAAGATAAATTGAATTACAGACCGATTTCCTTACTGTCTCTTACATCCATTTTTTTTTTAAACGGTAAAATGTAGAGTTTTGAAATTTCTCACTTTCCATAACTTTTTTAGCGAAAATTAATTTGGTTTTAGAGTAAACCCTTCCACTGAAGATGCTCTACTAGATTTTTGTCAGTATATTTATAAGGGCCTTGACGAGAAGAAAACCTGCGGTCACTTTGTAGATATAACCAAAGCTTTTGACATGGTTAGTCAAGAAAATCTTTTGGCTAAACTGTACCGTGCAAGATTTCGAGGATTTATCGTAGATTGGTTTACATCTCACCTTAAGAACAGGACGCAAAAAGTAAAAATTGAAAATATTGTTGACGGTTCTGAGATAATTAACCTCGGCGTTCTACAACGTTCAGTCCTTGGTCCATTATTGTTCTTAATATATGTAAACTCAGTCTTCAGTCTTCCTTTTATATGAAGGCTTTTGTTGATGACTTCGCGTTTGTATATGGCTCAAATAATCTCTTCAACCTACATGCTGAAATCAACCATGATCATCATACTCGTATGTTAAGACAATGGTTTGCGCAACATTGGTTAATATTTAGTAAGCAGTAAGACGAAGCTAATGTTTTTCAGCCTTACCGCCAAGGAAGCTCCGGCAGTTAATATTGTGTTTCATGCAGCTTGTTGTCGCAGATCTAGCTTACTGAATTGTGGATGCAGTCTCACATACAATGAAAGTTTCGACTGCAATGCTAAGTGTTTTACTATTGAGATAGCGAAGAATTATAAATATTTAGGTGTCATAGTTGACCAAAATCTAAGCTGGTGCGATCACATCTCTATTTTAAAAAAATATTTGCTATCCACTCTGCTACCGGCTCCAAAACTTCGTTTCTACAAGAATCTCATAAAATATTTACATTGACATCTTCCATTCTAGATTACAATATGGTATAAGTTACAGGGGTGGTACTCACTTAAATAAAATCCAACAACTAACTGTACCACAAAAATATGTTAGCAGAAAAATATGCTTTTCTTCGCTATTAGCCAACACTAAAGCCCTTTTTAATTAACTGAGAATTCTGCCAGTTAGACACTTGTACTATTTTGAGGTTTTACAATTTTTTTTATTATAGGTGGATACTTACAGAGCCCCATAAATGATAACCATAACCTTCGAAGCAATTCTAGTTCCATGGTTAGCATTCCAACTTTTCGCACCTCTAATTTGAGAAGCTTTTACACAATTGTGTCTCGCAAATTATTTAACACACTCCCTGCAGTAATTCGAATCATTGGGACATTAAGAATCTTTTTATGTAAAGTAAAACTGTAGCTTTTGAATATTAACCATAATGAAATCGAAATCTTGTTGCAGTTCATCACCTCATCAACTTTAAATCTTATATTATCTTAAATCTTTTCTTCTTTACCATCTACATATTTATTTGTACTTACTGTTCACCCCACTGAATTAATTTAAATAATGTAACATTGCCTCCATTTTTTCACTAAATATAACATGTCACTAACTATTTTCTAAATTTATGTTTGAATTACTTTGAATTTGTAGAAAATAAGTTTTACTTACTCTTTTATACTAAATTTTGGGAATAAAGAAATTAAACAAAAAAAAAGATAATTACTAAAGCAAACTCATCATTTGGCTTCATCAAAAGATGGTCCGCTAGCGAAGTGTGGTGTCCCTTTCCACGAGTTCATGTATCCCGAATTAAGAGCATCCAGCGTCGTTTTCTTCGATTTGCTCTTCGGGGTTTACTTTGGGACGATCTTCTAATCTTACCTCCCTATCGAGACTCCCTATCTCAAACTCATTAACCTGAATACTATTGAGGAAGGAAGTCACGTAGCAGATATTCTTTTCATTCACCGACTCCTCTCAGGCTTTGTCGGCCGATTGCTCGTCTCTTCACAACTCGATTTTCTTTTACACTAGCCCTCGAAATCTACGTTGCTCCTGTCTTTTTTATCTTCTAATCCGCCGCACCAAATATGGCTCTAAAGAACCGATCTCCCATATGCTGCGTAAGGTAAACTCCAACCTTTCTGTTTTCGATTTTAATCACAGCACTTTTTCCCTCAAGTTCGTTCTCCTTCATCATCCCTAGCTTTCATTTCATTTTCATTTATTACCTTTGGGTGGCTGGTAACAAATTTCGAGACAAATACCCCGGCTTATGTGTTCAAGTTCCTGACTGGTCGTTAGCCATCGAAACCTTTAGCTCTGCAAAATTGGGAACATATCCAGGGTTTAAAGTTAGCTGATCCACAATTCGAGAAACCTGCGACTTTTAATATTCTCCTCTGAGCTGACGTTTACTCTGATCGCCAATTGCACAGGAATCAGAGTTAAGTTGGCTTCTCCTTGGGAAGGCAATTTCGCAAAATCAAGAACCTGTCCATGCTTCTTACAGGGACTCGATAACGACACTCCGCTGGGAAGGGCCTGGCAACTGGAAAAGGAAAACCCATACAGCACAAGGAGCATTCCAAGTGTTTAAAGGAATACAAGGAGCTTCGTCAGATGGCAGAAATTGACGAAAAGAATATCGTACTGGATACACCACACCATTTCTTACACCTCGCCATACTTCTGATGAAACTGCCAGGCACAAGCTAGAAAAAGAGGAGGTCCCCTAAAGGCAGATGCAATCGGTAAAAGAATATTCGAAATTCCTCAAGGAGACACTGCCGTGGAGAAGGTAAGCTACCTTGAGCAATGGGAAAAGTTTCTATTTGTCATCAAATATCGCATTTTGAACGACTTAACACAAAACTTAAAAGACGCACACTTTTAATAAATTTACATGAAAAACAAAGATATTTATTTTCTTTTAAGACTGATTTATTAGTTAATTAAATCCAAATAATTACAAATTATTTTATCCTAGATTTCCCTACACAGCACAACACACATACATACAGGGCACTCAATCACACAAAATCATTCATCCCAGACAGCGTTGCGGAGTTCCGAAATTCCAAAATGCCATTCGAACGTTTATTAACACAACGTTATCCACTCAAAACACAACACTGCACTTAACCTACCAATAGGTATCAATTTTTAAAAAATATTCTAAAGTTTACAACACTAAAATATAATAATGTATTCTAATAAGAAATACTTTAAACTAATCTTATCTTAAAATGAAGCAAATAATAATAATAAATATGTAAATACAAAAAAATTACTACACATGAATTGCAACAACAAATCAAATTAAGGCGGATTTATAGTCTTTATGTTACTTAAAAACGTAAACACCACACAAACTTTGACAGCCAATTCGGTCATTATTAAAATCACAAACCGTTCGCGAAAATTTCGTCGCATATCGTCGCACTGCACAATGCGTATGCAGAGAACAGTTATCGAACAAAATAGCACCACAAATTGTACGGAATTTGTTGGGAAAATAATTTTAATGAACGTTTTGCATTTTTCCCATTTTTCTTTTTTTCTTTTTGCACGCGGGTGTAACTTTCACGAAACCGAAAACCATCGTTAACGATATATACTCGTATGTATACATCAATATTGTGATCACCATTTAAATGTGAGAAGCGACATCTAGATTTACACAGCAGAAGATGTACTCGAAGAGCAGATTTCGATACTTGAATAACAAAGTCTCGACCATTGATGATTGCAGAGTGGAATCGAATTTTCTAGCAAATTGGAAATTGTATGGGACGCTGGATGGCGAGGATTGTTCTCGAAGTATGTCATTCGAATATAAATACCAGCATCTCCAAGGTATGCAAGTAAGTTCATCACTTGAATTTGAAGTGTTAATTAGGTGACTTGATTAAGTGGTTTAAGTAAAAGATAAGAAAAGTTTAAGCGCTTGAGAAATTGGATTGTATTGAGATAAACGATTAAATTGTGAATTATAACTGTATTATAGCGATTTGTATTGAAAAGAATACGTTTTATCATTTGTACCCACAAAAACATTTTACATTGGTGTCAGAAGTGGGATAGGATTTATATTGTGTAAAAAACAATAAAAAATTTGTGACTGTTAGAAAAAGCTAGAATGGGTCGAAAACTATTGCAGATGACCCTCGTTCGACTCAAATCCGAGTTGAACAAGAGAAGCCTTAGCGCCAATGGAGGAAAAAGTGATCTAGTACCCCGACTTCAGGACGCATTAAACAACGAGGGGCATGATCCTGATACGTACTCCTTTATCGTTGACGAGGAAGAACATATAAGTACCGGCAATGACATGGCTGCGATGATGCAACTCCTCTTGTTAAAAATGGACGAACAGAAGAACAGTCTCGACGAACAAAAAAAAGCTCTGGAAGAACAGTCTCGAACAAAAAATGGATGAACAGAAGAATAGTCCAGAACAAAAACTAGAAGAACAAAATAAAGATTCACACCAAAAGTTCAACGAAACCGATAACAAATTTGAAAGAATACAGAGGAATGTTGATGAAAAATTTGATAGAATAGAGAAGAATGTCGACGATAAATTCGAAAAAATGGACAGCAAAGTTAAGCAACTAGCAAAAGAGCTCGACACAGTGCGAAAACAGAAACTGCGAGAATGTTCTTTAAGCGGTAAAAGGAGAAAAGAGTTGAAGCCTCCCTCACTCGATGGTCAGACCTCATGGTAAACTTATAGGAAGCAGTTTGAAATGTCTGCATGTGCAAACGACTGGAATAATAAGGAGAAGTGCTTTGGCCTAGCAATAGCCTTTCACGGTCCTGTGGCACAATTGTTACAAACAATCGATATCGAAAAAAATAGAGACTATATGGCTTTAGCGAAGGCTATCGAGAAACGGTTTGCGGATAGCCACATGCGGGAGGTTTACAAGGTTGAATTGGAAGGCCGTATTTAGCAACGAGGAGAAACACTGCAACAGCTCCAAGCAGACGTGAGTAGACTGGCACATTTTTCATATCCGACCGCAGGCAAAAAAATAATCGACGAAATAGCAAAGGACGCATTTATCAGGGGAATTGCAGATTCGAAGCTACAATCAGCAGTAAGCATGGCCGGGAAAAGAACCCTTTCTTCGCTCTCGCGATGGAAGCAGCCAATTAAGCTTCCAAGGGAATACATTTCTTCAGGGAAACAATATCTGGTGAATGCTCCTGCTCAAAGTAGTACATCAGCAAGGACATTGTAAAGAACCGGTACAAGGAGACGGCTGCCTGCACTGGGGCTACAGGCAAACAGAAGGCAAAACGGGCAGAAACGGCTGCAACGAAGCCGCTCAAACTTCCCGAAGCCATCAGTTGGGAAATGCTTATAACAGTCTCATAGGCAAAACAATGCAATGAAAGAGTAGGCCGCAATACAAATGATCAGGACTGAGCCAATAGAGGGTTGGAATATAGACGGAATCCGTTCCTTCCAACAGGCAGACAATGACATGGAACCAATATTGGCCTGGAAGGAACACGACGAAAGACCAAACTGGCAGCAGATATCAGATCGGACCTAAACTCTGAAGGCATACTGGGCAAAGTGGGACTCGCTTTGTGTACAAGATGGATTGCTTAAGAGAAAATGGGAAAGTGCAGATGGGACAACATCTCGTATGCAGCTAATCATGCCACGGTCCAGAGTCAGCCAAGTACTCCATGAAATACACGACGGAATCTCAGCAGGCCATTTGCGAATAAACAAGACATTAGAAAAGGCAAGGGAACGTTTCTATTGGCTAAGCGCTAAACAAGATGTCCAGAATTGGTGTAAAAAGTGCACCATCCGAGATCTTCTTTGGTCAAAAATTCGGATCCCCACCTACGGAGCCCAAAGAAGTTAACGGCTATGTGGATGCCTTGCGCAGCAGGATTCGTAAATTGCATGAAGACACCAGAAAAAAGAGGAAGCTAGCGAGCAGCCGCATGAAGACTAGGTACGACATCAAGACGAAATCTTCCGGCTTCAACGAAGGGGATCTGGTCTAGTTGTATGATCCTGGACTGGGAAGATTATAAAAGGTTATAACCCGCATTATTGACGTTGTATACCGGATAAAGCGTGGGGTTCGAGGAAAATTGAAGGTGGTCCATTTGGATAGAATGTGTCATTTCAACGGATTGATGAAGGACGAAGTTGTTCGGGACGAACAAATGTAGGAAGGGAGCAGTGTGATAACCATTCAAATGTGAGCAGCGACAGCTAGATTTACATAGCAGAAGATTTCGATACTTGAATAACAAAGTCTCGACTATTGATGAATGGAGAGTGGAATCGAATTTTCTAGCAAATTGGAAATTGTATGGGACGCTGGATGGTGAGGATTGTTCTCGAAGTATCTCATTCGAGTATAAATACCAGCATCCCCAAAATATGCAAGTCAGTTCATCAGTTGAATTTGAAGTGTTAATTGGGAGCAGTGATTAAGTGGTTTAAGTAAAAGATAAGAAAAGTATAATAGCTTGAGAAATTGGATTGTATTGAGATAAACGATTAAATTGTGAATGGTAACTGTATTGAATACAGCGAATAGAATAAGTTCTATCATTTGTACCCACGCAAACATTTTACAATATATACACACAAACTTACGTATTACATTGACGTATTATATAGATCTCGGACGCCTTGGCACGGGCCTTTTATACTTACCCTTACCCACGTATGGCGGCGCTGCGTAGGCTGACCTTTTATTTCCGGCCATACACGTGGGAACCGAATTAAAAACAAACAGAACACAAAACGCAACACATACCATCCCCGTCCAGGAAGAGTAAGAGGTGATTGAAGACGAAATTTTGACTTCATCCATCTCCCTCCTGGTAGGGGAGGAGGAGTGGAGCTACTGGCTAGCGATGGTGAGGTGTTCGAAAGGACACACACTAACGAGAAAAACTTCACCGGTGATCAGGCTGGTACTCACAGCGGTGATACACAGGGAAGGACCTCGGTCGAAAGGGTAGCCAAGTCTGCTGAAACATCCGCTGCCGAAGTTACCTCTAAGAAGCAAAGAAAGAAGGGCAACGGTGCGGTGGTCGGATAAGTGGAAACAGCTGGCTCAACTGCTGTGCATCACCTCTGCTAAGAGTGCGAAGAACGCAAACCAAAGGGCAAGAATTTTGCTACGTAACGCTAGGCGTAAGGTAGCAAAATATGAGGGCTGTAATCCCAACAGCTTAATCGAATGCGAAAAAGCCGCCTTTGACAGAGCGAGGGCCATCCTGGCCAACAAATCGCTTACTCAACGGCAAGCAAGGGCGATGCAGCTGCAAAGGCGGGAGGGGAAGCCAATCAGGTGCCGTGTATCTCCTACATGGCAAAATTAAAAGAGGGTATCTCTGGAAAGAATTCAAGTTTCAGCAGCAAGAGAAACAGATATGACAACGTCGTGGAGCCGAACGATGAAAAAAAGGTGAGGGCTCCATCCGTATTACATCGTACGCAAATCGACCCGAAAGGCGATCTCCTCGTTGCCGTGATTAATGACCTGGAGTCTTGCGGTCATCTAACAATCGACCAGTACAAAAACTTCGAGGAGAAGTTCCAAGAATTATCCAACACAGGAAACGGGATCCTCAATTCGAAGGTGGTGGGTGGGAGGGCGGACACAAGATCGCAGCTTTTGGGAATAAGTCTCCTGTGGACTTCCTCAGCCGCTTCATTTTGATACATCCATGCGTAGGAGAGCATCAAGCTAAAATGTACGACAATGGCAGAGTTGGCAATGTACACTCTGTCGACAGCATGGGTATGGGTTCCGTGTCTCTACACGTACCCTGCGAGGCTCTTAGGACTACTCCATTTGCAGAATCAGGAACAAAAAGCCGATACATAGTCCTTAAGACAATGCCTAGAAGGCAGATCGGGCAGCATTTTCTGCTGTCCCTTAACAAGAACTGCTTGTCCTACCTCGAAAAATCGAAAGGTATGGTAAGGTACAGCATGGATAGGTTGATGGTTAAGCCATAATAGTGCAGGGAAAATACTTAAATATTTCAACCGGAATTCTGGAGATGGCCCTGAAGACGATTAGCACTTATGCACTATAATGCTCTTTTTATTTACAAAATAATAATAGGAAAAATGTTGGGCTTAAAACTTCTGTGGTGTATTGGCTGTATACGGTGTTGGTAAGACCTATACTTACATACGGCGCACTAGTATGGTGGAAAGCAACAAACAAGAACATGATTTACGGAAAATTAGCGGTTGTTCAAAGAACGGCTTCCATAGCCATTACAGGTGCGCTCCGCACCACCCCTACGGCAGCATTAGACACATTTTTTCAACTAACACAGCTTGATTTACAGATCACAAAACATGCTGGCAACAGTGCGATACGACTCACTAATCTGGATTACTTAAAGAGCAGTAGTTTCGGACATGCCACGTTACTAACGGAGCTACTGCCAGGCAATCCAATTCTAACGTATGAAATTCCTTCCCTGATCGACTTCGACATTCCGTACGATATAAATTATCCGGAGAGGGAGGACTGGGAAAAAAATACAATAATCAGGTTAAATGAAATTGCAATTTTCGCAGATGGCTTAAAAACAGATGAAGGAACAGGTTCTGATATCTTCTCAGAAGACCCAGAACTAAGATTTTCTATAAGACTACCGGACGCAGGCAGTGTCTTCCAATCAGGCTGTCCTCAGGGCGGCTGAGCTAATGCAAATGGATTGGTATACGAAAGAGATATCGCTATCTACATCGATAACCAGGCCGCAAACATGGCAGTGAAATCAATAAACGTCAACTCTGATACAGTCAGGGACTATCGCACACTGCTCAAGGCACTATGCAGTCAGAACCGCGTAAGACTGTGCTGGGTGCTAGTATACTGTGGTATCAAAGGAAATGAACAAGCGGACGAGCTTAAAAGAACAGGAGGTCTACTCGGCAATAGTGAGGTTGCCAATATCAAACCACCCCTTTGCATAGTGAGGAGTACTGTCGACAACTGTCACAAAGACTGCCAACCTAAGGTGGTCAAGTCTTGAAGGGTATCCAAAGTTCTTTAGCCGCTTTTTGACGGCAAAAGATCTAGGAAGTTAATAAAACTAAACAGGAATAAGCTTAGGACAGTAATTGGAATCCTCACTGCGGTTGCACGAAAGGAGGCTTAAATTGTCAGATACGGATCAAATTGTCAGATACTTTTTCGAAAACATAGAGGAAATAAACGGCACGAACTTCAAAGTCCTTCTTGGAATTTGCAAGAAAATTAGGTGTTCCACCCGAGCGATTGTTTAGGTTTTCGTCATTTCAAAGGGACCGTGATGGGCCCGGTTTGGTGCCTAGTGTCTGTGTAATGACATGTCCATCACACCCCTGTTTAAACTAACCTAACCTAACCTAGACGATGGTGTCCTCACGCCGGTATACACAATTCCAAACGAAATGTAATTTTGGCGAGGGGAATAACAGACAAAAAGGATTTAAATAAAAATACTTACCTTTTATTCACAATAAAAACAAAACAAAACAAAGGGAAAAACCAAAGAAAACTAAACAAAAACCGAAAAACGGCAACGATCAAAACAAACTATTGCACTATTGCAAAACAAAGCAATTTACGCACACATTTCATCTCCTTTTGTTTGCCCGTATTGCTATGTCGCCATCCTTGTCTTATGTCAAATTAAAACTTAATTCAAATGTTACAACTTAATCTACTTCTTAGGAAGTAACAACGAGTTACAACGTCAACTCAAACAAGCGAAGTTCGATTGGAGAAATGTGGCAGATATATTGGTCAACGAAGGCACCAAGTGGAATTTTATTCCCCCAGCTTTTTCCGCACTTTCGAGGTCTATGGAATACAGGGGTCAAATCTGTGAAATTTCACCTCAAGCGTCTAGCTGGAAACCAGGTTCTGACCTTTGAAGAACTTACCAAACTTCCCGCACAGGTAGAAGCGTGTCTGCATTTTAGGCCACTATATCCACAATTAGACGATGTTAATGACCTTAACACTTTGACACCCGGGCCTCGTGGGAGAACCACTAATAACACCGCCCCAACCTGAGTACGAGTTAGAAAAAATCTCCCAACTCAAAAGCGTCCGAAATGGGTTCGAGAAAGAAACACAAAAATAAGTTTAAGTTTAAGTTTGAACGACTGCCTCCATTAAAATTGAGTCTAGGATGCATACTTAAATTACACCCGGGATCCCATGATTTGGTACCAATGGTAACGCTACAAGCCGAAACAAGACTAGTAAAGGAAAAATTACTTTAACGCACTTACATAAATGCTAATAAGTCAACACACATACCTACATAACCCCCCGATCAATGAGACGGTGCCTAGGGACCTTTTAATTTATTGAATGCTCACAAATCTTTTTGTGCAAGTGCTAGAAGCTTGATGCTTGCTGTATTCCATTAAAAAAACAATGCTGAAGCGATTAAAGCCAATTGCGAAACAATGAGTCCACTACATTTCTTTTCATTTTGAAGACATATATATCGAAAAAAATCGAGATAAAAAATGTTTCAATTCCTAGAAACAGTTTATGCAACACTTTCTTCAAAGGTAATTTAGTGCTTTAGTAAGGAAAGAAATTGTGTCACGTAACTTCTTGAATTAGTTGTCAAGCATCGCCTGTCAAAACCTACACGACATTTTGTGTCATTTACCGATGATTTTTCGGAAAAGTATCATCTACGAGTACTTATTGTAATTAAAAAGAAAACCGAAGTATTTGATTAAACAAACCGACCACAAAATTAAGTATTCGAAAAGCGGTAATGGCATCGAATACTGTAACAAGAAATTTAGAGATTTTTTTTACAAAATGGATTATTGGACCTCATGAATATTACCATAATGGATTTAGTGCGCTGTTAATCAATTCCGGTCTTCCAAATTTGTTCTGGGTGGAAACTGTACTAACATCATCAATCGGATACCATGCAAATATACTGCGGACAAGCTGTGAATCGAGAAAAGTTAGATATCAAACCGATCGAGTGCATTTTCACCGGACACGCATCAGATGCAAAAGCATACAGGCTCTACAACAAACAGCTAAATAATGTTACAATAAACAGAGACGTAAGCTTCTTGGAATCGAGAGCAATGAATCAGGTAATTGATGTTAAAATAGATAATTCTAAATCAGAGGGGGATAAATAACTAGTTAACCACCAAACCAAGGTTATTCGGAAGCTGTTGGTTCACCAAACCGGCAACTAGTTGACGATTCATTTACTTCACTCATTGAATATAGCAGCGGCAGCAAGTGGCAAGTGTCCAGTCCAGTTGATGAACGTGAGATGGTTTAAACCACCGAAACACACTAAATTATTATTATTATTAATATATATTTATTGACATGAAATAAATTACATGTAAATACAAGAATTTGAGCACTAACTGCAAAGGCTGTCAGCTCGACAAACTAAAAGTCATCTCGAAATGGCTTCCAATGTCAGATTACACCAAGTTTGCGTTCACGAGTGATGTAGCGATATTCATGGAAGCTAGCGATGAAAGAAGAAATTGACTCCCATAAACAAAATTAAACGTGAAAAAAATTATTAGGAGGAAAAAGGTTGCAATAACTATGGTATTTTCGTTTGTTTAGTAACCATGTTCGATTGTGAACTTAAAAGAAACGATTATTTCCTGTAAAAAATGAAACCACTACTCCGGTTTATTTGCAACGTTATAATATGTATTTCAGTTAAAAAGCATTCTCTTTTTATAATGGAGTTTGACAGTTACATATACCTTGTATTTCTCGCATGAGATATTTATAAGCAAACCTGTTTATTTAAACAAATAATAACTAACAAATTTATAAGTTTACATTTGAAGTTTTATTTTTCACTTGAATTGAATTCAACAAATTCTAATCGGCAACATTCTGCTGGCCGTGAACGGAGTTCGCAATACATTCTTCTTCTAGTGTGGAATCGGAGCACCCTGTAGTTCGGAGATCTACTACCTTTCGATGGGAATGCACACGCAAAGAAAAATGCATTAGTTAATTTCAAATGTAACAAATATATGAACACAAGTAAGAGTAACCCTATACATGTATTCATTCTCCATGCCGATGTTCGATGTTGGTTGATATGGTTATCGTCTTTTCTCTGTCGATCGAAACATTGTTATATAGTGTCATTTCGGTTTGTTTCCATTTGTTTACAATTTTTATGACTATCTTCATGAATTATAATTGCACGAAGACAACAATGGTGGTGCCACAGAGTGAAGTGAAGTGCGTGGTTTAAATTTGTTTTTTTTTTTTTTTTGTGAGACATAATCGCAGGTGAGTTTAATTTTTTAAGTTTAAATTATAATTAAATATAAAAATATACTTGAAGTGTAGTGCTGTGTAATGTGTGTTGCGTGTTGCGTGTTTTAAGAAAGGGAGTATGTTCCTGTGTTTGTGCGAGTTACATATACAAAGTCTACTTCCGCAAAGACGGTCAATTCCCCCAAACCACCGAGGAGTAGGTCATTCGACAACAACCTAAATACAGCGAGCATTCACCAAGGAATATATGCAAAACCAGCAACCAACCTGTAAATATGGGTGTTGAAATATGTAAATTAACAGTTTGTATTTAAATTAATCCACATACAAATGTATGTAATGCCATCTGTGCGTAAGGTGTAAACCTATATATGCTAGGATGATCAGAGTTACACTCAACTATGAATAGACAGTTGTTGCTCAGCGTCTCTTATGTAAAGACCATATAAAATATTAATTAATCGTCACATTAATGTACTCGTAATAAGTTAATAAATATGAAACTTGATTACCACTTGTCAACTTCTTTAATTTCTATACTAATTCCAACATGGTAGCAGAGCGTAGTTGAGGAAACCTGTTTAGTTGATTGAGAAAAATGTTCTCCCGCGTGTTGAAGTGAACAAACTTTAGCTAGTGTAAAAGAATAATGATAAGCAAAGCGAAAAATGAAGATCATGAAGAAGAATTAAAACGATTAAGAAAATTATTTATTAAAGAGTTAGTGAAAGTGTTAATGATTACAAATATAATTGAAGACTCAAAAGCATCAAAAGAAAAAACTGAAAGTGAAGAAATGTCGTCTTATGTAAAGGTAGATGAAGTAGTTATTCCAATTTTTGATGGTGCAGAATATGTGAGTTGGAAAAGAAGAATTTTAAAGTTATTAGAATTTAAAGAGTGTAAAGAACAAGCAACACAAATTGTCTGCAGAGACAGAAAGTGAGTGGAATAAGAAAGACATTAAAGCTATGAATTATATATACAGCTCAATCTCGAATAGACAATTAGAATACGTTGGAAATTTGGACACAAGTTATAAAATTATGAAAAAATTCGATGAAATGTATTCAAAAGAATCGACAGCATTGCAGATAGTGTGTCGCAGTAAATTGGAAAATGTAAAATTAAAAAATTATGAAAATGTAACTGTATTTTTTGATGAGTTTGAAAAAAGCCGCCAACGCATTAATAGTTGCTGGTGGAAAATTGGATGAACAAGAAAAACTCCGTTACATGTTGAAAGCGCTACCGCAAGAATACAGCTATATTGGTGATTTGATAGATGTGTTGAAAGAGGAAGACAAAACCTGTGAATACGTTAAGTCAAAAATCGTAATGAAGAGTTTGGAAAAAGAGAGCGAAAAGACACAAGGAACTGATAGAGATAATTCAAATGTATTTGCGACTGAAATGCGAGGGAAGTGTTATAATTGCGGTGTCGCTGGGCATCTCCAAAAAGACTGTAAACAGAGAAGAAAACAATACACACGAGGTCGAGCACAAGCAACAACTGGTACTACTACAACAAATCGAAGTGGCTACAGCAGAAGTTCTCAGCAAGTAAGATTCAACAGGGGGTATCAGCACAATAACAGAAGAGGTTATTTCCAAGGTGGTTATAGCAGAGACAACAATCAAAGGTACAATGAAGGTCACAGTAATGAAGCTTTTTTTTTAACAGAAGTAAATGACGATAATTTAAATGTGAATTGTTATAATAATAAAGTAATAAGAAATTCCAATGAAATAATATGGATCTTAGATAGCGGTTGTACAGACCACGTAGTGAACTCTGATGCTTATTATGATGAATTTATTACCTTGAAAGAGCCAGTCAATGTCAAGTTAGGTGACGGCAATATTCTTAAAGCAACAAAAATTGGGAAAATAAAAACAGTTCTTAAACATTACGGCAATATTACTACATGAAGAAAAATTTGATTAGTTATGCTAGAGTAACGAAACATAATAAAATAGTTTCTAAATATGATAGTTCGAAGATTTTTAATAGAAATGGAAATTTGATTGGAATTGCAAAAAAGGAAAATAATCTGTATTACATAAAAAGTTTTATTCATGAAGTAAGAAATAAAGAAATTTTTACCAACGTAGCAATGAACAGTCAAATATGTGAAAAGGAAAAATGGCATAGAATTTTAGGTCACGTAAATTTTCAATATTTAGATAAATTAAGTAGAAATGAATTATTAGAAGGGTTGCCGAAAGATTTAGGAAATGAATATATAAAATGTGGTATTTGTTTAGAAAGTAAAATGTCAAACTTACCATTTAAAAATAATAGAACTAAAGCATCACGAGTATTAGAATTTATACATACTGATTTGAATGGGCCACATCAAACATCAGGATACGGTGGCGAAAAATATTTTCTTACATTTATTGACGAGTATAGTAAATGTGCTAAAGTTTATTGCATGAAATCTAAGTCTGATACGTATAAGTACTTCGTTGAATATGTTAACTTAGTTGAAAATTTAGTAGGAAATAGAATAAAAAAACTGCAATGTGACAATGGTAAAGAATATTTAAATCAAAGTATTTATGAATTTGCTAGGAATAAAGGTATTAAAATAAATCCATGTCCTCCATATGTACACCAGTTGAATGGCGTTGCGGAACACTACAATAGATCAATTATGGATACTGCTAGATGTTTATTAAAAGAAGCTAAAGTTAACAGAATATTTTGGCCTGAGGTAATAATGGCTTCAGCTTATTTGAAGAATAGAACCATTGCTAACACGTACGAAAATAAAACTCCTTTTGAGATAATGTTTAATAAGAAACCGAGTGTAGAACATTTAAAAATTTATGGAAGCAGAGTCTTTGTAAGAACGCCTGATCAATTAAGGGGAAGTAAATGGGACGATAAATCGAATTTAGGAATTCTGGTAGGCTATAATGAAAATGGATATAGAATATTGATGAAAAATAGGGTTGTAAATGCTCGGCATGTCGATATTATAGATGAGGGAATAAAGCTTATATATTTGGATGAAGAAAAGGACAAAATGAACAGAGTGGAAAGTAATGAAAATAAGGAATCCGCGAACAGTCGAAATAATGTAGAGAGTATTGAAAATGATGAATCAAATGATCAGGATAACATGAACAATGAATTTAGTAATGAAATAAGCGAAAAGAAGAATTTAGAGGTAAGACAGTCAAACAGAAAGAAAAGTCCGATACAAAGATATGGTTATATGGCGACAAATTTTTTATATGTAAATTATTGTGATGCAAATGTTCCTGATAGATTTGATGAAGCAATTAATAGTAAAGATTCAGATAAATGGAAAAAGGCTATGAATTCAGAATATGAAAGTCTAATTAAAAATCAAACATGGCAGTTAGTTAATAAACCAAAAGATAAGGATGTTATTGATGTAAACTGGGTGTATAGGAAAAAAGGTGAAAACATTTACAAAGCTAGGCTACTTGTACGAGGATTTCAGCAAAAAGAACATGTAGATAATGTTTATCCTCCAGTAGTAAAAATGCAAACCTTAAAATTATTACTTTCATACTGTTGTCAAAATGAATTACAAATTGAGCAAATGGATGTAGAAACAGCATTTTTAAATGGGAAAGTAAGTTCTGAAGTATATTTGAAACAGCCTGAAGGGTATGAACAAGGAAATAATAAAGTTTGCAAATTAATAAAGTCGTTATATGGTTTAAGAGAAAGCCCAAGGTCATGGTATAATTGTTTTAACGAATTTATAATAAAATTAGGTTTTCTAAGAAGTAACTATGATTATTGCTTGTATGTAAAACGAATAGGAAATCATATGACGTATATACTTTTGTTCGTTGATGATTTATTAATATGTAGTAAGTGTCAACAAGAAATTAGAGATGTGAAACAAAATTTAGTAAATCGATTTAAAATGAAAGATTTGGGAAAAGTAAGAACATACATAGGTATAGAAATAAATAATAATATGAAAGAAAATGTATTAACTTTAAGTCAGGAAAAATATATAGAATCCCTTGCTGAAAAATATAAATTGAGAAATGCTAAGCTACATGATACTCCTATGGAGACAAATTTAAAGCTAGAACCTGCATTAGAAATTGATATAAGAATTAAGTACAGAAATTTAATTGGTGAACTTTTATATATAAGTGCTGGCACTAGACCAGATATAGCATATAGTGTAAATTATTTAAGTCGATTTCAGAGTTGTTATGATGAAACTCATTACAAATATGCACTTAGAATTGTAAAGTATCTATATAGGACGAAAGATTTAAAATTAACTTATGAAAAGAATAATCACGGGGAGATATTAGATTGCGCGGTAGATTCTGATTGGGCAGGTGATAATGTGGACAGAAAATCAACCACTGGATATGTAATTAGAATGTATAACAATGTAATTTTTTGGAAAACTCATAAACAAAATACAGTAACAAAGTCGTCCACATTTGCAGAATATATAGCTCTATCAGAAGCCGTAACAGATGTTATTTTTCTAAAAAATATGTTAAACGAAACTTTCAATATAAAAATAAATGTACCAATAAAATTGTATGAAGATAATTCAGGAGCCTTAATAATTGCTAAATATGGAAATTATACAAAAAATTCAAAGCATATAGAAGTACAATATCATTATATAAATGAGAACTATGAAAAAGGGAATATAAATTTAATCAAAGTAAATTCAGAAGACAATATCGCAGATATACTTACAAAAAGTTTATGTAAAAACAAGTTTATGAATATAAGAAATTTATTAAAATTAATTTAGAATAGCCAGAGATTTAATGTAAGAGCAACAAACTGTAAATTTAAGGAGGTGTGTTGAAATATGTAAATTAACAGTTTGTATTTAAATTAATCCACATACAAATGTATGTAATGCCATCTGTGCGTAAGGTGTAAACCTATATATGCTAGGATGATCAGAGTTACACTCAACTATGAATAGACAGTTGTTGCTCAGCGTCTCTTATGTAAAGACCATATAAAATATTAATTAATCGTCACATTAATGTACTCGTAATAAGTTAATAAATATGAAACTTGATTACCACTTGTCAACTTCTTTAATTTCTATACTAATTCCAACAATGGGTCAACAAAATACAGCAGCATCATCAATATCAGGCCAAGCAGAGCCATCGATCGTCGTCCAGTAATACAATTATAATTAAATTGTAAGATCCAAAGGGTGATCAAAAATAAAAATAAAAGAAATTAAAAAGTGTTTTTTTTATTTGTTTGGCCACACCCAAATTATAACTGGCGCAGTCGGTACTTCTCTATTCCATAGAATTAGGGAAGAGTGAAAGTTAAAACGCGAACAAATGTTATCGCGATCGGTTAAAATATAAAAATTGACAATAAATAGTGTCTCGTCGATAAGGTAGAAAACGTAGTACAGTGAATCAAAATTTAACATTGCACGTAGAAACAAGCCAAGACACAAAACAATTAAAGTAACATGGCAAATCTACCAGTTCTAGAACAGTGTTTAGTAGCACTGACAGACATCTTAACAAGATAAAACGCCCCTCAAAACTGGAGAACATTAGTGGAGAAGCAAATAAAATTTATTCAGCCATTCAATGGAGAACCAGGTACTCTACCATCCTTTTTTGCAACAGTCGATCAAGTCCTAGAACAATTCGGAGCGGACGCACACCAGGCATTTATCATTATGTACAACGAGAAGATTCCGGGAGCAGCAAAAAACTATTTATCGACCGAAGCACCGGCAACATGGATAGAATGCAAGGAAAAATTAAAAATTCACTGCAGACCCACAAAGGATCAAAGCAGCATCCTAAGAGATATAAACAACCTTAAGGTATTTACAATAACCAATTACTAGATAAGATTGAGGAAATTATTATTAACATAACAGAATGTGCAGCCTTTAATGTAAATAGCTTAGATATAGCCAAATGTCTCAATAGTGCTTTAATCTTAAGAATCAAAGAAATATCTGCAGGATCGTTAGCCTCAGAACTACATGATAAATACACACGTACGGCAATAAGAACAATTTTATACAAATACATAGGGCATGATAAATATAATTTAAATATAGAAAAAACACACAAAGTTCACCAGGTACACAAAACCCAATACGCTCAGAACCACAATAAACACAACACTAACACAAAACCACAATATTCAGGTCAGTTTAGGCAGAACTCATGACAAATAAAACATACTTATAATAATAATCAATTAAGTCATCAGAATAATTATAACAATAGAAACTCAGGACAGTACAGATCAAATCAACATAGATTAGAACCAATGGATGTAGGTGCTTTGAATAAATCTGACGTAAATCAAATTGAAAATCACGAGTTTTTTATCAATTAGCCTCGAATGATGCAAAAATATGTCTACAAATAACTTTGGAAAAGAACGACTTTATAGCTATGATTGATACAGGATCAACTATTAGTCTTTTAAATTCCAGTAGGGTACCAACAAAATTATATAAAAAGTTAAAAGCAGAATCAATTCAAACCAATACAATTCAAGGTTTAGTAAAAAGTAAAACGGAACAAGTAAAAACAAAATGTCCAATACAACTCGGACAAAATCCGAACGCAAGAATGAAATGGACTAAAATAGCTCTGAACAAACCATACGATTTCTTAATCGGTATGGATTGGATCAGCAGAACGTAAAATCTCTAGATATAATCAACAAGTGTATTATATTAACAAATGACCTGCATCTTCCATTCCTAGACAAGACACTTAATGAAGTAAATGTGTTGCATATAAGTGAAGTTTGCGACATTCAAACTAACCATCTAAATGAAATAGAGAGTAAGGCTATTAAATCACTTCTAAGCAGATATCAAAAACTTATTTATAAAGAAGGAGATCAATTGACAAATACGAAAACAGTAGTACATGAAATAAATACTACCACGAATCAACAAATTAATTCAAAACTCTATAGATATCCACCAAAACACGAAGCTGAAGTGCGTAAGCAAATGGAAGAAATTGAAAAACAGGGTATCATTAGAAAAAGTAATAGCAAATACAGTTCACCTATAATTGTTATTCCCAAGAAAAGGGATAATTCTGGTAAACAAAAATACAGAATTGTAGTAGATTATAGAAAATTAAACCAAGTAACAATAGATGATAAATATCCATTACCTAACATAGACAGTATACTAGATAAGCTAAGTAAAGCACAATACTTTAGCAGATTAGATCTAGCTAAAGGCTATCATCAAATCCTTGTAGCAGAAAAGGATATTGAAAAAAACTGCTTTTGTCACACCAGCAGGTTTATAAGAATACGTAAGGATGCCGTTCGGTTTAAAGAACGCACCCGCCACTTTCCAAAGATTAATGAATACTCGTAACATCTTACGAGAGTACATTAACAAAATTTGTGTGGTTTACTTGGATGATATATTAATATTTTCCACAACCTTAGAAGAACATATTGAATCCATAAATAAGATCTTTAAAAAAATGAGGGAACATAATCTAAAATTCCAGGCAGATTAGTGTAGTTTCATGAAAAGGGATACTGAATTTTTAGGGCATATACTAACGAAAGAAGGTATAAAACCGAACCCAAATAAAATTAAAGTCATTGAAAAATTAGGCGTACCAAAAACAGAAAAACAGCTTAAAGGTTTTTTAGGCATGACAGGATATTATCGAAAATTCATTAGGGACTATGCTAAGATTGCTTACCCAATGATAAGGTATTTAAAGGAGGATGAAAAAATAAATATAAATGATCCTCAGTACATATCAGCCTTCGAAAATCTAAAAGCAATGATTATTGCACACCCAATATTAAAATATGCAGAGTACGACAAACCATTTGTTCTCACAACAGATGCAAGCAATTATGCCATAGGAGCGGTATTATTACAAAATGTCAATCCAGTTTGCTTCGTCTCAAGAACATTAAACAATCACGAGAAAAATTATAGTGTCACGGACAAAGAGTTTCTCGCTGTATATATATTACCATAATGGATTTAGTGCGCTGTTAATCAATTCCGGTCTTCCAAATTTGTTCTGGGTGGAAACTGTACTAACATCATCAATCGGATACCATGCAAATATACTGCGGACAAGCTGTGAATCGAGAAAAGTTAGATATCAAACCGATCGAGTGCATTTTCACCGGACACGCATCAGATGCAAAAGCATACAGGCTCTACAACAAACAGCTAAATAATGTTACAATAAACAGAGACGTAAGCTTCTTGGAATCGAGAGCAATGAATCAGGTAATTGATGTTAAAATAGATAATTCTAAATCAGAGGGGGATAAATAACTAGTTAACCACCAAACCAAGGTTATTCGGAAGCTGTTGGTTCACCAAACCGGCAACTAGTTGACGATTCATTTACTTCACTCATTGAGTATAGCAGCGGCAGCAAGTGGCAAGTGTCCAGTCCAGTTGATGAACGTGAGATGGTTTAAACCACCGAAACACACTAAATTATTATTATTATTAATATATATTTATTGACATGAAATAAATTACATGTAAATACAAGAATTTGAGCACTAACTGCAAAGGCTGTCAGCTCGACAAACTAAAAGTCATCTCGAAATGGCTTCCAATGTCAGATTACACCAAGTTTGCGTTCACGAGTGATGTAGCGATATTCATGGAAGCTAGCGATGAAAGAAGAAATTGACTCCCATAAACAAAATTAAACGTGAAAAAAATTATTAGGAGGAAAAAGGTTGCAATAACTATGGTATTTTCGTTTGTTTAGTAACCATGTTCGATTGTGAACTTAAAAGAAACGATTATTTCCTGTAAAAAATGAAACCACTACTCCGGTTTATTTGCAACGTTATAATATGTATTTCAGTTAAAAAGCATTCTCTTTTTATAATGGAGTTTGACAGTTACATATACCTTGTATTTCTCGCATGAGATATTTATAAGCAAACCTGTTTATTTAAACAAATAATAACTAACAAATTTATAAGTTTACATTTGAAGTTTTATTTTTCACTTGAATTGAATTCAACAAATTCTAATCGGCAACATTCTGCTGGCCGTGAACGGAATTCGCAATACATTCTTCTTCTAGTGTGGAATCGGAGCACCCTGTAGTTCGGAGATCTACTAACTTTCGATGGGAATGCACACGCAAAGAAAAATGCATTAGTTAATTTCAAATGTAACAAATATATGAACACAAGTAAGAGTAACCCTATACATGTATTCATTCTCCATGCCGATGTTCGATGTTGGTTGATATGGTTATCGTCTTTTCTCTGTCGATCGAAACATTGTTATATAGTGTCATTTCGGTTTGTTTCCATTTGTTTACAATTTTTATGACTATCTTCATGAATTATAATTGCACGAAGACAACAATGGTGGTGCCACAGAGTGAAGTGAAGTGCGTGGTTTAAATTTGTTTTTTTTTTTTTTTGTGAGACATAATCGCAGGTGAGTTTAATTTTTTAAGTTTAAATTATAATTAAATATAAAAATATACTTGAAGTGTAGTGCTGTGTAATGTGTGTTGCGTGTTGCGTGTTTTAAGAAAGGGAGTATGTTCCTGTGTTTGTGCGAGTTACATATACAAAGTCTACTTCCGCAAAGACGGTCAATTCCCCCAAACCACCGAGGAGTAGGTCATTCGACAACAACCTAAATACAGCGAGCATTCACCAAGGAATATATGCAAAACCAGCAACCAACCTGTAAATATGGGTGTTGAAATATGTAAATTAACAGTTTGTATTTAAATTAATCCACATACAAATGTATGTAATGCCATCTGTGCGTAAGGTGTAAACCTATATATGCTAGGATGATCAGAGTTACACTCAACTATGAATAGACAGTTGTTGCTCAGCGTCTCTTATGTAAAGACCATATAAAATATTAATTAATCGTCACATTAATGTACTCGTAATAAGTTAATAAATATGAAACTTGATTACCACTTGTCAACTTCTTTAATTTCTATACTAATTCCAACATGGTAGCAGAGCGTAGTTGAGGAAACCTGTTTAGTTGATTGAGAAAAATGTTCTCCCGCGTGTTGAAGTGAACAAACTTTAGCTAGTGTAAAAGAATAATGATAAGCAAAGCGAAAAATGAAGATCATGAAGAAGAATTAAAACGATTAAGAAAATTATTTATTAAAGAGTTAGTGAAAGTGTTAATGATTACAAATATAATTGAAGACTCAAAAGCATCAAAAGAAAAAACTGAAAGTGAAGAAATGTCGTCTTATGTAAAGGTCGATGAAGTAGTTATTCCAATTTTTGATGGTGCAGAATATGTGAGTTGGAAAAGAAGAATTTTAAAGTTATTAGAATTTAAAGAGTGTAAAGAACAAGCAACACAAATTGTCTGCAGAGACAGAAAGTGAGTGGAATAAGAAAGACATTAAAGCTATGAATTATATATACAGCTCAATCTCGAATAGACAATTAGAATACGTTGGAAATTTGGACACAAGTTATAAAATTATAAAAAAATTCGATGAAATGTATTCAAAAGAATCGACAGCATTGCAGATAGTGTGTCGCAGTAAATTGGAAAATGTAAAATTAAAAAATTATGAAAATGTAACTGTATTTTTTGATGAGTTTGAAAAAAGCCGCCAACGCATTAATAGTTGCTGGTGGAAAATTGGATGAACAAGAAAAACTCCGTTACATGTTGAAAGCGCTACCGCAAGAATACAGCTATATTGGTGATTTGATAGATGTGTTGAAAGAGGAAGACAAAACCTGTGAATACGTTAAGTCAAAAATCGTAATGAAGAGTTTGGAAAAAGAGAGCGAAAAGACACAAGGAACTGATAGAGATAATTCAAATGTATTTGCGACTGAAATGCGAGGGAAGTGTTATAATTGCGGTGTCGCTGGGCATCTCCAAAAAGACTGTAAACAGAGAAGAAAACAATACACACGAGGTCGAGCACAAGCAACAACTGGTACTACTACAACAAATCGAAGTGGCTACAGCAGAAGTTCTCAGCAAGTAAGATTCAACAGGGGGTATCAGCACAATAACAGAAGAGGTTATTTCCAAGGTGGTTATAGCAGAGACAACAATCAAAGGTACAATGAAGGTCACAGTAATGAAGCTTTTTTTTAACAGAAGTAAATGACGATAATTTAAATGTGAATTGTTATAATAATAAAGTAATAAGAAATTCCAATGAAATAATATGGATCTTAGATAGCGGTTGTACAGACCACGTAGTGAACTCTGATGCTTATTATGATGAATTTATTACCTTGAAAGAGCCAGTCAATGTCAAGTTAGGTGACGGCAATATTCTTAAAGCAACAAAAATTGGGAAAATAAAAACAGTTCTTAAACATTACGGCAATATTACTACAGTAACGTTAAATAATGTATATTTTGTCAGAGATATGAAGAAAAATTTGATTAGTTATGCTAGAGTAACGAAACATAATAAAATAGTTTCTAAATATGATAGTTCGAAGATTTTTAATAGAAATGGAAATTTGATTGGAATTGCAAAAAAGGAAAATAATCTGTATTACATAAAAAGTTTTATTCATGAAGTAAGAAATAAAGAAATTTTTACCAACGTAGCAATGAACAGTCAAATATGTGAAAAGGAAAAATGGCATAGAATTTTAGGTCACGTAAATTTTCAATATTTAGATAAATTAAGTAGAAATGAATTATTAGAAGGGTTGCCGAAAGATTTAGGAAATGAATATATAAAATGTGGTATTTGTTTAGAAAGTAAAATGTCAAACTTACCATTTAAAAATAATAGAACTAAAGCATCACGAGTATTAGAATTTATACATACTGATTTGAATGGGCCACATCAAACATCAGGATACGGTGGCGAAAAATATTTTCTTACATTTATTGACGAGTATAGTAAATGTGCTAAAGTTTATTGCATGAAATCTAAGTCTGATACGTATAAGTACTTCGTTGAATATGTTAACTTAGTTGAAAATTTAGTAGGAAATAGAATAAAAAAACTGCAATGTGACAATGGTAAAGAATATTTAAATCAAAGTATTTATGAATTTGCTAGGAATAAAGGTATTAAAATAAATCCATGTCCTCCATATGTACACCAGTTGAATGGCGTTGCGGAACGCTACAATAGATCAATTATGGATACTGCTAGATGTTTATTAAAAGAAGCTAAAGTTAACAGAATATTTTGGCCTGAGGTAATAATGGCTTCAGCTTATTTGAAGAATAGAACCATTGCTAACACGTACGAAAATAAAACTCCTTTTGAGATAATGTTTAATAAGAAACCGAGTGTAGAACATTTAAAAATTTATGGAAGCAGAGTCTTTGTAAGAACGCCTGATCAATTAAGGGGAAGTAAATGGGACGATAAATCGAATTTAGGAATTCTGGTAGGCTATAATGAAAATGGATATAGAATATTGATGAAAAATAGGGTTGTAAATGCTCGGCATGTCGATATTATAGATGAGGGAATAAAGCTTATATATTTGGATGAAGAAAAGGACAAAATGAACAGAGTGGAAAGTAATGAAAATAAGGAATCCGCGAACAGTCGAAATAATGTAGAGAGTATTGAAAATGATGAATCAAATGATCAGGATAACATGAACAATGAATTTAGTAATGAAATAAGCGAAAAGAAGAATTTAGAGGTAAGACAGTCAAACAGAAAGAAAAGTCCGATACAAAGATATGGTTATATGGCGACAAATTTTTTATATGTAAATTATTGTGATGCAAATGTTCCTGATAGATTTGATGAAGCAATTAATAGTTAAGATTCAGATAAATGGAAAAAGGCTATGAATTCAGAATATGAAAGTCTAATTAAAAATCAAACATGGCAGTTAGTTAATAAACCAAAAGATAAGGATGTTATTGATGTAAACTGGGTGTATAGGAAAAAAGGTGAAAACATTTACAAAGCTAGGCTACTTGTACGAGGATTTCAGCAAAAAGAACATGTAGATAATGTTTATCCTCCAGTAGTAAAAATGCAAACCTTAAAATTATTACTTTCATACTGTTGTCAAAATGAATTACAAATTGAGCAAATGGATGTAGAAACAGCATTTTTAAATGGGAAAGTAAGTTCTGAAGTATATTTGAAACAGCCTGAAGGGTATGAACAAGGAAATAATAAAGTTTGCAAATTAATAAAGTCGTTATATGGTTTAAGAGAAAGCCCAAGGTCATGGTATAATTGTTTTAACGAATTTATAATAAAATTAGGTTTTCTAAGAAGTAACTATGATTATTGCTTGTATGTAAAACGAATAGGAAATCATATGACGTATATACTTTTGTTCGTTGATGATTTATTAATATGTAGTAAGTGTCAACAAGAAATTAGAGATGTGAAACAAAATTTAGTAAATCGATTTAAAATGAAAGATTTGGGAAAAGTAAGAACATACATAGGTATAGAAATAAATAATAATATGAAAGAAAATGTATTAACTTTAAGTCAGGAAAAATATATAGAATCTCTTGCTGAAAAATATAAATTGAGAAATGCTAAGCTACATGATACTCCTATGGAGACAAATTTAAAGCTAGAACCTGCATTAGAAATTGATATAAGAATTAAGTACAGAAATTTAATTGGTGAACTTTTATATATAAGTGCTGGCACTAGACCAGATATAGCATATAGTGTAAATTATTTAAGTCGATTTCAGAGTTGTTATGATGAAACTCATTACAAATATGCACTTAGAATTGTAAAGTATCTATATAGGACGAAAGATTTAAAATTAACTTATGAAAAGAATAATCACGGGGAGATATTAGATTGCGCGGTAGATTCTGATTGGGCAGGTGATAATGTGGACAGAAAATCAACCACTGGATATGTAATTAGAATGTATAACAATGTAATTTTTTGGAAAACTCATAAACAAAATACAGTAACAAAGTCGTCCACATTTGCAGAATATGTAGCTCTATCAGAAGCCGTAACAGATGTTATTTTTCTAAAAAATATGTTAAACGAAACTTTCAATATAAAAATAAATGTACCAATAAAATTGTATGAAGATAATTCAGGAGCCTTAATAATTGCTAAATATGGAAATTATACAAAAAATTCAAAGCATATAGAAGTACAATATCATTATATAAATGAGAACTATGAAAAAGGGAATATAAATTTAATCAAAGTAAATTCAGAAGACAATATCGCAGATATACTTACAAAAAGTTTATGTAAAAACAAGTTTATGAATATAAGAAATTTATTAAAATTAATTTAGAATAGCCAGAGATTTAATGTAAGAGCAACAAACTGTAAATTTAAGGAGGTGTGTTGAAATATGTAAATTAACAGTTTGTATTTAAATTAATCCACATACAAATGTATGTAATGCCATCTGTGCGTAAGGTGTAAACCTATATATGCTAGGATGATCAGAGTTACACTCAACTATGAATAGACAGTTGTTGCTCAGCGTCTCTTATGTAAAGACCATATAAAATATTAATTAATCGTCACATTAATGTACTCGTAATAAGTTAATAAATATGAAACTTGATTACCACTTGTCAACTTCTTTAATTTCTATACTAATTCCAACAATGGGTCAACAAAATACAGCAGCATCATCAATATCAGGCCAAGCAGAGCCATCGATCGTCGTCCAGTAATACAATTATAATTAAATTGTAAGATCCAAAGGGTGATCAAAAATAAAAATAAAAGAAATTAAAAAGTGTTTTTTTTATTTGTTTGGCCACACCCAAATTATAACTGGCGCAGTCGGTACTTCTCTATTCCATAGAATTAGGGAAGAGTGAAAGTTAAAACGCGAACAAATGTTATCGCGATCGGTTAAAATATAAAAATTGACAATAAATAGTGTCTCGTCGATAAGGTAGAAAACGTAGTACAGTGAATCAAAATTTAACATTGCACGTAGAAACAAGCCAAGACACAAAACAATTAAAGTAACATGGCAAATCTACCAGTTCTAGAACAGTGTTTAGTAGCACTGACAGACATCTTAACAAGATAAAACGCCCCTCAAAACTGGAGAACATTAGTGGAGAAGCAAATAAAATTTATTCAGCCATTCAATGGAGAACCAGGTACTCTACCATCCTTTTTTGCAACAGTCGATCAAGTCCTAGAACAATTCGGAGCGGACGCACACCAGGCATTTATCATTATGTACAACGAGAAGATTCCGGGAGCAGCAAAAAACTATTTATCGACCGAAGCACCGGCAACATGGATAGAATGCAAGGAAAAATTAAAAATTCACTGCAGACCCACAAAGGATCAAAGCAGCATCCTAAGAGATATAAACAACCTTAAGGTATTTACAATAACCAATTACTAGATAAGATTGAGGAAATTATTATTAACATAACAGAATGTGCAGCCTTTAATGTAAATAGCTTAGATATAGCCAAATGTCTCAATAGTGCTTTAATCTTAAGAATCAAAGAAATATCTGCAGGATCGTTAGCCTCAGAACTACATGATAAATACACACTTACGGCAATAAGAACAATTTTATACAAATACATAGGGCATGATAAATATAATTTAAATATAGAAAAAACACACAAAGTTCACCAGGTACACAAAACCCAATACGCTCAGAACCACAATAAACACAACACTAACACAAAACCACAATATTCAGGTCAGTTTAGGCAGAACTCATGACAAATAAAACATACTTATAATAATAATCAATTAAGTCATCAGAATAATTATAACAATAGAAACTCAGGACAGTACAGATCAAATCAACATAGATTAGAACCAATGGATGTAGGTGCTTTGAATAAATCTGACGTAAATCAAATTGAAAATCACGAGTTTTTTATCAATTAGCCTCGAATGATGCAAAAATATGTCTACAAATAACTTTGGAAAAGAACGACTTTATAGCTATGATTGATACAGGATCAACTATTAGTCTTTTAAATTCCAGTAGGGTACCAACAAAATTATATAAAAAGTTAAAAGCAGAATCAATTCAAACCAATACAATTCAAGGTTTAGTAAAAAGTAAAACGGAACAAGTAAAAACAAAATGTCCAATACAACTCGGACAAAATCCGAACGCAAGAATGAAATGGACTAAAATAGCTCTGAACAAACCATACGATTTCTTAATCGGTATGGATTGGATCAGCAGAACGTAAAATCTCTAGATATAATCAACAAGTGTATTATATTAACAAATGACCTGCATCTTCTATTCCTAGACAAGACACTTAATGAAGTAAATGTGTTGCATATAAGTGAAGTTTGCGACATTCAAACTAACCATCTAAATGAAATAGAGAGTAAGGCTATTAAATCACTTCTAAGTAGATATCAAAAACTTATTTATAAAGAAGGAGATCAATTGACAAATACGAAAACAGTAGTACATGAAATAAATACTACCACGAATCAACAAATTAATTCAAAACTCTATAGATATCCACCAAAACACGAAGCTGAAGTGCGTAAGCAAATGGAAGAAATTGAAAAACAGGGTATCATTAGAAAAAGTAATAGCAAATACAGTTCACCTATAATTGTTATTCCCAAGAAAAGGGATAATTCTGGTAAACAAAAATACAGAATTGTAGTAGATTATAGAAAATTAAACCAAGTAACAATAGATGATAAATATCCATTACCTAACATAGACAGTATACTAGATAAGCTAAGTAAAGCACAATACTTTAGCAGATTAGATCTAGCTAAAGGCTATCATCAAATCCTTGTAGCAGAAAAGGATATTGAAAAAAACTGCTTTTGTCACACCAGCAGGTTTATAAGAATACGTAAGGATGCCGTTCGGTTTAAAGAACGCACCCGCCACTTTCCAAAGATTAATGAATACTCGTAACATCTTACGAGAGTACATTAACAAAATTTGTGTGGTTTACTTGGATGATATATTAATATTTTCCACAACCTTAGAAGAACATATTGAATCCATAAATAAGATCTTTAAAAAAATGAGGGAACATAATCTAAAATTCCAGGCAGATTAGTGTAGTTTCATGAAAAGGGATACTGAATTTTTAGGGCATATACTAACGAAAGAAGGTATAAAACCGAACCCAAATAAAATTAAAGTCATTGAAAAATTAGGCGTACCAAAAACAGAAAAACAGCTTAAAGGTTTTTTAGGCATGACAGGATATTATCGAAAATTCATTAGGGACTATGCTAAGATTGCTTACCCAATGATAAGGTATTTAAAGGAGGATGAAAAAATAAATATAAATGATCCTCAGTACATATCAGCCTTCGAAAATCTAAAAGCAATGATTATTGCACACCCAATATTAAAATATGCAGAGTACGACAAACCATTTGTTCTCACAACAGATGCAAGCAATTATGCCATAGGAGCGGTATTATTACAAAATGTCAATCCAGTTTGCTTCGTCTCAAGAACATTAAACAATCACGAGAAAAATTATAGTGTCACGGACAAAGAGTTTCTCGCTGTATATATATTACCATAATGGATTTAGTGCGCTGTTAATCAATTCCGGTCTTCCAAATTTGTTCTGGGTGGAAACTGTACTAACATCATCAATCGGATACCATGCAAATATACTGCGGACAAGCTGTGAATCGAGAAAAGTTAGATATCAAACCGATCGAGTGCATTTTCACCGGACACGCATCAGATGCAAAAGCATACAGGCTCTACAACAAACAGCTAAATAATGTTACAATAAACAGAGACGTAAGCTTCTTGGAATCGAGAGCAATGAATCAGGTAATTGATGTTAAAATAGATAATTCTAAATCAGAGGGGGATAAATAACTAGTTAACCACCAAACCAAGGTTATTCGGAAGCTGTTGGTTCACCAAACCGGCAACTAGTTGACGATTCATTTACTTCACTCATTGAGTATAGCAGCGGCAGCAAGTGGCAAGTGTCCAGTCCAGTTGATGAACGTGAGATGGTTTAAACCACCGAAACACACTAAATTATTATTATTATTAATATATATTTATTGACATGAAATAAATTACATGTAAATACAAGAATTTGAGCACTAACTGCAAAGGCTGTCAGCTCGACAAACTAAAAGTCATCTCGAAATGGCTTCCAATGTCAGATTACACCAAGTTTGCGTTCACGAGTGATGTAGCGATATTCATGGAAGCTAGCGATGAAAGAAGAAATTGACTCCCATAAACAAAATTAAACGTGAAAAAAATTATTAGGAGGAAAAAGGTTGCAATAACTATGGTATTTTCGTTTGTTTAGTAACCATGTTCGATTGTGAACTTAAAAGAAACGATTATTTCCTGTAAAAAATGAAACCACTACTCCGGTTTATTTGCAACGTTATAATATGTATTTCAGTTAAAAAGCATTCTCTTTTTATAATGGAGTTTGACAGTTACATATACCTTGTATTTCTCGCATGAGATATTTATAAGCAAACCTGTTTATTTAAACAAATAATAACTAACAAATTTATAAGTTTACATTTGAAGTTTTATTTTTCACTTGAATTGAATTCAACAAATTCTAATCGGCAACATTCTGCTGGCCGTGAACGGAATTCGCAATACATTCTTCTTCTAGTGTGGAATCGGAGCACCCTGTAGTTCGGAGATCTACTAACTTTCGATGGGAATGCACACGCAAAGAAAAATGCATTAGTTAATTTCAAATGTAACAAATATATGAACACAAGTAAGAGTAACCCTATACATGTATTCATTCTCCATGCCGATGTTCGATGTTGGTTGATATGGTTATCGTCTTTTCTCTGTCGATCGAAACATTGTTATATAGTGTCATTTCGGTTTGTTTCCATTTGTTTACAATTTTTATGACTATCTTCATGAATTATAATTGCACGAAGACAACAATGGTGGTGCCACAGAGTGAAGTGAAGTGCGTGGTTTAAATTTGTTTTTTTTTTTTTTTGTGAGACATAATCGCAGGTGAGTTTAATTTTTTAAGTTTAAATTATAATTAAATATAAAAATATACTTGAAGTGTAGTGCTGTGTAATGTGTGTTGCGTGTTGCGTGTTTTAAGAAAGGGAGTATGTTCCTGTGTTTGTGCGAGTTACATATACAAAGTCTACTTCCGCAAAGACGGTCAATTCCCCCAAACCACCGAGGAGTAGGTCATTCGACAACAACCTAAATACAGCGAGCATTCACCAAGGAATATATGCAAAACCAGCAACCAACCTGTAAATATGGGTGTTGAAATATGTAAATTAACAGTTTGTATTTAAATTAATCCACATACAAATGTATGTAATGCCATCTGTGCGTAAGGTGTAAACCTATATATGCTAGGATGATCAGAGTTACACTCAACTATGAATAGACAGTTGTTGCTCAGCGTCTCTTATGTAAAGACCATATAAAATATTAATTAATCGTCACATTAATGTACTCGTAATAAGTTAATAAATATGAAACTTGATTACCACTTGTCAACTTCTTTAATTTCTATACTAATTCCAACATGGTAGCAGAGCGTAGTTGAGGAAACCTGTTTAGTTGATTGAGAAAAATGTTCTCCCGCGTGTTGAAGTGAACAAACTTTAGCTAGTGTAAAAGAATAATGATAAGCAAAGCGAAAAATGAAGATCATGAAGAAGAATTAAAACGATTAAGAAAATTATTTATTAAAGAGTTAGTGAAAGTGTTAATGATTACAAATATAATTGAAGACTCAAAAGCATCAAAAGAAAAAACTGAAAGTGAAGAAATGTCGTCTTATGTAAAGGTAGATGAAGTAGTTATTCCAATTTTTGATGGTGCAGAATATGTGAGTTGGAAAAGAAGAATTTTAAAGTTATTAGAATTTAAAGAGTGTAAAGAACAAGCAACACAAATTGTCTGCAGAGACAGAAAGTGAGTGGAATAAGAAAGACATTAAAGCTATGAATTATATATACAGCTCAATCTCGAATAGACAATTAGAATACGTTGGAAATTTGGACACAAGTTATAAAATTATAAAAAAATTCGATGAAATGTATTCAAAAGAATCGACAGCATTGCAGATAGTGTGTCGCAGTAAATTGGAAAATGTAAAATTAAAAAATTATGAAAATGTAACTGTATTTTTTGATGAGTTTGAAAAAAGCCGCCAACGCATTAATAGTTGCTGGTGGAAAATTGGATGAACAAGAAAAACTCCGTTACATGTTGAAAGCGCTACCGCAAGAATACAGCTATATTGGTGATTTGATAGATGTGTTGAAAGAGGAAGACAAAACCTGTGAATACGTTAAGTCAAAAATCGTAATGAAGAGTTTGGAAAAAGAGAGCGAAAAGACACAAGGAACTGATAGAGATAATTCAAATGTATTTGCGACTGAAATGCGAGGGAAGTGTTATAATTGCGGTGTCGCTGGGCATCTCCAAAAAGACTGTAAACAGAGAAGAAAACAATACACACGAGGTCGAGCACAAGCAACAACTGGTACTACTACAACAAATCGAAGTGGCTACAGCAGAAGTTCTCAGCAAGTAAGATTCAACAGGGGGTATCAGCACAATAACAGAAGAGGTTATTTCCAAGGTGGTTATAGCAGAGACAACAATCAAAGGTACAATGAAGGTCACAGTAATGAAGCTTTTTTTTTAACAGAAGTAAATGACGATAATTTAAATGTGAATTGTTATAATAATAAAGTAATAAGAAATTCCAATGAAATAATATGGATCTTAGATAGCGGTTGTACAGACCACGTAGTGAACTCTGATGCTTATTATGATGAATTTATTACCTTGAAAGAGCCAGTCAATGTCAAGTTAGGTGACGGCAATATTCTTAAAGCAACAAAAATTGGGAAAATAAAAACAGTTCTTAAACATTACGGCAATATTACTACAGTAACGTTAAATAATGTATATTTTGTCAGAGATATGAAGAAAAATTTGATTAGTTATGCTAGAGTAACGAAACATAATAAAATAGTTTCTAAATATGATAGTTCGAAGATTTTTAATAGAAATGGAAATTTGATTGGAATTGCAAAAAAGGAAAATAATCTGTATTACATAAAAAGTTTTATTCATGAAGTAAGAAATAAAGAAATTTTTACCAACGTAGCAATGAACAGTCAAATATGTGAAAAGGAAAAATGGCATAGAATTTTAGGTCACGTAAATTTTCAATATTTAGATAAATTAAGTAGAAATGAATTATTAGAAGGGTTGCCGAAAGATTTAGGAAATGAATATATAAAATGTGGTATTTGTTTAGAAAGTAAAATGTCAAACTTACCATTTAAAAATAATAGAACTAAAGCATCACGAGTATTAGAATTTATACATACTGATTTGAATGGGCCACATCAAACATCAGGATACGGTGGCGAAAAATATTTTCTTACATTTATTGACGAGTATAGTAAATGTGCTAAAGTTTATTGCATGAAATCTAAGTCTGATACGTATAAGTACTTCGTTGAATATGTTAACTTAGTTGAAAATTTAGTAGGAAATAGAATAAAAAAACTGCAATGTGACAATGGTAAAGAATATTTAAATCAAAGTATTTATGAATTTGCTAGGAATAAAGGTATTAAAATAAATCCATGTCCTCCATATGTACACCAGTTGAATGGCGTTGCGGAACGCTACAATAGATCAATTATGGATACTGCTAGATGTTTATTAAAAGAAGCTAAAGTTAACAGAATATTTTGGCCTGAGGTAATAATGGCTTCAGCTTATTTGAAGAATAGAACCATTGCTAACACGTACGAAAATAAAACTCCTTTTGAGATAATGTTTAATAAGAAACCGAGTGTAGAACATTTAAAAATTTATGGAAGCAGAGTCTTTGTAAGAACGCCTGATCAATTAAGGGGAAGTAAATGGGACGATAAATCGAATTTAGGAATTCTGGTAGGCTATAATGAAAATGGATATAGAATATTGATGAAAAATAGGGTTGTAAATGCTCGGCATGTCGATATTATAGATGAGGGAATAAAGCTTATATATTTGGATGAAGAAAAGGACAAAATGAACAGAGTGGAAAGTAATGAAAATAAGGAATCCGCGAACAGTCGAAATAATGTAGAGAGTATTGAAAATGATGAATCAAATGATCAGGATAACATGAACAATGAATTTAGTAATGAAATAAGCGAAAAGAAGAATTTAGAGGTAAGACAGTCAAACAGAAAGAAAAGTCCGATACAAAGATATGGTTATATGGCGACAAATTTTTTATATGTAAATTATTGTGATGCAAATGTTCCTGATAGATTTGATGAAGCAATTAATAGTTAAGATTCAGATAAATGGAAAAAGGCTATGAATTCAGAATATGAAAGTCTAATTAAAAATCAAACATGGCAGTTAGTTAATAAACCAAAAGATAAGGATGTTATTGATGTAAACTGGGTGTATAGGAAAAAAGGTGAAAACATTTACAAAGCTAGGCTACTTGTACGAGGATTTCAGCAAAAAGAACATGTAGATAATGTTTATCCTCCAGTAGTAAAAATGCAAACCTTAAAATTATTACTTTCATACTGTTGTCAAAATGAATTACAAATTGAGCAAATGGATGTAGAAACAGCATTTTTAAATGGGAAAGTAAGTTCTGAAGTATATTTGAAACAGCCTGAAGGGTATGAACAAGGAAATAATAAAGTTTGCAAATTAATAAAGTCGTTATATGGTTTAAGAGAAAGCCCAAGGTCATGGTATAATTGTTTTAACGAATTTATAATAAAATTAGGTTTTCTAAGAAGTAACTATGATTATTGCTTGTATGTAAAACGAATAGGAAATCATATGACGTATATACTTTTGTTCGTTGATGATTTATTAATATGTAGTAAGTGTCAACAAGAAATTAGAGATGTGAAACAAAATTTAGTAAATCGATTTAAAATGAAAGATTTGGGAAAAGTAAGAACATACATAGGTATAGAAATAAATAATAATATGAAAGAAAATGTATTAACTTTAAGTCAGGAAAAATATATAGAATCCCTTGCTGAAAAATATAAATTGAGAAATGCTAAGCTACATGATACTCCTATGGAGACAAATTTAAAGCTAGAACCTGCATTAGAAATTGATATAAGAATTAAGTACAGAAATTTAATTGGTGAACTTTTATATATAAGTGCTGGCACTAGACCAGATATAGCATATAGTGTAAATTATTTAAGTCGATTTCAGAGTTGTTATGATGAAACTCATTACAAATATGCACTTAGAATTGTAAAGTATCTATATAGGACGAAAGATTTAAAATTAACTTATGAAAAGAATAATCACGGGGAGATATTAGATTGCGCGGTAGATTCTGATTGGGCAGGTGATAATGTGGACAGAAAATCAACCACTGGATATGTAATTAGAATGTATAACAATGTAATTTTTTGGAAAACTCATAAACAAAATACAGTAACAAAGTCGTCCACATTTGCAGAATATGTAGCTCTATCAGAAGCCGTAACAGATGTTATTTTTCTAAAAAATATGTTAAACGAAACTTTCAATATAAAAATAAATGTACCAATAAAATTGTATGAAGATAATTCAGGAGCCTTAATAATTGCTAAATATGGAAATTATACAAAAAATTCAAAGCATATAGAAGTACAATATCATTATATAAATGAGAACTATGAAAAAGGGAATATAAATTTAATCAGAAGACAATATCGCAGATATACTTACAAAAAGTTTATGTAAAAACAAGTTTATGAATATAAGAAATTTATTAAAATTAATTTAGAATAGCCAGAGATTTAATGTAAGAGCAACAAACTGTAAATTTAAGGAGGTGTGTTGAAATATGTAAATTAACAGTTTGTATTTAAATTAATCCACATACAAATGTATGTAATGCCATCTGTGCGTAAGGTGTAAACCTATATATGCTAGGATGATCAGAGTTACACTCAACTATGAATAGACAGTTGTTGCTCAGCGTCTCTTATGTAAAGACCATATAAAATATTAATTAATCGTCACATTAATGTACTCGTAATAAGTTAATAAATATGAAACTTGATTACCACTTGTCAACTTCTTTAATTTCTATACTAATTCCAACAATGGGTCAACAAAATACAGCAGCATCATCAATATCAGGCCAAGCAGAGCCATCGATCGTCGTCCAGTAATACAATTATAATTAAATTGTAAGATCCAAAGGGTGATCAAAAATAAAAATAAAAGAAATTAAAAAGTGTTTTTTTTATTTGTTTGGCCACACCCAAATTATAACTGGCGCAGTCGGTACTTCTCTATTCCATAGAATTAGGGAAGAGTGAAAGTTAAAACGCGAACAAATGTTATCGCGATCGGTTAAAATATAAAAATTGACAATAAATAGTGTCTCGTCGATAAGGTAGAAAACGTAGTACAGTGAATCAAAATTTAACATTGCACGTAGAAACAAGCCAAGACACAAAACAATTAAAGTAACATGGCAAATCTACCAGTTCTAGAACAGTGTTTAGTAGCACTGACAGACATCTTAACAAGATAAAAAGCCCCTCAAAACTGGAGAACATTAGTGGAGAAGCAAATAAAATTTATTCAGCCATTCAATGGAGAACCAGGTACTCTACCATCCTTTTTTGCAACAGTCGATCAAGTCCTAGAACAATTCGGAGCGGACGCACACCAGGCATTTATCATTATGTACAACGAGAAGATTCCGGGAGCAGCAAAAAACTATTTATCGACCGAAGCACCGGCAACATGGATAGAATGCAAGGAAAAATTAAAAATTCACTGCAGACCCACAAAGGATCAAAGCAGCATCCTAAGAGATATAAACAACCTTAAGGTATTTACAATAACCAATTACTAGATAAGATTGAGGAAATTATTATTAACATAACAGAATGTGCAGCCTTTAATGTAAATAGCTTAGATATAGCCAAATGTCTCAATAGTGCTTTAATCTTAAGAATCAAAGAAATATCTGCAGGATCGTTAGCCTCAGAACTACATGATAAATACACACTTACGGCAATAAGAACAATTTTATACAAATACATAGGGCATGATAAATATAATTTAAATATAGAAAAAACACACAAAGTTCACCAGGTACACAAAACCCAATACGCTCAGAACCACAATAAACACAACACTAACACAAAACCACAATATTCAGGTCAGTTTAGGCAGAACTCATGACAAATAAAACATACTTATAATAATAATCAATTAAGTCATCAGAATAATTATAACAATAGAAACTCAGGACAGTACAGATCAAATCAACATAGATTAGAACCAATGGATGTAGGTGCTTTGAATAAATCTGACGTAAATCAAATTGAAAATCACGAGTTTTTTATCAATTAGCCTCGAATGATGCAAAAATATGTCTACAAATAACTTTGGAAAAGAACGACTTTATAGCTATGATTGATACAGGATCAACTATTAGTCTTTTAAATTCCAGTAGGGTACCAACAAAATTATATAAAAAGTTAAAAGCAGAATCAATTCAAACCAATACAATTCAAGGTTTAGTAAAAAGTAAAACGGAACAAGTAAAAACAAAATGTCCAATACAACTCGGACAAAATCCGAACGCAAGAATGAAATGGACTAAAATAGCTCTGAACAAACCATACGATTTCTTAATCGGTATGGATTGGATCAGCAGAACGTAAAATCTCTAGATATAATCAACAAGTGTATTATATTAACAAATGACCTGCATCTTCTATTCCTAGACAAGACACTTAATGAAGTAAATGTGTTGCATATAAGTGAAGTTTGCGACATTCAAACTAACCATCTAAATGAAATAGAGAGTAAGGCTATTAAATCACTTCTAAGTAGATATCAAAAACTTATTTATAAAGAAGGAGATCAATTGACAAATACGAAAACAGTAGTACATGAAATAAATACTACCACGAATCAACAAATTAATTCAAAACTCTATAGATATCCACCAAAACACGAAGCTGAAGTGCGTAAGCAAATGGAAGAAATTGAAAAACAGGGTATCATTAGAAAAAGTAATAGCAAATACAGTTCACCTATAATTGTTATTCCCAAGAAAAGGGATAATTCTGGTAAACAAAAATACAGAATTGTAGTAGATTATAGAAAATTAAACCAAGTAACAATAGATGATAAATATCCATTACCTAACATAGACAGTATACTAGATAAGCTAAGTAAAGCACAATACTTTAGCAGATTAGATCTAGCTAAAGGCTATCATCAAATCCTTGTAGCAGAAAAGGATATTGAAAAAACTGCTTTTGTCACACCAGCAGGTTTATAAGAATACGTAAGGATGCCGTTCGGTTTAAAGAACGCACCCGCCACTTTCCAAAGATTAATGAATACTCGTAACATCTTACGAGAGTACATTAACAAAATTTGTGTGGTTTACTTGGATGATATATTAATATTTTCCACAACCTTAGAAGAACATATTGAATCCATAAATAAGATCTTTAAAAAAATGAGGGAACATAATCTAAAATTCCAGGCAGATTAGTGTAGTTTCATGAAAAGGGATACTGAATTTTTAGGGCATATACTAACGAAAGAAGGTATAAAACCGAACCCAAATAAAATTAAAGTCATTGAAAAATTAGGCGTACCAAAAACAGAAAAACAGCTTAAAGGTTTTTTAGGCATGACAGGATATTATCGAAAATTCATTAGGGACTATGCTAAGATTGCTTACCCAATGATAAGGTATTTAAAGGAGGATGAAAAAATAAATATAAATGATCCTCAGTACATATCAGCCTTCGAAAATCTAAAAGCAATGATTATTGCACACCCAATATTAAAATATGCAGAGTACGACAAACCATTTGTTCTCACAACAGATGCAAGCAATTATGCCATAGGAGCGGTATTATTACAAAATGTTAATCCAGTTTGCTTCGTCTCAAGAACATTAAACAATCACGAGAAAAATTATAGTGTCACGGACAAAGAGTTTCTCGCTGTTGTCTACTCAGTAAATTATTTTCGTCCATATCTCTATGGAAATAAATTTAAAATTATTACGGATCATGTCCCAATTAAATATTTAAACAACAAATATAAAGGTAAGGAGTTCTCACAAGATGGATTCTAAAACTCTAAGAATATAATTTTGAAATAGAGTACGAGTATCTAAAAGGAAAGAAAATAAGGTAGCCGACTTCCTCAGTAGAATGGAAGACACACCCAAGATTAGGTAAGATAACGATGTAGAATTAAATATGGCACTAACAAAAACCATACATTCATACAAAAACGAATTAGTAAATAAATATAAAACTCAGTTAATTTTAACGTACAAAGTCAGTAAAGAAATTGAAATCATACATAATCGTAGGATTATATATTTAAATCCACTTGAAGAGGAGAAGAAGATTAGGGAGGTTTTAATTAGATTCATAAGGAAAGGAACAATAGGTATATTTTCAGAAGTGGAAGATACTCACTACAATATAGTTCAGCAAATAATTATATCATTATTTTCCCATGATGAAAACATAAAGTTCCTAAAGTGTTCACAGAGAGCGGCTGAAATCCAAACTGAGGAGGAAGCACACAAACAAATATCTCTCTATTACACTAAAGAAGCAATGCATAGTGGGATAAGTGAAACGTATTATACACTGAAGAATAAAATATTTTTTCCTAAGCTTCATGAACACATACAGCTAGTAATCAATAATTGCAGAAAGTGTCAGGAAATTAAATATGACAGACAACCAATTAAACCAAAATTACACATAACAGAAACCCCAAAACATAAGAATGAAGTTATACACTTGGACGTATTCCACATACAGAAAAAGTCTTTTGTAACTATTATAGATAAACTAACTAAATTTGCGGTAGGTTACGTTATTATAGATAGAAACTGGAGAAGTAAGAAGGCAATATTAATAGAACATTTCTCTATGTTTGGGAAACCAAATAAAATTATTACGGACAATGAGTTTAAATCGGAGCAAGTTATAAATTTTCTTAACGATAACGAGGTCGAAGTACATTGGACGAAACCAAACAGCCACACAGGTAATTCAGATGTAGAAACGACTACATTCTACAATTTTAGAAAAAATAACCGTTATCGAAGAACAAGAATTATCTATTGAAATGAAAATACTATTAGTCGTACACAACTACAATAACCGTCATCATTTAACAATCGGAACGACATCTAGGAAGGCTAAAGAAGAAATAGATGAGGGAATTTTGTATAAATTAGTTTAAGACACAAAAAGTAAAAGAATAGAAAAACTTAATGAAAGACGCGAAAACTATATAAAAAAAAGACAGGAAGGACCAATAAAAAATTACAAGGACGTTAGACATAAGGAACAGTCTAAATATAAAATTATATAGTTAGAAAACGTACATTTAACAAATATTAAACGACCGCTTAAATTTACAGATCATATTCCTAACAATGATTTTCTCAATACAAACGATACACGGAGCATTGCAGATCACACCAATCAGTGAACAGTCAGGATATCTAAAAATAAAGATCTGTACAGTTCAAATTACTAATCAAACCAATATAATCTTACATACGAGTATTATTAATCTAAAGGAAATCCTCAATACCATTACACAAATTAGAACCAACATAAAACACATACAATTAGAAAATAAAGAAGTAGTTTATCATAGAATAGAAACGTTAATAGCAAGAATGAATTCCATAATGCCGAATAAAGCAGAGAGACAGAAAACGAGGGCTATTGAATATTATAGGGAACGCAGAAAAATGGCTTTTTGGAACTATGGCCGATACAGACAGACATTCTATACTGAATCATTTGGATATTGTGAAACAAAATACACATAACACAATTAACACTATTAACAACCAAATTAGAATTAACAAACATTTCAATGAAATCATACAATCTTTACAAACAATCATACTCAATGATAGAAAAACTATTTTAGACAAGATTTCTTGGAAAATAAAATCAATCAAATACAAGATAACATTGTATCCGCGAAATATAACATTATTCACCCAAGTATCCTTACAATGGAAGAAATTAATGAATACGAAGTTGATTTTTATAAGCTAAAATTGTTAAAAATAGGCATTTCCGAATATCAAAATAATCTTATTATAATCACTTCCAAAAAATTACATATCAGTCGAAAAAAAATTAGTAACCCCATTGCCAAATAAGGAAAACTTTGAAATAGATAGTAAAGATGAATATATTATAGAGATAACAAATAAGATACATATATACGAGTACATATCAGTCAGATATCACTGTAAATGAGTTAAAGTTAAGTAAACATTGCACTTTAACAAAAAATTGTAAATTATATATATAATACAATAGTTCTTTCTGAATTGTCGTGGGGTGCGCATTACTAAGGAACTATTTAAACGTTATTTTTATATCTTTCAAAATGCAGTGTTCAGTGTGTTAGCAAAAAGTTGATAGAAACTGTGCTACGAAAATTAATTGCAAAGATTGTAATAATTATTTTCATTATTCTTGTGCTACTCGTAACATCACTGCACAAGATGTTGAGTTCATGAAAACAAGTGGAAATCATTTTCGATCCAACAAGTGCGGAGTACTTAAACGTCGATCTATGCATCTACCTGCAACGGCGGTTCCTGCAAGGTCACCATCTAACCCTGTAAATGTTCCAGCTAGCAGCAGCAGCAAGAAACCAACAACAAATAATGAGTCATCTTCTTCGTCTGCTAATGCCGTGGACGGCGAAGGTGAATACACTCTGAGTATGATCTACTTGAAGCTCTCTTGCCTAGAGGAAACTGACCATCGTTTTCTCAAGGAACTCAACGACCTTCGAACAGAAAATAACGTATTGAGATCAAAGGTGAATACATTGGAAAGCATATTAAATTGGCAGCAGCAAAAGCTTCTCTCTAATTCAATTGATATAGTTGGACTGTGTAATGTTTCTCCTGAAGGTGGATTTGATAAAGCTAATCAAATCTTTAAAAATGCTTTGTCGGTCGAAGTCCCCATAAATAAAATAGAGAAATGCTTCGTAAGAAATATTAAAACTAAAACTAAAGGAAACTCAATCACTTCACAAGTGCAAAACCAAATAGTCTGCGTGAAATTCTTTGATGCTGAAACGAAACAACGAATATTAGGCGCAAAGAAGAATAGCAAAAATAGTCTCAACGCACTCGCATCTGGACCCGCCGATGGGAGCATAAATGACGGCAGCAGTAAGAGAAATATTTTTATCAACGACTCTATGACAAATTATACACAGGCTCTCTTTATGAAGGCAAAGGAAATGAAGAAACAAAATATATGTAAATACTCGTACGTATGGTTTAAAAATAATCAAATATTAGTGAGAAAAGTTGAGGGTGGTAAAGTCATTTCGATCAGATCTTTTAATGATCTCGTAAATATTTAATGCGTCACACTTAATTAAATATAAATGATGATAATGATCTAGTCGACGACTTTTCCACCCTCCAATCTACTCGTATAAGTATAAACCTTTTTGAAAATAGTAACTATTGTAATAACAAACTTTTTATTGCACACCAAAATGTCAGAAGTTTAAGAGAAAACTTCTCACTTAGCTAGATTCATTCTTGTGCGTTCCAGATATTGTGTTTGTCTCTGAAATATGGATTTACAATTTCGAAAGAAAAGATTATGATATTCCTGGCTTTGAATTCTTTGTTAACCCGAACGAAAATTATGCAGCTGGGGTGTTGGGTGTTTCGTGAAAGAGGAGTATGAAGTTACTGAATTTCTGTGCGTCAAATTTGCAAGTGCCGACATATTAAGAATTTCTCTTAAAATTAACAAAGTAGTATTCATTTTTCTTTGTGTCTACAGGCTGCATAAGTTTAATGTTTCAATGTTCATAGCAGAGTTTTCTGATCTTTTAGAAAGAGAAAAAGCAAAAAATTTAATTATTGTTGGAGATATTAACATTAATACATTAGATTGTAGCGAAACAGTTTCGACCTATTTAACCATACTATCTACTCATGGTCTCGTAAGTTGTATTAATGAGACCACTAGGCCTATCTCAGGTAGATGTGTGGATCACATTTATACCCGATTCAGTAATCCACGACGAAATTCTTGTGAATATTGCGTTCTTGATCTAAATATTACTGGTTACTCTATGACGGGCCGAATTATACAACTTGCTAATGACAAAAATTCGGACAGTAAAATTATTCCCAGCAAAATTTTAAAAATCAATTTTAGGAGACTAAAATACAATCTTTTTTATGAGTTTTGGGAAGATGTGTTCTTTTGTAGGGATTTATCATCTGCCTTCACTCTTTTTATTGACTGTCTCATAAGGCATATCCGGAATTGTTCCACAGTTTCTTCGCCCAAATAGGTGGTTAAATGTCTCAAGCCTTGGATATCATTGCACTTGGCTAGCAAAGTTAACTTTAAGAATTGACTCTGGAAAAAATGCCTTAGATTCCCAAAAAATCAATGCTTAAAAAGAAAATACATAAAGCTATGTGCAGAATTAAAGAAAGAAATTCCACTATGCAGGGATGATTACTATCGTCGTTCTCTTAACTCTGCAAAAGGTAATTTAAAACACGAATGACACATAATAAACAGTCTGCTTAACAAAGATCCACCTACAAAAAAACCTATCTCCATTCGAATCAGAAATTGTGACGTCTCTGATAATTTTGCAATTGCCAATGCTTTTAACAACTATTTCACTAACATAGCAAGCAACTTGAAGCTTTCGTTAGTCAATTTAACTGGTTGTTGTTGTACTTCGATATTTTTGTGGAACCTAGATTAGGAAGCTCTTTTGCTTTTAAACCTATCACTTCCCATGAGGTTTTGAAAGCTATACATAGTTTAAAGAATACCAATTCTTGTGGCCCCGATGGTATCTCCAATATAATGCTAAAGAGAATTGCATTCTTTATAATAGATACTTTAGCCGATGTCTTTAATCGCTGCGTTCTTTTGGCTGTCTTCCCAGAAGAGCTTAAATGTGCTGATATTGTGTCATTATTTAAAAAAGGGTCTTATGATGACATGTGCAACTATAGGCCTATCTCACTACTGCCAGTCATTAGTAAAATTTTCGAAAAACTCATGAAGGATAGAATTCTTAATTTTCTTAATAAACATGAATTTTTTAGTCCATCTCAATATGGCTTTCGTAGAGGCAAATCAACAGAAAATGCTTTACTTCATTTTTGCTCCCAAATTATGTCTAACCTAGATGAAAAGTGTTTTTCAATTTTTCGCCTATGCAGAATTATGAACCGCTTATTCATTTTCATGCTCCCGAATGCCAACGATTCATACTGACTAATTCTGATTGCAGACACAGCTTATCATCTCCTACGTTTTTTTGACCGTGAAACATGCTGTCATAACTGTTTTCGTATTGAACAAGGTAATGACTTTAAATATCTTGGCCTTCACATTGATTCCAATATGAAATTTTCTACTCATATTGAATCTTTGAAAACTTACTTCCGTTCCACTCTTAGACACTTTTACTATTTGCGAAAAGTCAGCTCAACTCCGCTCCTGAAAACTGTTTATTACGCCATCTTTCATTCGAAGCTTCAATATGGAATTGCTTGTTGGGGAGGTACTTATTTTAATAAAATAAAAAGCCTTTTGATCTTACAAAAGCACGTAATACGCAAATTATGTCGAAGACCTGTAAGGAGCCCAAGTTTTCCCTTATTCTTTGTTCAGAGAATTCTTCCGGTACGTCAGCTTTACCGTTTTAAAGTATTAAAAATTTTCTTTTAGAAGTCTGGTAATCGCAATTTTCGTTTAGTGTCTAATTTTAATGTACGTGGCAATTTTGCCAATTTGGTTACAATACCAAGGTATCGCACAACGGCGTACAAGAGTTTCTACTCCATATCCTCTTTTTGTACGTATATTCAATAATCTTCTGCAGTCTGTTAGAGCAATGTCTTCACCTGTGATGTTCGCAAGAAGTGTGAAAATCTGGCTTTTCAACTTAACCTATTTAAATGTTGAATCTATACTTCTGGCATGTTGATTTAAAATTTATGTTGTTTATTTCGTAAATACCATTTTTTGTTTATTCTTTCTTTTCCTTAAACTAATGAGTTCATAGTCTAAATGTAATTGTAAATTCAATCTTATACAACTATCATTTAACTTTTATTATTATTCTTGTAAAAATTATTTTGAATTATCTATTAGAGTAACTTATATAAAACCTGGCCACCCCGCCTCCTGATTCAGTAACATTGTTTGATACTATCATTTTTTCCTTTAGAATGGCATTCAAAACTATTCAATACTTCTGTAAAATACAGAATGCCAATATATTTCTTAAAATATTTAAATTGTTTGATTATATTTTTTGTTTTTACTTTTTTCAATGTAATAACTGGATACGAGAAATAAACGAAATTATCTATCTATCTATATATATATATTATATATATATATATTATATTTATTATATATATATTATATATATTATATATATATATTATATATATATATATTTTAATCCATTGTATTGTGGAATTCATTTAAAATTTTTATTAATTAACTTTGTAATATCAGTGTTGAGTGAGTAATATTTATGTGTAGTGAGTTTACGATCGTGTGAATGATTCAAATTAATTTGATGTTTGATACTACATGACTTCTTAGTTCTTAACGGTTGAACATGTGTGTGTTGGTGTGTTGCCGTGCTTGCCTGCGAGTGTGGGCTTTCGTAGTGTTTATATGTTTAGTGTCGTGTGTTGGGTGAATGGTAATGTGGAATGGAATTGGTATGGCTGTGTGTGCTATTGCTGGTGAATGACTTATGTGAATTGGTTGTATTGTCAGTTAATGTGAATATTGAATGTATGGATGAATAATTTTGAAGGGAATGGTCTGTATGAAATTGTTGTTTTTGTCGCTGCAAGTGTGTCTTTGCTGTTGTTGGTTTGTGTCATAAGAGTCTAATACATGTATAGGTATTAGATATATAAGTTGCATGAAATTTGGTGGTTGTGATATTGGATGTTAGGCTGAGTGAGAGGTGGTTTATGAGTTGTTATTTGGTTTCTGGATGATTGAATGTCGTTGGTAGTATAAGAGAGTCTTTCCCCGACTCGAATGATGCCTTCATAATCCGTAAATGAATTTAAGGGCCATATACCTCTGGTCTTGTATGTGCCTTGAGGATACATTTGAAGTTGAGTTACCCGTATCTTAACCTTTGTCGCTTGTTCGAGTTCCGAAGGAATTATGGGTCCTAAAATTCGTTCCACGATTTGTTGTCGGCAGTTTGATCCAAATCTCTGGCAATAGGCGGTTATTTTTAAAAGTCGGCTAAGGTTAGAGAATCGAAGAATAAGCTGACCGATCCTACTATCGGTGACATTGGTGTGATGAGCCTTGATGTTTTTCTTTCCTTCCTCGGTGTAGACGTTATCAGGTTGATCTGGGGCGTCAAAGTCCCATCCAACTGTTAAGAAGTTGGGTCCATTCCACCATAAGTTGGCCCGGACTAATTCTGTTGGCAGAATTCCTCGGGAGACGAGATTAGCAGGATTGTGATGGGTAGGAATGTGGTTCCATATCTCGAACTTTGTCAACCGTTGAAACTCCCCAACTCTGTTTCGGACAAAGGTTCCCCACCTTACGGCCTCTGCGCGTATCCAGCACAATGTTATCATGGAATCTGCCCATGCGAAGGTGGGAATGCCTCTCCCCTCAAGAGTTTGTGTAGTGTGGTGTATGAGTTTGACGAGTTCGACAGTTCCAACCGAGGAAGAGTAACTGGACTCACAGGTGCGACCTTGGGCTTTGAGATGAGCAAGTGCATGTGAATATTACCATCTCTATCTTCGACTCTTAGATGTACCGCCCCTCTATATGCCCTTTTAGATGCATCACAGAACCCGTGTAGATGAAAGCGATTAGGCGACGCTGAAACGTGCAACCAGCGTGGAATTCTTAGACAGTTAATAGCTGGCATATCATTATAAAAGATTTTCCAGGATATCGGCAACCACGAGATCGTCCCAGGATTGTTTTCAAACCCAGACAAGTTGCATGATCAATTTCGCCTTGGTGATTGAAGGACCAACCCAGCCCGTCGGATTAATTATTCGGATTATCGATGAGAGTATGGACCGCTTAGTTGACTTCTCCATATCGGAAGTTGTGTATATAAGAACGACAACATCGTCATGAGGAAGCCACTGCAGCCCCAAAGTCTTCACCCTGTCCGAACCATCTGTAGGAAATGCGAAGGATGCCTCGTGATCCTGAATAGTTACACCATCTAGAATTTCGTCATGGTTAGCAGTCCATTTTCGTAGGTGAAATCCTGCTCCTAGTAAAATCTTTTTAACTTCATCCACTTTATCCTTAGCTTCTGGTATGGTATCAGCACCTGAAATCAAATCATCTACGTACATTTCGTCGCGAATCATCTTAGCAGCTCTCGGATGTGACCCTTTAACTTCCTTTGCTAATGCCTGAAGCCCGCGAATGACCAGGTATGGTGCAGGTGCTGTGCCAAAGGTTACAGTCTTGAGACGAAAGCTCTTCAAAATCCCTGATGGTTGCTTTCGCCAAAGGATAAGCTGGTAATTGGCATCACTTTCTGGTACCCAAATCTTCTTCTAAAAATCTTCTCTATATCTCCTGTGAACGTGTAGCGGTAGAATTTCCATCTGAAGATGATGTCCATGATGATGCGTTGAAGCGCCGGACCAACCATCAGCTGATCATTTAATGAGAGGCCCTCAGCTGTCTTGAACAATGCGTCGAACACCACACGTAGACTAGTTGTTGAACTCCCCTCCTTAAGAACGGCGTGATGTGGCACGTAATAGTGATGCAGATCCGATATCGAGTCTTCTTCGATCACTTCCATATGGCCTCTTCGAGGCATTGAGTATATCGCTGTTTTATGGGTGGATTTGCTTCTAGTCTTCTTTCCAGTCCTTTAAAGTGAGCGAGAGCACCTTCCTTTGATCTGCCCAGCATAGGATGCACATCACCCTTATGTGGAAGCGCCACTTGCAAACGACCGTCAGCAATACGCAGGATGTTGGTACTGTTGGTGAGTCATCTCTTCTAATTCCCAGAATCGACGGAGCTCTGCTTCAATGCAAGATTTTTGCATAAAGGTGTTGATCCTCTGGGTCATTTTTGGAGCTTTTCCAAATAGCATCCATCCTAATTTGGTCTTCTGAGCGATGGGTAAATCACTTTGAGTCGGTCTGACGATGGCAGGCAACAAAATATCAGCTAGAATCACTGCCAGCAATACAGCTACTTTGGCTGACTGATTGAAATGAGGATCTGCCAAAGTCAACCCATTCAGGTGTTCCCAACCTGTAATTCTCAAAGTCTGAGTCGGAAGATGCCCAGACAGCGACTTGAGAACAAGAGCTTGAGTAGAACCTTTAAAAAATGAGTGGTGAGAAGCGAAAGAAATATCCACCACCTTTGAGCAGACGCCGCTGCTGACCAAACCCAACCCAGAAACTTCGACAGAGGTTGTCTTTGACGGTAGACAAAGTAGTTGAACAGCTGATATTGTTCTGAAACTTGACTCTGATCCTGAGTCTAACAAAGCTCGTAAAGAAATTGGTTCCCCTGTCACCGAGGAAACTTTGATAAGGGCAGTTGCTAATAGTACCTGTGTTCTTGAATTTGTAGAGTAGAATGTGTTGACGTTCGGCTGAGACACTGTTGTTTCCGAGGGTAGAAAGGTTGGCGCAGCAATGTTCATTAAATATGTAGTTGGAGCCGAAGTGTGTCCTTGTGGAATAAAAGAATTTGTTTTATCCTGCCGAAGGATTCCTTTTAAAATGAAAGACAGAATGGTGTGGTTGTTGGCAGTAATAGCATCGTCGACTACTCGGACAATGCTCAAAGGTATGACTATATGCTAAACAATTTCGACAAACCCCTACTCTATTTCAGAAACCTGCTGCATTTCCTAATCGCGTGTCGACCTTTGCTGCAAATTTTACAGGAATACTCCTGGGTGTTGGTTGCTAACGTTTCGATGAGATGCAGGCTTGCTGGATTTTAACGCTATTGGTACTTGTGGCTGGTTGACTGCCTCCAAAGTCCGGAACCTTGTCTCCAAAAAGTGAGTAAATTCAGCAAATGTATGCAACTCTTTTCTATCTGATTTGGAACTTAACTTCTCCTCCCATAAATGTTGTGTTTTTTCAGGTAGTTTCTGCAAAAATATAAAAATTTCGTCCCAATGTTTAACGGGAACCTTCAAGTTAGCCAGTTGTTGATGACTTCGGTTGAGGTGTCTAACAAATGTTTAATGGATTCTGCATGTTCTTTGGAAATTGAGGGTTGGTTGAAAAAACTCTTCCACTGGGTGTTCAACAGAAAACGTTGATGATCGTATCTATCCTTTGAAATTTCCCATGAGAAGGAATAATTGCCGCTATCTAAGCCCAGGTGAGCTAGGAGTTTATTAGCTTCACCAGATACACTCGATTTTAAATAGTGCATCTTTTGGATTTCAGATAGTGACGCATTGTGGTGGATCAGTGAGATAAAGAGATCACGAAAGGCGCGCCAGGTCTCGTAGCTGCCAGAGAAAGACGGTAAGTTGATTTTTGGTAGCTTTATTTCAGCTGATCTGGATGTAGTTGGTACAACCTCTATTGTATCTTGTAGGTTTTCACTCTATAACGTATTGGAAGCCTTTGTCTTATCAATAAAATCAAGAAGATCGCTGCGATATTCGAGATACCATCTCTGATCTTGTCGTAGATCACCTCCGCTACTGATTCCTTTTGTGTATCGTCGTCACCTAATGAAGAAAGCAGCTTTTCATATTTAACTTCCGCGGTCTCCATAATTTTTTCCAGCAAGGACAATCGACCCGATAAATAATTCACCGTACGCCTGGCTAAACCTGGCAAAATTCGAAGTGTCTTTCTCTAACTGCTTTAATTTTTTTTCCAATGCATTGCTTTTCATTTTATGTATATATATATTTTGTTTATATGGTATATATGTATTATACACACTTAATAAATAATATATTAACTAAGTAAGAAACAAAAAGTGCACTTACTTGTTTTTATTAAATTCTAGTGGACGGAACGTCTCCGGGCCAGCAAAACAACAACAATCAAGAGCTGAGAAATCTTGTGCAGCAACACAGCAATAATTAAAAATGAGATCGTGATGCAGGATTGTCCAGCAGATAGATGGTTCTCTATAGATGATTTCCAGTGTGAAATAGGTGAAATATCTGGTTGAATTATCCATACGACGAACAATCTTGTGAGCACATTTATCCGCCGAAATATCACAACAGATGTAATGGCAACAACAAATCTTCCAGTAAGAATTGTACTAATTGGCAAACAAATTTTTTTCGTAGAAAGACCAAAATATTCGATTGTAAACTTAAAAGAAACGATTATTTTCTGTAAAAAATGAAACCACTACTCCGGTTTATTTGCAACGTTATAATATGCATTTCAGTTAAAAAGCATTCTGTTTTTATAATGGAGTTTGACCGTTACATATTTCTTGTATTTCTCGCATGAGATATTTATGAGCAAACCTGTTTATTTAAATAAATAATAACTAACAAATTTATCAGTTTACATTTTTTCAGATGGATTAAATTTAATAATTTCTAATCTGCAATAGACCATGTGCAGTATCGCAGGCAGCAGTAGTGCATCCGTTGATGATTATTCCAAGAAAAAAGGATGAACTTACGGGGCTCGGATTTTCCCGTACTTGTTTTGGCTGCCATACGGGTGTTTTCGGGCTGTCCGTCCATTTTTCGGGCAATTATTGTTTTTATCCGGGTAATTACTCGTATTTGGCTTTGGTTAGTTAATCTGGGACTATCGTTTTGTAAGAAATCATCGCTCCTGTCATGTTTTTGTGATATAAAAGTAAAAAGTGTTACTACGGAATTTTGTTCTTGAAAAGTTATTGATAATTATACAAACTGCACCTATGGTGTGAATTTTAGACAATGGCAGATTTAGGTTGGGATGTCGCATATCGCATATTTGGTGATAAATAATAACCGTACACGCTACCAACTAATGATCGAGGAGGAAAGGCGCGCAGTAGATAAAAAATATGCTGCATTTATGAATGAAGAGAGTGATAATGAAGTTGATCTTTTGGGATGTGATGATGACGATGACCTGACAAATTATCCAGAAGGTGCTATTGATGCGTCCGATGTCGAAAGCCAATTGAATGTGGAAATGGATGATAATGAGTTCGATGATGACGACGATGATGAGATGGAAAAGTGCGGGCGCTGCTACTGCGACTGCTGCCCGTCATCAGGCTGAGACTGATGCTGCCCATTTTATTTGCAAAAATGGCACAAAATGGTTCAAAGATCCACCAACGAGTAGTCGCATTCGTCTTCATAATAGAAGAAAGCCAGGGCCATTGAAAAACTTGGTTCATGATCTATTTACCATCCTTCGATCTCTAATCAAAGAATATATTTTTTAATTTTGGTGGGGGCTCACGCCACCATTTATTTTGCTTAATATAAGCTTAAAAACTATAACTTAAACTAATAATAAAATAAGGTTTAGCTATATGTAGAACTTATCACTAGGGCTTAAAGCTAAGGATGGTGAAGGAGATCGAATTTGAGGGAAAGTGTGCTGCGATTAAAATCGAAAACGGAAAGGTTGGAATTTACATTACGCAGCATATGGGAGATTGGTTCGTTAGAGCCATATGTGGTGCGGTAGATAAGTAGATAAAAAGAACGGGGCAACGTAGATTTCGAGGGTTGGTGTTAAAGAAAATGGAGTTGCAAGGAGACATGCAATGGACGGAGCCTGGGAGGAGTCGGTGAATGAAAAGAATATCTGCTGCGTCCCTTCGGTCTTCAAAGGTATTCAGGTTAATGAGTTTGAGACGATCTCGATAGGGAAGTAAGATTAGAGGATCGTTCCAAAGTAGACCTCGAAGAGCAAATCGAAGAAAACGACGCTGGATCCTCACAATACGAGATACATGAACTCGTTGGAAGGGACACCACATAGTGATCTGGTCACGTAAGGGTTGCGTGGATAGGCTCAACGAGGGATATGGACTGACCGTGGAGAACGTAAATTCGGGGAGTAGACTTGTTGCACTTACGTGAAAAGGTATTCGATTGACATTGACATTGAGTTCTAAGGAGTTCTTGATGCACCAGGTGGAAAAACTATTTAGATTTATTTGAAGGAGGTTGAAGTCGTGTTGTGAGGAGATGGGTTCAAAGATCAGGTCGGACAATTTGAACAGGATTAGTCTATGAGATATCTTGTCAAAAGCCTTACTGAAATCAGTTGTTATAACGTCAACTTCTTTACCACTTTCTAAGGCTGAGGGAACAGCGGACACGAATTCAACGAGGTTAGTGGTAGTTGATCTACCTTTAGAGAGCCGTGTTGATTGTGGGAAATAAAAGATTTGCACTGGAAGCTTAAGGCTTCATACAAAATGCCTTCGAGGAGTTTGGGTATATGAGAAAGTTTAGCCATAGGGCGATAATTGGTGACTTCGCTCTTTAATCCCTTCTTGTGTATTGGTGTTATGAACGAAGACTTCCATATCTGTGGAAATTTAGCTTGAGAGAGCCATGATCGGAAGAGATTTGCAAGGGAGTGGGAAAGAGTTGAGAAACACTTTTTAAGAAATATGGATGGAAGGCCATCTGGGCCGTGTAAGTATTCATCATTAAGTTGTTCTAACTTATTTTCTATTACTGTATCATCAAATCTTTGAGAAAAAGTGGGTCCGATGGGAAAGTTAAGTACGTATTTGAAATAAAAGGGATCCGGTACGAATGAATTATCGGTTTGAAGAAAGCAGCAAAAATCTTGGCTACGGTATGCGGATCGGTTGATGATATGTTTTCGTATGAGAAGGATAGAGGGAAACCGTCAGATTTTTTTTTGTAGTTAACGAACTGGTAGAAAGACTTACGATCGTTTATAAGCCTTGATTGGGCACTATCAAGGTATCGCTGATAGAGAACGTTATAGAGCTGGACGAATTGAAGGTATGATCCAAGATAGTTTGAATAGTCAGCAAAAGAGTTGGATCGAAAGAAAACTGCCCATAATTTTTTTCTCTTGTTACGTAAAGAGCGAAGTTTACGATTACACCACGGGGGGCTCGTAGAAGGGGTCTTCTTGCGCGAAAAGGGAACATAGAGAGAAATAGAATTGAATAATTATATGTAGAAAATAGAGAGAGAAATTTTTAGGGGCCTATAGATGAAATCAAAAGAACACTTACTAAGATATGCGTTAATTTTGCGGAAATTCGCTTTATAGCATTCGTAAGAAGGGGCAGCTGTAGATGGGGTGGGGAGAATAGCAGAGTGGGGCAAAAGAGAAAGAAGAAGTGGTGGGTGAAAGTTATCAATGGTCGATAGTGAAAGGGGACAGAGCCAGACAGAGGAGTTTATGGGGTTAGTAGTGAAAAGAGGTCTAATTGCCTAACCATATAGTTGGAGACTCTAAAAACAGATATCATCGAAAGGATCAGATAAGTTAATTATTTGATCTATTGCATCGACAGCGAGTTGGTAGAATTCGATTGGCTGGGCCGGTGGGATGTAAAAACACATAACGTACAGGGACCTGCAGGGGAGTGTTATCTTTATTGAAACGCAGTCAAGCTTAGAAGAAGTAGGAACAGCGATTGGTAAAGAGACAGGGAGAATCATCATTTAGAAGAGTAAGATCGTCGTCTCGAAAAGTATTGAAACTATGGGGAATAAGTCCTGATTCTTTATATCGGGAATTAGATTAGTTTCGGCCAGAGCGTCGACCTCAAATGGGAGAGTGTGAGATTGGCGCAAAACGGCACGTGTTTTAGATAGCAGCCTTCTTACGTTTTGATAGTAAAAGGTAAGAGGAAGGTTATTTCGAGAGGGCGTAGGACTGGATGGTCTATCACTGGCAATGGTAGCACGTTAGGGACGAAAAAATTTGTCGTTGTCAGCTCTGCTCCGCTGGAGGTGTGAGATCGTTTTTGAGTGCACATACTTACCGAAAGCAGCAAGGCCGTCTGAGACTTTTTGCGGAGACATATTGAAAATCTCGTGGAACTTGATATATATAGTAAGTTCCTCAGATTTGTAAGGTCAGTAGGGAGACCTTTCTGCTGTATGGTGACCATGATGCCTGGTTTCGTTTTTCCCTCATAACAAACTGAGTCTGATTTGTCATGCAAATACGCAAGAAGGAGACGCATATTTCTGGAACAGAGACTGCAGGTGCAATATAATTGGAGGACTGATGAAGTCGGTTCGGGATGTGAGTCGGAGGGCGAAATTGGGGAATACCATATGTTAGTTTTAAATCTCCAATTAGAGTCAGATTTTCAACGAGAAATAGAATCGGGATTAGGTAACTTAGAACTAAGCTTTGTCTTATCTTGTTTCTTGGTAGTTGTGTCGATCCATTTACAGACGCGCATCTTTCCAACGTTGAAATTAGTACCAGCAGGGTTTTTAAGTAACCATTCGTATCAAAAAGGGAGGTCGAGTTTAAAGCTCCGATTACCTTTGTGGTGAGATGGCAGGAACATTTTACATTTGCTGATGGTGATGCCGTATTTTTACGCAAAGAATTTCGTGATCCAAGAAATATCAGCGTTTACAGGGGCGCCTTTGATGAAAAATGTACTTATATCAGTTTCAATTTTATCCAGTCCACGCCTCCATTCGGAAGGTGTCCATGTAGTACGAAAATGTTTGATTAGCTTGCGTGGGCCGGCAACGGGAGGAGTTCACAGCAAAACAATTTCGATCTCCTGAGTTGAAGGGCCAGCGGGAGAATTTGTAGACTTAATTAACCGTGGTGGACGAGGGGGTGGTGGTAAAAGTGGATCGACTTCGGTTTCCAGTAATTCAGCCAAAATTGATGTATTGTAGTGGACATTCTGATGGTGTTGTGTATGGATTGGTAAATCGTCAATTTTGCCTCTTACCGTTTCGATATGATTCTCGATATCGAAAATGGTTGATTGTGCGGCAGTAGATCGTCACCAACACCGTTGATTCTGTAAAAGATTACTTCGAGCATTGGATCATGCTGCATTAGAGATGGTTGTTTCTTTGAGGTGGATTGATAATGAGTCTCAGATCTTCACGCAGGTTGTTTATCGATTCGCACAATTTAAGGTTAGAGATGTTTTGGGCGGAACAAACTGCTTTGAGATCATTGATCGCTGTATTCATCTCGACGATACTGGCAGATTGTTTATCGATGTTGGTGAGCTTGGACTTAATTACATCGGTTGAGGACAGAACCGAGTTGACTAATTCATCAACATAACTGACACTTTAGCCCCATTTTCAAGGTCAAACGAAGGTCAATTTTGGTTTTTTAATGGGAACCCCTATTTTTTTGACAGATTCGTAATCAGCGTGAAAAATTACAATTCTTTTACAAGAAGCACTTTTTTAAAAAACATGTTCTTTTCCCGTCAAAGGGCGCCATAAAACTTAAGACATCAAAATTACTCGAAAAGTACGAAATATCGCGAAAAATGTTTCAGACAAAAGTCACGAGGTTCTGAAGGGGACATAAGATGGTGACCACGAGTTTGACCTTGAGACCCATTTTCAAGATCAAACGAAGGTCACTTTTGATTTTTCAAATGATAATTCCTGATTTTCTTTGCTCAGTCGTATTCCTCAATGGGGCACACGACTTTGTCTCAAAGGTCTTATTCATCAGTGCTAGATACCACCGCACTCGTCGAGATTTGTTTTGATGAAGTCATTATTGCCTCGAGTGAAGTTAAAACTCAAAGAAATTTCAGATAGAGACAAATTGTCCTAAACTTATCTGAGAGTGTATGATGTGCACTCTGCCCTTTTTTTCTACTTGAACGGAACTGTACTTAGTTTAGAAGTTCGATATTTGTTTTGAGGAACTGATTATTATTAGTGACGTTTTCCAGATTAAAAATGCAGGCTATTTCAATTCAAGAGAAAATTGAAATGATATTGATTTATGGAGAAAGTGGAATGAACATTGATGGTGCTGTTGCTCAACGTTTCCCAGACCAGATACGATCGCGCGCTTCCTTTTATCGGGTCATCCAACAATTCACTGGTGGAGGAACTGTGCAACCAAAGAAAAGGAATCGGTCAGATAGGGTGGCTGTTGAGGACAATGAAATAGCAGTGTTAGCTGCCGTTGCACACTATCCTCACATTAGCACTCGCCAAATAAGTCGTGAATCAGGAATTTCTCAAACGACTGTCTGTAAGATATTACATCGGCATAAATACCATCCTTATCATGTTTCAATGCATCAAGAATTTTCTATTGAGGATTTTCGCAACCGGGGTTCCTTTTGTCAATGGGCACTTCAGCAAATAGAACGAGACCCCCTTTTCTTCGCCAAGGTATTATTCTCTGATGAGTCGACTTTCACCAATCACGGTACTGTCAATCGACATTATATGCATTACTGGGCAACCGAAAACCCTTTTTGGTTGCGACAAGTTGAACGCCAGCACCCTTGGAATGTTAATGTTTGGGCGGGACTTATTGGGGATAAATTAATAGGTCCATATTTTATTGAAGGCAACTTGAATGGCGAAAAGTATGCAAACTTCTTGCGGGACCATTTTCCAGTATTACTAGAAGAACTGCCATTGGGGTTGCGACAAACAATGTGGTTTCAACATGATGGTTGTCCAGCCGATTATTCTCAAGTAGCCCGGGGCATATTAAAAAATGTTTACCATCAACCATGGATCGGACGAGGGGTCCGAGGGGGTCCGAGGCAATGGCCTGCTAGATCACCTGATCTTACGTCACTTGATTTCTTCTTGTGGGGCTACTCAAAAAGTGAGGTTTACAGAAAAAGCCAACAACACGTGAGGACATGAAAAGACTGAAGCTTGCCGGAAGATTACGCCAGAAATGATTCTCGGTTCTGTTGGTGCATTTAGAGCACGGAGAGACAAGTGTATTGAAGTGAATGGTCACATTTTCGAGCAATTTTTGAAATAGTCTCGGAAAATAAACGCCGAAATGGGAAGAATTCAATGATTCAACAGTGGGAGGCAAGGGGACCCACTCTAATTAATCACCCCGAAGGAAGCAAAATACTGCTACGTCCACGTCGTTGTTTCTGGGTTATGCCAAACGCAGTATATAAAAACAAATGATAAGCCTACGAGCAATACGACTGAGCAATGAAAATCAGGAATTATCATTTGAAAAATCAAAAGGGACCTTCGTTTGACCTTGAAAATGTGTCTCAAGGTCAAACTCGTGGTCACCATCTTACGTCCCCTTCATAACCTCGTGAACCACGTGACTTTTGTCTGAAGTTTTATGGCGCCCTCTGACGGTAAAAGAACGCATTTTTGAAAAAATGTTTCATGTACAATAATTGTAATTTTTCACACAGATTACGAATCTGTCAAAAAATAGGGGTTCCCATTAAATAATCAAAAGTGACCTTCGTTTGACCTAGAAAATGGGGCTCAAGGTCAAATTCGTGGTCACCATCTTATGTTCTCTTCAGAACCTTGTGACTTAAAAAACTCACCCTGTATATAATAAAATTTATTCGCTTTAATAATGCGATAACATGGCCGGAGAGATTACTCATCAGCAAAACTGCTGCTATTGATGATTTATGGTTTATGCTGCAAGCAAATTTGAGAGCAGCTTACAATCCGCACGATTCGACGACTGTGGACGAACAACTTTTTCTTTATCGAGGGCGGACACCTTTCACACAATACATTCCGTCTAAGCTAACCAAGTAAGGAATAAAAGTGTGGTGGTTTTGTGATTCGAAGTCCTACTACCCCCTCAAGGGTATGATTTGAGGTGGAAAGATGCCGGATCAGGAGCGCAAGATCAATCAAGGCCAAAATATCGTATGCCAATTAGCTGAGAAATACCTTGATATCTGCCGAAAAATATATGCCGACAATTTCTTCTCAACATTGAATTTGGCAAAAATATTGATAAGAGGAAAAACTGCTTATGTTTGAGCAGTAGGCTCAAACAAGTCGTTATTTCCACCCGAATTTTCAAGAAAACCCTCGCGTCCTCTTAGCAGCTCATTGTTTGGATTCTTCGAAGGCAAAATTTTATTGTGCTCATATGTGCTGAGAAAAACAAATCGGTGCTGCTGTTATCTACTATGCATTACACTTGTGATATAGATAATGCAAACGATAAGCGAAAGCCAATTGTTATTCTGGACTACAATTCCCATAAATCTGGGGATACCATGGATAAAATGCTTGGCACTTGCAATGTTCTACAATATGATCGATATTGCTGCATTCCTAATATACGATGAAATTAATACAGTGCAAAAATCGTACAAACGACGATCATTTTTTAAATTATTGACTAGACAATTGGCAATTTCAAACATTGAAAACCGTGCCACAAATCCACGAATAACAAGCTATCCCAAAATTCGAAATGCTATGCAAGCATTTGATGTTGTGGTAGGTTGAACTGAAATCCACGTTAAAAAGTAATAATATTTTCTGTCTTTTCAGGTAGTAGCAATACCATTACCAGGACCTGCTCCTTCATTTGCACCGCACACAAATCAGCCATCCTGTCACTTATGTCGTGCAGAGTACGAGTTGGCTCCAGGAGCCAAAAATATTAATACCAATACTCCACATGTGAACTCAACATAAATCAACACAAATAAAAAAATCTGAAATAAAATTAATTTATATTTTTAAATTGATAAATAAAAGAAAAAAAAAGATAAATTTTAAATAATTTACTCTGTTAAGGAACAAGAGGCAGCAACAATTTTCAAGACACAAAACATCACATCCCACAGGAAATCATTCACAAGATTTTAATTCAAACCACTAAATTATAAAATAGATTTAATCTTCACACACAGCAAAAACTTAAAACCCAATTAAATAAACTTTATTTTCTTAAATATCAGTAATAGATAAAAATAAACAAAATAAAAGCAACCCATCTACGATCCACACTCATACACACACATGCTAAACAAAACGATATGAAGTGAAAGAGTAATATTAAATATTGATAAACATTCAACAAAAATGAAGTTAATAGCTACAAATCAATCAATAATAAATCTACTCACCTGAATTCCATACCAATCCACATAAATTAAATAAAAAATAAAGCACATTTTCAAAACAAAACAAAAAATCGGCGATAGGTGTCACACATTATTCTAAAATATCCACGTTATTCATATTCACTCCCACTCACACATTCTCTCTTACTCCAACGATCAAGAGAACAATTAAAACCGATTAAATTGCGCGAAATTAACCGAAAAAGGACGTAAATTGGAAAGACACTCACCTAATAAAAACACCAACAGAAAAAAAAAACCGAAGTATGAGTACAATTAATTTACAATTTAAACAAATTCGTACAAAAAAAACAACACCGACGCGCAACTCCACGAATTAGAACTTTCAACTGAACGCGAATTACTGCACTCTTCGCAACAAGGATGAACATTTATCATCATTAGTGCAAACGGGGCAGCTGATATATGCATTTCATTTTACGAATATTTTTGCAAACTAGCTGTATTTTATTATCCCTGGATGATCCATATGGATCATTGATTTACATGCATTACAATAACAACATGTGATCCAGCACTTGATCTGGATCAATTTTCATGATCCGAAACTTAGTTCACTCTACTCGCTACTAGGTTCAAATTTCATTCGTAAATGTTGGTATCACAAATGGAATCATTCAAAGTATGTCATTGCCTGATAAACATATTAAATATTGTTTTGTAAACTGAATTTTGTTAAACAATTTTAAAGTTCATTTAAAGAAATATTTATTTTACTCATAACAATCGAAAAATTTGTGAATTATTACATATTATTACATATAATATATATATGGGTATATTACACTCATTAAGATAAGAAATAAAATCAAAAGCATAAAAAGGCGAGCGTATTAAATTTTCATAAAAAAATATTCAGTCGCATGGCAACTTCGGGCTAAACGTCAAAGAGCTCAGCTGTGCGAATAGACATGGATGTTTTAAAAAATCGTAAGTAATTGTAAATAACTTATTATGTACTGCAAATAATAATAATTTGAATATTTTATTCTTTTTTTAGTACAAGGAGAAGTTGGTCGCCGGAGGAAACAACTGCTTTCTTTGAGGCATACATCAAGATGCAAGCAGAATTCCAGCATGCGTGGAAAATGAAATTCGCAATACACAATGTTCTGGAAGATTTTTTAGCCCAGGGAGTTTTGGTATATGTGGTTGATAATTGTGTTCATCTGAGTTTCTAAAACTTACTTTGAATGAGCCGACAACTGTAGAAATGCTCAAAATTAAATTAAAAAATCTGTTGAGAGCTTTCAAAGCGACGGCTGACAACAACAAAAGAACCGGGGAGTCGGTAAGTAAAGCTCCATTTGAGCAAAAGATGGAGGAGATATTTGGCTGCAAACCCGAGATCAGAAATAGGCACACTTTGAATATGTCTGGAAAAAGCATAGTTGCGTTGCCTATGTCAATAACAAAAATCGAAAATATGGAACCAAGAAAGAGCTCTTCGGGTAAGCGTTGTCAAGTTTGCATAGTAAAGGGTCCGCCATCTAACGTTTTTTTTGCTTATTTCGTGAATGGTAACACTTAGCTCATGTCTGATTTGACAGATAATTAGTTTTATCCTTCCGCTGAACGAATATGGTTGTGTATACGCTTGAACAACGCTGGGAAATATTGCCTGCGATCGACTTAGAGAAGATGCCGATTTTGCCAAAAAAATCATCTTTTCAGATGAAGCTCATTTTGATCTTGGCGGGTATGTAAACAAGCAAAATTGTCGCATTTGGGGCACAGACAACCCGCACGCATACATTGAAAAGCCGATACACCCAAAACGAGTCACTGTTTGGTGCGGATTTTGGTCCAGAGGCATAATTGGGCTATTTTTCTTCGAAAATGAGCAAGGAGTGGCCGTTACAGTCAATGGCGATCATTATCGGGCCATGTTATTTTTGTTCACAAAAATTGAAGAGGAGGATATTGGCAACATTCTGTTTCAACAGGACGGCGCTACGTGCCACACAGCCGAAGCTACACTCGATCTTTTTGCGCCCTGTTTTTGAAGATCGCATTATCAGCCGCAGAGCTGATGTCGTTTGGCCACCTCGGAGCTGCGATTTGACACCGTTGGACTATTATTTGTGGGGTGCCGTAAAAGATAAGTGTTACGCCGACAAGCCAGAGACAATTTACGCTTTAAGGGACAATATTCGTGAAGCCATTGGTGAAATACAGCTGCACACAATCGATAATGTGCTTAAAAATTGGGCCGATCGTGTAGGCTACTGCATGGCCAGCCGAGGCAGCCATTTCAATGAAATTATTTTCCATTATTAACCGGAAGGACAAAACTAATTATCTGTTAAATCAGACATGAGCTAAGTGTTACCATTCACGAAATAAGCACTAGTTTAAAAAAAAAACGTTAGATGGCGGACCATTTATTTTACTAAAATCCATATTATTTTACAGGTCAGTTAGAAACTGCACCGGATAGTCCATCTGTTTCATCAAAAAGAAAACCTCGTCCGTCTCCCAATGTAAATAAAAAAAAACATGTGTCGTATAGGGAGAAATATTTTAAAGAAAAGATGGAGCTGAGGAAAAAAACTGCAGCCGATAGAAATAAGATTTTGGCCGAATATGCTGCAAACAAAATTAAAAAAATGGAGGAATCTGAAAGGGGGAAAGAAGACAGATACGAAAGAAAAGAGCGGTTATCAAAGGAATTATTTAAAAAGTGACATGTGCAACTATGAATTTTTGTTTTTCTTTTTTTTTACGTTTTTGGAAAACATTTTCCATTAATTTACAAGCAATTATGAACTTACTACATATTTATAGTTATGAAGTTATGAAGGTTTTTAATAATATAAATTGAATTCACGCATTTATGATGTTTCTATTAATTAACTCGTCCAGTAAGCGCTGTCGTCTAGTGCTACTTGGTGTTCCTTCGTTTACTACAGGTACTGGAAAGCCGTCTGGTCCGTGCTCTTGCTCTATATCGTCGTTGTTGTCAGTGCATATGTTGTGCAATATGCACCCACAGACCACCAAGTTAACCACAAAAGTAATGTTTGTTTGTTCAGTGAAATGCAGTAGACTTCGAAAACGAGTTTTCAGTAGACCGAATGTATGTTCCACTATGACCCGTCCAGAAGAATGGAGCACATTAAATCTTCTCTGGGCGTTGGTCATTGTTCAGCTGTCTTTAAAGGGTGCAATCAACCAGTTCAAGCATGGATACGCGGAATCACCGAGCAAAAAGGTATAATTTGGAAAAAGTCGGCCCATGTCTTGATAAGCATCTTGATAGGGACCAGATCTCCGTAGAATTAGCTATCGTGTAAGCTACCATAAAAGATATCTATAAATTTTTTTTAGCATCCACTACAGCTTGAATGACAATGCTATAAAAACGGTTTCTGGTAAAATAACTTTCCTTGTTAGTTGTGGGGGCTTTAATCCTTATATGGGAACTATCGATACACCCCAAAATTCCCGGAATTTTAGTCTTTGTTTCTAGTAAATATGAATTTTGTGCTGCTTCATTGGCATTGGGCCATTTGACGTATTCATGGCCAATGGATATAATCCAAGTTGTAACTCTCTTGATTATATTCCACCCTGTCGAACTAGAAATACCACATAAATTGGATATTTCTCGAAAAGTATTGGTGTTCGCCATATACCACAAAAATATAAATACTTCCAGGCCTGGGGAAGATTTCAACAGTTCTCTTTTGATTGTGGTTGTGAAGCGCTCCGAATGCCGACATATAATGATTTGGGCAATCGAACGATGTAGTCTAAAATGTCTTTTAAAGTCTACATTACTGTAACTTTCAATAATTTCCTTTAAGTTTTTTTATGGTGTGTAGGAATATTTTCAGCATCGGAGGAAGAATCCATGCTTTCTTCAACAAGGCACGAATGTGATGAATCACTCTCGACGCTATCGTCCTCCCTCTCAAATAACCACTATAATATAATTAAATATTAGCAAAATAAACTAATAAAAGCAATATATTTACTTCAATCGCAGCCTTTTCCATTTTTAATATTTTTCTTTTTTAAATGTCTGATACTAACAGAAGAAAATGTCAAACTTGTACCACAGCACAGAAATAAATTTTTTCATTAATCCAGACTTTTTTGTTTTCTTTGTGTGATCCATATAGATCATGAGGAATAATAAAACACGGCTACTATTCCTTTTGTTGTTGTCACACTTTTACATGTTTTTCGTATTCATTTCACAAATAACATCCAGCATGCAATTAAGGTCAACCCAAAAAATATGAAGTGCAGGTGTTAATTATTTATATCATTGTGAACATTGTTCACCGTGGGGGGAAAATGTTTGAGCAAATGTTTATTTGCAAAATTACAATAATTTTTAAAAATATTATGATGCTAACTCTAGATAACAAAGAAACATAATACAAGAGTCAAGTTTCCAATAAATGTTTGGCAACATATAAAACATAAGCAACATAATGTACACATATACAAACAGTAAGAAACTGAAAATAAAACTGAAATTTATAACGTCTTACAACACCGAACAAAAAACAGGGGATTTATTTCATTTCTTTGTTTAAATATTTTATGCAATTGAAAAACTTTAAATATAGAATCGAAGGACATTACAACCCAACACAATACACTACCGTACAGCCCCTATGTTTACCAAAGGGTGAGGAAATATAAATGTACGGAAGTGATTGTCCACGTTTATTTACATATATCTAAGTATATTGGGGTTCTGAGAATAGAAGATGAAAATTTGCTTCATATTTGTATTCAGAATTATTGAGAATGGGTTTATTTGGATTATAAAGGGTTTTCCAAAAAGGACTTGACAACCTTGAATTTAATTTGTGAACGCACTCTTTCACTAATCATCAAACTGTCACTGTCAATTTATTCAGTAAACTCAACATTTTCATCATGGTAAAGTACAGTAACGAGCAACGTCTGCAATTATAAAAATTTTCTACCGAAATTCGGAGTCGGTGACTGCAACTTTAAGAGGGTTAACTCAAATTTTCGGTCGTAATTCTCGCTCTAGTAGACAGGCAATAACAAGTTTAGTGCAAAAATTTGAGCTACATATTCGTTGTTTGATATTGCTATGTCAGTGAGACAACGGGTTGGTCGAAGTGTCGAAAATATCGCCGCCGATCAGGCGTCCGTAGCAAACGATCCAAATCAGTCAATTCCACGGCGTTCTCAAGAATTGGGCATCACTCAGACCACATTATGGCGTATTTCGCGCAAGCCTCTTGGTTTACACCCATACAAGATCAAGCTGACTCAAGAATTGAAGCCGATGGGCCATTTGAAGCAACGTACGTTCTCCGATTGGGTTCTGGAAGATGCGCCAAGATGATGAATTCCATCGCAAAATCATTTTCAGTGACGAAGCTCATTTTTGGCTCAATGGGTTCGTCAATAAGCAAAATATGCGTTATAGGTCGGGTGAAAATCCACATGTGCTTCATGTATCACCACTTCAACCACAAAAAATAACTGTTTGGGGCGGTTTACATGCCGGCGGCGTTATTGGGCAATATTGTATCGTCGACGATAACGATCGTCATGTTACTGTGAATGGTCAGTGTAATCGTGCTGACCCGAATGGCCCGAATTGGAAGATATGGACTTGGGCGACATGTGGTTTCAACAGCACACACTACAATCGATTTATTAAAGAGTAAGTATGGTGAGCGTGTTATCTCAAGACATGGGACAGTCTCGTTCGTGCGATTTAACGCCACTTGACTATTTTCTGTGGAGCTACGTTAAGTCATTATGCCAACACGCCAACGACGTTGGAAGAGCTCAGAGCCAACATCGGCCGTTTCGGCCGAAATGTGTGGCCGAGTCGTTGAAAATTGGGTCCAACAAATCGACGCTGCAAACGTGCCCACGGTAGCATATAAACGAAGTCGAGTTCCATTCATAAATGTTTTGGTTGTACTTCAAGCCGATAATAAAGTTTTTGAAATATCTCAAATGGTTTGCGTTTTATTAAAAATAAAAGTTGTCAAGTCCTTATTGGAAAATAGTAGTAATGGCCCAATTGTGGATAGTACTCGTAATTTTGGACATTACTAAGCTTTGTAGGATTCTGTTTGGAAGGGCTGCTATGATGGGCACTACTAAACTCTGTAGGATCATGTACGGAAGCGTTGCTATGATATTCTATGATCTCTGTTCCCTTTGTTTCAGATGTATCTGGTTCTTCAATGTTTGGTATTTCTCTATTTTGTCGGAATGAATTATTTTATTTTCTTGAAGGTGGTCTCTTTTACAAAAGTTAGGGCCGAAAGGTCAAGTAGTTCCACATAGACCGCAATGGGCTATGTCACTATGCCAAGTGTCTGTATGATGGCATATCCATCACACCCCTGCTTAACCTAACCTAACCTAGCGCCGAATGCGCATCTATCGGCTCTGGTTTAACGTAAGCTGGTCTTGGTGGGAGAGCGTTTGCGTAATTTCTCTTTGGTAATTATTTTGTTGGTCTGTTTGTTGTTATTGTTGGTGGTCTCCGACAATTTATTTTTTGTTGGAGTCTATATGACTGTCTTCTACCGCGAGCATCGAACTTGTTGTAGAGGCTGAGTAGGGTCAATGAATCTCAAGAAGAAGTTCTGCAGACGGGTCCTGAAACCAAAGGATGCTCCCCCCCCTCCCCAACTCCCAAAGCACTCCCTTCTTCCCCTGGGCTGGATCAAGGTGTCATACGACCCGTGCTGAAGATCAACCTGGCTGAGGGCCCAGTATCTCCAAAAATAGCTCAGTCGCGAACGGAGTATCCGGATACCTGGCGACCTCCGGATTAGCTAGCCTTATCTGTATACAGCGGATCTCTGTACAGATGGACACCCCTTTCTCCGCTACTCGTGGGACCATTTATGGATAATACCTTAAAAACAAAAACCGAAGCCGGTACTCCTTCAATACCGGGCGGTAAAATGGTGACTAAACCGACTACCGGCAAGGCTCCTGCATTGCCGAGAGGAGGCAAAACTGTGGCAGGCCATGGTGCGCCATCCTCTAAAGGCAAACGCAACGAGCCTAAAAATAAAAATTCAGGAAGTGTTGAAACTGTGGCAAGCCATGGTCCTCTCACTTCCACCACCCCTAGCAGCAGCAAGTTTGTGGCAGGCCACGGACTTGTCGCTGCTACCAAAACTCCTTCGGGGAGTGTTAAGACTGTTGCAAGCCATGGTCCTATCACTTCCCCCGCCCCCAGCAGCAGCAAGTTTGTGGCAGGCCACGGACTTGTTGCTGCTGCCAAAACTCCTCCCTCCAAGGAGGAATCTGGAGCTCAGCCGCATCGGCAAGCTCCATCTAAAGCGCTCTATACAAGACGCCGAAATGCTTCACGCATTATCAAAACCTTCGGATCCATTCCGGAGGTTGAGATAAGTGCGGAAATAAAGAGCAAGGTTTAGTGGGCTAAAAACATCCTAAAAGACGGATTACCCACTGCTTCCAGTGCTCCCAAAATGTCAAAAGACTCCTCTAAGCACCAGAGATCGTTGGAGAAAACCTTCCCGGTTTCCAAGAGGCCCAAAACATGAGGTCTTACAATGAAGTCCTAAAGGACGCATTGGTGATCGAGGTGATGGATAGGAACGATACCGACGGTTCCATTACACTGGAACGGTGGCAGCTGGTCAATATGAAGCTTTCGAGCAACTTCTTGGCCATCATGCGGGAAAACCCAGGACCACCTCCTATCACAAGCGACGCTGGCCGGCACCAATGCCATGTCAAGCTCATCGCATGTTCCAACCACAGATCTCTTGATCTCTTCACAAAGGCCATCGATGGTTTAGGAGAGATTTGGCCAGGTGCAAAACACGAGGTTGTGTCTAAGGAAGACATTCCTAGCAGACCTCGAACTCGTGCCTCCTCTCCAGGCCTCCAGTGCCTCCTCTTCCGGCCCAGTAACCCGACTCTTCCGACTCATGACTGGAAAGTCGCGAAACTGGAGGAACTAAGGGGTTCTTATAGATGCGCGTTAATTGTGATCAATAAGGAATCCCTTAATCCTCTGGCGCAGACGAAAGGCATGATTCGGTTCGGATTCGAGTCCATACATTTAAGGGTGTATAAAAGGGATGAGCTGGATGCTGATAAGCAACCTCCTCCTCCTGATATCAGAATACCTGATATCAGAACCTCGGATCTCGGAGCGTCGATATAATTTCCAGAATTAGATAGCGACGACTCCAATCTGTCCGAGGTGACTATCAAGCTGTCGGTCGACTCTTCTAACACCCTGTCGGAAATGGAAACCGATGACAAAGCAATTAGAGGTCCTACACGATCAGAGATAGAAGATGAGCTCTTGGGCACATCTTCAGATTCGGAGGACCGCAATAACACCGTGGTGGAGGCGACTCTGGAAGACTATAGCAATGATACGGTTTCTCCAGATTAATCTCCACCACTCAAAAAAGGCTTCGGCCGCACTCATTCTGCGTCTTTCTAAAAACGCAGAAGACATAATCCTAATCCATGAACCATGGATTGTAGAAGGCGTGGTTCGTGGACTTAGGACACCCACATACGCGCCGCTCTATACAAGAGACAAAGTTAAGATTAGAACTTGTATATTAGTGAAACGTAGCCTTAATGTATCTCTACTTCCCAACCTCAGTGACGCCGACTTAACCGTTGCAGACTAGAGATTGCCAAAGGCCCCTACTGGCTGGCATCGCCTTACTTTGGCCACGACCAAGTGGGCCCTATCTCTGGTGATAACCTAGAAAGGGTGGTACTGGAAGCTGGAAGGCAAATAACTGGCCTCATAATCAGATGCGACGCTAATGCACATCATACGGTATGGGGCAGTACCAACATCAATGATAGAGGTGAGTCACTTTTAGACTATATTTTAAGTAACTAACCTCTTAATTTGCAATATTGGCAATGAGCCCACTTTTATAACTAGAAACCGAGAAGAATTGCTAGGTATTACTCCTGTCTCCGACAGCATCACCCAAAGGCTAACAAACTGGATGGTATCGTCTGAACACTCCTTTTCAGACCACAGATACATCCAATTCAATCTGAGTGATGCTACCCCCAGCCAATCAACTTTCCGCAATTACCGGAAAACTGATTGGCCAAATTACAGAGGAATACTATCAGAAACGCTATCCTCTGAACTATCAAGTTCAACTATCTATTCAACCACAAAAGAGCCACATTAGTGGACATCGGCACTGGGACTGATCAGAAACGCCTGTAGAAAACTTTTCAGCGCAGCAAAAAGCACAAGAAAAGTGACTGACTGGGACTCATATAAAGAATCCCTCAAATTATACAAAAAAGAACTGAGGAAGGCAAAGCGACAATCCTGGAGGTCATTCTGTGACAAAATCACAGAAACCTCTGAGGCATCGCGGCTAAGAAAAATCCTCTCTACAAATCCTATGATGCCTAGCTGTTTGAAAAAAACCGATGGCTCTTGGACAACCTCAAGTGATAAATCACTCAACCTGCTTCTGAACACCAACTTTCCAAGTAGCTCCCCACTCGCGACCAGTAGCAGCCCAAACAGGCCTACTGCAACCGTGACCAAAATTCATGGTCTGATTACGAGAGACAAACTGCTCTGGGCGCTGCATAGCTTCAAACCATTCAAGTCTCCTGGTCCGGACGGTATAATACCTGACGAGCTACAGAGGTCCTCAGATATTATTCTACCAGTGTTAGAAAATATTACGAGGAGCTGTGTAGAACTTATCCACATTCCGCCTTATAGAGAGAAATCAATGTAGTATTCATTGTCACAGCCAGAAAATGTTCTCATGTAGTCCCAAAGGACCTCAGACCTATAAGTCTATCATCTTTCCTTCTGAAAACTCTAGAACGACTGATTGATATCCATATTCGAGCTAAAGTTGATCCAAGACTTCTGTCTACGGCTCAACATGCCTACTGTAAAGGAAAGTCGGTGGAAACGGCTTTGCACTCTCTGACTAGCCACATCGAACGATCCCTACAATATAAGGAGTACACAATGGTTGCTTTCCTAGACATAGAGGACGCCTTTAACAACGTCAACATATCCGCAATCATGACTGCGCTATCAACTCTGCGGGTAGACGGTTCACTTGGGGAGTTGATCAATCTAATGCTAAAAAGCAGGATAATCAACTCCAAACTGGGTGAGACTTCTGTTAAAAGATATATCAGTAGAGGTACGCCGCAAGGCGGTGTCCTCTCTCCCCTTCTCTGGAACTTACTCGTAGTAGTTAACGAACTACTGATATACCTGGAAGCGGGTGGTAGTAGAGTGATTGCCTATGCGGATGACGTTGCCATAACCGTCTCAGGGAAACATCTCAATACCATTAAAGAACTCCTCCAAGTAAATCTCAATAGATTGACCCGCTGGGCGGATCGCTGCGGATTATGTGGATTATGGATTATAAACCCCCATAAAACTTATCTTGTCCTCTTTTCCAGGAAATATAAAATTCCTCCTTCAATAAACGGTACCAGCTTAGTTTTCTCCGATACAGCAAAATATCTGGGTTACATTTTTGACAGGAAACTAAACTGGAAACCCAACATTCCTGCTGCGACTGCAGCTATTCGCCTTAAAGCGACTACACAAATAATTCATTTGGCCACGCCAATATTCTTAATACATTAGGAACCCTCACAGAGAACATCGATTACACCATACCTGAACTTTAGTTTTGACAAAAACTTCCATGTAAGCTTCCCCTCTAGATTATTCTGGGAGGAGGATGCTTTCGTGGATGACGAGTCAATCCATCTCTACACAGATGGATCTAAAACCGATAACGGAGTTGGTGGCGGTGTTCTCTCAGATAAGCTAAATCTGAGCCTCTTTTTCCGCCTTCCAAATCACTGCAGCATGTTTCTGACGAAAATTTTTGGCAATTAAAGAAGCTCTGTCGTGGCTGAAGAAAAACGTGATATCTGCAAAGGATATCCGCATATTTTCGGATAGTCAGGCCGTCATCAAGTCCCTGGACTCGGTCTCATTATATTCTAAAACCGCCTTTGAATGCCGGTCATCTCTCATGGAGATGGCAGAGCAGTACAACATTCACCTTTGTTGGGTGCCGGGCCACAGAAACATTCCAGGGAACTGCAGAGCCGATGAACTCGCCAAAATTGGAACCACTCTACCTATCCTACCGGACACAGGTAGTATAGGTATACCAATCGCTACTCGTACGTGCAAACTAACACTAAAGCTGGATGCCAATAAAAGAACAGACCTTAGATGGACTGCTGGACAAACATGTCTAGCGACCAAACAGATCTGGCCAAGGCTGGATCTGAGTCGCTCTAAGTGTCTGATTCTTTTAGATAGGAAACATCTCAGCGCCATAATAGGTGTCATTACTGAACACTGCCTCATAGGCAAGCACGCAAGAAGGCTTGGCGCTTTTACTAATGATTTCTGTAGAAGCTGCATGGACGAGGAAGAGGAGGAGACAAACCTCCACCTACTCTGCACATGTCCACCTCTCTCCCAGGGAAGAAAGCTTCATCTATGAGCTTTCTTCTACAACGACCTATACGATCCAGAAAACATAGGCGTTAACAGTCTCCTACGCTTTATTATAAGCTTAAACTGGTTCCAGTAGTAAGAGAATCATAGATCCACGTGGCATCACAATGGGCCAATAGGCCTAAGTGGGTTGGTATTTCCAACAGCCACTCTTACATAACCTAACCTAACCTATATGACTGTTGAGCAATTGGTGGTCTTAAGTTCGGTTAACCAAATCCTGGACAAAATAAAATTTGGATAGTTAAAGGTTTTTGTTATGATTCATTGATGTTTTAAAAATAGGCTTATGTTTATATCTGACATAAGACATGTTTTGCACTTTGATGTAATTAGCGGATGCTTCGGCTTATAGGTTTTATTGATCTTACTATAGAAGCAAGGTGTTCTTTCACTTCGGTTAAAAATATTGTGATAATCATTTAAATATAAGCGGCGTCATCTAGATTTACATAGCAGAAGACTCCGATACTCGAAGAGCAGAAGATTTCGATGCTTGAATTTGTTATTCTCAAACATTTTAGAATGGAATCGAACTTTCTAGCAAAATGGAAATGTCATGGGACGCTGGATGGCGAGGATTGTTCTCAAAATATGTCATCGAGTATAAATATCAGCATCCAAAAGGTATGCAAGTCAGTTATCAGTTGAATTTGAAGTTTTGATTAGGAGAAGTGATTAAGTGGTTTAAGTAAAAGGTAAGAAAAGTATAAGCGGTTGAGAAATTGGATTGTATTAAGATAACGATTAAATTGTGAATTGTAACTGCATTGAATAAAGCAATTTGTATGGAAAAGAATAAGTTCTATCATTTGTACCCACATAAACATTTTACAATATATTTAAACACGTTTCGTTATACATGTGTCCCTTTGCTTTAATGACATTGGGGTCTTTGCAGTGTATTTGATTATTGTTCCTTATTGTGGAAGAATTTTGATGACCTCGCTATAAAATTGTTCTGTTGTTTTTCTTCCCTGCTAGAAGTTATAAAGGGCTCTAATTACGTATGATGACTATCGTCTTACAATCGTTTTGACGACAGTTTTGCTTCATGTAAACATGAAAAAGTACTATCGACTAACCGATATCATTTTGACAATTCATGGCTTGCTTGACGTTAACCGAAAACTGTCAATTGCTATCATCCAGTCGATCGTTTTTTGCATGATAGCTGTTTCACTATTGCTCTATAATTTTTTATGCTAATAAAGTGTGAAACTTTTACTAGAAAAAAAAAATAGCAGTAATAATAAACAAACATTTTTCGACACACTGTTTTGTTTTTTATTGAAAGCGAGAACGAAAACGAAGAAAATTTACATGCGAAGAACACTAAGAGATGCGTTGGATACGTTATATCTTCTAGCAAAAAAGGAAACATTGTGAATAAAAGACATAAATTATATATAATTTCAGTTTCGTCCAACGTTTCCGTCTGTCAAAAGATGCGTTTATATCAGTATTGGTCACATTGAATTTAGAAAGTCGCTGTCTGTCCACTTATAAAGGGTGTTCAAATTTGACGTATCATTTTAAATTGGCCGCCAATTTTTTTACAGCTATTAGATTACACCGAATTTTTTTCAAGTATGAAGTAAATACATTCCCGTTAGCTAAAATGGATCGGTACGCTATTGAGCAACGTGTTTTTATTATTGAAACTTATTTTAAATATGGTGAAAGTTTTGTAGAATTTGAAAGAAAATTTAGTTCCAACTACGGTAGAGAAAATGTTCTGGCAAACCGTGCTCTTAAACTTATCGTTCATAAGAGTGAAGAAAATGGTTCGGTTCAAGATCAAGGAAGTAAAGTCTATCATTGGCCGCTTTTACACGTCGCAAGTTTCGAAAGATTCAAATGAGTGCAAAATAGAGGGATAATGAAACAAAAAATACCCAATTAACCAAATTCCCACTGCATGTGGGTAGCATTTTCATTGCATGTTTTTGACATTTCTTTTTCTCCTTCTTCTTTGTTTTTCGCATTTGCTTCATTATTTCTTTGGATGTTGTTACGAGCACAACATTTCAGTATGGCGGATGAGCTGAAATGGACCAAAGAATTAACAAGCGGGCTCATTTTCAATTATGAAACACTGAGCGCCAAAGATGAAATAAAAGAGAGCTGTCAAATAACATGAGAAACATGTCAAATAACAAAAAAAAGGGTGAAAGGCTTTCGTGTAAAATTGCGCGCAATACTGAATGACAGTTCAAAGAAAAATAACCAGAACATGCGCATTAACACTTGTAACGTGTAAAAGCGGACATTGTAGTGGTTATTAGAGTGGAAATATTGCAGCTGTTAGAAGAAGAATTGCTGAAGAGTCAAGGACGTCAATTCGTCGTGGTTCTCACCAATTAAACCTCAAACCAAAATCTTTGTTTAACATTTTCTACAAAGATCTGCATGTAAAGACTTACAAAGTACAGTTAACACTAGAATTAAAACAACTGACCACGCATTGTGTTCTCAGATAAGCTAAATCTAAGCCTCTCTTTCCGCCTTCCAAATCACTGTAGCGTGTTCCAGGCGGAAATTTTGGCGATTAAAGGAGCTCTGTCCTGGCTGAAGAAAAACGTGATATCTGCAAAGGATATCTGCATATTTTCGGATAGTCAGGCCGCCATCAAGTCCCTGGACTCGGTCCATTATATTCTAAAACCGCCCTTGAATGCCGATCATCTCTCATGGAGATGGCAGAGCAGTTCAACATTCACCTTTGTTGGGTGACGGCCACAGAGACATTCTAGGGAACTGCAGAGCCGATGAAAATTGGAACCACTCTACCTATCCTACCGGACAAAGCTAGTATAGGTATACCAATCGCAACGATACAACGACCTAAACGATCTAGAAAAATTAGCAGTCTCCTACGCTTTATTATAAACTCAAACTGGTTCCAGTAGTAAGAGGATCGTAGATCCACGTGGCATCACAATGGGCCAATAGGCTTAAGTGGGTTGGTATTTCCAACAGGCACTCTTACCTAACCTAACCTATCCTGAAACTTTTAAATAAAAGAGGGAGTATTTTAATTATAAGCTAATGTGTACGCGCCTTATGTTTAGTTAAAGTTTCCACTACACGATGGCGCTCGTGTAGTTTTATTGTTAATGTCGTTTCGCGGACGAAAGGTTTCCTTTTAGCGTAATAGGATTTATACTCAATTCGCTGTCTCCATCTACGTACTGCGTACGCTGCTTTCCTTAGGCCAATTTGATTTCGTTGACATTCACGACGATCCCGCGAAATTTTAGCCTTACAACATTATATTTATGAAAAGTACAGCCTTGTGTTTACATCGATTTTTTCTTCTCGGAAATTTTTGGATGCAAAAACTGAGCAACGAATTTGGAAATCATGTCTTTTGCAATGTCCATGTGTTACTTTTCTGTGTAGAAAATTCAAGTCCCTCTATACCAGCTTCGCAGCGGCACGTTTTTTATGTAGATGGACTGCCAGAACGGTCGATGACTTCTGAAACTAGTACGCCAATCTTACAGCATTGCTACTTTAAAATCGGTCAAACGATAGGGTCACACAAATAAGTATTTTAAAATTGAAATTGTTGACCGTAGATAAGTTTTTTGAAATTTAGAAACTCATATAAGTTAATTACGGTTCACTTTTTTTTCAAGCTACATGTGTCGAGTCACACCCATATTTTTTTTAAAAAATAATTGATTAATTTTCTATTGTACCGAATGGACCTACAAAGAACAAATTTTGTTTATTGCTATTACCCATACTTTAAATTCAATTTTGCAAAGGGTTTATGTAAAGTTATATTTTCATAACTAAAAACAGTCAAAATGATCATTAGTCCTTTTCTATTACTTCTTATGAAAAGTTATAAGAATAATTGAATATAACAATAATTGAATTACATACATGTATTTCCCATCTAATCTAATAAACCAATTTATTCATGAATTTTAATTTACATTTTTTCGGAACATACTCTCCTGATAAAAGCATCATGGTGAAGCGAAAAATTTACCCACACCGTGGTGAAAGGAAAAAATCTCAATATTTTATCGAAGGAGGGGCAAAAATGTAAGTGAAAAAATGTATATTGTTTTAATTCAATAACACTAATTCATTTTTATTTTATAGAGCGATAAAAATGGGGAAAACAAGAAATGCAGACCTACATTGTTTTGTACCGCCCAAGATGCGAGCAAGCCAGGTAAGTTTTTATAATCCATAGTAAAAATATTTTTTTAGAAAATTCTACTTTTTCCATGAAAATCACCGCCCAACGTTTTACGGGACATGGAGATACTGTGCCTGCATGCACTGCAATAACCCTAAGAATGCTGTTTGCTACAGATAAGGCTTGTTCTTATTATTTATATTTTAAACGAAAATGTATACACTCACCGACCTATCTGTTCTTTCTTTTTAATAGAAATTCTTCGATTACGGAGCTAATTCGAATTATGAGTAGAAGTAAGGGGAAACAGACGTATCATTAGCTGAAGCGAAGATGAAAATAACAAGCCAAAGGATGATGATTAAGAAGTTGATAACGAATGGGTTGTAATACATGTACACTTGAGCGATGAAGAGCTGCAAATCGAAGATGAACTTTGTTTCGATATGTCTCATGAATAAAAGAAAACCGAAAATATCAAACCACGATTAATCAGTGCAATTTGGGAGCATGGAAACGACAATATTGTGTGTTTACGTGCAATGATATTTTATGAACCACTGCTTGTTGAACAGCTTGGAAGCACAGATTCTGAACCTAGAACACCACCACCAGAGCAACAAAAAAGGTGTAAACTTGCTGAAGCGTTTTTAAGTGATTTGGTACATCTAATAGATGGCAATAGACACTCAAAAGTTGTTCTCATAAAGTAATAGAAGTTATTCAGAATTTTCGCAATTTTTCTCATTTGCATTATAATTTTATATATAGAATAGGAGTGTAGTTTTATCGGTTATGTATATTACACCTAATACCACTTGGTTAAAAAAAAATAAAACATTCTTTTTTATGTAAATGAGATAGTCTTTTTAATTTAAATCTTCTTTCATTCTTCACTTTTCAGAATACAGAATAGGTGCAATAGGCCCACAGGGGAAACCGAACACAGAGTAAAGAAAATCGGTTAACGCACCGCTATGCATACCTCAAAGGTGGTGTGGAATTGCTTAATCCAAAGAAACAAAAAACAATTTCATTAAATTAATTTTATTTATTGAATAAAAGCGACATTAAGTATTTACATACATTTATTAAACATGTAGTTAATATGCAGTAAGAACAATTAATTCTGTCGATGTGCTCTAAATGTTGAATCTGCAAAGAAAAAGGCATTCAATGTATGGCTAAACTATAGCCATATGTTTTACTCATGGATGGTTCCATTTTTTCGAAACCGTTGTACTCCAAATGTTGAATTTACAAAGAAAACTGTGTGGGGCCAGTAAGTTAGTATAAGATTGTTAAGTAATTGTAAGCTAGCATTTAAGCAAAAAAGGAATTAAATGTATGGCTAAACTAAAATGTATACTTTTTACTCACATTTCTTATCAATCAATTATCCACATTTATTCATGATCTTGAATAAAAGAAGTAAAATAAATTATTTTGAAATTAAAATGCTTGTACTTAAAAGAAAATGTTAACAAACTATTCCAACTACTTTTTCCACATTCCCAAAGCAATCTGTTGGTGGCAGCAGTATTTTTGATGTCTTAATTTTCCTTCTTTTGTTGTCCTAGAAAATATAATAAAGAAAATTATTGTCCAATATTAATTTTTTTTGCAACTTACACGAAATTAGAGTTGTAAACATGAGAAATGTCAAAATCGATATTCACCGCGTTATTTTTATATGGGAAACGTCATTCCTAAATCTTCTCGAATTTTGACATTGTTGACAATTCACACGTATTCTCGCACAGGTTCTCACGGATAGGGTGGCCACGGCTCAAGTGGTAGCGGACTGGTTTCCAAATCGTAAGGTTCGGTGTTCAATTAAAGAAAATCAAGTAAGATGAGTAGTTGACTAGAGATCAACAACAAGCCAACTTCCACTAAGAATTACATGTTAGATACCACCCATGGAGCGAAATAACCGCTGATCCCAAACATCTTTCTTTCTCTCTTTATCCCATTTTCCAAAAAACTTAACACTGGTTTTGATTTTCCAATATCTAGAAAGTTTGACATCTAGGTTAGTTTATCTATTGTCAAAACAGGGTCTCAGCCAGAATTGCAAATTTGTAGAAAATCCTGTGTCCGCGAGAAAAATTTGTAAAAGAGACCGCATTTGAGAGAGTAATTTATTTCCCCACCCTGCCAGTTCTTACAAATTCCTACACGAGATTTTTCTTTGGGCAAAAATTGTAAAAAAACGTCATATCAATTAAATTTTAAAAGAACTGTCAAACTCGTAAAAGTTTAAAATTGTATGAATTGCGGCAATTTTATGGAAATGAACTCAAAAGAAGACTTGGACATGCACAAAGAGGAGAAAAAAAGAATCACATTGAATTAAATTATTCGCCTAATACTTTTAGACGGAACCAAAGTGTAAGAGACTTGATTATAGCAAAAATATCAATTACCAGATGAGCCATATCGTGAACAATTATTCCAATCACTTACAGGAAAAACAGGACAGAGGAAAACGCAAGCCTGAGTTGCTGGAAATGTTGGTGGAGCAAAGGAAGAGTAAGGACGTTAAATTTTATAAATTTACTACCAACATTATTACTTTTATTATTATTATTATTAATATTATTAATTAAGCTTAAATAATAATTTATATTCATAGGTACATCCATATAAGTGTAAGTCTATAATTTTTACAGAAAACAAATATTAGTAAAACAAATGTAAATAAAGTCGAAAGACATAGCTATAAGAATTTAGAGTAGCTTAGAGTGCCTGTGTGGGGCCAGTAAGTTAGTATAAGATTGTTAAGTAATTTTAAGCTAGCATTTAAGCATTTTTTGTTAGTATGTAAGAGTTAGTGATTAAGGAAATAAAATGCTTTAAAACTGAAAAAAAAACTGAAAACTGAAGTCTGTAATTTTATATTAAATTATAATTTTAAGTGAATAAATAAAGTACTGTAGTTAAATTATTTGATTTTGCGTTTGCAGTTTTGACATGCTAGATCCCTATAGGTATTTCCCCTTGCGGATTCTTCGTGTTCCTGCAATTGCAGATCTAATCCATTTTCTTAAAACAGGAAATCTAGGTGATCCTAATTTGCAATATTGTGCAGAACACAGCAAGCCCTAATGAAGTGACACAGTTTTTCTGCTCCTTTTAACTTGCTGTAATATGACTGCCGAAACCTTTGCTTTAGGATTCCAAAAGAATGATCGATAGAAACTTTCACATTGAAGATCTTCTGAATCCTTGTCAAATGACCTTTGGCCCTATATGGCGTTATGAAGTGCCTCATATATAACAATCATATATAGGATTTTCCAATAAGGACTTGACAACTTTTTTTTTAAATAAAACTCTTAGATTCATTAATTTGAGATATTTCAAAAACTTTATTATCGGCTTGAAGTACAATCAAAAAATTTATGAATGGAACTCGACTTCGTTCATCATTCGGTCGATTCGTTGGACCCAATTTTCAACAACTCGGTCACACTTTTCGGCCGAAACGGGCGCTATTTCGCGTTCAATGTTGGCTCTGACCAACTTTATAACAATCGCCCAAAATACAACAATCTATAAAGTAATTACATATATAGAGTATATATATATATATATAATTATATATAATTTTTTAAAGATAAAGATGTATAAGTTTTGAAATACCCAACTGCCATGAGCTGATCCTGGATAATCCACAAAAATATCATTAAACTTTTTATTTCATGGCATAGCCCTTGCATGCATGTAGTGACGTTTCCCTTCCGATCTATGTAATCATACTTGCTTATAGTTGGAGGATCGATGACTACATGAGTACCGTCAATACAACAAATATCAAATAAAACGTGCAATGATTAAATAATACAATGAATCGCTGCTTTACCTATAGCCTTAGATAAATCTGCCTCGTTTTCGGAAAGAGCCTGGTTTCCTGCTTTTCCTCTTCACCGGGCCATTTAATTATTTCTGGACTTTTCCTCTGCTTATGAACTTAGTTACTATGCCAACAATCCGGTTTACAGATGACACTGAAAGGTGAAATCGGTCCGCTAAGACGCGAAAACTGCATGATTTATATGAGGCAAATCATAAGAAAACCGCTAAGTGTTTGTTGGCTCTAAAAACCTTTTGTGTAAGTAAGTTTGTGTACACACTTGATATACGGAAACGCTCTTCTAGAAGAGACTTCTTGAAATCCGATATTTGCAACGAAACTCGTTTTCACTATAATTAGGTTGGGGCTAACGCCCCCTTTATCATATAGCTAGGCACTGTATCTTCCAAATAGTTACTAACACATCTCCGCAGTATTTTTGCCGCACTGCCTTCAAATTGTTTTGCCAAGTCTCTCCAAACAGTCTCCAGCTCATCTTCCTCCCCAAAGAAAACGCTTTCATCGCTGGATGAATCTAAGAATTCGCTGATAATGATATCACTCATTTTGCTTCTAATCAAACTAATCTACGACAATAAAACTCATTAAACACCTATTACATCATTAAAGTATTAATAATTACCAATCAAATAAAAATCTTCCTCCTGCTTTGCAATTTCTTTTTTGTTTTGTTTTTAATTGTCACTTTTGACGTTTGAAATACATTTTACAACACTACAATAGGTCTGTTCCAGGACTGCAAATTTGCACAAATTTGTACAAAATCCTGTCCCCGCGGGAAAAAATTTGTAAAAGAGAACGCATTTGAGAGAGTAATTCATTTCCCCACTGTTATGATCATGGGAAGTGAGCCTAAGATAAAATCCCAAGCGACTAGAATGCCGGTCTGATGGTTAGTTCATTAGTAATGCCATCTTTCCGTGTTGGTGTCCCCATCATATTTTTCCAATATACTTCAGATTTATTAATAAAGGTTGAAAATAAATAACTTGAAGTCTTTTCCTGGAGATAAGATCTAACAGCGCTGAAGTGGGATATACCTGTGGATGCTGTTTACATAGATAGGAGTGGATTTCGCCTAAATTGGATCGTAGTACAAGTCGAAGATGCGTAGCCGAAGGTGCAGTGGAGGCGGAGTCAAGAGGTCGCCAGATTGTGCAACACATTGGCCATTTAAATTTTAGGGATATTCTTAATGACTTTGATCCAGTTGCAGGAGACAATCTGGATATCACTCTGTTGATAGAGAAGTTAGAGGAATTCGGGACTTTGTATGAGACGAATATGAATCACCATGCTTTAGCGCATTTAACCGGAGTTGCAAAAAGGTGGCGAGATTGCCTAAATTCAACCGAAAAATCGTGGGCTGATTGAAAAGAGCTACTGATTGAAACATTCCCTGTGCAAAAGAGAAAAGTGCATCTACGGATGAAGCACAAAATTACATGAAGTGTATGTATCAAAATAGGACCGAATATTATTTCGAAAAACTAGTTAAGTATGTAAAGGCGGCGATGGACAGTTCAGAAACTACTGAGTGGATAGGTGATGGCTTACATAATATCAAAATCTGTGATTACTTGGGTTCATTGAACAGATACAGAAAGCCATCGGAATTGTTACCTGACCTAATTTCGGCTATTTTGAGAGACACAACCATTAGCTTCTAGTTACCACCCCAATGCAGTTAGCAAGTCAGTTGTGAGGAATGAATCGCATGTCAAAAGGAAAGCAACTTGCTTCAGTGCGGCGTGGCTGGACATTACGCTTGTGATTGCAGGAGACCTAAGATACAGAATGTCCCAGCATCTACACCATAGAAAGTTATATATATACAAGGCGAAAGTCATCAGAAGTACATGAAAAAAGTGATGATCAACGGGAGTGAGCTGGACTGTTACATTGACATGTGTAGTAGCTGTGTCACGATGCGCAGCGATGAAGACGATCACATCGTACCAAAATGATTGCCTGCCCAACTTGGTAGGGTAGGGTAATGGAGTAGTTCGACCAGTAGAGTTGCTGACAGCAAGCTTGGAAATCGACGGAGTAAGCGCTAAGCTTGACATCCATATCGTACCCGCCACTCTGCAAGCCATACCACTTTTGGTCGGACATATATGCACGGAGCAGCGTCATATGTCTATTGTCAGCAATGCAAATGGACTGAGAGTCAAGCGCAGTCAAGAGTTTGATATTGGTGGTACCGATTGTAATACTAACAAAAAAAAAAAACAGAATTTCGCATCTTTGAATCAAATAACATTCCACAAAACTACATCGGTCATTTGATAGTTGAAACTGGTGCACCGAATGAAAACTATTACGTAGAAAGTGGGTTTCGTGAAACTGGTCAGCTTACCACTAGATGTATCGTTCAGTCAGATCCACAAGGGGTGACATTCGCTCCAGTCCTGAATCTATCCAAAGGAAACTTCAATGCAAATAAAGGTCAGATATCGGTCAGAGGGCAAGACTTCACAGATGTAGCGATGTCAGAGAATGTTCAACCCAAGCATTCGAAGGGGCTTAAGCTCGCTGTAGTAGATGTTAAAACAGATTTAGATGGAAGTGAAAAAGATAAACATTTAAATACAGTACCAGCATTTAGTGATGTAATTTGTAATAATATCTTACAGATGGGCTGTACAAAAGAAGTCAATTATTCTCAATTAAGGAGTTTCATAGGTTTGTCCAGCTACTATAGGCAGTTTGTTAAGAATTGTTCAATAGTTATAAAACCTTTAACGATCTTTCAAAGAAAGGCGATTTATTTGCTTGGGATGTAGAACAGGACGAATCATTTAACAGAATAAAAGAGTTCCTGGTGGAATATCTTATATTCCGAATTTATAATCCACATGCGAAGACAGAGCTATGTACCGACGCCAGTTCCTTCCGAGATGTTAGTCCCCGCATTGCCAGATGGTTGATGAAGCTCAGTGAATTAGACTATGAAATCGAATATTACAACGGTACCCAGAATTTTGTCGCGGACTGTTTAAATCGAAACCCACTGGAACAGCAAAAGAGGAAGACATCGCAGGGTTGCTGATATTAGGGATTAATATTCCCACGGGTTGAGTTGTCACCATGCAGCGACAGAGTGAGGAAATACTAGAGGTGCGAAATAAATTAAAAGATGGTGAGCAACCAACCCACATCAAATTTACATTGAAGGAAACGTACTACTTACCCAACATGCGAAACAAAGTAGCCGCATACATAAATCGTTGTATAAAAAGCCTTCCCTTCAGGGAAATAGATAGGATTTTTACATCCTCCAGATAAGAGCGGCTACCCATTTCACGTAGTTCACGCTGATCACTTAGGGCCTTTTGAACAGACCAAGGCTTGGAATAGATTTGTTTTTGGATTAATACGAGTAGATGGTTTTAGTAAGTACTGCTTTCTAAAGTCTGTAAATGGTGTAGATGCTAAAGAAATCATACACCATATTGTGCATACATGATTTTATTTGTCACTATGGAAAGCCGATTCGTATAATAACTGACAGAGGGATACCTTCGTAACCAAGATATTTGAAATATTCTGCAGTGATCACAACATACAACATGTAAATATACCCACGGCTACACCACGAGCGAATGGAAAGGCGGAGCGCCTTAATAGGACTATAGTCGCCTCTTTAAGCTCTAAATAAAAAGGTTTAGATTATATGTATTGGGACTTGAAGACAAGTGAGGCTCAGTGGGCGATCAACAATTCTGTTCATAATGTAACCAGGCATACACCTTCTAACTTAGTGTTAAGACTTAAGTCTATAGCCTAGGGTGTAACCCACTCACACCAGACGTATTTTTGCTGAATGAATAAAAAAGGGATCCCACTTACTATCGCGATATCGAACAGAAGTTAGAAGAGAATCGTTATAGGATAAAATCGAACTCCGATCATGCGCCACAACAATTACGGCCGGGCTTGATAAGGGTAGGGGCATCTTCCAAAGCAGTTTCACATACATTGCGGCCCATGTTCAACGGAACCTACCTAATGACCGCTACGTGGGAGACATATACGGTCAAATGCAAACCCGTCACGAACTCCTATCGACAGCTTGCAAACATTTTCCTATAATGAAGATTGAAACATAAACAATTCTTTTCCAGTATTGGTTTTTATTATTACTATACTTTTGTGATTAACATTATTTTGAATATTTGAATTATTTGCATCTAATTTTCTTTTTATCATATTTTATTTGTACCTTGAATTAATTAGTACTTAAACATGTAATTTCTAAAATAGGCTAGTACTACATATTGTAAAAATGTACTTATCTGTTCGTCCACGTCAACGTCGAAGGACTATGTATATGGATCAGGTCCCTCGTTGTTCAAAGTGTCCCGAAGTCGGAGCACCAAGTCGCTTTTTCCCCCATTCGCGCTGAGATTTATCTTATTCAACTGAGATTTGAGCTGGATGGGGTCACCTGCAATAGTTTTCGACCCATTGTATCTTTTTCAAAGAATCACAAACCATTTTTTTTTTTTGAGCATACAACAATAAGCCCTATCCCACTTTAACCAATGTAAAATGTTTGCGTGGGTACAATTAATAGAACTTATTCCTTTCAATACAATCACTTTATACTGAATTACAATTCGCTATACAATCGGTTATTTCAACCACTTTTACTTTTCTTTATCTTTTACTTAAACCACTCAATCACTCTCTTAATTCACACTTGAAATTCTACTGAATTGGGGAGGCTGATATTTATACTCGAATGACATATTTCGAGAACAATCCTCGCCATCCTGATTTGGGGATGCTGATATTTATACTCGAATGACATATTTCGAGAACAATCCTCGCCATCCAGCGTCCCATACAAATTCCCAATTTGCTACAAAATTCGATCCCATACTCCATTCAACAATGGTTGAGTCTTTTGCTATTCAAGTAATGAAATCATATTCTATTGAAATGTAGATGACGCTGTTCACATTTAAGGGATATCACAATACAAAGAAGCTGGGCCTATGCATAAATAGTTCACGAAACGGTTACAACGATTCAAAATATTCGTCAAATTTTAAATGTAAAGTTTGCAAGCAAATACGATGCTTCATCGGCAAAATCATTCTCCAAGCATATCAACTTCACAGGACCCCCTCGTCCTCTTCTCAATCACCAGTTGTAGTGAAGTCGGTGGTTGAAAGGGAATGGGCTCAAGTAATATTAGCTATAGCCATTGTTCTGGTAAAGGATGCATTAAGAGGTTTCCAATTATAACGCATTTTTTTAGATTTTGGTTCCCATGTTTGTTTTAATCAATTATTGCCAAAATTATTTCACTCAATCTACTATTTACGACAAAATTTGCTAATTGTGAAAAAGACTCTGATGAATTACTTGATGTTGACTGGTCGGCGATTGTGAGTACAATAGCTGAAGAGTCACTTTCGAAGGTCGATACTTGTAAAGCAGCTACAATATCAAGCTCTTACTGTGACACGCCAGGTTTCTGTTTCAATGACTGTCAAAAGTATGTCTATTCGATACTTCTCAAGGTACTGCCGTGAAGGAACCCTGTCAAAATTTTGCTCAAACATTGATTAAAACAGATAAAACACTAACCGATAACTCGGAATTTCTTATCCATCACAAAGCATACTTTAATTCAAAAACTAACTTTGGAAAATTATGTCCGCCTTCGAAAATTTTTTTGAAATTTGCAAACTTCAAACAAATATTTCTGAATATACAGGGTGTCCCAAAAATCAACGCCAACCTGGAAACGGGTTGGTCAAGTGGTCTTTCAAGTGTTGTGACAGCAAATCTTTACTTTCCTTCGATTTTCTTTTGTCACGTAAACCTGAGTAACTCTTCTGTAAATTACGGTCCAAAATTGAAACATAACTATATCGGTTTTAACTAAAATATTCCTTTTTTGTCCTTGAACTGACTGCACTGACAAAAAAATGTACTATGCCATTTCGGCAAGCAGCTTTGAAAGATGGCGTATTTAGTTTGGATTCCAAAATGGTATGACACTTGCTAGACTAACGCTTAATTGAGGACAAAAAAAATTATTTTGTTAAAGAAACATGCATCTCATTTATGGGGAATGCAGGTGTAATGCTAGTGCTGCAGCCAGACTGTATCATGAGAGATACCCAAATGCTCAGTGTCATCCGGATCATCGAGTATTTGTAAATGTGCACCGGTCATTCTCAGAGGGTCGCTTTCCAAATCTAATGGTTAGTGAGGGAAGACCCGTCATGCCCTACGAGGACGAAGTCTGATAAGCAATCGTACAAGAACCTAGTACTTCAGTACGTGCAATTGAAGAAAGCATAGGAGTACCCAAAATATAGCACACCGAATTCTAATGAACAACAAGCTCCATCCGTACCATGTACAGTGAGTCCAAAGTTTGCTACCCCGAGATTATCCAGAAAGAGTCCAACTTAGTCAAACGATGGTGCAGAGTTTCAGAGAAAATCCGAGATTCTTCGAAGAAATTCTATGGTCGGACGAATCAGCTTTTAAAAGGGACGGTTACATGAACCTCCACAATTTGCACGGGTGGCACGTAGAAAATCCACATTTGATGCGGGAAGATAGCTCATAGTACCGTTTTAAAGTAAACATGTGGACGGGAATTTTGAAATGTAGAATTATTGGCCCATTCGAGCTGCCGCAAAATTTGAATGCGGAGTGTTATTTAGATTTTTTGGAGAACCACTTAACAAATTTATTGGAAAACGTGCCACTTAATATTTATGCATGCATGTGGTATCAATAAGATGTATAAGAATATAAGAATACTCCAACAGGTAGTTAGGGCGATCTCTTACAATTTCGTGGCCAGCCCGTTCACCTGATTTAAATCCACCCGATTTTTTTACTGGTGAGCAGTAAAAGAAAGAATTTATTCTAAGCCGATAGAAAATTTAAACGAGTTGCGCCAAAAAATTGCAGAAGCCGTTGAATACATCAACTCCAGAAGATATGCTTGCATTGCCGCTGGAGACAAACAGTTTGAACATTTGTTGTAAGATACGAGTACAAGATCGGTTGATGGCGTTTAGTCGCGCAACAAACAAGAATTTTATAAAGCGAACTATGTGCTCTGTGATGGGAAAAAAATGAAATGAATTGACAAGGTTGGCAGCTCTATCTGTTTCACTCACACTAGTCGAAATGAAGTATTTATCCGTCTCAATCACGGCGTCACTGTCTGTCTGGCTCACACTTGATACTTATTTTAACTTACTAAAAAGATCTGGTTTCTTTATCAAAATATTTTTTTTGTCCTCAATTAAGCGTTAGTCTAGCAATCCAGACTAAATACGCCATCTTTTAAAGTTACTTTCCAAAATCGCATAGTAAATTTTTTTGTCAATACAGCCAGTTTAACTTGGATGATTAATGATTTTCAGATACATAGATGGACAAATAAGGAATATTTTAGTTAAAACCGATATAGTTGTCTTTCAATTTTGGACCGTAATTTACAGAAGAATGACAAAAAAAATCGAAGAAAAGTAAAGATTTGCGGTCCCAGCATTTGAAAGATCGTCACATGGTTTCAGATTTTTAAATTTTTTTTTGAGTGCCAATAATTTTAAAAGTACATGACTTAGATTTTTTTTATAATTTTTTGATAACCGACACAACTCGACCTATAACCCGTTTCCGGCTTGACGTTGATTTTAGGGACACCCTTTATATACCGCAATAGCCCAGAAATTATTAACAGAAAATGACAAATAGTATCCATGTGCATTAAAGAAAGAGACTTATTTTGTTCTGAATGGTTTAAAGACCCAATTTGTGGTGAGCATCGGTTACCGATCGGTTTCATGATTTTTGTGTTGTTAAGAAAAAATTGTATTTGGACTAGCAAAAATGCCAAAAAATGTCCAAAAAGGTAAAACTCAAAACAAACGACTTGAAAATTTAATGAACATATAAAAAAAAAGTAAACACAATCGGCCGATGTTTGGTTGAAAAAAAAAAATAATATCTGTGCTAACCTAACACCTAATATTTAACACCTTAATGTTACCCCGCAAGTGTGCTTGCGAGTCTGTGGGTTGACACGACTGGAGATTCCCTGTCGTAAACGAAGCTACTGTAAAGCGCCCTGTATACGCTAAAACTTGGTACTAGTAAACATGGTACCACTAAAACCCGCAGACGCTGAGACCAATTCACTCCAACATAATAGGACACATCTCTCCACAAAGATGGTAGGCTGTGAAAACACTTGAAAAATTTTTTCCAAACATCAGAATTTGGAATATTCGCCATTTTTCCCGACTATTTTGTGTGTGAACACAACGAAATTCACTGATAAAATAGCTTGCTCGAGTAAATGTTGAGAGATGAGAGCGCAGACACTGAAACATAGTATCAGCAACACAAAACTCCGCCCACAAACATCGACAAAAATCAAACCAGTTTTGATTTTAGTGAGACCAAATTCTGATGTTGGTGACACCAAGAAATTGGTACGCGTACCAGCCTGCAGACGATCAACATCAGCTAAAACTTGGTTGGTGGTACCATGTTTACTAGCACCAGGTTTTAGCGTCTACAGGGCGCTTAATGTTTCGTTAATCCAAACCACCTTTAAGACGAATATCGCGCTGATTCGAATCTCAATTTTCTTTCATTATGTACTCTACAATCCGAACGTACCCAATTTTTGTACGCTGTAATCTGAATTCCAACTACAAAAAAAAACATACAAATGCATTGGTTTTTACAGTAATTTGGCTAATGGATACTTTGGTCGTTAGGAGACATTCTCATTGTCCAATCTTTTTTCCCGCTTTTTGCATGCATTGGGGTCTTGTTCTTGCCAGTTAAACACGTGTCCAGACGTTTAGTCAATGAAATATTAGGCAGTTTTTATTGGTTGGTATAACTTTGCTCTGAAGTGTCCAATAAGAGAAAACATATGTTAATATTGCATTTTCTTAAATTTTAAGCAGCAACAAATATGGATGGTTTTGATTAAATAATCGCCTAGTGTTTTCCTCTTCGTCCTGTATTCATTAGTCCGAATAATTCGATAATCCGGATATGTACCCCCTTGCAATAATTGATTCGGATTAGCGAGATATTACTGTATATCCAGCATATCTCAGATATCAATTTTTATGACAATCGTAAGAGCCGGTTTTGAAGGATTTTTTTTTAAAGTGTTCCGTAGTTAACTACCCCTAATTTTACAGTTAAAGCTTAAATTTAAATTTCTCTTTTACTGAAAAGTTATCGATTTTTTATGAGTCCTCCCGCTAAAAAAAATTATAATTGTTCACCGCCCATATATGTATTTTGTAAGATGATCGCAAAAAAATAGTTTCCACCCTCGATGTAGGTATTATCAATTCGTACATAACAGCATGTACATATGTACTCGTACGTAGTACGTAGTTCTAGCTATGAATGCTATGAGTACGCTAGTTATCGAAAAAGGTAGGCATATGTTAATAATCGAGTTAACTTTGTTTTTTGTTTCTAAAAGCTCTATTTTTGTAGTACTATTGGTGTTTAATTGTTTTAACACTTCGAGAGATAGTACTTCTTCTGTTCTGCTCATTACGGATGATGGTTGTAGGATTGCAGGCATCAGCTGGTGATCTGTTACCTGATTTGTTGTGATTTTTCTGTCACCAATTTCGATTGTTATGTTCGAGTGTCTGATGATGTAAGTGCCTTTAAGGACTACTGTTTCATTATCAATTGTGACTGGTCCCTCGAATTGATTAAGCAGTAATATGTCTGTTGTGATCTCTTCTATAGGCTGGATGTGTTGATTGTTTGCGATCGTACACGTAGGTTCACGACTTTTTAGAAGCTTCGGGATGCAGGTGGTGTTGCTGATATCAATGACATTCTTAAGTCTACATACAGAAAATTTATTATAGGTTTCACACGGCTTAGACATACCAAATATTTTTTCATTACAATTCAAAATTGAATCAAATGGGATTTTGTTAATCTTATCATTTAATTTAACAGCTCTTAATAAATAAACGTTGCATATTTCTCTTTTATTTGTAGGTAAATCTATAATGTAAATTAAATTCTTTGCATCGGTTGCAATTCTGACATTTGCAAACTCTAATGCCTCATCTAAGTTAACATATGGTATTTTTTCGTTTTTTAATATCTGTTCAGTTTCGTTAATTTCATTACTTGAAAGTATAAATGAGTTAATTATATTGGCCATGGCCCAATAAATAGCATTTGACAAATTAAGAAGAAATTTCTTTTAGAATTTCTAGTTTATATTTAATTTAATAAGTTCACTTTCTAAATTTGTATTTTCTTTTACTGACTTTAAAATCTTATTAGTAACATTAGTTATTTCACTTATCTTATCTAAACTTAATTTATTTATGATTAACTGATTATTATTATTGGATAACACATTGTTTATTTTATTTGTTAATATTTCGTGGTCGTGGTGATCGGGATTTCCCGCGATCCATTTCCACGCACTACCTATGAAATCAAGAGAGCGTTTCGGTCGTTTAATAATTTTTAATTTAAGTAGGTAATTTTTTATGCGAAGTATTTCAATGGATATAATGGGTTGGATAGGATTGTCGGATGGGATATCGTTTGATGCTTCTTCTAACTTCCTTAGGATTTCGTCATAGGATTCAAGATCGACTATGTGGATTATTTTGAATGATCCATCTTGCAGTTTGGCTTGGCCAGTTTTGATTTTAATTAGTTGGGATTTTGAATAATCTAGTATTTGGATATTTGCACAAGGGCACAATAAACCTGTTGGAAAGGAAATCATTTTAATTTTTAATTAAACTTTTGTGCACCGTTTTGCCGGATTCAGTAAGAACGACTTTATTTTTATTTTCTTTTACTGTTTTGTTTAAAGCGAGGTGATAATTTTGTGCCTAATCTTTTATTTATTTTTACATAAATAATTTCACCGGGAGAATAATCTTTTATTGGATGCCTCTTTTGATCGTGGTACTTTAAGTCATTATTTAGCTTTTCCTGTAATCTTTTAATGTTGTCCTGTCGTGCTTTTTCGTACTGTTCGGGATCGGTACTAACGTGTCTTCCGAAAAATACCTCAATAGGTTTTTTTCCAGTCGTTGAGTATATAGAGTAGTTGTACTCGTATACAGATCGATCCAAGAGTTCTAGGAAGGAATTGTGGGTGCAATTTGTTTTTAGACAACGCATTATTTCTGATAGTGTGGAGTGGAATCGTTCTACTTGTCCATTCACACTACTGGAATATGGGGGTGTTTTGAATATTTCTATTCCTAACTGGTCTTGAAGCATGAAACATATGGATGATGAGTTGAATGATTTCTCATTGTCAAAGACAACAATTTTTGGGACACCGAAAGAGAATAATATTTGTCTTAGTGGTTCTTTGACATCTTCAGTAGCTTTAGATTTTAAAAGTTTTGTCTGAGCATATTTAGAGAATTTCTCTAAGGCTGTAAGCACAAGATGCTTCTCAGTGGAATATATGTCCAGGTGAATGATATGTCCGGAGAATTGTGGAATAGGAGTAGCGTTAAGCACTGGTTTACTTGGGTAGCGATCGTATTTGTGCTCTTTACATACACCACATTGTTTGACAAGTTTGTTGATCTTAAAACTCATTTGAGGGAAATAGAATTTTTGTCAGATTTGGGCTTTGTTTTCCTTAGGATTTCTATGTGCTCTTGCATGGGTATCTAAAATAATGTTTTCTTTACTATAGTAGGGTTGATTGAAACAAATTCGGCGAATATTGGGAAAGGGGTATTCAATTCTATGGGGAATTTCTTCTCCAACTAGAAGGATAAGTTGATTCCTAAAAACATTGATGGGTGCTTCTACGGATTGGAGTAGTCAATGGGATGAGCTATCGTCACTGTGTTGGGAGGCTGAAATAGAGTTTACTTGTGGGATTCTTGAGAGCGCGTCGGCGACAACGTTCGTTTTGCCGGGCTTATACTTGAGTTCGTAGTTGTACTCCTCAAGTATTGATTTCCACCGTTTCATCTTACCGTTGTGGTTTTTGTGACTAAGAGCGAAAGTAAGCAGTTGGTGGTCGGTAAATATTGTAACTTTTGCGGAACCGTAAAGGTAATTTCTCAAGGAAGTGAGTGAACAAATTATCGCAAGCATTTCTTTTTCATTTGCTGCATATCCTTCTTCGGTTTTCTTTAACGTCCTTGAGATAAAAGTTATAGGTTTTCCATCCTGTTCTAATACAGCGCCAATCGCATAATTGGAAGCGTCTGTAGTAAGGTGGAACTCTTTATAGAAATTAGGGTACATTAGAATTATATCGTTCGATACTAGTGAATTCTTTATTCTCGAGAATGCCTCCATGGCTACGTCATCTAGGGTGATGATTTTCTTGCTTGAAAGATTCTTCGAAATTCGCCCGTCCTCTCCTCTCAACAGAGATGTTAGTGCCTCGCTAGTTTTGCGTATTCCTTTATAAATCGTCGGTAATAACCGGACAATCCAAGGAAAGATCTTAAATCTTTGAGGGTTTTCGGAGGTGGAAAATTAACAATTGCTCGAACTTTTTCTGGATTCGTTTTTATGCCTTCCGACGAAATGACAAATCCAAGGAATTCAACTTCATTCCGTAAGAATTCACATTTATATATTTGTACCTTCATATTCGCTTTTTCAAGAGTATGAAAACTTTTTGGATGTTTTCGAGGTGCGTCTGTTCGTCTTCGCTAAATATTACAATATCATCGATGTATATATAGCATATTTTACCAATATGCTCCCGAAGTACATCATCTAACGTTCTTTGAAAGATAGATGGTGAATTTTTCAGCCCAAATGGGAGTCGTGTAAACTCGTATTTTCCGTTGTCGACGGAAAAGGCTGTCTTTTCTGTATCAGATTCTTTTAGAAGAATCTGATGAAACCCGCTTTTAAGGTCTAACACAGTAAACCACTTGCTTTTTCCGAGTTGAGAAAGCACCTCATTAATCTCCGGTATGGGATAACGGTCAGGGATGGTAACCTGGTTTAACTTCCTGTAATCAATGACAACTCTGTACTTTTTTTCGCCTGATGCATCCAATTTTTTTGGCACTATCCAGATTGGGGAGTTGTAAGGTGATTTTGATGGTCTGATTATTCCATTGTCGAGCATTTCTTTTATTTGTCTATCAACCTCGTCCTTTAAAGACATCGGGGAAGGGTAATATTTTGAATGAACCGGGCCATCGGTTGTAGTTCGTATCTCGCCCCTGACGATTGTGGCGTATGTCAGTTTTGTATCGGGGTCAGCAAAGAGAGTAGGAAACTTACTTATTATTGATTTCAGAGCAAATTGTTGTGTTTGATTTAGGTGATTAGTTCTTATGGATATTGAATTGACACTTTGAGAGGTTTGTTGTTTTATATGGACTTTAACTTTGTTTTGGATTAACATGAAATTTTCTTTCGTGTGGATTACAGCCGATAGCTCCTTAAGGCTATCGTTCCCTAGAATTCCAAGAAAAGAAGTGAGACAAGGCAATAGAAAAAATTTAATTTTTGTGTCGTTCAGACCAAACAGATTGACGAGTGTGTGGTGTGAAACTCGTACGTTTCCACCTATTGAATTTGCATAAAAATGTTTTTGGTTTGTTATTGGATTTTTTACCAGTGAGGGTTGTATATAATTCTTATTGGAACCTGTGTCAATAAGAATCTTTAACACTTCGTCGCCCTTTTTGACTTCGAAATAGGGAAGCGACGAGTCGGCTAGCCTAAAAAATGAATATCACTTAATTGTGGTATAACTTCAGGTTGGGACTTGAGGATGGTTTTCTGTACTTTCTTGAACTTGTGAATTTATGTAATCCCTTAGGTTTTGTTCATAAGATATGTCATTTCTTACAATTTCAGTATTGTATTGAGTAAGTTCATTTTGAAAAGACGTGTCTACGTTAAAATTTCCTTGCATCTCATATGGATTAAATTCTTGTTGAGGATTATTCGGGATATCAATACTGTATTGATCAGATGGATTTTGGGAATACGTATCTAGATGGAAGTTCCTTTGCATTTTTTGTGGGATATTTTGTTGAGATGGTATGTATGGCCTTTTTTGTGCTACTGGTCCATTTCCTTGAGGTCTGTTCATGTAGTTTACTCCCATGGTAGATGTTTCCATAGGTTCTCCTTTATGCGGTGGCCTTGGTGGTGGTTGAGGAAAATTTCCGTGATTCTGATTTACTTGGTGTCTGGGTTGGTTCGGGTTATAATTTTGACGTTGGACATTAAAATTAGGTAGTTGTTGGTTATAATTCCTGGGTTGTTGATTAAAACCTGAGTTTCTAGTGGGTTGCGGAATGTATGCGATTTGAGGGTAAAACGGCATTTGCTGTCTGGGTATCCCTACGAGGAGGAAGAGGTGGAGGGTAGTTCGGATTTACTTTTTTACCTTGGTTATTTGCGTAATTGGTTCGGTAATTTTGGTTTTCTAGCCTAAGGCATAGATAAAGTGCTTGGGGTAGGTCGGCTGGTTCACGTATGCCGAGCAATCTGGGCAGATCCCCTTTCAATCCTCGTATGAAAGAGGCTTTATCCCTGTAAGTCTGCGTCAAGAGTGAAAGTGCTTCAGGGCCAACATTCATACACGATATCGAATTTTCATATAATTTCATATAAGTGTAAAATCCTATCAACGCTCTTCTTCCAAGAGCTGAATTCACCGGGCTGTCCAGAGAATTCTCTGAGACAGCGGACAACATCTGGTATTTTATCGAGGTCTGATAAGTTTCCTCGGTGATGAGCACCGATTGTTTGATCAATGCCATGGGAAAGGTCTGTGTAAGGATTTAGAATGTTTTGTATTAATCTTGGGCCTTGATTATTTAATATCTCAGTTACGATAGATGCGATTAATGTATGAAGTGCCGGTGTGGCATTTGGCTCTTGTTGATTAGGGTTTTGTTGGGGATTAAGGATGGATGGTCGAATTGGATTTTCGTTTGTCATTTTAAAAATTTAATTTGAACGCTTCTTGTTTTCAAATGGAAATATGTACTGATAAGAACTTAATGTTATTTAAACGTAACTCTTAAAAAATAACTTTAACGTGTTTCACTTTTATAAAACTCTACTAGGCTTATATTATAATTAGTAACAAGTAAATGCTTTTGTATGGAAAGAGTTTCTTTCTTAAACTAAAACTTATTTTATAAAGTTTTTAGAGCTATTTTAAAATAGGTTACAAGTAAAAACTTCTTACGCTAATAATAATAGTTTCATCGTGTCCCCCGACGGTAGCTTGGATTTCCTCCTTTTTGCGGCTGCTACTTAGGATCCTCAGTGTACACTTTTTCGGATTCTCTCCTCTTTTCGGGGATTGAACTTGGGTTCAAAACGGTTTTTTTTTTATTTCCGTTTTTATGTTTGGACCACAGTTTCTTCACACAGCACTACCGCGGCACTACTTGAGGGCGTTTGCGGATCGCGACACTTTTTTACGCTTCGCGCCTGTACTTTACGCGACACTACTTGAGGGCGTTTTGCGTTTTTATGTGTTAGAATAACTGGGTCCCTGCTCGGGCGCCAATTAAAACATTACATTAATGTTTTTTTTTAAAAATTATTTTTTTGGAGGTTGGAACCTCTAAATAAAGAATCGAGTCAAAATTACAACTGGACTTAAACTTAATTTATAATTATAATGAAACCTATGGAATTTCTATGTACGGCATGAACCTGGTGTCGAATGGTGTTTCAGGTGCTGTGTCAGCAACATGATGGTGGAGCATGTCCGGTGCATAACTCTAGGTGTTTCTGAGAAAGTGTTTGATGACACTCTGGGAACGTTGACTGCTGCTGTTTAGATGATGCGCATGTAAGGTGTTTGATGACACTCTGGGAACATTGACTGTTGACTGCTGTTGTTTAAACGACGCGCATGTTGGATATCGAATGACTCTGTGGGAACGGGTGATGCGCATGTTGATATTTGCAATTGTGGATTGTTGGTGTTAACTTGTAGCTGGTTTCAAATTGTTTATGTAACATGCTTTTCCTCTACCATTCTAGATCAGTATATTTCTCTTATCTGTGACTGAGATAAACGATTAAATTGTGAATTGTTACTGTATTGAATAAGGCGATTTGTATTGAAAAAAATAAGTGCTAACATTTTTACCCACACAAACATTTTACAGTATAATAAAGGTAAAAGTAAAAGGAAAAATATCTTAAGCTGGTGAATATTTATTTCAACGTGGTGAAAAAGTGAAGATCTATTATCTTATATATATGATATATATGAAAAAAAACTTCTTTTTCTTTGTTTCAAATGCACAAAAAGGGGATAGTTTTAGAATAAAATTAAAAAAGGACCTAAGAATCATATTTTGAACGTTTCATTTGAAGATATAAATTAATTGCAGCTATTATAATTCTAAAATCAAGCGTAAGCTTGTATTCTAAGTCAATTGTAAAGGGTCTTTCAATTGTGTGTGTGAGATATCATCGACATTTGTTTTTCATTTGAAAGGCCTATCGATACCATTATGTACGGAATGTAACATCGTTCAAATGTCCGCAGTGCCTTCCCTGGGTGGCGCGCATCTGAAATCTCCAATTTTCCATGACTCTAGGGTATAAATCAGGCTGCATTTGACCGATGGCATGAGTTATTTTGGCTTTGAGGGCCGATGTAGTTGGCGATATATTTATGGCATCGACCTGTGGTTTCAGAAAACCCCAGAAGAAAAATTCTAATGGGGTCAAATCGCACGATATCGGTGTTACTAGCAAGTGAGGGACTTTATGTATCAACCTCAACATTTGAGCGACACGCTGGGGATCGTTGTCCTGTTGGAAGTAAAAATCTTTCGCGATAACCATTTTTTGTGCATTTTGAAACAAATTTTCCTGCTAAATTTTGTTTCCTTTGTGGTCGATATAGCCTGAATAAGTGCACATTTCCACACTATCTCTTTCTTTTTCAACTTTACGCTGAATGTCTTTGGATTTGGAATCCTTACAGGAACCATGGTGTTCTTTTGTCCCACTATAAAGACTTTCTTTTTCTGGCTCTATCAAATAGAATCGGTGGTTCTAGAAGGTGACTCTTAAGTCGTCCAAAGTCCACTACTATTCCATGTTCTTTCATGAAATCTGTACCAATAATGTACTCGTCACACATGTCAGCCATCAGAGAAACGTGAGAGAAGGCTATTCCGGCTGGATTTGTATGCGGACTTCACCATATACCGTAACCGTTTCTCCCGTAGCTGTTCTCAAGCTGTAACGGTTGGTGTTATGCAACCAGGATTTCTGCATCAGATCTCTCCTGATGATTGAGGCCGTGACACCGGTAGCTATTGCTGTCATCCATTTCTCCTTTCCACTGACTACTTCTTTTTTCTTTTTTTTTTTATTTATTTATTAGTGTATCAATATACAATTCAAAATTGCAATTAATAAAAAGGAAGACCAAACAGCAGCAAAGGCTTTCGACTCTAGAAATAAAATAAATTAGTTAAATAGTTATTTTTAGGATTTTAATAATTTCTTCTTTCAAAATATTGCTTTTGTTTGGTTCTTTCAGTAGATCCATGAGATTACAGTTGATAGGGAGCGCTTGGGGTTGTGGGTGTCCAGATAAGACGCATGGGTTTAGAATGTGGGTTACAGTAATGGGATTCATGCAATTCGGACAGGTAGGTGAAGGTTCTTTTTTAAGTAGGTGTTGGTGGGTGAGTGTGGTATGGCCAAGGCGTAGTTGGATAAAGGTTCTGAGGTCAGTTTTTGTGATGTCTGTTGGATATTTAGGCTGAATTTTTAAGGGGTTAATAGAACTGTAGTGGTGTTTGTAGTGTTCCCAGTTCAGTAAAGAATTTTTGTGACACTCCACATTGATGTGTCTCTTTAAGTCAATATAAGAGAAAGAGTTGAAAGTATAGGTGGTGGCTTTAAGTGTTGCGTTTGCGGCTGCGTCAGCTAGTTCATTGCCCTTTATTCCTACATGACCCGGGGTCCAAATCAGCTTGATTTTTTTCTTAGCTTTTGAGAGAGTGTCCCGGATTTTGGCTATGGTATTTGTGTCATTTCTTGGATTAGCAATAGCCTTTAGCACTGACAGACTATCTGAGCATATGGCCCATTTCCCTTTATTTAAGGTACATTTCTTTGAGGCTTCAAGGATAGCTAATGCTTCAGTTGTGTAGATGGAGACAATGTTTGGTAGGATGCCTTGCGTTACGATTGAACCATCTTGGTCTACGACTGCAAAGGCAGTGTTCGTATCTGTTTTAGAGCCGTCTGTGTACATAAAGTTCAAACTTTTATCCGTCAGATCATTGAAGATTTCCAGGAATCGAGCTTTAAAAATGGTGTTGCAAGTCTGTGTTGCCAAGCTGTGCTTGTGGATGTGTTGTGGTTAATTGTGCTTGTGAAATCGTTAAAGCTTTTTAATTTACTGCTTTTTAGATTTCATTTTAGAATTAATTGGGTCAGCTTTATAAGCCAGGTGTGTTTCTTGGAGCGAAATAATGTCATATTTACGTTCTTTGATTAATAGGGTAAGTTCAGCGTAATTGTTCATGAAACCATTAAGGTTCCATTGTAAAATATCGAGGGAGTTAAATTTTTTGTGTTGTCTGTTGTTTTAGCGTTCAATTATTAAGTGTCGATGGCTACACTTGCGGAGGCGACTGCAGTTTCTACCACTCGTGGTGGGTAGCTCTGCGCTCCCTACCGCAAGCAGGGCCGTCGACGTTGAGGTTTCCGTAGTTATGTTATTATGAGTTTCCATTTTTATTAAGAGAGTTGGGTAAGTAAGAGTTAGTGTTTAGAGGATAAGTAAGAGGTTTGTCTGTTTGAGAAAGAGATAAATTATTATTACTGTTAGAGAGCGAGGTGAGATAATTCGTGTTTGTTGTGGTAGATTTTTTATCAAGATCGATACAGGTTGGTTTAGTTTGTAATGAGTCTATGGTTTTTTTTTTTTTTTGGTTTACTGAGAGAGAGAGCATTGAATATGATGTGGATGGTGATGATGGGTTAGAGGTTTTTTTTGTAGGTGGACAGATGTTTTTTGGTGATGGTGTTTGTTTATTATCGGTAGGCTTAGTTTGGGAAGAGATTGTGGGAAGAGGCAAATTGTGAGATTGCGGGTTATTATTATTATTAGCAATTGACTTTTTAACTCGTTCGGCGAGAGAAATAGGTTTAGAAATATGCTCTGGATGTTGGGAGTTGTATATGGATCTAGCTGCAGGCATACTGCACTTGTTTTTTTGTTTTTATAATTAATATTTCTTTATTTTGAATGAATTTAGAACATTCTTTTGAGGATGAAGAGGGCTTATCTAAGCAATTTGCACACATTAATCTTGTATAGGTTTCGGGTTCGTGTGGTGGTAGACTGCAATTGATGCAAACTTTTGGTCTGGTGCATCTCTTTGTAGTATGCCCGAGTAGTTGGCAATTATGGCATCTCATTGGTGAAGGAACATATTCCTTAACCTTGTACCATCCAATTTCTACGGTTTCGGGAATATGGTATACCTCAAAGGTAAATACTAATAGACCGGAAGGTCCAACTTTATCATTGATTTTCTTTGTGAACTTATACACTTCGGTTACTCCCTGTGATTTCATTTCTGAAATAATTTCTGTTTGGTTGACGTTATTCAACCAAGGCGCAAATACGATGCCCTTAGAGGAATTTAGTTGTTTGTGGAGAGTAACTGTCACGGGACTTGAGCTAAGTTGTTTGTTTTTAAGAATTTATCGGCAATTCGTTGGTTTCTTGCTAATAGGAGAATGCTACCGTCTTTTAATACTGATATTTTGTCGTATTCAGTGCTGATAGCATCAATTGATTTGCTTAATACAAAAATACTTACGGACGAAAGTTTTTTATCATCACTTTTTGCTGATACCACCACAAATTTAGGATTTTTTATATTGCGCACAACGGGTAACTCTGGGTATTCAACCGGAGAGCAAGCACGTTTATTTTTTTTTGCTTTTTGGGATTCAGATGACAAATCAGAAAGAATGTCAAACTGATTCCCGGCAATTAGTCTTGGCCCTGGTGGGCCCATGCCGTTAAAAAAACTATGGGAGAGTAATTAATTAATCAACCACGAGGTAGATGGAAAAAAGGTTTTGGGGAAAGTGAAAGGGGGGACAGTACTCTGTCGAAATGAGTCTGGAACTGAGAGTGAGCAGATAACACAGCAGGCAACAACGGAATGTAAACGCTACAAGAGCCAGACGTTGACTGCTTCTTTTTTTTATTGCACACTTTATTTCAGTCTTAGCACAAGATTACATAGCAAATTCAATAATACAGGAATTCAAAACATAAATAGTTAAGTACAATCTCTAGCCTAAGTGGCAGTGATAAATGTACTGTTTATATTGACAGAAAACAAATAATTAATGGAATATAATTATTATAGTTGTTGAGGGGAGAATTCAATATACCAAAAGAATAAGGAGATAAAACTATTATGTAAACAATTAAGTATTAAAAGAACAAAATTCATTTACGAACAAATTGTTAATATTTGAATAATTAAAGGATAAGAGCCATTTTTTAATACCATTATCAAATTTCACTGTTTCACATCTTAGAGAATCTGTAAGTGAATTAAACAGACGGGGTGTTGAAGCAAGATAAAATCGTCCAAAATGAACTTTATAAACTGATGGAACTACAACAAAATTTCTAGAATTACCCCGCAAATCGTAAGTATCAGTGTTTTGAACTATGTAAGAACCCGAATTTTGGAAAAATATTTCAAGAACTTTATAACAAGAGAGATGTCTTAACGGAAGAGTTTTAAAGTTGCTGAACAGATTAAAACTTGGAGTTCTGCGGTTTAATCTGCATAAAATTCTAATTGCATGTTTCTGCTTTAATAATAAAGGATCGTTTTTAGTAAAGTAAGCACCGCCCAACAAGTGATACCATATTCCAATTTAGATTTTAATAAACCCTTGTACACAAGTTTTAAGGTTGAATGATTACAATAAAGACTAAGGTGATACAGTTGTCTTACTACTTTGTTAAGATATTGTCTTAGATAATTTGTATGTTTGGACTGGAGCCCTGCATGAGTGGAGTCAAAATACTGTGCACAGTAGTCAACTCATTCACACTGATTCAGATTCAAGAATCCTACCACAGTAAAATATGAATCTTTGAGTTAATGAATTATATAGTGTGCTATGAACACAAATCAATCATTGCTTATGAATGAATCCGAATGAATCATTAGTTTCCTATGACTCGTGTGGATCATGTTTCATGATCTAGAATGTGCGGTATCAATTCACTCACAGTAAATCACAGTAATTCATGTACTCCTATTGAAATGGGTTTTTTGTATTTTTTTTTTATTTTGATTATTCTGTACGTGTTGCAGCATTTTATTTAAAAGCAACATATGTACATATGTATGTATGTATATGTTACATATTAATTTATTAAGAAGGCGCAAACTTAACGAAAATGTATTTTTTTGCGATATTTCACTAGAAACGAGAACGGAGTAATTGTGAGTATTTACTATGTATATATAGAAGGAAACCGCTGATATTTTTGGAATCTCCTTTTTCTTAATTGTTGCGCTTTATTACAACAGTTTTTTTTTCGTTTATTACTTCCGGAAGCGAAAAATTATTTTTTAGTTTAAGATTTTGGAGGCTAGTATGTATTGAACTTAATATTATGTGTTTTATTACATTATAATTAAAGGATAATGATTAGGCGAGTTAATTATATTTTCTTCCACTCATAAAAAATATGAAGGAACGAATGAGGATTTGGCAATTAGGTCGTAAAATTCAAAAAACTTCAAAAATTAAACATCTCATTAAATGTTACTTTTCTAAAATTATTTTTCTTAAGTAAACATATTCCTTAAGAATATGTACGTACATATATTCATTACGTGCTGCATATTTTCTATTCCCACTTATTATTTTCTCCAACCGTCTTTCAAAACAACGAATCAAATGCAATCACAGTGAATCACAATGAATCACAGCACTCACAACACACGAAAAATAACTCCTTACTGCAGTTACTGTTCGAATCACAAACTGTGAGGTATGAAAGACATAAAAATGAATCTGAATGAGACTGAATCATTTCAAATCACACGATTCATTCTGATTCATTCAGAGTCATTTTTAAATGAGTTGAGTTATTTGAAGTTTGACTCCACTCATGCAGGGCTCTAGTTTGGACCAACTTAGCTTATTATCCAAGATTATACCTAGGTATTTAAAGCTTTCGACAGATTCTATCTTAAAGCAATTACTGCAACAGGCTTCATAGTTAAATGAAGAATAATTATCGTTATTATCCGATAACCGAAAGCGGGTAGAACCTGGAGAGTGATAGAATAATGGTAAATCGTTACAATTTGTGATATTAGTATTAAATACCATGAATTTTATTTTATCATTAATAATGAGCTTATGAACTGAAAACCATTTTTTCAGTAAATCAAGATCATAAATTACCTCTAGAAATGCATTTAAAAAGCTTTTGTTTGAATATGAAAGTGCATTATCGTCAGCAAATGCAGGTACTTTACCATTAAATGGTTGAATGAACAAGGAATTCACGTAAATCAAGAATAAAATAGGACCTAGAACTGATCCTTTTTGGAGAGCTATAAATATTTTTGTATCTCACCATTTGCTGACGATTATTTAAATATGAAGCAAACCAGTTATATATATTACTTCTAAAACCGGAATGAAAAAGTTTGTCTAATAATATTGAGTGATTTACGATATCGAACGCTTTAGTAATATCTATAAAGAGAGAAGCCGGAATCTCAGCTGTTATTTTTTATAAAACAGCTTCAGTCGACAATCCACTTCTGAATCCGAATTGACATTCACTAAAAAAATGCGTTCTTTCTAAAAATGATAATATTCTTGACTACTCAAAAATTTTTTTAAAAAACAGATATAGGTCTATAGGTCTATAATTATTCAACATTGTCTTGTCGCTTTTTTATGAAGTGGTAATACTATAGCCATTTTCAAGTTTTGAGGGAAAACTCCCATTTGAATACTTGTATTAAAAATATAACATATGTCGTCAGAGATTTGAAATGAAAAAATCTTGCGATCCTGTTAAAAGACGTGGTCTTAGAAGTTTTAGAAGAGCAAATTAATTTATGTATCTCAAAAGGACTGAATGGTTTACAGAAAAAAACTCTCTGTTTGACTTTGTAGATGAAATAAGTCACTATTGGTTGAGTTCTGAAAAGAACTAATATTACAAAAAAATGCATTAAATAAATTAGAGATTTTCAAAGGATTAGAGATAGTTGAGTTGATCACGTTCAAGACAATATCCGCTTCAGGAGTTTTTCTATTAAGTATTTCGTCAACAACACGCCATTGTTTTTTGGGATTACCAAGACTTGCTGTTATTTTATTACGATAATAAGTATCTCTGTAATAATCTTAAGCTCATAGTTTAGTTTTTTTATAAAATTGTCTGAGTAATTCTAGACTAGATTCGGATGTTTTTTAACCAAAAAGCTAGGTTTATGTTTCCTTCTAATTTTTTTCAGAAATCATTCAAGGCTCATTGATTGATGATATTTCTGCGTCTTGTAATCTGTTTTCTGTTCGCCATATGAGACTGTAGCTTTCTTAAGAAAATGTCAAAGGCAGATAAAAGATCAGTTGTACAAAAAACTTCATCCCAAATTCAAAATTTAAATTAATTCTTAAGAACATTATAATTGATTTTGTCAAAAGTTTTTAGCACGGTTGATTCAGTTCGTGGAACATTATTATCTAAGAACTGAATACTTGTTAAAGATTGATCTGTTACTTGAAGGTCAACTGTCATAGTTTTAAAGATGGTTTTATTATTGCGGTGGACCCTAGCAAATATGTGGTCTAAACAGGAACTAAAACGAGTAGGTTGAGTTAGCAAAGAATCGAAACCTAATGCAGATAGCCTTGGCAAGAAATGGTCAACATCAGTTGAATTAAACAATATATTAATATTAAAGTCACCGATTAGAATTATATTTTTACAATTCTGAAGCTTCAAAAACTCATAAAATTCTTTCAAAAAAGATTTAACCGAACATCCGTGAAGTCTGTAAACACAAAAAAACAATAGCAAGAACCAGAAAGGACACAATTTAAGGCCATTATGTCACCACTTTGCAAATTATATGTTTTAATTTTTATGTCTCCTATATCATTTTTGATTAATACTCCAACACCGCCAGCTGCATACGAATCATTACATGTTGCGTCAAACAAAAAATTTGGAATATTAAAATCAAAAATTTCATTCTCAAAAATCCAGATTTCAGAAACAAAAATTATATCTGGTAAATGGTCTAAAGATGTGAGATGGGTGAAAAATGTGTCAAGATTCTTTCGCAAACTGCGAATGTTTCGGTGGAGATATTCTGAGAAACCAGAATATTGTTCATTTTTTGAATAATCTTTACAGTAACAATTAAAATGTTCGGAATGAAAAGGAAGGTTTGCATTAATATTATTTAAACTAAGAGAAGATATACAAAAAGCATTATTTAAATGAATATTAGTATCAGACATAATTAACAGATTAAAATGTAAGTTCTAACTTCCTCAACTTTTTGCAAATCTTCAAAAGAATATATTTTTATAAATTTATCTCCTTCCTTTATCCGAATGAGAACGGTGGAGTTCCTTACCCAAACAAATTTGCATTTGTTCTTACATTTGAGTTCAATTGCTTTATTTAACAGGGATCGGTTATACTTTGTGAGGAAATCATTCATGAAGATCTTGATGTTGGTGTTAGGTTTTTTGCTATCTCCACTGTCATTGTTGAGCGCATTTGAAAGCTTCTCTCTGTGCAAACGCATTTTCGTCAATGAATCAATTTTCCGCTCTAGAGACAAAAACTTGACGCACACGATGCTGCTCTTTTTGTTATGTCCCACTTTAGCTCTCCGTATAACGCATGAGACAACTGCATCAGAGGTGGATCGAACATCAATAACTTCAAATTATTTATTGCAGTTCTCCACAACGTTGGAAAAATCAACATCAGGAGGTCAACGATATCCACAGCACATTGTCTCTCTTTTTGCTCTAGGAAGTTTATTTTACTTTCCAGTGATACCACCTTTTTAGTAAGAGAATCATTGCTAGCTTCCAAAAATTGAATTTTTTCCAGAGCATCCAAGATTGTCTTTTTAAGCTCCAGTATTTACCTTAGAAGCATATGGATAGTCACCGTTTTGTCTCCCACATTGTTGTCGCTAAGGTTGGATGGTGTTGCCGTTATTATTGTTTTGGTATTCCTCAGGAGAATCCATAAGAATAGAATTTCTTTGCAGAGAAATGCATAAAATGTGTTTGAACACTTGACTACTCTTTGTATAAAAGTCAATCTCTTTTTTTGTAATTTTGGCATACTTTGCATGCAGATATACTTTACAAACCGCACATTGAATTTTGAGATCCATTCTATCAATTTTTACGTGACATTTCATACTGAATTTGGCTTGTAATAATCACTTTACGTTAGGAAAAAACAAACAATTAATCACTGGTAGTATGAGTTTATCAAATATGTGGACATATGTTCACAAATTGAGGAGTATAGTTGATGTGCGTCCCCCCCCCACAACACGTACAACTTCTATTAGAAAGCTTCCATTGCATCGTTTTGCTAGCGAGACTTGGATGATGATCGTGGGGCCGTCGACTGCTGTTAGCAGCTTCTGCCCCGCGAAGGGATTCAGGAGGGTTGACCTGCTTCTTGATAGCCGTTTCCCCCGCTTTCTTCCTCTATTTGCTTGTTACCACAGTGAGAGAAGCCATTTCGTCGCACCGGTTCTTTTCTTATTCTCGTCGTGTTCGGACGTGGTTTGGTTCTGCTCCGCATTAAACTTTTAAATATTATTTATTTCTTCCCCTTCCATATCTTTACTTCTGATATCAGTTCCGCGACATTATTACATTACCCCAAGTGATGACTGTCTCTTTGGTTTGTTTTGTTTTTTGGCTGACCTCAATCTGTCGCGCTCAATAACTGCCGCTTTGCCACTTCTGATATCGGTTCCACATATATTTAGTGCATTACCCCCAAGTGTTGACCAATTTTCCGATTTTGCTGAATTTCACTCGCAGTGCATAACAGTGCGTAAAGTTCTCTGACAAACTTCTATTCTTTTGTGATGAGTGCAAGATAATCTCGCTTTCGCACGTGTTGCTTGCCATGAGTCTAATGAATCATTCCAAAAAAAACTCACAAAAATGATAACGACGAATCTGTCCAGTTTAGAAAGTAGTGTCAGTTATGTTGATGAACTAGGCAACTCGATTCTGTCCTCAACCGATATAATTAAGTCCAAGCTCACCAACAATCTACCCCAAGGAAACAACCATCTCTAATGCAGCCTGATCCAATGCTCGAAGTAATCTTTGATAGAATCAACGGTGTTGGTGACGATCTAGCTGCCGCACAATCAACCATTTTCGATATTGAGAATCATATCGAAACGGTAAGCAGCAAAATTGACGATCTACCATACCACACACAACACCATCAGAATGTCCACTACAATACATAAATTTTGGCTGAATTACTGGAAACCGAAGTCGACCCACTTTTACCACCACCTCCTCGTCCACCACGGTTAATTAAATCTACAAATTCTACCGCTGCCACTTCAATCCAGGAGACCGAAACTGTTTTATTGTCAACTCAGTTACCGACTAACCTCCGAGCCGACAGCAGCGATTCGCTTCTTAGTGCGCCTCTCGCTTGTTTTCGTCGGTACTTTTCCCGCTATTTCCATTAGCAAATTTTCTCTTCTTCTTTTTCGAACCCGTTATTAGTAGTGCATATTACAAACCAGATAGAGAAAAAGTAAAAAAACGCATGGCCCCAGGGCCACATGTGCTTGCGGGTAACCGGTTTAGTGATCTAGATGTAGACATGCATACCGAGCCCTCGAACAAAAAGAAAAAAGAAGAAACAAATTATTCGAGCATTGAGCTTAATCCCTCCATTCCGACTTTCTCGTCTAACCCCAACCCCAAATTTATTGTGATTGCCCCAACCAACAGTGAAAAACCTCTCTCCGCGTACAGTGTATTCTTATTAAAAAAAGCTATAGATGGAATTAGCACTGGCTATGAATACATAACACGGTTACGTGATGGAAATTTACTCATTTTGGTAAAGTCCCTTAAAATAGCTGAATCCTTCCTATCAAGAAAAACTCTGTCAAACCTCTGTCCCATCAAAGTGTCCCTTCACACAAACCTAAATGCCTCTAAGGGTACCGTTTACGCCCCTTATCTTACAAACGTACCCGAGGAGGAAATCGTCAAAGAAATGAGCGCACAAGGTGTTACTGAGGTTTACAAGTTCACGAAAAAACAGGAAGGTATCTCAACTCCTACAGGCCTCATCCTATTTACCATCGATCGTTTCCGCCCACCTACCTCCATTAATATCGGTTGGTATAATTGCAAAGTCCCAACCCTCATCTTCAAAAACATGTAAAAGTTTCTTAAAAGCCAAAGAGATATTAAAAATTAAAACAATAAGAAAATGCACTATGCTCGAGGCCAAACAAGCATATAAGGAATTGAATCCTGAACTCCCCTCTACGCAAACATATGCAAATATTGCAAAAATTGCTCTTTAAGCCAAAACCACCCCAATAACCAATAATCCAGTTACAAACATATATAAATCCCCCCCAACACCCCCTACAGCTCAAGTCCAAAGTAAACAGACATGTTATACAAAAAAACACACATCAACCAACAACAATAAAGACACCTCATTAATCCTTCCATCCAACAAACCTTTAGATTCATCTTCTCGTTCGAACATCTCTTCCAAATCATTATCTCCACAAAACAGCCTCCCAGGCACAGCAAGCTCACATCATCTACTAAACCCACAATTTCCAGCAGTTGACACCATATCAACCCAAATTCCACCAAACAATCCTCCCCGTTACACTAATCCAACCGTAAATAACTCCAACTCACCCTTTTCAAAATTCACCCAGTCTTTAGTCGACAATCCTATAGAATCCTACAGAAAACGATATATCAATCCTATAGAAAACGACGATGATAGTACTTAACAACAAAATCAACTCCAACACAGAAGTCTTCGCTGCTCACAAGTTGGGACAGGCGGGACATTTCAGAGCCCCAGGTACCCCATCCTCTGGACAACGGAGTCCCATGCGTCCTACCACCGCCATTTGCAACACCAACTCTGGCTTACACCAATATAATCAAACAAATATTGGAACAAAGCCTCCCACTCCATACAAAACCCATTTAATAGTTCTGCAATGGAATATAAAAGGCTATTACAATAATTGTCACGAATTGCAATTGTTGATCAATGACCTTAATCCTTCTATTATAACTCTGCAAGAAACTCATCTACAAACCAACCTCTCTCCCGTCCTCCAAAAACAATACACACCATATTTCCACAACTTCGCAACAAACACCTATGCGAAACAAGGTACAGGTTTATTGATACATAATTCTATCCCACACACACGTTTACCCATCCACTCAAACATATCCACAGTTGCAATAGAAATTAACCTCAATATTAAAATTACTGTTCTATCATTATACATTCCCCCCTCTCAATCATTCACCTCAAGCGATTTGTCAAACATCCTTAGTAATATCCATACACCGATTCTGTTAACTGAAGATATCAATTGCTGGAGTACCCTATGGGGTTCCCCTCTAACCAACTCAAGAGGTAAGGAATTTGAAAATTTTCTTTTAAGTGCCAACCTTTCCGTTTTAAATGACGAAAGTCCAACACATTTCTCGACACATAAGACATGGACACATGTCGACGTGTCAGCTACCTCACCTCAATTGCTACCTAAAACTTCATGGGAAATTTTAGAAGATTTACATGGCAGCGACCATCTTCCGATTGTGACTAAAATAGATCTTGGGCGTTTATCTTTCCCAATAAAACCCACATGTAAATTTCAAACCGACCGTGCCAACTGGGAATTATACCAAAGTACAATACTCAACACTTTAGGTAATTACAGTCTTTCTTCTAACATAAACAAAGACGCTGCTTCGATCACCAAAACCTTACGCGTGGCTGCCAACGTAGCAATTCCCCAATCTAAAAACATCCCCCACAAGAAAATAACCCCATGGTGGTCTTCTGAGCTATCATTTCTGCGTAACGCAAACAAAATTTGTGGAAAATCTTTAAAAAACATCCCAACAATACCAACCTAGTTAATTACCGTAAGGCTCAAAACTCTATCAGGCAATTATACCCAATTTACAATAAACAACCTAATAACAGAATCGGGACCACTCTATAACCCATTAGATATTTGCGATTACTTTGGTAAAACCTGGTCCATGTATTCTAACGACTCCAACTTTCCATCAATCTTTCTCAACTCCAAATCTCTAGCTCTCAATAGCCACCACCATCTAGAAAACCTCAGTACACCTGCTAAACGCATAGAAAAACAGATCAGCTTAATTGAAATGGAAAGCTGCTTAGCCACTCTGAAAGGTAAAACCCCAGGGTATGACAGCATCTCATACCCAATGTTAAAAAATGCACCTTATCTACTCAAAAAGAGGTTACTGCTATTATACAACAGTATCTTTGATACACGCACTATACCGCAGACTTGGAAAGTGGCCAGTACAATACCAATCCTTAAGCCGTCTAAAAAATCGAACGATCCTACAGGATACAGACCAATCTCCATGCTACCTTGTACTAGCAAACTTTTAGAGAAAATTATTTCTAAACGGCTTCTCTGGTTTATTGAAAAAAATAACTATCTCAACCTAAACCAAGTCGCATTTAAACACAGACGTAGTACCACTGACTCACTTTTGCACATCGATGAATATATTACCTCTGCGCTATCATGCAAAAACCATGTCTCCATACTGTCCCTTGATTTTGAAAAGGCATTCGATAGGATCGGCATTCACGTTATCCTAAATAAGCTCACGCAATGGAAGATTGGTCCTAAAATGCGTTCATTCATTAAATCTTTTCTTTCTAATAGGCAATTCAGAGTAAGAGCAAATAACTTTTATTCAAGTATATATAAACTATTTAACGGGGTTCCCCAAGGTTCACCCCTTTCAGTTACCTTATTCATAATCGCCTACAACGACATAAGTGATATTATAGCCAAATACAAAAAAATTGACCATTGCCTTTACGCGGACGATTTGATTATATTATCAAAATGCAACGACAACAATTGCACGACTGACTTCTTCTACAACATTTTAGCCGACCTAAACCATTGGTGCTCCCAATCGGGGTCTATTATCTCTTCCGATAAAAGCAAGCACCTACATATTTGTAAAAAAAGAAATTGTCACAACATTGACATTTATCTTACTTCATCCAAAATTCAAAATGTAAACTCTCTAACTATTTTAGGTATTACTTTTGATAATAAATTTACTTTTAAGGATCATTGTCTATCTCTAAAGAAAAAACTAGCTTCCAGACTTAATATAATAAGATTCTTGTCATCAAAAAATAGTTTTGTGCATCTTAATACACTTATCCTTATAACGCGTAGGATTATTTTATCCAAAATTGACTATGGGTTGGTAGTTTACGGGAAATGCGCTAAATCTACTCTCAACATCATCAAACCAACCTACCACTCCGCTATTAGGACTAGCTTGAAAGCGTTTGCAACCACACCAACAAAGAACATCCTCACTGAAGCAGGTCTCCCATCTATAGACCACCGCAGAGATCTTATAACGGCACGACTCGCACCAAAAATATGCATGTCTTACAGATCACCAATATTCCAAAATTCCCCTCCGCCATCTACAGCGCTCTGAACAGTGCCAGTAAATTAGGGATTACTCCAACAATCAGTACACTCACTCTTGGCAGCATCCCTCCATGGGAGTTACCAACCAACATCGTAAATGCCACTCTAGCAACATTCAATAAAAACTCCACACCTAAGGAATACTACACGCAAATGTTCTATGAAATAACTGACCAATACCGAAAAGATTCATGGGACTTCATTTACACAGATGGCTCCAAATCTGACACTGGTACTGGATTCGCAATTGTATCGGAAGCTGGTAACATCCTATACAGTGCAAGACTACCAAACTACTTCTCAGTTTATTCCACTGAGGCTTACGCAATCCTGAAAGCGACAGAGATAGCAAAATCAATACCGAAAAACATAGTGATTTGCTCCGATAGCCTATCTACACTCAAGGCAATCAACAGAATCCAAAACTACTCCCCTACCATAACTAAAATCCGTAACAACGTTCTAATGAACAGACGAAAAATTGTGCTACTATGGGTGCCAGGGCACTCAGGGATCAAAGGGAACGAGTTAGCAGACGCTGCTGGCAGAACAGCCTCAGAAAATTTGAATATTCTTTCTATTCCTCCAACTAAGAAAGATTTTCTCAATGTGATCAACACCCATTGGGATAAATTAAGAATAGACGAGTGGAAAACATATGTTCACGACTATTCGACCATCAACCCAAAGGGAGAGTCACAGGTATATCCAACAGAAACGACAACTATCATGAACAAATGCTTCCTCCGCCTTCGCCTCCAACTCCAACTTAAACTCCAACCTTTCCGTTTTCGATTTTAATCACAGCACACTTTCCCTCAAATTCGATCTCCTAAACCATCCTTAGCTTTAAGCCCTAGTACTAATAGCTAAACCTTATTTTATTAGTTTAAGTCTTAGTTTTTAAACTTGTATTAGCAAAATAAATGGGGCTTTAGCCCCCACCAAAATTAAAAATTAAAAATTCACTGCCTTTGAAGATGTCTTATTATGTCGCAGTTCCAGCAGCGTATTCTTCGTGAATCCCGTGGAGTATTTCTTTCCTTGGCCCTAAGTTTTGCGCAGGAGCATTCCTTGGAAGCCTGATTTGCTGGTTCCATCACCAAATCGCCTTGCTTCAGCAAGGGTTCTTTTCCCGGCCATACTTAAAACTGACTGCAGCTTTGAATCTGCGATTCCCATGATGAATGCGTCTTCTTCCATTTCGTTGATTATGGTGGTCCGCGATGGAGTATGACAAATGTGCCAGTCTACTCACGTCTGCTTGGAGCTGCTGCGGTGTTTCTCCTCGTTCCTGTATTCTGCCTTGCATTTGGACCTTGTAAGCCGACTGCATGTGGCTGTCCCCAAAACCTTTCTCGATAGTCTGTACTAAAGCCATATAGTTTTTATGCTTTTCGATGTCTATTGTTTGCAATTGCCATTTTTAGGACAAATCGCTTCTCCTTAATATCCCAGTTATTCACACAGGGCGCCATTTTAAACTACTTGCTACAAGTAGACAATGAAGTCTGGCCATCGAATGGGGGAAGCTTCTTTTTTCCCTGGACCGCTTAAAGAACAGCTCGCACTTTCTGTTTTCGCACTGTGTAGTGCTCTTTTGCCAGTTGCTGAACTTTGCTGTCCATTTGTTCGAACTTTTCGTCTATTTCTTCGAACTTTCGCTCTAAATTGTTCTTTTGTTCTTCCAGATTTTTCTTTTGATCGTCCATCTTTTGTTCGAGGCTATTCTTTTGTTCTTCCAGATGTTTCATTTGTTCCTCTGTTCGGGCCTTGTTTGTTCGAGGCTATTCTTTTGTTCGTCCATTTTTAACAAGACGAGTTGCATCATCGCACCCATATCATTCCGGGTTTTTATCTGTTCTTCCTCGTCAACTCCTTTCACGTCTGCAGTAGTTTTCGACCCATTCTAGCCTTTTCAAACAATCACATTTTTTTACACACAAAAAGTCCTATCCCACTTCTGACACCAATATAAAATGTTTGTGGGGCTACAAATGATAGAACTTCTTCTTTTCAATATAAATCGCTTTATTCAATACAGTAACAATTAAAAATGTAATCGATTATCTCAAAACAATCCAATTTCTCAACCGCTTATACTTTTCTTATCTTTTACTTAAACCACTTCTCCTAATTACCACTTCAAATTCAACTGATGAACTCACTTGCATACCTTGGGGGTGCTCATATTTACACTCAAATGACATATTCCGAGAACAATCCTCGCCATCCAGCGTTCCATAAAATTGCCATTTTGCTAGAAAATCCGATTCTATTCTCCATTCACCAATGGTCGAGACTTAGCTATTCAAGTATCGAAATCTGCTGTTATTCAAATATCGAAATCTTCTGCAATAGAAATATAGATGACGGTATTCACATTTAAATCGGTATCACAGTATTGTGATTATCACAATATTGTGATAACCACTTAAATGTGAGCAGCGACATCTAGATTCACAGAGCAGAAAATTTCGATACTCGAAGACCGGAAGATTTCGATACTTGAATAACAAAGTCTCGACTGGAGAGTGGAATCGCATTTTCTAGCAAATTGGAAATTGTATGGGACGCTGGATGGCGAGGATTGTTCTCGAAGTATGTCATTCGAGTATAAATACCAGCATCCCCAAGGTATGCAAGTTAGTTCTAAAGTGAAATTTGAAGTGTTAATTAGGAGAAGTGATTAAGTGGTTTAAGTAAAAGATAAGAAAAGTATAAGCGGTTGAGAAATTGGATTGTACTGAGAGAAACAATTAAATAGTGAATTGTAACTGTACTGAATAAAGCGATTTCTATTGAAAAGAATAAGTTCTATCATTTGTACCCACACAAACATTTTACATTGGTGTCAGAAGTGGGATAGCACTTATTGTGTGTAAAAACAAAAAAAAAAAACAGTGTTTTCTGACTGTTTGAAAAAGCTAAAATGGGTCGAAAACTATTGCAGTTGACCCTCGTCCAACTCAAATCCGAGTTGGACAAGAGAAGCCTCAGCACCAGTGGAGGAAAAAGTGACCTGGTGCTCCGACTTCAGGAGGCTTTGCACAACGAGGGACATGATCCTGATGCATACTCCTTTGATGTTGACGAGGATGAACAGACAAGTACCGGCAGTGACATGTGATGATGCAACTCCTCTTGTTAAAAATGGACGAACAGAAGAACAGTCTCGAACAAAAAATGGACGAACAGAAGAAAAATTTGGACGGTCTTCAACAGAAAATGGATGAACAAAAGAATAATCTGGAAGAACAAAAGAACATTCTCCAGCAAAAATTCGAAGAAATCGATGACAAATTTGAAAGAATAGAGAAGAACGTTGATAACAAATTTGATACAATAGGAATAGAATGTTGGCGAAAAATTCGAAGAAATGGTTAGCAAAGTTCAGCAACTGGCAAAAGAGCTCGACACAGTGCGAAAACAGAAACTGCGAGAATGTTCTTTAAGCGGTCCAAGGAGAAAAGAGTTGAAGCCTCCCTCATTCGATGGCCAGACCTCATGGTCTACTTATAAGAAGCAGTTTGAAATGGCTGCCTGTGCAAACGACTGGGACAATGAGGAAAAGTGCTTTGCCCTAGCAATGGCCTTACGCGGTCCTGCGGCAGAATTGTTACAAACAATCGATATCGAAAAGAGTAGAGACTATATGGCTTTAGTGCAGGCTATGGAGAAACGGTTTGGGGATAGCCACATGCGGGAAGTTTACAAGGTTCAATTGCAAGGCCGTATGCAGCAACGAGGAGAAACAAGCAGACGTGAGTAGACTTGCACATTTGTCATATCCCACCGCATGCCAAGAAATAATCGACGAAATGGCAAAGGACGCATTCATCGGGGGAATTGCAGGTTTGAACCTACAATCAGCAGTAAGGATGGCCGGGAAAAGAACCCTTGCTGAAGCACTTGCCTTCGCTCTGGCGATGGAAGCATCCAATCAGGCTTCCAAAGGAATGCATTTCGTCAGGGAAATAGTATCTGGTGAATGCTCCTGCTCAAGGCCAACTACTATGCAACGAAATATCCCGCGGGAGAGACGAAGGATGCGCTGCTGGAACTGCGATAAAGTAGGACATCTGCAAGGGTATTGTAAAGAACCAGTATAGACGAGAAGGCTGCCTCTTTACAGGCAAATAGAAAGAAAAACCAGCAGAAACGGTTACCAAGAAATCGGTCAAATTTCCAGAAGCCATCAGTTAGGAAATGCTTACTTCGAGGGGCAGAAGTCTGTAGCAGGAGTCGACTCCAGGGTAATTATCCCAGTCTCACAGGTAAAACAATGCAATGAAAGCCTCCCAGCAGAAGTAGTCAGTGGTAAAGAAGCGAAAGAACAGGCAACTATCCAAACGATCAGGACTGAGCCAATAGAGGGTTGGAGTATAGACGAAATCCGTTCCTCCCAACAGGCAGACAATGACATCGAACCAATATTGGCCTGGAAGGAACACGAGGAAAGACCAAGCTGGCAGCAGATATCAGATCGGGGCCAAACTCTGAAAGCATACTGGGCACAGTGGGACTCGCTTTTCGTGCAAGATGGATTGCTGAAGAGAAAATGGGAAAGTGCATATGGGACAACATCTCGTATGCAGCTAATTGTGCCACGGTCCAGGGTCAGCCAAGTACTCCATGAAATACATGACGGAATCTCAGGAGGCCATTTGGGAATAAACAAGACGTTGGAAAAGGTAAGGGAACGTTTCTATTGGCTAAGCGCTAAACAAGATGTCGAGAATTGGTGCAAAAAGTGCATAAGATGTGTGGCTACCAAGGGTCCAAAAGTAAAGCCACATGGACAAATGCAACAATACAATGTCGGAGCACCTTTCGAACGAATAGCCATCGACATCGCTGATCCGTTTCCCTAAACCTTTAATGGTAACCGATATACTCTCGTGGTCATGGATTACTTCAGTAAGTGGCCGGAAGTGTTTGCCATCCCAAATCAAGAGGCTAAGACCGTAGCCGAACAGATAGTCAACAACTGGGTGAGCAGATTTGGGGTCCCAATTGAGCTGCACTCTGATCAAGGGCGAAACTTTGAATCAAAAGTCTTCCAGGAAATATGCCAATATTTGGGAATAAGAAAGACGAGGACAACGCCACTACACCCTCAATTTGATGGAATGGTCGAGCGATTCAATCGGACCTTGAATGAGCATCTATCTGAGGTTGTCAGCAACTGCCAGCGGGATTGGGATCGACACATACCCCTCTTCTTAATGGCCTACCGAAACGCGGTCCATAGCTCAACAGGGCACACACCATCCGAGATCTTATTTGGTCAAACAATTCGGTTGCCAAGTGAAGCAAAATTCGGATCCCTACCGACGGAGCCCAAAGAAGTGAACGACTACGTGAATGACTTGCGCAGCAGGATTCGTAAATTGCATGAAGACACCAGAGAAAAGATGAAGCTAGCAAGCAGCCGCATGAAGACTAGGTACGATATCAAGGCGAAATCTTCCGGTTTCAACGAAGGAGATCTGGTCTGGCTCTATAATCCTCAGCGTAAGAAAGGCAAATCACCAAAATTGCAACAGGACTGGGAAGGTCCATACAAGGTGATAACCCGCATTAATGACGTTGTCTACCGGATCCAGCGTGGTGATCGAGGTAAATTGAAAGTGGTCCATTTGGATAGAATGTGTCATTTCAACGGGGTGCTGAATGACGAAGTTGTTCGGGACGAACAACTGTAGAGAGGGAGCAATGTGATAACCACTTAAATGTGAGCAGCGACATCTAGATTCACAGAGCAGAAAATGTCGATACTCGAAGACCAGAAGATTTCGATATTTGAATAACAAAGTCTCGACTGGAGAGTGGAATCGAATTTTCTAGCAAATTGGAAATTGTATGGGACGCTGGATGGCGAGGATTGTTCTCGAAGTATGTCATTCGAGTATAAATACCAGCATCCCCAAGGTATGCAAGTTAGTTCTAAAGTGAAATTTGAAGTGTTAATTAGGAGAAGTGATTAAGTGGTTTAAGTAAAAGATAAGAAAAGTATAAGCGGTTGAGAAATTGGATTGTACTGAGAGAAACAATTAAATAGTGAATTGTAACTGTACTGAATAAAGCGATTTCTATTGAAAAGAATAAGTTCTATCATTTGTACCCACACAAACATTTTACAATATTATATATGTATTATCACAATATTGTGATAACCATTTAAATGTGAGCAGCGACATCTAGATTTACAAAGGAGAAGATGTCGATACTCGAAGAGGAGGAAATTTCTATACTTGAATAGCAAAAAAGGCGAATGAGGCGGCCAATTAGATTTCCAGGGGAACTCATGTCGTCAGGAAAGTAGCATTTATTAAATGCTCCTGCGCAAGAATTAGTGCCGAGGAACAAGATACTCGACGGGGTAGATGAACAATGCGCTGCTGGAATTGCAATAGATTAGGGCACCTTCAAAGGCAGTGTAAGAACCGGTGCGACGAAAAGGCTGCCCTCACTGTGGTAACAAGCAATTGGAGGAAGAAACCGGCAGAAACAGCTATCAAGAAGCCGGTCAACATTCCCGAAGCCATCAGTCGGGAAATGCTTAAGCACCATCTTCGCGGGCCAGAAGTTGGTAGCTGGAATCGACAGCCCCCAGACCAGCATCCAAGTCTCGCTGGCAAAACGATGCAATGAAAGCTTTCCAGTAGAAGCAGTCAGTGGAAAAGAAAATTGAATGGCAACTATAGACACCGGTGCCACGGCCTCAATCATCAAGAGGGATGTCGTGCAGAAATCCTGGTTGCATAACACCAGCAGTTACAGCTTGAAAACAGCTACGGGAGAAACGGCTAAGGTATATTGTGAATCCGCATAGAAGTCCAACTTGCTGAAATAACATTCTCTCACTTGCTTCTGGTGGCTGGCATATGTGACGAGTGCATCATTGGTACAGACTTCATGAGGGAACATGGACTAGTAGTGGACTTTGGAGCACAAAGCCTGAAATACGGAAACATGGAGATACCAAATGGTATACGGAAATCCAACAAATCCGTCTTAGAAGTCCTCATCAGCCGAAATCAGATTTTAGCAAAAGTGAAGGTGGTCCTGGTACCCACCGATTCTATTTGATGGAGCCAAAACATAAGAAAGACTTCATGGTGGGAAATACCTTAGTGGAACCACAAAACAACATGGTTCCTGTAAGGATTCTGAATCCAAAGACATTCAGTGGCATAAAGGCGAAATTGGGAGAGGTAGTGGGAAAATGTGCACCTATTGAGGCTATATGGACCACAACGGAAACAACTCGTGCAACCCCGGTCTCCAGTGTCCAGAGTATGAATATCAAAAACAAAATCTTCACCTTCTGTAATTTGGACCAAGAGCAGCGTATCCTGGCAGAAAAACTGATCGGTGAGTACGCTGATATATTTGCTACACAACACAACACAAGACACAAGGAGAATATGGACGTATGCATATTGCTCAACACCACATTGACACCGGAGACGCTCGACCAATCCGTCAACCTGCAAGGCGTCTTCCATTGGCAAATCAAACAGAAGTTGCCCAAATGGTGTCGAAAATGAATGCTGCGGGACTGATTGAAGAATCGCAAGGCCGTGGGCACCTCCAGTTGTCCTCGTGGAGGAGAAAGATGGCAGCACGAGTTTTTGTGGGACTGCCGACCTCTCAACGATGTGACTAAAAAGGACAGCTACCCACTTCCGAGAATCGATGATACTTTGGATAAGCTTTTTGGAGCGAAATGGTTTTCAACTCTTGACTTGAAGAGCGGTTACTGGCAGGTAGAGATAAATCGTACGGATCGTGAGAAAACTGCCTTCACTACAGGAAGCGGTCTTTGGCAGTTTACAGTGATGCCGTTTGGATTGTGCAACGCTCCGGCCATCATCGAGCGACTACCCGAACGACTCAAGGGCAAGGAGCTATTGCAGGGTATCTCCCCGTTGCTGCATACGGCCTTGCAATCGAACCTTGTAAACCTCCCGCATGTAGATATCCCCAAAGCGTTTCTCTATAGAGTGTAATAAAGCCAGATAGTCTCCGTTCTTTTCGATAATGACTGTTTGTAGCAATTCTGCCACAGGACCGTGAAAGGCTATTGCTAGGCCAAAGCACTTCTCCTTATTATTCCAGTCGTTTGCACATGCTGCCATTTGAAACTGCTTCCTATAAGTATACCATGAGGTCTGACCATCGAATGAGGGAGGCTTTAACTCTTTTCTCCTTGGACCGCTTAAAGAGCATTCTCGGAGTTTCTGTTTTCGGGTTGAGCTCTTTTGCTAGCTGCACGACTTTACTGTCCATTTTTTCGAATTTATCGCCAACATTCTTCTCTATTCTATCAAATTTGTCATCAACATTCCTCTATATTCTTTCAAATTTGTTATCGTTTTTTTCGAAATGTTGGTGAAGAACGTTATTTTGTTCTTTTTGTTCTATTGAACTTTTGTTCAATGCTGTTCTTCTGCTCGCCTAGATGCTTTTTTGTTCATTCAGCTTTTGTTCGAGGCTGTTCTTCTGTTCGTCCATTTTTAACAAGATGAGTTGCATCATCGCAGACATGTCACTGCCGGTACTGATCTGTTCATCCTCGTCAACGTTAAAGGAGTATGTATCAGGATCATATCCCTCGTCGTTCAAAGCCTCTTGAAGGCGGAACACAAAGTTACTTTTTCCTCCACTGGCGCTGAGGTTTCTCTTGTTCAACTCGGATTTGAGTTGGTCGAGTGATAACTGCAACATTTTTCGACCCATTCTAGCTGTTTCAAACAATCACAAATTATTATATGTATTTTTTTTTTCTTACATACAATAAGTCCTATCCCAATTCTGACACCAATGTAAAATGTTTGTGTGGGTACAAATGATAGAACTTATTCTTCTCAATACAAATCGCTTTATTCAATACAGTTACAATTCACAATTTAATCGTTTATCTCAATACAATCCAATTTCTCAACTGCTTATAGTTTTCTTATCTTTTACTTAAACCACTTCTCCTAATTAAGACTTCAAATTCAACTGATGAACTGACATGCATACCTTGGGAATGCTGGTATTTATACTCGAATGACATACTTCGAGAACAATCCTCGCCATTCAGCGTCCCATACAATTTCCATTTTGCTAAAAAATTCGATTCCATTCTCCACTCACCAATGTTTGAGTACTTGTTATTCAAGTATCGAAATCTTCTGCTCTTCGAGTATCGAAGTCTTCTGCTATGTAAATCTAGATGACACTGCTCACATGTAAATGGTTATCACAGTATGTTAAATGGCGAGTACGTCACCACCATAGCGCGGCTGAGTTGTTATGATCATGTGAAGTGAGACTACAAACGACTAGAGCGCCGCTCTAGTGTTTGAATGTATGAATACCATCTTGTCCTTTTTGTGTTTTTCCGCGTGATATTCTGCCCTTTTTGCTTTGTTTGGTAAATTTTCGAAATAGGGCTTCAAATCCCAAACCAATAAGGAAATGAGGGTTTTGACAGATAGTCAAATAAAAGAGCACGCTTTAAAACTCGTTAATAGCTATGAAATTTTAAAATATTGGAAAATTAGTAATTCTTGGAAAACCGCTCTTACGTGTATTGTCAACTGTTGTTAGAAACGTTGGTAAAAAATCATAAATTTCTTTTTTTTACCTGCTGTGGGTTTTTCCAAATATCATAAAATCTGTAGGCTTTTATGCAAAGTTATTGATGATTTTTTTGTAATATTGCTACTTTCATAAGAAAAAACTTGTAAAACGTTATGTTAAGTAGGCATTTTCTGGAGTAAAGTGACCTCAAAATCAACAATTAGCATGAGCAATGAAAATGGAACAGGCTTAGAAATTGGATACCGAAAGACTCAAACAAGATACCAACTGTATTTAAATATCATTACAAAGGATAGTATTTCGTCTAAAAAGAATGTTTTACACGAAGTTTCTACCATTAGTACCGTAGAATGGGGTGATAAGCAACACCTTTTTTTTATTTGCTGCAATTTCGGAAACTTCTGACGTACCTTCAATGTGAGCACATATGAATATGATTCACGGCTCCTATTTTTAATGCTTATCACCCCGTTACTGAAAAATAAGCCTTTCTACAAAATTGTAGGCCAAACATGTCCTGTTGCGGGTCACCCTGCTGTTGAGGTGAATAAGCACGGGAAAGGGGTAGCTAGCATCACCAAAGGGGTGACCAACAACAACTGTAGGGTGCAGAAAACAACAACCCAATCCACTTAGAAGATTAAGTTTTTATATATACCGAAACATTAAAAATTGCAGCCTGAAAAAAAATAATAAATATGATTAATAGGTAATTCAACAAAAAAATGCTCACATGGAAATGGTTATCACAGTATTGTAGAATAAAGAACCAGCAAATACTATTTAACTGTGGAAAATACAGCAGTGTTGAACATATTTCTAGCTCTTCATCAATGACATTCTTTTCCGTTCCCAAGATGATTTGTACTCTTGTTCGCTGTACTACTTCCTGAGTTGAGACCAGCAGAAGAATGGGTAGAATGTGCTAAGACCTTATTCCAGCTGACAAGTCAAGCACATCCAAAATATAAAAAATTGCTTGTTTTGAAAGTCAAAATTGTTTTAAGAATTTAAAAACAAATATGCGAAATGTTTATTGCTAAATAAATTAGAAAATATTCAAATATTCACACTTAGGTAGCCCAAGGATATTCGTTTTATTTCTTAGTTGGATGCTTAGAAGACGCACTCTTATAACTTTCTTTGTCCTCATCACCACTACTTGAGCTTAAAAATAATTCCATTGAGGTAAATATTTTGTTGGTCTCTGGACCTAAGAAATCGCTAAAAAATAATTGAATTGTATGAAAGTGACACCTTTTCAGCTGTCACAGACACTAAAATGTGATCATCACAACAACCATTACCTTGCAAGGAGCAAAAACGAAGAATGTGGCTATCACTTATGACAAATCACTGCACTTTCATCTTGAAATGGGGCCTGTACATTTCCTGTATTTTTCAACTAGTAAATCGAAAACGTTACCATACTTGAAGTGTTCTATTTGTTTGAGAAAAATAACAACTTCTCACTTTATGCTGGTTTCAGAGCTCTTTTACAATAAAGAATTGTTCTCAATATACGAGTACATTAATTCCCTTTTCAAACAAATGGTTAAATCGTATGTATATGGAATGGAATCGAATTTTTTAGCAAACTGGAAAATTGTATGGAGCGCTGGTTGCTATAGAATATTCGCGATAGATGTCAGGGGAGTATAAATATCACCACCCCCCAAGATATGCAAGTTAGTTCTAAAATGGAATTTGATATGTGAATTACGAGTAGTGAATAAAACCCTTTGACGGTCAATGGGACACATGTGTCCCATTTTGTGTTCTGGCAAGAATAATTTCAGACCGATTTTATGCAAAGTGGTTTTGTTTGAGAGAAATTGAATGTAGCTATCAGAATATAATTTTAATATTTGTAATATTTTATCTGTGACCTGAAACCGAACACTTCAAAGCCAAAAAATGTTAACTTTTTTTTTCTTTTTCAAAACTCTATATTTTTTATTGGTAATAGTTTGAAAGCTGCAATTTTCACAAAACATACACAATATATAATAACTACCTTGTACGCATTTGTTGGATTAAAATGTAAGAAAAATGGATGAATTTTATTTTTTGTGGTATATTTCGAAGCAGTTACGTCCATTTGTGAAGCACATTTGTATCCTCCAAGAGACCCACATAGAACACGTGTAACGATCCAATTCATGATTTGGTGATGTAATGCCCAGTCAATTGATTTTTTCAGCAATTCTAGCTCGCTTCACACCTTTGATTGAAACCGCTGACGCATCTAAAATTCGGCTTGAGAAAGAATCGATAAATTGTGTGGTAGGTAGGTAGGCTAACTGGCTTCGAAATTCCAAAAGAGATATTTTAAGCGGATAGGATCTGTTCGTGCTGATTTTGTAACATACATGCTAAAAGTAGAACCACTAAACGTATACAACATGAATGCTAAAAAGTGGCACCACTGAGCTCATTGGTGGATATGTGATTTCACAGTTCAGTAGTTAGTTAGTTTAGAGCAGCCAACGGGTATACGTCATTGTATTAGCAAGAAAATTAAATAAAAGTAATTTCAAATTGAACACTGTTGTTTTATAAAATACACAAGATATTTTACAAGGTGTCAGGTGTGATTTACACAACAGCTACGTGCAAAAGCAGGAGACACAAAAGTGGAATCGAAGTGAAAAAAGAAAAGACGCAAAAGTGATAAACTAGCTACGTATTAACCTGCACGTAACGGTACAGCAAGAGTAACGGTGTTTGTTTTTCTTAATTGTTCTGTGCGATAACTGTGATCAAGAACATGGCAGCGTAAACAAATTTGCAGGGCCATCCCCGATGAATTTCGAAGAGGCTGGAAAAGAATGGCCTTTGTTCAACATTTATATGCTTGCCTCTGGTCGAAATAAAGAACCGGATAATAGTAAGATTGCAGTTTTTCTTTACCTGATTGGAGAGAATGGAATAGACTTGTACAATACACTGTTTAATGAACCGTTTGATGGTGAACCAGCGGCGGAAGAGGGTGCCCCTGCAGTTTCAATGCTTACGTCGATTTGAAGAGTTTTGCTTGCCACAGAGGAATACTGTTATGGAGTCATTCAAATTTAATTCCATCGTCCAAAAAGAACTACAGCCGTTTACTGAGTTCGAAACTGAGCTGAGGCTTTAGATGCGTCACTGCGAATTTACATGCACTGGGTGTCAACAGTCGTATGCAGACCGCATGCTTCGTGATCGCATTGTATTGAGTGTGGCCGATAAACGATTGTAAACAAAGCTATTGGAGAATCGTGATTACACTTAGAGCAAACAATCAACCGATGCAAGGCAGCGGAGCTGGCAGCTACTAACAGACAGCTGTTGGATATACCGCAAAGGAAATTGGATGTAATGCAGAATCAGAAGAAGCGTCCGGCCATGAAGAAAAGTGGGTTCGAGAGGCAGTGTCGACGTTGTGGTGGAAATGCAAGCTGTAATCATGAGAAGTTTTGTCCAGCACTAAAAGAAGGGGCGAACTGTTACAGATGCCAATACTTGGGTCATTTTGCCAATGTTTGCTGCTCAACAGAGATTCATTCGATCCATGAAGTAAAAGAGAAGGAAGATACGCCAAACCAGGGAGCTTCGAACACGCGCGCTTCGACCGAAATGCACGGGAATGCATTGCGCTACCTGGGTATCTCAGTCAAAGTAATTCGAAATTGGCTGCATAGAGACTGTAGTTTAGCAGTTAGTAATGTAGTACGAATTGATTTTTTTAACAGTATAGATAGGTCATGGTCTCATGACCTCATTTTTAACGATGCCAAGGTCAACTTCAAATTGGACACGGGGGCGGATACCAATTGCATTCAATTGTACTCTATCAAGAAAATGAAATTTGATCACTTAATTTGTAATTCCAATACACAATTATTAACATATACTAATGAAAACCTGAAGACATTTGGTCAGATACGAGTAACATTGCCTTGTTTTAATTTGACTCAAAAGAGTAAGAAGAACATTTTGTTTGAGGTGGTGGACAGTGGATTACAGCCGATATTGGGTCGAGCTGCGTGTTCCAGCTTAGGTTTGATCGAGCGAAAGGTGGCGGTTACTCAATTTCAGACGATTGCAAATCAGCAGCTAAAGAACTGATTAGCGAGTTTGGAGATGTGTTCGATTGGTTAGGTAAGTTACATGGAAAGTGTCAGATTAATCTAAAACCTGACTCTGTGCCCGTATTACGATATCGCAAACGAATTGCAGAAAGCCTTCACCAGCATCTTAGGACAGCTTTGCAGGAGATAGGGAAGTCTAAAGTTATCTCACCGGTTGACTATCCAACCGATTGGTGGAAAAATAAAATGGATCTCTCAGATCATAGTTAGATCCAAAGTTAATCCAAAGTATTCGGCGAGAACATTTTTTAATTCCAACAGCGGAGTCTATCATTGGGCGATTACCCGGCATGATGGTGTTTACAGTCATGGATCTTAAAAATGGGTTCTGGCATCTGAAATTGAATGACCAAAGTGCTGACTTGACAACCTTTATGACTCCATTTGGCCGTTATCGTTGGAATGGAGTTCCGTTTGGATTAAACAAAGCGCCGGAACTGTTCATGCGCAAAATGGTGCAACTTTTCGGGGACATTCCCGGCGTGGAGATTTATTTCGACGATATTTTCATCGCCGGTCGGACAGTGGAAGAGCACAATACCGTTTTGAGGAAGTTATTGCAAATTGTGCGTGACAACGGTGTCCGATTCAATAAGGAAAAGCTTCAGCTAGCGCTGTCTGAGGTTCGTTTCATTGAGCAACAGGTCTCAGCATCGCAAGTCAGGCCGAGTGAAAAATATCTTGAGGCCATCATGAACATGCCATTGCCTGAAAATAAATCAGATGTAGCTCGATTCCTCGGGATGTTGAAATATCTAAGTCGGTATTTGCCAAACTTGTCACAGCGAACGGCAAAACTGCGTGAACTAGCACGACTGGATGTTGAGTGGCGTTGGGGCAAGGAGCAGGTGGCGGAAGTTATCGCTTTAAAAAAGAACCTGACTGAAGGGCCAGTATTAAGAATATTTGATCCAGCACTGCCAATAGTAATACAAACCGACGCAGTGCTATTGCAGAAGAACCAACCGGTCGCATGTGCATCTCGTAGTCTTACAAGCAGTGAGCAAAGGTGGGCGCAAATAGAAAAGGAATTGCTGGCAGTCACCTTCGCATGTGAGAGATTCCACTATTTTGTATATGGCCGTGAAGTAGAAGTAGAATCTGATCATCGACCACTGGAGGTACTGATGAAGAAAGAAATTGACGATGTATTAAGTATGTGGCTGGTAAAAATATCCCGGTAGCCGACTTTTTGTCACGGGCGGTTGTTAAACAAATGGAAGAGGATAATCGCGAGCTACAGGCAGTTATTCATTCAGTTCGAAAGTGAGTGTGTATGTCGGATCATCAGGCCATCTACGCGCAGGCGACACAGAGAGATGATATTTTGAGGTCAGTTGTCAGGTATTTGCAAGTTAAACTGTGAGATTAAAAAGTATCATAAGATAAAAGATGAGCTTAAATTTGAAGAAGGTTTACTGTTTTTTAGAGACAAATTAGTCGTTCCTCAAGTTCTGCGGAAAGAAATTATGTTAATGATTCATGAGCCGCACTTGGGCATTAAAAAATCGCTGTGGAGAGCTCAACAACTATTCTACTGGCCTAAAATGACAGAGGATATAGAGCTGGCCGTTAAAAAGTGCCTCATTTGTGAAAAATATACCCTAGCTAACCCCAGAGAACCACTTACACAGCATGAGATTCCCGCATATCCGTGGCATGTGCTTGGAATAGACATGTTTGAGCTGGCCGGTAGAGATTACCTGGCAATGATGGAGGCTTATTCAAACTGGTTAGTGGCTGACAAAGTGAAGGACAAATCGATGACGTCGATTATCAAGTTTATGGAAAGTGTCTTTGTCCGGTATGGCTACCCTTCGGAAATCCGGTCTGACAACTCTCCTTTTGATTGTCAACAATTTCATCAGTTCGCTGGTAGGGCCAACATCACATTGACATTCTCAAGTCCGGGTTATTCGCAGAGTAATGGACTAGCCGAAAAAGGTGTCGTAATTGCAAAGAATTTGCTGAAGGGATGCTTAGAGGAAGGTCGTCGACAAGAATTTGAGAAACGAATACTGGAGTATAACGTCTCTCCACTCACTTCTATGTCGATGTCGCCAGCCCAATTGTTCTTTGGGCGGAGAATTAAAACAAAGGCACCAATTAGTACTAAACTTCTTCTGCGGGAGAGGGTCTCGGAATATGTTATCAAAGATAAGTTAATTAAAAAACGCGAACGTCGAAAGCTGTATTATGATCGTCAGACCCGCCCCTTGTCCAAGCTTGAGATTGACCAAATAGTTATTTTTAAGAAAAATACGAAATGGTGTTATGGTAGAGTAGTTGGTAGAGTCAATGTCCACTGGTTTTTGGTGTTGGGCGTGTCAACTGGTCAGATCTTCAGACGTAACCGCCTTCATCTAGCGGTTATTTTTGCTATGTTTAGTTCCCGGCACCGATATACGGCGATGCCCCGAACCAAACGATAACAAGTTCTCTCTAGGATCCCGCTATCCCAGCTGTGGGTTCCACAAGGTAGCGCTTTGACGGCAGCTAAACCTGGGCGAAATAAAAAAAAATGGGCGCCACCTGATTTTTCCCCCGGAATCACGAAACCTTTCCAAAAAAAAAGGCAAAAAAAAGAAGAGAAAATTTCCCCGAAAGAAAAAAAAATCGAACAAAAAAAAACAGCAAGAAAACAATAAAAAAACCAAAAATTCCACCACGTTATAAAGCTCCGTTGGAGCTCGAAGATTTATTTTTTTTCTTTTGCGTAGCGGTACACTCGTCGATGGAGTGACCCGCTATTCTTTAAGTCCCGAAACAACAAAAAAAGTTATCTAACGGGTCGCGTGTCCCGTCTTTTCTCGGGATTTTCCGCGCACGCGCGGCCCACCGGAGTCTCAGTTTAAAATAAAAAACAAACGACTTTCTATTTTTCTTTTATACTTTTTTTCTCTACACTATCACTGCACTATACTTATCCTTTATTCCTGGCGGTGTTGTGCCCCTTTCTGGCACAGTGCCTCGCTCCTTTCGTCCCGCTATTCCCGCTATCCAATCCTCGTATCCTTTCCTTTCTCCTTTTTCCCTTTGTCGTAATTCTCGTTTTTCCTGCTTTTATTTATTTTTTTATTTTTTTTCTCTAGGGCAGAACTCGCGACTTTATTCAAGCAAAAACAGTAAAAAACAGGAAGCTGTGGATCCTAATTATTTTCTACTCTTAGGTTCTACAACTTGAGATTGCGAAAAGTAGAGTTTCTTTCTTTTCTGCTAACTGGATAATTTTCCCCCATCGCATTACACTAAAAAAAAATTTTGTTAAAATTGAAACGAGACGAAGGAGAAAGGAAACGCGATGGGATTTTAGCTGGAGCGTCGGGACGAAAGGAAAAAAGTGTAGAAAAGTGTGTAGTGTAGAAGGGATTGTATCTCGATCCAACCATCCGTCGGATCGCCGCCCCTCACAAAAGAAAAGTATAGTGCCTGTGAAAATTATAATTTTTATATTTCTCACCGCGTATCCCTAACTACTCCGGTGGATCGGCGTTCAGATTTGGAGGGGTGGGGACTGACCAATAGCGTGTCACTCCTTACAATTATTTATTTAAATTTTTTGTAATTGGGCCTCCTGCCCTCTGGCCTCTCTGCCCGTTTGTACTTTTTGTTTTGGTACCATCGTTGTTTGTTAGTTGGTGATGGTTTTTGCCTGTTTGTTGCATGTTTGTATGTTTGTCTGTTCCCTCGGTGGAGGCTGTCTTAGTGATTGGCCGTCCGCCTACACGCTTCTGCTGTTCCTCTGGTGCTCCATCGGCGGGGTGCTGGCTTAAAAAGGGGTCGTCATCCCTTTACCCATCGAACCTAACTTTTAAAGCTGTTGCGTCGTTGGGGTGTGCCCGATTATACTGGCCGTCCGCCTGCACACCACTGTTGCTCCTTTGTTGCTCCCTCGTTGGTGAGTTACTATAAAAGAGATCGTCGTCTCTTCACCCATCGATCAAGTGGCTTGGTGCTAGCTCCAGCTAGCTGCATCCACATCGGTTGTGTGATGTGATGCCGGTATCCGCACCCACATCGGTAGCAGGATGGGGTGTTATTCAAGCCTCATGTTGTTGGCTTTCGTTGGGGTGTTTGTTCCAGGGATCGTCTTCCCCCACCCGTCATCATCGTGTTGGGGTGTCTGGATTGAAAGGACCGTCCGTCCCCACCCGTCGGCGACTTTCAGACGTCCTGTCTGATGCTGCCCGTTGCGAGTCTCCCGTCTATTTATGGGCTCCGACAACGGTGTTTCTGGTGGACCTCCTGTCGCACCCTGAGGTTCTTCCCGTGAACCTATGTGGGTTGTTTTCCGAGGTATGGGGTTGGTGGGCCACTGGCTGATTGGACCATGGCTGCCCTCCACCTCCGCCAGAGCTCGGTGTTCTCACTCAAAGAAAAGAGGGACCGAAGGGACTTACAAGGGAAAAGAGAGCCAAACTTGTTGCGGGAAAATTTACCGCAACACTTTAAATAGCAGACAAGAATTGGAAGACTCCAGAAATAATGATGCTATCCCGAATGCATATGGTGAGGAAAATGCTGCTAAGGATGGTAATGAATCCCCGCTGCTGAGAATTATGCAGTCAAAGCGCCAGACGGATCTAGTGGTGGCGATGCTGTAGTCAGCGAAGACATTCCCACCATGGACGAATCTGATGTAAGTTCAGAAACAGATGTCGAGGATGGGCCTTTTGGTAGTCAGACACGACGTAGCTCACGCGTTCCTCGCCCGCTTGTTCCTTACGGCAACTGGAAATATTAGGGTTAGGATTTGATTTGAATAAGGATTTGAAATAATCGCTGTAAAAGGAATACCATGCAAAATACATGCCAAAAGTGGAACCACTAAACATATACAACATGAATGCTAAAAAGTGGCACCACAGAACGCATTGGTGGATATGTGATATCACAATTCAATAGTTAGTTAGTTTAGAGCAGCCAACAGGTATACGTCATTGTATTAGCAAGAAAATTAAATAAAAGTAATTTCAAATTGAACATTGTTGTCTTGTAAAATACACAAGACATTTTACAGATTTTTCTGAACACAACTTGTGAATTATTCACGGCTAAATCAAACAAACTGAAGAATAGCCGAAGATAAAATGTGATCTTCGAAAATGGCGCCTCTTGACATACACGGTTTTATTCGAAAAAAATTGACGCAATACGAACACCACGATTATCCATCCATTTAATGACCGGCACTCCATCTAAAACCAAACTTGTATAATCGCCACGTTTAATTGCTCGATCAATCGGAAATTTTGGCATTTTAACTCTTTTGCTGCTGATCGTGCCACAAGCTCGTATGCCCTTCAATTTCCATTTATAGAGCAGCATTGAATTGTTGAAAATTTATTAAAATACAGTTCGATCCCCATGTTGCCCAAACCACATGACAAATTCAATACAACCGATTCACCGATGCCAATTTCTTTTTGCTCTTTTTTTCCTACATATGTAAATATCGAGCACATGCAAACAGCTTGTCTGAGCTCGCATAGACACCACAGTTTGAATCACCATGGTATCGGTTTATCCTTCATGTATTGCTTCATTACGTTGTGGTCTTTGAGTTTTACTAAGTGTTTCGTGGATAGACTGATATTTACTTTCGCTCATGGCGTTTCTGAATGCATCATTCAAATGGTCAATGACAGGACGAATCTTGTAGGCATGGTCATACATTGGATCAGTTCGACCCGGCTGCTCTTCATTATTTGCAAAATGCAAATTCATCCGAATCTCTTCGAATGGTGTTCATGTCATGACACTGGACACAGCTGGCACAGCATATATTGGCTATGATGACCAGTAAAGACAGGTTTCTAGTAATTTGTGAATAGTTATCACCAAAATAATTCGAAAAAATGCTTTCAGCTCAGATACAGTTATCAAAACAATTGGCCTCTCTGCTGGCTGATTCCAACAAAATATTGAAGTTGCAAACCTCATTGAAAACTTCCAAAACACCAGGCATATCCCCATCTTGCAACACTGTTCGATTTATAACTTCACCATAAACATATTTACGAGACAAACGCCAACGAAATATGACATTCTGTTCCTTATTTGTTTCCAATGGCTGTGATTCAATTAGTTGATTGGTGTTGTTTTCTGTTTGTTCACTGGTGGAGGCAAGAACTCTTCAATAACAATTTCAATGCCAACTTGTTGCATATTGCTGCTAATCAGAAAATAATGAATACAAAACGAACTCACTGATTAAATGTACAAGAGCTTACCGAAAACACCAGAAACTAAAAAGCACGAATATTCTAAAAATTTGTTCAATGTGAGTTGGACAACTATTAATATGTGACTGCAACACATCGGCGACCTATTGTCATTGACCGAGTGACATTTGTTGCAGAGCGAGAGTTAAGTCTTCTCTTGGAAGTGTTAAAATAGAACAAAAGATAACAACGTTATAATTTTTATTTACAGTTCTCGTGGTCGTGGTTCACAATTGAATGAGGCTCACTAACATATATTAGTGCAACGCCGCAGTTCACTTTGACGCACTTATTGTGCTTCCGTTTCTTTGAGTTTTTACTGAACTGTCACTTGTGTTAAGTTCTTAAACCGAAAAAAAAATTATATTATTTTCGCTTTCCCCTGTGAACATATGTTACCCGCGCGAACTGTTACACATCAACAGCATGAGTAGCAGTGAATCCTCACCGACCAATGGGACATATGTCCCATCTTTTTTTTCATATTTGCAAATGAGAAAAAATATCTTTGATGACATTTTTAATATGGTTATACAAATATATGAATACGAATCTGCAATCAGAATTGCAAAATTTGCAGACGTTAAATCTTGGTCGTCAAAGGGTTAAGTGGTTTAAGCTAGAAATAACGAAAAGTAGGAAGTGGTTGAGATAAGCGATTAAATTGTAATCGTATTGAATAAGGCGATTGTATTGAGAGGAATAAATTCTATCATCTGCACTCACACAAACATTTTACATTGAAATCCGAAGTGGGATATGACTTATTTTAGGAAAAAAAAACAAAAAAAAATTCTACAGCTATAGTCCGAAAATATTGACGAAAAATTCAAACAAATGGACAGCAAAGTTGAACAACTGGGAAAAGAGCTCTACACAGTGCGAAAACTAAAACTACGAGAATGTTCTTTAAGCGGTCCAAGAAGAAAAGAGCGGAAACTTCCCCCATTTGATGGCCAGACCTCATGGCCTACTTATAAGAGGTAGTTCGAAATGGTAGCGCGAATGACAGGGACAATAAATGCTTTGTCCTAAAAATGGCCTTGAAGAGTCCTGCAGCAGAATTATTGCAAACAATAGACATCGAAAAGCATAAAGATTATGTGACTTTAGTACAGGCTATCGAGAAACGTTTTGGGGACAGTCGCATGCAGGAAGTTTACAAGGCGCAAATGCAAATCCGAACGTAGCAACAATGAGAAACACTGCAACAGCTCCATCTAGACGTGGGTAGACTAGCACATTTGTCATATCCCACTGCAAGGGAAGAAATAATCGACGAAATGGCAAAGGACCCATTCATCAAGAGAAACGCAGATTCAAAGCTACAGTCAGCAGTAAGGATGCCCGGGAACATAACTCTTGCTAAAGCACTTGCCTTCGCTCTCGCAATGGAAACAGCCAATCAGGCCCCCAAAAGAACACACATATCAAGAAGTCAGTCACTCTTCTCGAAGCCATCAGTCACAGAGCAGAAGTCGGTAGCAGGAGTTGGCGGCCCCAACCCCCAAGTATCGCTAGCAAAGAAATACAATGTAGGTCCCTTGGCAGAAGTAATTAGTGGTAAGGAAGCGACTGAGCTAATAGAGGGTTGGAGTACAGACGAAATCTGTTCCTCCCACCGGACAGATAATGACATCTCACCAATATTAGCCTTGAAGGAACACGAAGTTCAGGTCGGTTTATTGATATGAAAATGGGAAAGTGCAGGTGGAACAACAAATACCATATCAGAGCACTATTCGAATGAATAGCGAATTGAGCTTCACTCTGTTTAAGGGCGAAACTTTGAACCAAAAATCTTCCAGCAAGTGTGCCAATATCTGGGAATATAGAAGACAAGGATATCGCCACTACACCCTCAAAATGATGGAATGATCTAGCTGTTGAATAGGACATTGAATGAGCATTGTCTACGGTCGTCGGTAACTGCCAGCGTGACTGGGATCGACACGTACCTCTCTTTTTAATGACCTAAGGAAACGCGATCCATATTTCAACAGAACATGATCTTATTTGATCAAACGGTTTTCAAGTAAAACGAAATCCGGAACTCCACCTACGATGCCTAAAGAGGTAAAACGAGGTAAAAGATCTGGGTAGTCAAAGTGGCACACTTGAGTGTATGAAAGAGCGGTCTAACGGTGCTCCAAGCCATGGTTACACGCTCCAGCTAAGTAGCGGAGTGCTGTACTCATGTACCAGACATTGAGCCCGCTAACCGAGTAGATGTAATGCACGAATGTGTGGGTGAGTGACCAATGGTCTGAGTGAACGTAAGGCGAATCAGGGCAGCCACTTCTTGGTTGACCACAACTCAGTACAGAGGTTAAAAAAAAAAAAAAGGGACGAGATCTAGGTCAAAGTGACAACGAAAGGAAATAGAGAAAAGAAAAATTAAGCAGTAAAACAAAAGAAAAACATTTAAGTGGAAGGTCAAAGGAAAAGAGGTCAAGATCAGGGAACAACAGGGAGAACTGGGAAGATGGGGAAAGAAGGATACCAGGCAAAGATAACTATTGTGTAGTGAGAGTGTATAGTGAGATCCCGATAGGCTTACGCCAACGTGGAAAAAAAATATTATTGCGTGTAAAGAAAGGCCCGTTTACTTTTCCCGCGATCCGCTAGAATAAAATTATTTTCAATCGTTCGGGAAGGCGGACGATAGCAGCCCACTCTTAAGCGGTTTCTGCTACGGTAGTTTTAACTGCCGCTTGTCTTGTTCCATAAACCGTTTATACCGCTCAATTCTTTTGTCCATAAAAAAAAGTCCGATCAATAAAATACCCGTTACAACGTGACTTTCGACTTTTGTTGTTTTTTTTCATCATTTTGAGGTTTCGCAATTCCTTGCTAAAAATATTGCGTGGCGCCTACGCACACATTTGTGTATTTTTATTTTTTTGGAGATCTACTACCTCCGTATATTTTTTTTTCTTTTTTTTTAACCATAAACAGCCGAAAGTGGCAGCACTCAACCTGCTGCCTGTTGCAAATTTGCCCTTTTGGGTTTTTGTTGTCGGCGTTGCAGTTCGCCATTACCCCGAAATAACCACCACCTGTGTGGTTCGCGATCGTTTCGTTGTTCTTTTTCTTTTTGAAGTTTTTGCCCCGGCTACCGAATAATAATTAATAAGAAATTAATACAAATCGGGAAAAAAATTGCAACGATTGTCGCCCAACGGCGGGCCAGTGGATAAAAAAAAATATTTACGGAAATTCTAGTCTTACTAGGAAAGGCTGTCGTTTTGTTTACTCCGTGTTCTTTTAGTGCTATTTACTTTTGCTTATTTTTACAGGTGTCAGTGAAGTTCTTCAAGATATAACATCTTATTCAACGTGGGAAAAGTGACTTGTGAATTTATTCAACGAGGGAATACATTGGATCGACCCCAGGTCGTAAGTACCCTCGCGCTTTTCATTGGCAAACAACACAAAACCAGCCAATTTTAATTTTTGGAAATTTAGTTACATATAAAGTGTTTTCCAATAGGGACTTGACAACTTTGAATTTAATTTGTGAACGTACTCTTTCACTAATCATCAAACTGTCACTGTCAACTTATTCAGTAAACTCAGCATTTTCATCATGATAAGTACACGAACGAGCAACGTCTGCAAATTATAAAAATTTTCCACCGAAATTCGGAGTCGGTGACTGCAACTTTAAGAGCGTTAACTCCAATTTTCGGTCGTAATTCTCGCCCTAGTAGACGGGCAATAACAAGTTTAGTGGAAAAATTTGAGTTGTGTGATGTTGCCGTGTCAGTGAGACAACGGGTTGGCCGAAGTGTCGAAAATATCGCTGCCGTTCAGATGTCCGTAGCAAACGATCCAAATTAGTCAATTCCACAACGTACTCAAGAATCGCGCATCGCTCAGACCACATTATGGCGCATTTTGCGTAAGGATCTTGGCTTACACCCATACAAGATTAAGCTGACTCAAGAATTGAAGCCGATGGACCATTTGAAGCGACGTACGTTCTCCGATTGGGTTCTGGAGAAGATGAGCCAAGATGATGAATTTCGTCGCAAAATCATCTTCAGTGACGAAGCTCATTTTTGGCTCAATGGGTTCATCAATAAGCAATATGCGTTATTGGTCGGGTGAAAATCCACATGTGCTTCATGAATCACCACTTCATCCACAAAAAATAACTGTTTGGTGCGGTTTGCATGCCGGCGGCGTTATTGGGCCTTATTTTTTGGTCGACGATAACGATCGTCATGTTACTGTGAATGGTCAGTGTTGTCGCGCCATGATCACCGATTATTTTTGGCCCGAATTGGAAGATATGGACTTGGGCGACATGTGGTTTCAACAGCACACACTACAATCGATTTATTGAAGAGTAAGTATGGTGAGCGTGTTATCTCAAGAAATGGGCCAGTCGATTGGCCGCCTCGCTCGTGCGATTTAACGCCGCTTGACTATTTTCTGTGGGGCTACGTTAAGTCATTGGTTTATGTGAACACGCCGACGACGTTGGAAGAGCTCAGAGAAAACATTGAACGCGAAATAGCGGCCGTTTGGGCCGAAATGTGTGGCCGAGTCGCTGACAATTGGGTCCAACGAATCGATCGCTGCAAACGTGCCCGCGGTGGCCATATGAACGAAGTCGAATTCCGTTCATAAATGTTTTGATTGTACTTCAAGCCGATAATAAAGTTTTTGAAATATCTCAATTGGTTTGCGTTTTATTTAAAAAAGTCAAGTCCTTATTGGAAAACCCTATGTAAAATCTGATAATAGTTTACATATATTCACATATTCAAATACATACATATCTACATACATGCAACACATTGACATAATTACATTTTACAAATTACATATTTATTTTACATATATATTACATTGCCTATGTTAGGTTCTTAATTTGTTGAAACATATTTACATTCATACATACACAAGCATACATTATTTTTGTGAGATCTTTTTTCATTCTACGAGTATGTGAAACATTAATTTCGCATTTGAGTCTAAGGACACAGTTTCGATCTTGTCACTTTGTTTTTGTTTCGATTCCATCGTGTTCTGTTGATTTATTTTTATTTTCGTTCGGGTTATTGACCTAGGTAACTATCGGCTGAATATTTGTTGAGATAGGTCAATCTGTTGTCGTCTGTTTTTTTTTGGATTTTGGAGGGTGCTTTGTGTCTCTTCAGAACAATGCCAGCGGTGTGCAGATTTCTCTTCTGGGCTTGTCAGATTAGTTTCTTTTTTCGGACTATCTTCGTTGAGTGCGTGTTACTTTGTTGTGTTGCAGATTGTGTGAGTAATTCTCCCCTATTCCATTATGTCGAAAATGTAAATCAGCAGATTGTCCGCAGAGGAATTAACCTACTAGATCCTGGCTCGAGGTCTATATGTTCCGGCAAAAGGTGGGGTAGATGCTATGAGGAAATCGCTTAGGGCGGCGAGGTTGCTTGAGCGGAGAGGCTCAATGGAAGCAACAGATTCGTCGTATCCATTTACATACGCAGAAGATTATGGTGCAGTGTAGGAAAAGATAGGAGAGATAGGAGAGCTTCTACTGTTCTCGTAATCCGAAATCATCGGAATACTTGAAAGTCTTGACGAAGATTGAATGGTCAATTGCGAAACTAGATCGATCAAAGATGAAGCCGAGGAAGAAATCAAAGAGAGTAACTTGGTTGGAGTTTTCAGAACACCAATTCCTTCACCAAGATCTTCTGTTAGGGTTCCCCCACCCCACAGCCGCGACAGCTACCTCTTACACAGGAACCACTAGTCATCGAGCGCACCACGGAGCGAATCGATAAAGTTCACTGGAGAAAGATGTGGTTCTTCAGTGAACTCCTTTCTAGAAAGGGCCGAGGCGCTCCGTGAGGCGTGCGGAGTTCCTGAATCACTGTTGTTTAGGTCGGCTGTAGATCTTTTTAGCGGGAAGCCGTTACTTTGGTATAGGGCGATCAGGGAAAATGTAGGCAACTGAACTGAATTGGTTAGGGAACTGAAATTAGAATTTTTACCACCAAACTACGACGACTTATTACTGGACGAAATACGCAGACGAACACAGGGCAAAGAAGAGACAATCGGCGTGTACGTCGCCACGATGACGATTGGTCATCTGCTGGAGACCGGTTGGTTGATCAAGTTAGGCTGAACTTCACCTTGGGGGCAAACGAAGGGGACAGCCGTCCCTACTTAGGAGTAAGCATTTATGGGATTAGGTTTTTAGGTTTATTAGATTCAAGAGCGTCGAGGACTATTATATATAGAGGCCTGGAAGATTCTTAAAGGCTTGGGTTTATCATTAGGGGAAAGTAGGGTTAGTCTGTTTCACTAGCTGATGGTGTAGGGATGGGAGTTTTGGGGGTTGTTACTCTACCAATCGTGGTCGAGAAGAAGACCGTCCTTCTGGAATGCCTCGTAATTCCCAATTTACCACATGTCATGATCCTTGGTGCTGATTTTTAGGCACTCTCGGGAATAGTCCCGGATCTAAGATCTGGCATATGGAGTTTTTCGGGTCAAAAAGAGGTGGCAACACTAGCATCGATACGAGAAAAGCAAACTTGGAAGAGACGGAAGAACAACAAGAAATATTGGGTAATGCTTTTAAAGCGATGCCAGAGGGCTTAGGATGCACACGATTGGTAGAGCACAAGATTAGGACGTCAACAGGACCTATCAAGCAGAGGTATTATCCTGTTTCGCCTGCGATGCAGGTACATAATGATAAGGAGCTACAGGAGATGGTGGACGCCGGGGTTATTGAGAAATCTAGTAGTGCATGGGCATCTCCTATAGTTCTTATTAAGAAAAAATATGGTTCGTATAGGTTCTGCTTCGACTACAGAAAGCTAAACAAGGTCACTGATAGGGACGCGTATCCACTTCCTTTCATTTCGTCAACGTTAGAAAACTTCGGGACGCACAATATCTGTCCTTCCTAGACATAGAGTCGGTGTATTGGCAGATCCCGATGGAGAAAAATCAAAACCATTTACCGCTTTCATAGTACCCAACCGGGTCTCTTTCAGTTTAAGAGGATGCCTTCGCTTACACAATGCACCAGCGACTTAGCATAGGTTCATCGACAGCGTGTTGGGGGCCGATGTCGAGCCGTTCGTCTTTGTGTACTCAGACAATATCACCATCGTCACAAACTCATTCCAAAAACATCTGGATATACTGAAGGAGGTCCTCAAACGGTTGATGGAAGCAGGGTTGAAAGTCGGTCGGGATAAGTGTCATTTTTGTGAACCATCTTTAAAGGTCTTAGGATACGTGGTTGATCGAAATGGACTGCATGTGGACCGGAGAAAGTGGAGAGCATGGTGAAGATATCAGTACCCAAAAACGTTAAAGAAGTTAGGAGTTTTATAGGAACCGGGTCTGGGTACAGGCGCTTCGTACCCAATTTCGCTGTCTTGGTTAGGCCCTTAACAGATTTATTGAAAAAGACTAATGAATGTGAGGATAGTTTTAAGAAAGCTAAGGATTTTTTTTATAATTTACGCGCGCCTAAGGGGTTAGATACCCTTTTACTGTTGCCAGAGCGCGGGCGGAAAGGTAGAAGGAGGAGAAAGGAAAAAATTGTGTTTGTAGTGGTGTGTTTGGTTTCGATATTCACTCTCCAGGGGTGGGAGTTCGAATAGGACGGAGAGTTTTTTCTTCACTCAGAGTGATTCGAAGTTTATAATTCGCACTATTTTTTTGTGCTTGAAACTCTACAACAGCCAAATCTAAGTCTCAGTGTTATGCCTTCACACGCAGAATTTTCCTGTCTGGGTTCCAATTACACAAATGAAAAGCTTAAAAGACTTGTCATTGGCAGGATTCGAACCTTGATCCTCCTAGTAAGAAGCGATTGATGTACCACTACAGCACGGCCACCCCATGTTTAGTGAAAGCACCCATTCTGACGTGCCCGTATTTTGATCGTCCCTTTGTAGTCCTAACCGACGCGTCAGATTATGGGATTGGAGCTGCCCCAGACTTTTGAAGAGGGGGAATTGGTACGATAGTTTGTTACCTCAGCAGATCTTTAAATAGGTGTGAGAGGAACTACTCTACGACGGAAAAGGAGTATTTAGCCGTGCTATGGGCGATTGAGAAGTTACGAGCGTACATCGAAGGTAGTCGATTTACGGTCGTGACTGATCATTATTCACTGGTATGGTTAAACAATCTGAAGGATCCGCAGGGGAGATTAGCACGTTGGGCAGTTCGGCTTCAACAATTTGACTTTGAGATCATTCTCAGGAAGTGGAAGGAGCATGTGGTTCCAGACATGCTTTCGCGGGGAGTTACGGTAGTGGCCGAGATCTCAGATGCGGATTTGGACCCTTGGGTGGCGAAGATGATCTCACGAGTGAAGTCAAACCCCCTAGCGTATCCAGCGTGGAGAGTAGAGAACGGTCGCTTGTTCAAGTTCGTGAAAGCTAATAGGGTTATAGTACACGAGAATATCGATAAATGGAAACTTGTAGTAGGGAAAACCGATAGGTTAGATATATTAAGGCAATGCCATGATAGCCCATTAGCAGGACACATGGGAGTTAGGAAGACTTTTGCTAGAGTAGGAGGTAAATACTATAGGCCTAAAATGAGTGGGGGGTGGAGTGGGGTTGTAAAGTTTGCCAACAAGCGAAGCCGGTTAATGAGAAACCAGCTGATCTAATGACGGAGAGTGTGGGAAATGATTTGTGTAGATTTGGTCGGTCCGCTTCCAAAGTCGTTTAGGGGTTTCACTTATATTTTAACAGTCGTCGATTATTTTACGAAATTCCCTCTTCTTCTCAAACTGCGGTCTGCTACGGCAAAAGCGGTTTACAAAGAACTTGAGGACAACGTGTTCCTTTTGTTCGACGTACCATCGATTATGGTATGTGACAATGGCCCACAGTTTCGTAGCAAGGAACTGACGGCGCTTTGTCAAACTTATGGCTCGCGTCCCCAATAGACTGAGCACTATCACCCACAGGCCAACCCGGCCGAGCGCATTGACCAAATAATTAAAACTACGCTTAGGGCCTATATCTCTGAAAACTATAGGGAGTGGGACACACACTTATCAAAGGTAGCCTGTGCCATACGCACATCTCAGCACGAAGTTTCAGGGATGTCGCCGTATTATGCCAATTTTGGAAAGGATATAGTGACCCATGGTGGGGGAGTTCCGATCGTGGGCGACCATAGGGAATTAGACGCAGGGGAGTTAGAAGAGAGATCTAAGAGGTTGAGGATAGAGATAGGAAAAAGCTTCAAGCGGCAACCAAGAAGTCCGAGGAGGCCTACAATCTCCGACGGAGAGATAACCAGTATCTCCCGAACGAGCTTATATGGCGAAGAAACTTCGTTTTATTGAACGCCGCTAAATATTATGCCGCTAAGCTGGCTCCTAAATTTGTGGGTCCTTATAGAATTCGAAAACGAGTGCCCCGTGGACTTACGTACTTGAAGATAATGACGGGAAAGAAGGTGGTACTTGGCACTGTAAGGACCTTAAACTATGTAACGATCGATCTGAGTAAGAAAGTGTGAAGTCCCAAAGCGTCTAACAAGCGGTATCAGAGTTAAGTAAAGCGTTTTACCTATCGTATTTTATTTTAATTTCATTACAGTCATTCCATGAACTAAATTTTTTTTTCTTGTTTTCTCGTTTGCGGGAGAGTCTGTTGTATATCCGGGTCATATACTTAGTTTGGCGGTCAAATTCGCGGAATTAGACTGGCATGTTGGGCTCTGATGTCTCCTCAATCCAGTAGATAAAGCGCCTAGGTAAATGGCTTTCGTTGCTCTGCAAAGTAAGCACATTTCCTCGGAAGTAAGGGTTGGGGTCTGTTACGGTAAAATTTACTACAAAAAGCTGGACTCTTTTTCCTTGAAACCTTCGCTCCACTCCTTCGAATCTTTCCCTTTTGACAGTTGTTCCTCCAAAATTCTGAGAGAGTGATGGGCAGCCATGGGCGCATCAGCCATCGGTGCACTTTCTCAAGATCTTGGAAGGACAACATAAATAGGAACGACGGACGGTCAAAAACTCAAGAAGAACCCCGCAGAGCAGGTGGACGGTCTGCTACAAGAGCGCAAGGAAAGCGCTATAGGTTTTGTTGTTGTGCAAGGGTCCAACACGAAATAGCCGACCCTTGTCCCAAATCTTGTTTTGACTCCCCTAATGGGTAGTCTCCAGCCTTAAGTAGAGCTAAGGCATCCGCTCCATCCTTCCAGCTCCTAACCCCTTCACTTTTTGACCCGCCTTTTCTGTTGTGTCTGTTGTCGCTTTGGAGGAACGTATTTGTAGAAGGCACCTGTGGATTCTTAAAATCCCGGACTTCTGCCTTTACGCTCCTCAGAAGTGACAACCAGTAGGTCCACCCGGGAAAGACAGAGCCAGGCGGACGGCCTGGAACACTCTGAGCATATGGCGGACGGCCATATTATTTGGACCACACACCTAGAGCCAGATGGACGGTCTGGAACCCTCTGTGTAAATGAAACATCTACAACCCGCACAAGTTGCCTAGAGCCAGGCGGACTGCCTGCAACTCTCTGCAACTCACACCACACAACACATCCCTAAAAACACAGCAACCGAAACAGAAGACAGAAACTGTTTAGTTGAGAATATTCTGACTCCTTACCACTGGTGGGGGGAAGTCAATAACAACACAACTATTTTAACGAACTGAAGTTTATTTAAATTAATTTTGCCTTAAATACCACAATTTTGCTTATTCTACATTATTTACATTTGTTGGAGATCTACTACCTCCGTATTGTTTTTTTCCTTTTTTTAGAACCATAAACCCACCCCCAGCTGAGCAGCCGAAAGTGACAGCACTCAACCTGCTGCCTGTTGCAAATTTCCCTTTTTGGGTTTTTGTTGTTGGCGTTGCAGTCCGCCATTACCCCGAAATAACCACCACCTGTGTGATTCGCGATCGTTTCGTTGTTTTTTTTCTTTTTGAAGTTTTTTGCTCCGGCTACCGGATAATAATTAATAAAAAATTAATACAAATTGGGGAAAAAAATTGCAACAATTGGCGCCCAACATGGGGCCGGTGGATAAAAAAAAATATTTTCGGAAATTCTAGTCATACTAGGGAAGTCTGTCGTTTTGTTTACTCCGTGTTATTTGTTTATTGCTATTTACTTTTGCTTATTTTTACAGGTTTCAGTGAAGTTCTTCAAGATATAACATCTTATTCAACGTGGGAAAAGTGCCTTGTGAATTTAGTCAACGGGGAATACATTGGATACATTGAATACAGGCCGTAAGTACCGTGGGCTCTAAGTAGGTTAAATTTGTTTGTTTTCGCTTTTCATTGGAAAACAACACAAAACCACGCCAATTAAAATTTTTGGAAATTTAGTTACATATATTATCAGATTTTACATATATTCACATATTCAAATACATACATATCTACATACATATAACACATTGACATAATTACATTTTACAAATTACATATTTATTTTACATATATATTACATTGCCTATGTTAGGTTTTTAATAACACTACGGATCGCAAATCCTACTCTGGTTTTGCCTTTATCCTTGGAGGCAGTGTATTTTCATGGGAGAGCAAAAAACAGCCTTCGGTAGCCCTAAGCAGTACTGAAGCTGAGTACATGGCTATGTCAGAAGCAGCGAAAGAAGCTGTTTATATCAAAAAAATATTTAATGAAATGAAAATTTTTCAACATGTCAGATCAATCTTTATTCACGGCGATAATTTAAACGCCATGAACTCAATAAGAAATCCTGTATATCATGCTAGGAGCAAACATATAGACATACGTTTTCACTTTGTACGCGAAGTTTACATTAAAGGTTTAATTGAACTAAAATATTGTCCTAATAACGAAATGCTTGCAGATATTCTTACGAAAAATGTATGTAAATCAAAACATGAAAATTGTGCCAATTTGCTCGGCCTGAAATCTTTGTAAAATGAATTACTTTTATTATTTGAAACTTTGTAACTAAAACTGAATTGAATATTTTTTTATTGTGCATTTTGTTTGATGTTTATACGAGTACATATGTATTAAAGATGAGTGTTGAAATTATAATACATATTTTAGTTCCAATCTGACAATGTCACATTAAAAGCTTTTGTTACATTTACACATTAATACATTTATACATTCACACCTAATGAAACTCTAGTATATAAGCTAAACCTATGTTAAATAAAGTATGACTTCTATTCTAATCGTGTGACAACGAACTCTTTTTTTTACTGATAACCAACAATTACCCCCATTTAATTTACATTGCATAACAACTTACAAACAAAATAATAAGCACACGTGCATAAACCCAAGCAAACCGGTTATACTGGGCAATGTCAGCTTATGATGCCTTTGCAAATCGCAGTCCATTAAAGTTGAGATGGGCGAATTGTTTTTTTTTTATTTATTTCTTTCGTTCACGTATGGTTTATGCATAGGAGTGCGACAGGAGATAAACGACTTTGCATGTGTTAGAGACAAGTGGCAAGAGCAACCAGCGAAAGGAAATAAAATGATTTGTCTGCTCTTTTTAAAAACTTGCAGCTTTTGAAAAAGCTCTTTTGTTTAGCTCGATTACATTTTCATAGGACACAACTTTCCATATGAATGAGACATCTGTATAGATTTATTATCTGTGGTATGACGCTAAGATTTGGCATGCTATGCATTCCTTGGTCAACTTGATCGCGTCTTTTTTTTATGCCTGGCTAAACATATTTTTGTTTTAACTGGATACTGGTGCTCCTACCACTGGGATGTGCAAGACCGTGAACATGTGCAAATGCCATTTTCCTTATGTTCGTAGGTATGTAAGGTCTCACTACGCCTGAAGGCACGTCACAGTAAATTCTGGTGTTGGGTTCTACTATTAATTTTTGTAGTTTGAGTGATGAATTCTTTATAAGTTCTTGTGGCTCAGGATCCTGGTTTTGTGCGGCTTGAATCTCATGAGCACTGAGTAGCGTTGGCATTTCGATGGCACAAATTCTTGATAGATCATCTGCAACGGTGTTTTCCTCCCCTTTAACACGTATTATCTCGGTGGAAAACTTGCAGGTGTAGCTGAGTTGTCGTTGCTATCTTTGTGAAGCGTTTTCAGATTTTTGGGCAAATGCACAAATTAAAGGCTTGTGATTCGTCTTGATAAAGAATTTTCGGCATTCGAGGAGATGTTCGAAGTACTTTATCGCTTCTGGCTAACAACTCTCTGTCATAACTGCTGTAGGTTTTTTCTATTTCACTCAGTTTGCGCGAAAAAAATCCAACTGGTGTCCAATTCCCATCAAGCTGTTGTTCCAGGGTGGCTCATATTGCTACGTCAGAGGCATCAGTAGATAAAACTAAAGGCGCAGTTTGTGTTGTGGTCGCTATTGAAGCAAGCTATTGTTTGATTGTCTTAAATGCTTCTTCTGCTTCCGGTGTCCACTTTACAACTCTTTTATCATTTTTTCTGGAGTCGGTTAAAACACTGTTCAGAGGTGCTTGAGTTTTTGCTGCATTTGGAAGTGGTAGCTGATGGTACCGAGAAACTTCCTAAGACCCTTGATGGTTTGAGGTTTTGGATAATTTTTTATCGCTTCGACTTTGTCTCTTAGTGGTTTGTACTCCTTTTCGGGTATGGTAAAACCCAGATAGTTGACTTCGGTCTGTTCAAATAGACGCTTGCTTGGCTTTTTTTTAAGACCGTGGTTCTTAAGTTTGTCGAAGATGTTGAGAAGATGTCCAAGGTGTTGTTCGTTAGTTTCCGATATAATGATGAAATCGTCGACGTAGCAGAAGACATAATCCAGATCACGGATATCGAATCTACGTGTCTCTGAAATGTTTGCGTTGCACAGCGTAGTCCATAAGGCATTTTTAGAAACTCGTACAATCCAAAAGGAGTTTTAATAGTTGTCTTTTGGATGTCTTCCTCTGCCATGAGAATCTGATGGTAGGCTTTGGCGAGATCAAGAGTGGAGAATACCTTTTTTCCATGCAATCTGGGAAATAAGTCCTGGATGAGTGGTGGAGGGTATCTATCAGGCGTCGTTTGAGCGTTAAGCCTGCAATACGCACCTCACCACCTCCATTCACCTGTTTTTTTTTTTTTGTCGAAGAACAAGTGGGCTTGCCCATGGACTCTTTGAGGGTCTGATGATGCCTTTCTCCAACATAGCATTTATTTCTTGTTTCGCTGCTTTTCATTTGCCACCAGCTAGTCTGCGAGTGCGTACAGCTGTTGGTTGCCCATGGGTTTCTATGTAATGTGCTACGCCGGTGTTTGTGTAATTAGCGGTTTGGTTCGTTGGTTGAGTAATTTCTTTATAAGTCGACAGAAGATGTACATATTTGTAAATATGGTTGGAGGAAGAAATGTTTGCACTGTTGATTGTTGATATCCCGTAAATCTCAGCTTCCATCACCTTTCCTGTCACTTTGTTGCGGTAAAATTTATCACAACAAGCTGGACCCTTTTTTCTTGAAACCTTCGCTCCACTCCTTCGAACCTCTCCCTTTTGACAGTTGTTCGTCCAAAATTCTGAGAGAGTGATGGGCAGCCATGGGCGCATCAGCCGTCGGTGCACTTTCTCAGCATCTTTGAAGGACAACATAAATAGGAACGACGGACGGTCAAAAACTTAAGAAGAACCCCGCAGAGCAGGTGGACTTTCTGCTACAAGAGCGCAAGGAAAGCGCTATAGGTTTTGTTGTTGTTCAAGGGTCCAACACAAAATAGCCGACCCTTGCCCCAAATCTTGTTTTGATTCCCCTAATGGGTAGTCTCCAGCCTTAAGTAGAGCTAAGGCATCCGCTCCATCCTTCCAGCTCCTAACCCCTTCACTTTTTGACCCGCCTTTTCTGTTGTGTCCGTTGTAGCTTTGGAGGAACGTATTTGTGGAAGGCACCTGTGGATTCTTCCAATCCCGGACTTCTGCCTTTACGCTCCTCGGAAGTGACAACCAGTAGGTCCAACCAGAATAGAAAATGAACTTTCTTTGTCACTTCGTCTTACTTCAGGGATCAATTTCGGAAAAAAGGGGTTATTTGAACCCAAGACAATTCAGGGGAAATGTTCACTCAGGCCAAAGGAAATTCCCAGAATTCGGAAATTTCCCCGGGGATCTGGGTAGTCAAAGTGGCACACTTGAGTGTATGAAAGCGCGGTCTAGCGGTGCTTCAAGCCATGGTTACACGCTCCAGCTAAGTAGCGGAGCGCTGTACACATATACCAGACATTGGGCCGCTAACCGAGGAGTTGCAATACACGAATGTGTGGATGAGTGACCAGTGGTCTGAGTGAACATAAGTCGAACTGGGGCAGCAACTTCTTGGTTGACCACAACTCAGAATAGAGGTTCAAAAAAAAAAAAAAAAAAAAAGACGAGATTTAGGTCAAAGTGACAAGGAAAGTAAATAGAGCAAAAGAAAAAAAAAATAAGCAGTAAAACAAAAGAAAACATTTAAGTGGAAGGTCAAACGAAAAGAGAACACGATCAGGGAAGGACAGGGAGAATTGGGAAGACGGGGAAAGAAGGATACCAGGCAAAGATAAGTATTGTGTAGTGAGAGTGTATAGTGAGATCCCAGTAGGCTTTCGCCAACGTGGAAAAAAATTATTATTGCATGTAAAGAAAGGCCCTTTTACTTTTCCCGCGACTTTACTTCAATTTATCTGCCGCTTGTTTTGTTCCATAAACCGTTTATACCGCTCAATACTTTTGTCCATAAAAAAAAGTCCGATCAATAAAATACTCGTTATAACGTGACTTTCGGCTTTTGTTGTTTATTTTTCATCATTTTGAGATTTCGCAATTCCTTACTAAAAAGATTGCATTTATTTTATTTTATATTATATAAATACGAGGGGCGTTCAACATATTCTCAGTATCGGGGTGAAGCTGTGGTTGTATATATAAATTGAATCAAGTAATACTATTATTTTAGTGCATTCATGTAAAATTCCATATAAATGTGATTATTAATTCGCGTTTTATCTCTAGTTAAACAGAATCATAATGGCAACTGAGACGATGATGGTGAAAATTGAGCATCGCGCTGTAATTAAATTTCTCATTAAGCAAGGAAAAATTCAAAAAACTATTCATCAAGAGATGGTGGCTGTTTACCAGGGTTTCGCACCTTCATTATCAACTGTGCAAAAGTGGTCAAGTGAGTTCAAGAGAGGCAGAGAGAGCATTGAAGACGACCCCCGCTCCGGCGCCCCGGCGCCCCGGCTACTGCTTGTACGGGAGAAAGTATCAAAGAATCGAAAAACTTGTTCTTGAGGATGCCCGAATAAAGGTGAAAATGATGGCAGAGATCACCAAGCTTTCAATTGGTACCATTCACACCATTCTTCATGACCATCTTAACCTTTTAAAGGTCAGTGCAAGGTGGGTGCCACGAATGCTCACAGCGCCTCAGAAAAAAGTGAGAATCGCATGCTGTAGAGAGCTTTTGGAGATGTGTAGTGAGAACGCGGACGGTGTTATGGATCGAATTGTTACTGGGGACGAAACATGGGTCCACCACTATGACCCTGAAAGCAAACAAGAGTCCATGCAGTGGCATAAAAAAGGAACAGACCCCCCGAAGAAGTTCAAAGTCACTCCGTCTGCCGCGAAGCTCATGGCCACAGTTTTTTGGGACTCAAAGGGAATCTTGCTCATTGAGTACAAAAAAAAAGGTGAAACCATCAATGCCACATCCTACGCTTCCACTTTGCATAATTTGCGGGAGGAAATTAAAAAGAAAAGACGGGGTAAACTCGCAGCGGGTGTGTTGCTTCTTCATGACAACGCTCCTGTTCACACGGCGCGAGTTTCCAAGGCTGCTGCACGAGATTGTGGTTTCGAAGAAATCCAACACCCACCCTATAGCCCAGACCTTGCCCCTAGTGATTATTTCCTGTTTCCGGATTTGAAAAAATGTCTTCGTGGAAAAAGATTTTCGATGGGGAGATTATATTGAAAAATAAAAACAATTTAAATTGAATTCGCTTTTTCCTTCATATCGATACCGAGAATATATTGATCGTACATACATTTATGTATTTTTATTTTTTTGGAGATCTACTACCTCCGTATATTTTTTTTCCTTTTTTTTTAAACATAAACCCACCCCCAGCTGAGGAGCCGGGGTGCACATAACGCGGTAAGAAACCTCATTATCCAGCCAGGTTGTGTTCATCAGGTGATCGAAACGCTCGGGATGCTGTATGGGAACCCGGAGCTCATCATCAACTCCCTTATTGAAGTCATTCGCTCTACTCCACCTACGAGAATGGACAAGTTGAAACCGGTTGTAGCCTTTGCGATAGCCGTGCAAAACCTATGCGGACACATCGAAGCCACTGGAGCACTTAAACAATCCGATGCTTGTGCAAGAGCTGGTAGCCAGATTGCCCCCAGCCTTATGTCTCAACTGGGCATTTCATAAGCAGAGTTCAGTTTTTATGCATTTTTATTTATATACTTAAATTACTCTTAAATGCTAAACAAAAAACGCTTAAAAATTAGCTTAAATAACTTAAAAATAATCTTATTGTAACTTACTGGCCCCATGCGGGCACTCTAAATTAAACATAATACTTAATCTATGTCTTTCGACGTATCTTACAGTCTAATTTTATTTGTAATTTAAACATTAATTAATCCTAAAACTAAGAAAATAAATTTTAGGTAAAAAACTTAGTACATGGACATTTTTTTAATTTTTTATAAAACTTAAAACTAAAAGCTTACAAACTACCTAAAAATAAATCTTAATCTACTTAACCTACTTACGTCTAATACATACACATACATATATATATATATATATATATATATCCATAATACTTATATACTTTATATATAAGTATATGTATATATATATATTAATTTTTATTTTATTTTTTTTTTGTGTTTTTTTATATTTTTTTTTCTTAAAACCTAACTTAAACCTACCTAAAACTATGTAAGCCGGCCATGGCGATTTCATAAGCAGACTTTACCGACGTATTCACTTTCCCTCTTTAGTAGGTGGGCGTATCAAGTGGCTGCGGCCGCCAACGGAATTTTGCCGAATACATCATCCGAGGTGAGGTTAAACTGGTCCAACGGTGTAAGGAGTCATGGTTATCTTCCTACCCATCACCAAGCATCAATCGTGGAGTCCCCACAAATGGAGCCCAAATGCTGCATCTGTTTCAACAATTGTGAATCCGTAACGGCGTGCCAAAAGTTTCTGGAGTTGAGTCGTTCGTATAGATGGAAGGAAGTCAGGAGACACCAGCTTTGCCGGAGGTGCTTGAGACAACATGTAAGTAAACATGTAAGTTTGCGGCGTGAGCAGCTGTAACCTTGGCCACCACCGACTTCTACACAACCCCCGAAGGGATAGCAGTGGGATTCCTTCCAAAGCCGGAATGGTTACAGTACACTCGCAGATAAAAGTTGACATTCCACGGGGCGAAGTTGACTCCGTTCTGTTCCGAGTAGTGCCCGTGTCTCTGTATGGTCGAGGCGTTCGGATTCACAGGTATGCCTTGCTGGACGATGGTTCTACAATAACTCTGATAGACCAGGGTCTTGTAAACCAATTGAACGTAAAGGGTACGTCAGGTCCGATGTGCTTAAAATGGACTGGGAACAACTCACGATACAATAAGCATTCCGAAGTTGTGCATATAGAAATTGCAAGCACTGGACCCTACGCCGTGAAGTACGCCCTCACCAACGTCCACACCGTTGACAAATTGTGTCTACCATCTCAGTCTTTGGATCCTGGCAAATTGCAGAGGAAACCCAAAGACCTTAAAGGGCTCCAAATCGAACCGTAAAGCAAAGTCGCTTCACGTCTTCTCATTGGGCTTAACAACGCCAAATTGGGACTTCCACTAAAATATCGAGAAGGAGATTCAAGGGAACCGGTCGCTACGTAGACATTGCTTGGGTGATTCATGGGCTAAGTTCGTGAGATTCAGGAAGAAGGATCAAAGACGGCAACGGGCACAACTTTCATGTCTGTGAGTGCAACAACCTCGAACTGCAGCGTATTATGAAAAAGTATATATGCGGCGATAACTTCGGCACGCAAAATAATGGGAAAGAGTTGTTGTCTAGTGATGACCAGCGAGCCTGAAGTCCCTTGAACTCCCATACGATCCGGAAAGATGGCAGATTCGAATCGACGCTTCTTTGGAAATTCGACCAGATTTCGCTCGCGGACAGTTACCCGATAGCCAAAAAGCGGTTAGAATGCCTGAAAAACGGATGATGTGGGAACCAGACCTTGCGGAGACGTTGCGTAAAAAGATAGAGGAGTACGTTCTTAAAGGCTATGCTCAGGAACTTCCACCCGACGAAGCATAAACTGGAATCGTACGCTCCTGGTACCTCCCTATTATTCCTGTGGAAAACCAAAATAAACCCGGTAAGATCAGAATCGTTTGGGATGCTGCAGCTGCTGTCCAAGGAGTGTCCCTAAACTCGGTGCTCCTGAAAGGGCCGTATCAGCTGCCACCTCTCACGTCCGTCATCTTCAAGTTTCGCCAAGAACGGATGGCTATTTGCGGTGACATCATGGAGATGTTTCATCAGAACTCCATCATGCCGTAAACCGCACCAAACAGTCAATCTTTGTGAACGCATTAATGCTTGACCGATCACTTGTGGATTGTGTTCGCTCTAATAACGGCAATTTTGCTTCTCGAGATAGCCGCTGAGTCAAAAGTGGGCCTGATCCGAGAATTTGATTTTTTGGAGTCCGGATCATCGGTTTTACGTTCTTAAAGGTTTTAATTCTTACGTCAACACAATCTTATATGGATGTAAGCCCAAATCCAACCGCAAAATATGCCGGCGATACCCAATTCAGCTGATCGGCACCGAATCGACATTTTCCTCGATACTGGCCGCTGGGGCGGCTATGTTTTTTTAATTTCACACCAACCTCTATTTGGTTGGTGGCTTAAGATCCAAAAGGGTGTACTCACGCTCAAATTTTTCCACGGGGTTGCGAATTTCCTGCACACTGAAGCCATAAAGACGACCGACCTTACGACGAAATTCACGTTGCGTATTTAAAATTGAGCCGGAGTTCCGATAATATTTTTTAATAACTTCCGCACGTTCAGCAACGATGCACGATGAGATGGCAAATCTTACTGAATATTTTGTAAGCTGAATGTTATTGGTAAGTTTGGCAGCTGCAGAAACATACCAATTGTAAAAACTATCACTGCTAGCTGGTCGCCCGTTATTTAAAATATTAAAATATTCGAATCTTGGTGTTAAAGAGTTGCTAGCAGTGTAGAGGAAAGATTTATATTACTAGTGTACAAACCTTCCCGAAACTAATGCGTTCTTTAATTCAATAAACATAATGTTTAAATATTTTCCGGTTGAACTCAAGAATTTGCGAACAAAAAAAAAAAAAAAAGCCGTTATGCCTTCATGCACTTAGCTATGCACTTTTATATTTTACATATATTTGCTTACGAATCAATTTGAACACTCAGAATAATAAGTTGGACAAACACAGCCGATTACACGGAAAAAGAAACCTAGTTTAACACACAATACTATTTGACGTTTATACATTAGCGTCCAGTGTTTTATATGAAATCAATTTTGATTTTGAAAAAATTAGGGGAAATGGTTTAGCATTTTTGATCATTTTTTAATTTTTTTAAGGAAAATATTTGTTTTTCTCTTTGAATTTAAAGCTTTTCCAAAATATTTCGAGAATCTTTTTTTTCACACATTATAAAGTACAAAAGCGGTGGTATTTTAATTGTTTATTTTTTAAAAATACTTTCCAGAATTTAACAAACAATGTGAAATGATATCCCAACTTAATTTAGTTTTGTCGAAGGGAATTTTGTTTATAATTGTTTTCAACAGATCTGTTTCTTTGCAAGTAATAAATGTTTATATGTATTTTCTTAGAAGCAAACCAATAATATTTCGTATAGAAAAAAAATGTAGAAATAAAAATGTTCCGCTGCATGTGAAATGAGCACAGTTAGAATGTTAGTTTAGTCTTAATGAAAAGTGTTAGTTTATACTTTAATTTTGCGGAAAAAAGACTTTGCTACTACTTTGTTGAGTATCCATTAATGCTTAACATCTTTAAGCCGGTCTGGTATAGAATGCGTCAACTTTTCCATATATTCACATATTATTTATTACCATTCCGCTAAAAATAAGACTTTTAACTGAGGCTTCGATGTAATGACATGTTTTCGTAAGGTCATCATTTAATGATTCCAAAGGCGTTCCAAAGAGAACGGGTTAAGATCGGGGCTTTGTGGTGGCGTTACTAGCAAGTGAGGGACTTTATTTAACAACCATATTTGTGCGATATGCTTGAAGTCGTTGTCCTGTTGGGAGTGAAAGATCATTCGCGATAAGCATATTTTGTGTACTTTGAAGCAAATTTTCACTCTGAATCTTTTAAAGGGTCCGCCATCTAACGTTTTTTCTTCAACAAGTGCTTATTTCGTGTAACACTTAGCTCATGTCTGATTTGACAGATAATTAGTTTTATCCTTCCGCTGAACGAATATGTTGTGTATATGCTTGAACAACGCTTCTCAAAGTGGGCCTGCGATCGACTTAGAGAAGATGCCGATTGTGCCAAAAAAATCATCTTTTCAGATGAAGCTCATTTTGATCTTGGCGGGTATGTAAACAAGCAAAATTGTCGCATTTGGGGCACAGAAAACCCGCACGCATATATTAAAAAGTCGATACACCCAAAACGAGTCACTGTTTGGTGCGGATTTTGGTCCAGAGGCATAATTGGGCCATTTTTCTTCGAAAATGAGCAAGGAGTGGCCGTTACAGTCAATGGCGATCGTTATCTGGCCATGTTGAACGAATTTTTGTTCACAAAAATTGAAGAGCAGGATATTGGCAACATTTGGTTTCAACAGGACGACAGCCGAAGCTACACTCGATGTTTTTGAAGATCGCATTATCAGCCGCAGATCTGATGTCATTTGGCCACCTCGGAGCTGCGATTTGACACCGTTGGACCATTATTTGTGGAGTGCCGTAAAATGTAAGTGTTACGCCGACAAGCCAGAGACAATTGACGCTTTAAAGGACAATATTCGTGAAGCCATTGGTGAAATACAGCTGCACACAACCGATAATGTGCTTAAAAATTGGACCGATCGTGTAGGCTACTGCATGGCCAGCCGAGGCAGCCATTTGAATGAAATTATTTTTCATTATTAACCTGAAGGATAAAACTAATTATCTGTCAAATTAGACATGAGCTAAGTGTTACCATTCACGAAATAAGCACTAGTTGAAAAAAAAACGTTAGATGGCGGACCCTTTAGTATACTTCTTTTGTCATCATGTCAATGACTGTGACTAAATTACCGATCTCAACAGTGGATATTTAGCTCCATATCACGCAACCACCATCTCCGTGGTTTACTTTTTGCCTTGTGTATTTGGACTGAATGTATCATTTGGTTGTCTTCATGCTTTCGAATGCCTTTTTGATTCATAAATGCGAAATTTTGACTCTCCTGAAAAAATCCCAGATGTTAAATCCTCTGTTTTTTTATTTATTAGCAAAGTCCTTCTGTTTTTTTATTTGTTTCGCTGACGAAAGGTTTTTTTCTAATGGTATAGGATTTATACGCCTATTTAATGTCGTTGACATTCACGAAAATCCAGCCAAATATTGTCATTATGACGTGATATTTGTGAAAGGTAAAGCGTTGTGTTTACATCGATTTACAAATTAATGCGTGCAGATAGATGTAATCGTGTAGGTGGTGGTACAGCAATTTATATACGAGAAAGCATACATTTTAAATTAGTTGTAAAATCAGACGCGTCATCTTTGTTTGAATATTGTTTCATTGATATTCCAAACGGATCCAGCAGTTCTTTGCTTGGAGTTATTTATCGTCCCAATAAACATATTGACTTTTCCAGGTTATATTTTGAACTTGAGAGCTTCTCGTCTCTTTACCAAGAAGTGATCCTTTGTGGAGATTTCAATTGTGATTTAATTCAGAAAGATACTTCACTTAGTTTTCTCAATAAAATAAAAAGTTTTGGCTTATCAATTGTCAACACTGCAAATCCTACACATTTTTCATCAAATACCTCTACACTTTTAGATTTATTTTGTGTCAATAATATCGGCAACGTTCTGCTTTATTCGCAACTTGAGGCACCTGCATTCTCAAGGCATGATTTAATGTTTGCGACTTTTAAAGTTACTCCACAGGTTAAATCAACAGTCTATAAATATAGGGACTTTAAGGCTATTAATGTAAATGCCCTAGAAAATAGTATTCACGAAATAAACTGGCAAATGATTTTTTCAATGGCATCACCGGACGATCAAGTTGATTTTATTCAAACTTCAGTAAACCAACTTTTTAATATGCATGTACCGCTAAAAACAAAATTTTCTGGTATGGAAAGAAAATCGTGGTTTACGGCTGACATACTTATTTCTATTAAACAAAGGGATCAAACGTATATGCGATGGAAGCGCTTTCGCGTTCCTGAAATGCTATCTACCTTTCGAGCCTTACGAAAAAATGTGTGCAAAAAAGTAAAAGAAGCAAAATGTAGACTGTATTCAAAACGCTTAAACAAAAACATACCATCAAAAACCTTATGGAAAAATATTCGTGAGCTTGGTGTTGGTCGACAAAGAGAACATTGTTCCCTGGATGTATATCCCAATTATTTAAATGAACATTTCTCCAAAGTTCAAAGCAGCAGTAATCAAAATACTTCACTTGTAGATAAAACTAACCCTGAAAATGATGATTCTCAAACTTTTAGTGGAGTTATACCAGTCTTAAAAAAACCAGCCACTCGCTTATCTCAAGAAGAGTTTAGACCAATCTCAATTTTGTCATTTCTGTCAAAGATTCTGGAAAAAATTTTACACAATCAAATTTCAACCTTTTTAAAGACATTCAAACTCTTAAGTGAAAACCAATCCGGTTTTAGACCAAACCACAGTTGTATATCCGCTACTCTTAAGATTTCAGATGATATTAGAAATGCTATGGATAATGACTTGGTTTCATTTTTAGTTCTCTTAGATTTCTCGAAGGCATTCGACAAAATCAATCATAAAAGACTTATTAAAAAACTAATACAACAGTTTCGGTTTTCATACACAGCTGCAAAACTGATTTTATCATACATTAGTGGAAGAAGCCAAGCTGTTGTTATTGGTAATAAAACGTCCCATCCTTTAAATCTTTTCTGTGGGGTTCCTCAGGGATCCATACTTGGTCCAATCTTATTTACGATCTTTATTAATGATCTTCCACTCCAATCTGAATACTCTTCAATCGATTTGTATGCTGACGATGCTCAAGTTCGTATAAGCTGCAAGTTAGGCATGATTGAAGATGGTGTTGTGAAATTGAACTCTGATTTAAAAAGAATACTTTGCTGGTCCAATACAAATAGTCTTCACCTCAATCCACAAAAGTCCAAATGCTTAATAATTTATAAAAATAAACTTGATAACAGCTACTTTCCTGCAGTTTATCTCGGAAACGAACAAATGGAATATGTCGATAAAGCTATGAACTTCGGCATTCTATTTAATTCTACCCTTACCTGGGATGACCATATTCAAACTGTTGTTGGAAAAATATATGGATCCTTACGGAGTCTTTCACTTTCGAAGCAATTTACTCCTCAACACGTTCGACTTAGGTTGGCAAAAACTTTGATCCTTCCTATGATAACAGGGTCTCTGCTTTTCATATTCGTTCCCGGACTCACGGCCCTGCTCTTCGGCTGTAGTACGAGAACGGCAGCGTATGCTAAGCTCATTAAATTCCGATATCAACAGCATAACCAATTGGGGAACTATCAATAGAGTGGAATTTAATGCTTCCAAAATACAATGCTGTCTGCTGTCTTTAAAGCGAAATTTAAACACCCAGCCATTATCTATGACTGGCACTTGCATCGTCGAAACCGAAAAACTTTCCATTCTCGGTATGTGTGTTAATGACAACTTACGTTGGAATGACCACATATTTGATGTCGCCAAAAATGCTGCGAAATGTCTAGGTTTCCTCAAGCGATGTAAGAAATATTTTACCCCCTCTGATCTGGCCTCAATATATAAGGCATTCATCCGCCTAAAATTGGAGTACAACTCCCACATCTGGTCAGGTGCTCCTAAAACATCTCTGCACCTGCTAGATAGGATTCAAAACCGTGCGATAAAACTTATTGACGATACTAATATCAGTCAATCAATGGACACCCTCGAACACCGACGAAATGTCTCGTGTCTCACTTTGTTTTATCGCTACTTCCACCACCAGTGCTCCACTGAAATCGCCAGTAGCATTCCGCCCATTCAAACTTTCAACCGTAACACCCGTCTCGCTATGAATGCTCATCAGTATACCCTCAAGCCCATTTTCGGACGTACTCTAAAATATCGTGCTTCGTTCCTAAGCCGTACATCTCGCTTATGGAATGCCCTGCCGATCTCTGTATTTCCTGGTCGTTATAACTTGCAAACATTTAAAAACAATGTACATCGGTACCTCTCTTTTCTTCCTCCCTAAATTTCCCTTGCCCGCGCTGTGTACAACCACCTTAAGGGTACTCAAACCCCTTGAGCGCGCGCTCATTATAAAAAAAAAAAAAAAAAATAAAATAAAAAAAATATGGGTGCCAATTGTTTACTAGCCATAACTCAGAAACGAAAAGAAATCTAACTGTGGCGTTCAATAATATAACTCGATATGTATACAATCTCCGACGATATGATCATATTTCAAACTACACAAGTAACATACTAGGCTGTAATCTTTACATGTATTTCAAGTATTTTTCCCTTAAAACATTGAACAAAATCATTTTAAACAAGGAACCTTCATATCTAATTCAAAAAATACAGTTTACTAACTCATCTCGTTCGTTTATGATACTGCAACCAAGGTTCACTTGCAGAAACTCGGAGCGTCAGTTTTTCGTTTATGCCATAAAGCAGTGGAATAGCTTACCCTCTTTCATTAGAAGACTTCGGGGCACCACACAATTTGAGACGGTTTTATTCAGATACTTAGTAAATAATTAAATTTAATATAAAGAATTTTGTTTTGTCATTATGAATATTAATTTAGTTTGTCATTTTAAATCAATAATACCTGAATGTATAAATAATAATTAATAATTAATAATTAAAATTGATTATAACTATACTTTTTACAACTTTTACTGTTAATTATAGGCTTTTAAGCCCAATGTAAAAGATTCTTTGAAATATATAAATAAATAAAATAAATTTTCTCTTCTCGGAAATTTCTTGATGCAAAAACTGAGCAAAGAATATGGAAATGTTGCGTTAGTAATGGAATTAGTAATACAAAAGCATTAAATATGAGCTAAATTTTCCAGTCACATCAATATTTTTTCAAAAAAATAATTGGTCAATTCGCTGTTGTACCAAATAGGTCCATTTTCTTTATTGTTTTGTTTGTTGCTATTACCAATGTTTTAAATTCAATGTTGCAAAAGGCTTGTGTAAAGTTATATTTTCACAAATAAAAACAGTCAAAATATTCATTAATCCTTATTTATTACTTCCTATGAAAAGTTAATACTCGTACAATAATTGAATTATAATACATATATGTATTTTCGATTTAATCTAATAATCCAATTTATTCATGAATTGTAATTTACATTTTTTCGGAACATGCTCTCCTGATGAAAGCATTTATGGTGAAGCGAAAAACTTACCCACACCGTGGTGAAATGAACAAATGTCAATATTTTATTGAAGAGCAGCAAATCCAAGAAAGAAAAAACAATTTCTTTAAATTTATTGTATTTATTGGATAAACTATTAACACAAAAATCGAAAAAATGCTTTAAGTAGTATTTAGTTGTACATGACTTTTATTTTCATTTTAAATTCACATTTATTTGATCAGCACACGATGGTTCCACCCTGGGAACGCTTTTGTTGAAACCATTGCACTTCAAATGTTGGATCTGCAAGGAAAAAGGCATTAAATGTATAGCTAAACGAAAATGTATTCTTTTTACTCACATTTATTTGGTCACATCACGATGGTTCCACACTGGGAACGCTTTTGTTGAAACCATTACACTTCAAATGTTGGATCTGCAAGGAAAAAGGCATTAAATATACGACTAAACAAACATGTATACTTTTTACTTACATGTAATTAGTTAGCATCACTTATCCACATTTCTTCAAGCTCTTGAATGGTGCATTTAGATTCATTATTCTTACTGTAAAAAAGAAGTAAAATAAATTATTTTGAAATTAAAATGTTTTTAGTTACTCACAAGAAAATGTAAACAAACTTTTCCAACTGCTTTTACCACCTCCAATCCAAGGCAATCTGTTCGTGGCCGCAGTATTCTGTGTAAAATGTTTTCTTGTTGGTCCAAATGTGTAGATTTTTCTTCTTTTGTTATCCTAGAAAATATAATAAAGAAACTTATTGTTCAACATAAAATTTTTTTGCAACTTACACGAAATTAGATTTGTAAACATGAGAAATGTCAAAATCAAAATTAACCGCGTCATTTTTATATGGAAGACAGCACTCGTAAAACTTTTCGAATTTTGATATTGTTGACAATTCTCACGTATTCACGGACAGGTTCACACGGTTAGGGACGATCAGTAGAAAACCGGTTTTGATAAATATCTGGAAAGTTTGATATCTATGTAGGAAAAGTTAGTCTATACCTAAATATTACTATACCTAAATATCAAACTCTACTAATACTTTTGCAAACGTTTAACTTTCGCCCAGACACACTGTAAGTGAATCACCAACCCATTCTCAATCTCTATAACCTGTCAGAATGGCTAAAATGACAACAAATGCCACGTAATGTTCGCTAAGTATATATAATAAAGGCAAAAATAAAAGGAAAAATATTTTTCGCTGGTGAATATTTAATTCAACGTGGTGAAAAAGTGAAGATAATAAAATATATTTAAAAAAAAACCTTTTTTTTTGTTTCAATTGAACAAAGAGGGGATCGTTTCAGAATAAAATTAAAAAAGGACCTAAGGATTATATTTTGAAAGTTTCATTTGAAGATATAAATGAATTGAAACTATTAGAATTCTGAAATCAAGCTTAAGCTTGTATTGAGAGTCAATTGGATAAGCATTTTTTATGTTTAGGCACAAACTCTGTACTCTGGACATCAATGAAAAGGATTATTAATTAATGGCAACTTTTAAAATCAATTTCCTTGCTGTTCTTTTAGTTTGAATGTGTTGAGTAAATAAATTAATTAAATAATACTGATAAGTACAATTAACATTTTTGATCATTTTTTAGTTTTTTAAGGAAAATATTTGTTTTTCTACTTAAAACTTTTCCAAAATATTTCGAGAATCTTTTTTTTCACACATTATAAAGTACAAAAGCGGTGGTATTTTAATTGTTTATTTTTTAAAAATAATTTCCAGAATTTAACAAACAATGTGAAATGATATCCCAACTTAATTTGGTTTTGTCGAAGGGAATTTTTGTTTATAATTGTTTTCAACAGATTTTGCTACTACTTTGTTGAGTATTCTTTAACGCTGTTAACATCTTTAAGCGGGTCTGGCATAGAATGCGTCAACTTTTCCATATATTCACATATTATTTCTTGCCATTCCGCTAAAAATTAAAATTTTTAACTGAGGCTTCGATGTGATGACATGTTTTCGTAACCTCATCATTTAATGATTCCAAAGGCGTTCCAAAGAGAACGGGTTAAGATCGGGGCTATGTGGTGGCGTTATTAGCAAGTGAGGGACTTTATGTGGATATGGACTTATGCTTGAAATCGTTGTCCTGTTGGGAGTAAAAAATGTTTCGCAATAAGCATTGTTTGTGTCCTTTGAAGCAAATTTTCGCTGTAAATATTTTAGTATACTTCTTTTTCTGAATTACTGTGACTAAATTACCGATCTCAACAGTGGATATTTAGCTCCATATTACACATCGTATAGCTATACATATAATGCCTTTTTCCTTGCAGATCCAACATTTGAAGTGCAATGGTTTCAAGAAAAGCGTTCGCAGTGTGGAACCATCGTGAGCTGATCAAATAAATGTGAGTAAAAAGAATACATTTTCGTATAGCTATACATATAATGCCTTTTTCCTTGCAGATCCAACATTTGAAGTGCAATGGTTTCAAGAAAAGCGTTCCCAGTGTGGAACCATCGTGAGCTGATCAAATAAATGTGAGTAAAAAGAATACATTTTCGTATAGCTATACATATAATGCCTTTTTCCTTGCAGATCCAACATTTGAAGTGCAATGGTTTCAAGAAAAGCGTTCGCAGTGTGGAACCATCGTGAGCTGATCAAATAAATGTGAGTAAAAAGAATACATTTTCGTATAGCTATACATATAATGCCTTTTTCCTTGCAGATCCAACATTTGAAGTGCAATGGTTTCAAGAAAAGCGTTCCCAGTGTGGAACCATCGTGAGCTGATCAAATAAATGTGAGTAAAAAGAATACATTTTCGTCAACGACATCAAATCGGCGTATAAATTTTATACGGTTAGAAAGAAACCTTTCGTCAGCGAAGCAAATAAAAAAAAACAAAAGGACATTGCTAATAAATAAAAAAACAAAGGATTTGTCTTCTAGGATTTTTTCAGAAGAGTCAAAATTTAGCATTTATGAATCAAATAGGCCTTCGAAAGCATGAAGACAACCAAATGAAACTTACAGTCCAAATACACAAGGCAAAAAGTAAAGCACGGAAATGGTGGTTGTGTAATATGAAGTTAAAAATCCACTGTTGAGATCGGTAATTTAGTCAAAGTAATTCAGAAAAAGAAGTATACTAAAATATTTACAGCGAAAATTTGCTTCAAAGGACACAAACAATACTTATTGCGAAACATTTTTTACTCCCAACAGGACAACGATTTCAAGCATAAGTCCATATCCACATAAAGTCCCTCACTTGCTAATAACGCCACCACATAGCACCGATCTTAACCCGTTCTCTTTGGAACGCCTTTGGAATCATTAAATGATGAGGTTACGAAAACATGTCATCACATCGAAGCCTCAATTAAAAATTTTAATTTTTAGCGGAATGGCAAGAAATAATATGTGAATATATGGAAAAGTTGACGCATTCTATGCCAGACCGGCTTAAAGATGTTAACAGCATTAAGGAATACTCAACAAAGTAGTAGCAAAATCTGTTGAAAACAATTATAAACAAAAATTCCCTTCGACAAAACCAAATTAAGTTGGGATATCATTTCACATTGTTTGTTAAATTCTGGAAATTATTTTTAAAAAATAAACAATTAAAATACCACTGCTTTTGTACTTTATAATGTGTGAAAAAAAAGATTCTCGAAATATTTTGGAAAAGCTTTAAATTCAAATAGAAAAACAAATATTTTCCTTAAAAAACTAAAAAATGATCAAAAATGTTAATTGTACTTATCAGTATTATTTAATTAATTTATTTACTCAACACATTCAAACTAAAAGAACAGCAAGGAAATTGATTTTAAAAGTTGCCATTAATTAATAATCCTTTTCATTGATGTCCAGAGTACAGAGTTTGTGCCTAAACATAAAAAATGCTTATCCAATTGACTCTCAATACAAGCATAAGCTTGATTTCAGAATTCTAATAGTTTCAATTCATTTATATCTTCAAATGAAACTTTCAAAATATAATCCTTAGGTCCTTTTTTAATTTTATTCTGAAACGATCCCCTCTTTGTTCAATTGAAACAAAAAAAAGGTTTTTTTTTAAATATATTTTATTATCTTCACTTTTTCACCACGTTGAATTAAATATTCACCAGCGAAAAATATTTTTCCTTTTATTTTTGCCTTTATTATATATACTTAGCGAACATTACGTGGCATTTGTTGTCATTTTAGCCATTCTGACAGGTTATAGAGATTGAGAATGGGTTGGTGATTCACTTACAGTGTGTCTGGGCGAAAGTTAAACGTTTGCAAAAGTATTAGTAGAGTTTGATATCTAGGTATAGTTAGTCTATGGTGAAAAGCTGGAAAGTTATTTATCCTTGGTAATTATTGTTAGCAAAACAATTGATAAAGTCTGCACATTGTCCGGCGACGTGGGTTATAGTTCTTTAAAAAAATGCCTAAAGTTAGTACGAGAAAGTTATACGATTGTGCACCAAAACAAGGTAAAATTATACTTTGATATCTGTATAAGTTATATTGCAATACTATATACATACAGGAATAATTTTCAAAAAGGACTTCGGTCAGCATATACTGATAAACCCATTGATTATATCTAGTATGATTGAAAAGGCCGGATTAAAATTAAATGATACTGTTTTGGAAATCGGCCCTGGAACAGGCAATGTCACCGTTAAAATTCTTGAAAAAGTGGCAAAAGTGGTTGTATGCGAAATTGATTTTAGATTGGCGGCGGAATTGCAAAAACGTGTTCAAAGCACTTCGATGCAGTCAAAGCTTAGCATTGTAATTGGTAACGCATTAAAAGCCGAATTACCATTTTTCGATGTTTGTATTGCTAATGTCCCATACCAAATCAGCTCCCCACTTTTATTTAAATTGCTGCTACATCAACCAAAATACCGTTGCGCAGTCTTAATGTTCCAAAGGGAATTTGCCCTAAGAATGCTAGCTAAGCCGGGAGATAAGCTGTATTGTAGGTTGAGCGTTAATGCTCAGCTTTTAGCTAGAATTGACATGCTCATAAATGTCGGTAAAAATAGTTTCAGGCCACCACCCAAAGTCGATTCATGCATTGTAAGGGTGGAGCCGAGAGATCTTCCTAAAGCAATAAATTTCGAAGAATGGGATGGCCTTACTAGGTTAGTTTTTACAAGGAAGAATAAGACCCTTTTAGCGCTATTCCGACAGGAATCAATAGTAGAGTTACTAAGGAACAATTACCGATTACACTGCTCCTTGCATAATTTGGTAAGTTCAAAAAAATAAACAATAGTTTCCTGTAAAAAATATATTTTTCATTCATAGGAAGAGTCGAATTTTAATCCATTGGAAAGTATTTCAAAGATTTTAAGAAATATGGGCATGGACGGTTTAAGAGCACGAAATATGGATATTGATGATTTAATGAGACTTTTATTAGCTTTTAACTGTGAAGGACTGCATTTTACATAAACGCAAAACTTGTTTTAAATTGTGCCAAAATAGATAAGTAATAAATCATATAATAGAAACGAAATTATTTGTTTCGTCATTTCTAAAGCCAAGTTGTATTTTGCAGCATAAAATCTGATAAATTATATAGCGTACAAATATACAGAATACTCCGAAAATAATGGAAAAATTCGTTCAGTGGTAGGTCAGTCATGTTTGTCGAAATTAAAGAAAATGCAATTATAACAGGTTTGAGTAATACCAACTAAATTTTGGTATGTACAGCTACGCCCAGGGCAGGGCTTATGCCAAAATGTGCAAATGGACGAATAAAATGGCTTAGTGATGCCCTGTTCTTTCCCCGGTGCCGTGAAATATGGTCAAATTTGGACGTTTGGCTTTATTTCACTTTTTGAAAGTGAAATATATTCAATTCTGTAATATGTTTCACATTTCCGTTTGATAAATTTGTAACATGTTTTAAAAATTTACCCTTTCCTTAATTGTAATAGGTATTTTGATTTTATACGTAAACAAATCTATGCACAAATTCCAAGTTGGTATTAGAAATATTTCAGTGAAACCTAACATAGAACTACAAATGCAGGTGACATTTCCTTATGCCATACTCATATCTCTTTGGTTACAAAGTAAGACCGCTTAAGTTGATTTTCCTCACTTTTCAGGATACGCGAGATTGCTGCTATAGCGCTTCAATTTCTTCACAAAGACAAGTATATTCACTGTCTTTTTCTATTCTTCTGTAGCCTGCCGTGATTTGTTAGCTAATCAATTACCATTTTATACAGGGTGTCCTCTAATTCGTCAACGATAATCTGGGAATTGATTCTTGGGCATATTCTAAGAAAAAATCGTTCTACAGTAAGGGTCTATCTCCAATGTTGGCATCATTTTTGATGTAAGAAAAGGCCTACTTTGGTGTACTGTTAACGAAAATTTCTCTGTTAATACTGTAAAATGGGATGTCTTGCAACAGTGGTGTGACTAGCAACAATCAAGCCAATCGCACTCTATAACCAACACAATGCCATACTGGTGCAAAGAAAGGAGTCATATCGGCAAAGGAAGTTTGGTTTTGGAAACTGGCAACTCCAACTCAAAATGTCAGATCTACTCTGGCGCCAAATGAGTTTGAGTGGCATATATTGTGAAGTGTTTTTTTTTTGCTCCTAAAACTTTAATATTTTCGTTGTAAAAAGTGAATTTTGGTCATTGAAATTATGTTTACAATAAAGCCTAGTTATTTAGCAAGATTAACCTATATAACAAGAGAAAGTAGGTGATTTAATACAGAAAATATTATATTTTAGGGAAAAGTTTGGAAACAGATGATTTTTTTGTTGAATAGGGGGTGATTAGCCATGAGAACGGGGTGACAAGCCACAGCGAAGGGGTGACTAGCAACTACACTAGGGTAAAGAAGAGGATGTTTACAATTCCGAATAAAAGCTACATTTCTTACTAAAGTTTATATAAATAAAACATTTTTTTTGATGAATTACATTTATTATTTTTTTTCAGGCTGCAATTTTTAATGTTTAAGTTTAATGTACAGTCTTGATACCCATTTTCTCTTCATCACATGATATTATGTTATTAATCGTTTTCAAATAAATTGTTTCTTTGCTTATAATATATGCTTATTTGTACATTTTGAAATCCAAAAATAACACAGCAAAAGTGCTGATACCCTTGAAGAAAAGTATAACAAATCTTAAACTATGCTATAATTTTGCAAAAATAAGATTTACCTAATACTTGGTTGGGTATCCGTTGAGTTTTTCAACTTCCCTAAGGCGTTCTGGCATCGAATGCGTTCATTTTTTTTGATATTCAGTTGAAATTTCTTGCCACTCTGCCAAAAGTAAGGCTTTAAACTGGGCCTTCGACGTTATAACATGTTTGCGTAAGCGTTTCTCTAAATGATCCCAAAGGTGCTCTATTGGGTGTTTGTGGTGTTCTTACAAGCAAGTGGGGGGCTCTATGTATCAACCACATTTTTACAATTTGGGCGACATGTTTGGGATCATGGTCCTGATGAAAGTAAAAATCGTTGGTAATTCCCATTTTTTGTGCACTTTGAAGCAAATTTTCTTGCAGTATGGCCAAATTCGTAAACGCATATGTTGCGCAAAATGTGCAAAGCAGGAGATTCGTAAACGCACAACGGAAAATTACTGCAAAGCAAACAGTTCTAAAACGTAGTAGATTCAGTTTTTTTGCGCAAAAGCAAGAGCATCTGTGCAACTATCAAAGTAATGTTGCACACTTCACTTTGCATTTACGAGTATGTTTGGTGGCAAATTACATATTAAATTGTGTTTGCCATTTCAGCAAAAATGAGTAGAGAAAAGTAAGTTAAACTATAATTTAATAAATTATTGACCAATTTAAACCCAAAATGTTTTCAGAACTTTGGGGAACTGGACTCACCAGGAGGTAAGGCTGCTCGTCACTGTGCGCCTGGAGCATGAATTGGAGTTTCGTGCAGGAAAAAAAAAGAAGTGCACCATATGGACAAAAATACTCTCTGAAATTATTGTAACGCGACCAGACTTTGAATTTAATAAAGAGGAGCTTATAAGAAAATGGAGCAATCTTCTTTTGACATACAAAAGAATAAAACAGCGTAATTCAAAGTCTGGACGCGATGCAACAAGATGGGAGTATTATGACTTGTTCCACGAAGCTTATGGAACAAGACATTTTATTGAGCCTCCGCAGGTCAACTTGATGTCAACTGTGGAAGAAGAGGAATCGTCAGACGAATCCGAATCCGATGCAGCAGAAGAATAATCATCTGATCAATGCCTACAGACACCTAAGAGATAGAAGACATCTAGAAATGCGCTTCTGGAATTTTTAAAAAAGGATGCAGAAGAGGAACAAATTCGGCATGAACAGCAAATGAAGATGGAGTCAAAGCGCCTGCAAATGTTAAGTGCGATTAAGGATTTGTTAGACGGCGTGTTAGGTGGTGAAGTAAGCCATGACGTGTAGATATCTACAGAAATAATAATATGTAATGTATTAATTTGATGTTTCTTAGTTCTTTCCAATGAATTTATTTATGTTTTTTTTTTTTGGAATAAATGAATTTACTCATTATTTAAGTGTTTAATACAGATTGTTTTCTTAAAAAGAAAAGGTTTTATGCTGAAATGAGGGTCATTATTCCGTTTCTCTTATCTTGCGCTTCTCTATTATCTCGACTTAAATTTTCTTCTCTTTGTGGGACTTCTCGAATAACTTGATTGCTGTCATTTTACAGAATTTTATCATAATCTTCAGTTAGGCCTTGGCACTGTGTAATGTGATTGTGCAAGGCTACACAGGATAAAACATAATGCTTTGAGTTTTTTAACTTAAATATTTCCAGGAACTTAAGAATTCGGAACCTTTGCTTCAAAATCCCAAAAGCTTGCTCAATGCAGACTCTTGATGAGCTCAAGCACATATTGAACCGCGTTTGTGATTATTGAGGTGGCCATTGTCCCGAAATGGAACCATCATGTGCAATAACAGTGGATATGCTGAATCCCCTAAGAGATGGGTCCCTTGGGGAATCCGAATATTTTTTATACCCTTAGCCAAAGGACTATTTCGCCATACTGCTGCGTCATGAGTTCTTCCTGGCCAGCCAAAATAGGCATCGGTGAAAATGCAATTTGCGTCACATATAGCCTAAAATACCATAAAATATGTTATAAGACAAAAATATATCGTTGATTTTTAGTTTGAAATCTTTCGCATACTTACTTGGAGTATCATGGAATGAGTACCATGTCTATTGTAATAGCTCTCTTTATTTGATGAAGGATTTGAACATGAGTTGCATCCACACACCCAATGACATGTGGAACCGGGTATTTCCTTAGAGATTGAAACTCTTCCATTTTTTGCGTAAGTTCAACATGAGATGATGGCCACTTTATGAAGATTCTTCGATGATTGCTTATAAATTTGATTGCTTTCAAAACAATTTTGTGCGAAGCACCTCGTCCAAAAAAAATCTATCCGATAAGTCTCGATAAGAGCACCCATTTGCTAGTTTCCAAATTGTTATGAGTAAAGCATGGTTCGTACTTATTCCAGGTCTGCCAGTTTTTGCGGTTTTCCAAAAGGGTTCAAGTTTTGATAGAAGTTGTTGCGAATGAAACGAAATTATAAGTGCATTTTCTTCTTAAATACTGTAGAATGTTTCTGTGGGTACAAATGATAGAACTTATTCTTTTCAATACAAATCCCTTTATTCAGTACAGTTACAATTCACTATTTAATTTTTTTCTCTCAGTACAATTCAATTCCTCAACCACTTATACTTTTCTTATCTTTTACTTAAACCACTTAATCACTTCTTCTAATTAACACTTCAAATTCAACTTTGGAATTGACTTGCATACCTTTGGGATGCAGGTATTTATACTCGAATGACATACTTCGAGAACAATCCTCGCCACCCAGCGTCCCATACAATTTCCAATTTGCTAGAAAATTCGATTCTACTCTCCAGTCGAGACTGCTAATCCAGTATCGAAACCTTCTAGTCTTCGAATTTCGACATTTTCTGCTAGATGTCGCTGCTCACATTTGACTGGTTATCACATTGCTCCCTCCCTACAGTTGTTCGTCCCGAACAACTTCGTCATTCAGCATCCCGTTGAAATGACACATTCTATCCAAATGGACCACTTTAAATTTTCCTCGATCCCCACGCTGGATCCGGTAGACAACGTCATTAATGCGGGTTATCACCTTGTATGGACCTTCCCAGTCTTGTTGCAATTTTGGTGATTTGCCTTTCTTACGCTGAGGATTATACAGCCAAACCAGATCTCCTTCGTTGAAACCGGAAGATTTCGCCTTGATATCGTACCTAGTTTTCATGCGGCTGCTTGCTAGCTTCATCTTTTCTCTGGTGTCTTCATGCAATTTACGAATCCTGCTGCGCAAGTCATTCACGTAGTCGTTCACCTCTTTGGGCTCCATCGGTGGGGATCCGAATTTTGCTTCACTTGGCAACCGAATTGTTTGACCAAATAAGATCTCGGATGGTGTGTGCCCTGTTGAGCTATGGACCGCGTTTCGGTAGGCCATTAAGAAGAGGGGTATGTGTCGATCCCAATCCCGCTGGCAGTTGCTGACAACCTTAGATAGATGCTCATTCAAGGTCCGATTGAATCGCTCGACCATTCCATCAGATTGAGGGTGTAGTGGCGTTGTCTTTGTCTTTCTTATTCCCAAATATTGGCATATTTCCTGGAAGACTTTTGATTCAAAGTTTCGCCCTTGATCAGAGTGCAGCTCCATTGGGACCCCAAATCTGCTCACCCAGTTGTTGACTATCTGTTCGGCTACGGTCTTAGCCTCTTGATTTGGGATGGCAAACACTTCCGGCCACTTACTGAAGTAATCCATGACTACGAGAGTATATCGGTTTCCATTAAAGGTTTCGGGAAACGGCCCAGCGATGTCGATGGCTATTCGTTCGAAAGGTGCTCCGACATTGTATTGTTGCATTTGTCCATGTGGCTTTACTTTTGGGCCCTTGATAGCCGCACATCTTATGCACTTTTTGCACCAATTCTCGACATCTTGTTTAGCGCTTAGCCAATAGAAACGTTCCCTTACCTTTTCCAACGTCTTATTTATTCCCAAATGGCCTCCTGAGATTCCGTCATGTATTTCATGGAGCACTTGGTTGACTCTGGACCGTGGCACAATTAGCTGCATACGAGATGTTGTCCCATCTGCACTTTCCCATTTTCTCTTCAGCAATCCATCTTGCACAAAAAGCGAGTCCCACTGTGCCCAGTATGCCTTCAGAGTTTGGCTCCGATCTGATATCTGCTGCCAGCTTGGTCTTTCCTCGTGTTCTTTCCAGGCCAATATTGGTTCGATGTCATTGTCTGCCTTTTGGGAGGAACGGATTTCGTCTATACTCCAACCCTCTATTGGCTCAGTCCTGATCATTTGGATAGCTGCCTGTTCTTTTGCTTCTTTACGATTGCAGTGTTCGCATTTTACTCCGCATGGTCGACGAGAGAGAGCATCAGCATTTGAGTGGAGTGTTCCCTTGCGGTGTTGCACTTCAAAGTCGTAACCCTGCAACTGCTCGATCCATCTTGCAACTTGGCCTTCAGGGTTCTTAAATTGGAGTAGCCATTTCAGAGCTGCGTGGTCTGTCCGGAGAATGAACTTTTGTCCGTAGAGGTACTTATGGAAATGCTTCGTAGCCAGAATTAAAGCCAGAAGCTCGCGCCGGGTTACACAGTAGTTTCGTTCAGGTCTGGAGAGTATTTTGCTGTAATATGCGACCACTTTCTCTTGACCGTCATGAACTTGGGAGATCACAGCTCCGACCCCAACATTGCTAGCGTCTGCGTCCACGATGAACATTTGTCCGGGCGTCGGGTAACCCAAGATGGGGGCATTGCACAGCTGTCGCTTCAGTTCTTGAAATGCTTTTTCGCATTCTCCAGACCACCTGAACTGTCGGCCTTTCTCTGTAAGTTGATGCTCTTTGCAATGCCAGCAAAATCCTTTACGAACCTTCTGTAATACGTGGCGAGTCCCAAGAAGCTTCTCAGTTGGTGTTTATCTTTTGGAGAAGGCCAACTTTTCACGGCTTCGATTTTGTTAGGATCCGTTCTTATTCCTTCCGCTGATATAATGTGACCCAGATATTTTACTTCCGGACGAAACAAGGCACACTTTTCCGGGTTGAGCTTTAAATGAGCACTTCGAAGCCTCTCAAACACTTCTTTTAGATTTTCGCGGTGCTCCTCGTACGTCTTACCTATGACGATAACGTCGTCCAAATATACTAGGCATGTTTTCCAGGTGAGTCCTTGCAATGTTCGTTCCATTAGTCGCTCGAAGGTGGCCGGAGCGTTGCACAGTCCAAACGGCATCACTGCAAACTGCCAAAGACCGCTTCCTGTAGTGAAGGCAGTTTTCTCACGGTCCGTACGATTTATCTCTACCTGCCAGTAACCGCTCTTCAAGTCAAGTGTTGAAAACCATTTCGCTCCAGAAAGCATATCCAAAGTGTCATCGATTCTCGGAAGTGGGTAGCTGTCCTTTTTAGTGACATCATTGAGACGTCGGTAGTCTACACAAAATCTCGTGCTGCCATCTTTCTTCTTCACGAGGACCACTGGAGATGCCCACGGACTTTGCGATTCTTCAATCACTCCCTCAGCTTTCATCTTCGACATCATTTCGGCAACTTCTGTTTGCTTTGCCAATGGAAGACGCCTTGCAGGTTGACGGATTGGTCGAGCGTCTCCGGTGTCAATGTGGTGTTGAACAATATGCGTACGTCCATATTCTCCGTCTTGTGTAGCAAATATATCAGCGTACTCACCGATTAGTTTTTCTGCCAGGATTCGCTGATCTTCGTCCAGATTACAGAGGCTGAGAATTTTGTTCTTGATTTTTATGCTCTGAACTGTTGTGACCGGTTTTGCACCCTTTTTTTCCGCTGTGGTCGATATAGCCTCAACAGGTACGCATTTTCCCACTATCTCCCCCTTTTTCACCTTTACACTGAATGTCTTTGGATTTAGAATCCTTACAGGGACCATGTTGTTCTTTGGCTCCACTAAGGTCTTTCCCACCATGAAGTCTCTTTTCTTTTCTGGCTCCATCAAATAGAATCGGTGGCTACCAGGACCACCTTCCACTTCTGCCCACAAAATTGCTTCTGACGAAGGCTCTAGACTCTGATTGCTGCAGATAACGACATTTGAGACTGTGGTATTGGCGTTTCCGTATATCATTGGTATCTCCATGTTTCCGTATTTCAGGGTTTGTGCCCCCAAGTCGACTACAAGTCCATGTTCTCTCATGAAGTCTGTACCAATGATGCACTCGTCACATATGTCAGCTACCAGAAACGCGTGAGTGAATGTTATTCCGGCCAGTTGGATTTTTATGCGGACTTCACCATATACCTTAATCGTTGCTCCTGTAGCTGTTCGCAAGCTGCAACTGCTAGTGTTATGCAGCCAAGACTTCTGCACAAGATTCCTCCTGATGATTGAGGCCGTGGCACCGGTGTCTATTGTTGCCATCCATTTTTCTTTTCCACTGACTACTTCTACTAGAAGGCTTTCGCTGCATCGTTTTGCCAACGAGACTTGGGTGATGGTCCTGGGGCCGTCGACTCCTGCTACCAACTTCTGCCCCGCGAAGTTGGTGCTTAAGCATTTCCCTACTGATGACTTCGGGAAGGTTGACCGGCTTCTTGATAGCTGTTTCTGCGGGTTTCTTCCTCTATTTGCTTGTCACCACAGTGAGGGCAGTCTTTTCGTCGCACCGGTTCTTTACACTGCCTTTGAAGGTGTCCTATTTTATTGCAATTCCAGCAGCGCATTATTCGTCTATCTCGTCGAGTATCTCGTTCCTCGGCACTAATTCTTGTGCAGGAGCATTCGACAGATGCTACTTCCCTGACGAAATGTGTTCCCCTGGAAGCCTGATTGGCTGCTTCCATCGCCAGAGCGAAGGCAAGTGCTTCAGCAAGGGTTCTTTTCCCGGCCATCCTTACTGCTGACTGTAGCTTCGAATCTGCAATTCCCCTGATAAATGCATCTTTTGCCATTTCGTCGATAATTTCCTGGCCTACGGTGGGGTATGACAGATGTGCCAGTCTACTCACGTCTGCTTGGAGCTGCTGAAGTGTTTCTCCTCGTTGCTGCGTTCGGCTTTGCAATTGGACCTTGTAGACCTCCTGCATGTGGCTATCCCCAAACCGTTTCTCGATAGCCTGTACTAAAGTCACATAATCTTTGTGCTTTTCGATATCTACTGTTTGCAACAATTCTGCTGCAGGACCGTGCAAGGCCATTGTTAGGGCAAAGCACTTTTCCTCATTGTCCCAGTCGTTTGCACAGGCAGCCATTTCAAACTGCTTCTTATAAGTAGACCATGAGGTCTGGCCATCGAATGAGGGAGGCTTCAAATCTTTTCTCCTTGGACCGCTTAAAGAACATTCTCGCAGTTTCTGTTTTCGCACTGTGTCGAGCTCTTTTGCCAGTTGCTGAACTTTGCTGTCCATTTCCTCGAATTTTTCGCCAACATTCTTCTCTATTCTATCAAATTTGTCATCAACGTTCTTCTCTATTCTTTCAAATTTGTCATCGATTTCTTCGAATTTTTGCTGGAGAATGTTCTTTTGTTCTTCCAGATTATTCTTTTGTTCATCCATTTTCTGTTGAAGACCGTGCAGATTGTTGGTTTGTTCGTTGAATTTTTGTTCCAGACTGTTCTGGAGAATGTTCTTCTGTTCTTCCATATTTTTCTTTTGTTTGTCCAGCTTTTGTTCGAGGCTGTTCTTCTGTTCGTCCATTTTTTTGTTTTGTTCGTCCATTTTTAATAAGAGGAGTTGTATCATTGCAGCCATGTCATTGCCGGTACTTGTCTGTTCATCCTCGTCAACATCAAAGGAATATGCATCAGGATCATGTCCCTCGTTGTTCAAAGCCTCCTGAAGTCGGAGCACCAGGTCACTTTTTCCTCCACTGGCGCTGAGGCTTCTCTTGTTCAACTCGGATTTGAGTTGGACGAGGGTCAACTGCAATAGTTTTCGACCCATTCTAGCCTTTTCAAATAGTCAGAAAACACTTTTTTTTTTTTTTTACACACACAATAAGTCCTATCTCACTTCTGACACCAATGTAGAATGTTTCTGTGGGTACAAATGATAGAACTTATTCTTTTCAATACAAATCCCTTTATTCAGTACAGTTACAATTCACTATTTAATTTTTTTCTCTCAGTACAATTCAATTCCTCAACCACTTATACTTTTCTTATCTTTTACTTAAACCACTTAATCACTTCTTCTAATTAACACTTCAAATTCAACTTTGGAATTGACTTGCATACCTTTGGGATGCTGGTATTTATACTCGAATGACATACTTCGAGAACAATCCTCGCCACCCAGCGTCCCATACAATTTCCAATTTGCTAGAAAATTCGATTCTACTCTCCAGTCGAGACTGCTAATCCAGTATCGAAACCTTCTAGTCTTCGAATTTCGACATTTTCTGCTAGATGTCGCTGCTCACATTTGACTGGTTATCACAATACTATTCTTGATCGTACGTTGTACGTTAGCTTACTCATCCTAAAATGACTCGCAAATACATCGTCCTTGTATTAGTTTAAAAAATCCTATGTTTTTTGGGACATAACGCTGTTTCCACATACTTGTATATAAAAGGCGTTTAATGTTTTTTTTTGTTCTTTTTAGTGTATTTGGTAGCTTGGCAACCATTAAGTAAGGTGTTCAAAATAAGTACACAATTTGTTTGAACAATCATGCTTTAAAATATTGAGAAATGAAAATTGTGCAAGTTATCCGTTCATAAACGTTTAACAATTGCAATGCAAATATATGCTTTTGACGTTTCAACTGCTCTGTTACATCTGCTTTGCAGATAATTTGCTTTGCAAGTCTTGCGTTTACGAATTCGCCCTCTTTTTAAATACACTTCCTTTGTCATGATTTCGTCGATTATGAATAAGTTTCCGACACCAAACGTGGACATACAGCCCCATACCATTTTTTTTTTATAATGAACGCGCGCTCAAGGTGTTTGAGTACCCTTAAGTACACAGCGCGGGCAAAGAAAATTTAGGGAGGAAGAAAAGAGAGGTACCGATGTACATTGTTTTTAAATGTTTGCAAGTTATAACGACCAGGAAATACAGAGATCGTCAGGGCATTCCATAAGCGAGTTGTACGGCTTAGGAACGAATCACGATATTTTAGAGTACGTTCGAAAATGGGCTTGAGGGTATACTGATGAGCATTCATAGCGAGACGGGTGTTACGGTTGAAAGTTTGAATGGGCGGAATGCTACTTGCGATTTTAGTGGAGCACTGGTGGTGGAAATAGCGATAAAACAAAGTGAGACACGAGACATTTCGTCGGTGTTCGAGGGTGTCCATTGACTGACTGATATTAGTATCATCAATAAGTTTTATCGCACGGTTTTGAATCCTATCTAGCAGGTGCAGAGATGTTTTAGGAGCACCTGACCAGATGTGGGAGTTGTACGCCAATTTGGGCTGATGAATGCCTTATATATTGAGGCCACATCAGAGGGGGTAAAATATTTCTTACATCGCTTGAGGAAACCTAGACATTTCGCAGCATTTTTGGCGACATCAAATATGTGGTCATTCCAACGTAAGTTGTCGTGGACACACATACCGAGAATGGAAAGTTTTTCGGTTTCGACGATGCAAGTGCCATTCATGGATAATGGCTAGGTGTTTAGATTTCGCTTTAACGACAACAAACAGCATTGTGTTTTGGAAGCATTAAATTCCCATTTTAGTTCCCAATTGGTTATGCTGTTGATATCGGAATTTAATGAGCTTAGTATACGCTGCCGTTCTCGTTCTACAGCCGAAGAGCAGGGCCGTGAGTCCGGGAACGAATATGAAAAGCAGAGAGTACTGTCATCAGCAAAGGAATATATTGGATTATAAGTAGCAGTCAAGAAAACACTAATGAAAATTAAAAAGAGTGTCGGTGACAGAACAGAGCCCTGGGGCACACCAGCATTTATTTTGTGAATATCAGACTTGAAACCGTCCAAGCCAACTTGAATTGAACGTTCCGAAAGGTAATTTCTAATCCATTGAAGAAGAGAGTCGTCGATCCCAAATGCACGCATTTTCGACAACAGAGCCTGATGCCAAACTCTGTCAAATGCCTTAGAAATATCAAGTGAAACTATCTTGCGTTCGCCAGATTGATGTACGCTTTGGTTCCACTTTTCGGTGAGACATGCCATCAAATCACCAGTGGACCTGTTGCTACGAAAACTGTACTGCCGGTCATTGACAAGTTTTCGTGTTTCGAGATATTTCATGAGCTGACGATATATCAGTGTTTCCATGACCTTGGAAAGAAGGGACGTAAGTGCAATGGGTCTGAAGGAGGAGAGAGAAGATGATTCGCCTTTTTTAGGGACGGGCTGGACAAATGCTGTTTTCCATCTGCTCGGGAAGAGTCCTAAAGTGTAGGATTGGTGAAAAAGCTTACGCAGTGGTTTTGCCAGCGAGGAAGAACACCTCTTCAGAAGAAGGGGAGATATACCATCTGGACCAGCGGATTTATGTATGTTGAGATCTTTAAGTACCCTTGCTACTACACGAGTGCGAAAGTAGATTCGTCCCATTAAAGATTCGACGCACTCAACTGTAGTCGGAGACAAAGCACAATCTGGGAGTGTTGAGCTGGCCGCAAAGTGTGCAGCGAGCAGATTGGCCTTATCCAAAGAGCTGACAGCTGGAATGTCATTGTAAATGAGCGTTGGGATGGAGGATGAGGCGGAATTTCTAATGTTTTTGACGAACGACCAAACATTTTGACTGCCTTTGGGACATTGCAGTATTTTTTGCCTCAGTTGTCGTATAGGAATTTCACACGCTTAAAAAAGGCGTTGCAGTCATTTCTGGCTCGTTTGAACTTTTTTCGGTTTTCCTCTGTCGGGTTGGTCTTGTAGGACCGAAAAAACATTTCTCTAACCCTGATGGCCTCTTTACAGTTCGAGTCGTACCATGCCTTTTCTTTTGGTTTGATACTCTTCATCCCATGAGGAATAAAGGATCTCATTCCAAAGAGAATGGTGTCTGTAATCATATCAGCAGCGGCATCCACGTCGTTATCGAGGAAGCATAACGACCAGTTAAAATTCCTAAAGAAACTGTTAAGACCGCTCCAGTTGGCTTTCTCGTATTGCCATACGGTTCTTTTAGGAATTTTTTCTCTAACAGTGTGTTCGGTGTACGGGAAATTAGCTGATATGACACAATGGTTCGACGAGCCTAGAGGGGAGAGCACATCAATGGTGTACTTATCAGGGTGAGAAATTAAAAACAAGTCCAGGGTGTTGGCGGTATGACTATCAACGTCTGGTATTCGCGTGGGCTCATTTACAAGCTGCGTTAGCTTGTTTTCCGCAGCGAGGATCTCAACACACCGTCCTTCGGGTCTGTCCAGAATGTCGAACAACCCATAATTGTGTATATTGAAGTCGCCCGTAATAACACCATAACACCACCACCTCCGTGCTTTACCGTTTTTCTCGTGTTTTCGGATTTAAAGCCTCATTTGGTTTTCTCCTGATACAAAAATATTGAACTTTGACTCGTCTGAAAAAATTACCTTATACCAGAAGTCGAATCCTTTATTCTTGAATTCCTTAGCAAGTCCAATCATTTCTTTTTGTTTGTTTCGCTGATAAAAGGCTTTCTTCTAGCAGTGCAGGACCTATACCCCTTTCTTTGTATGCACCTGTGTACTGTGTCAGTTGAAACAATTGCATATAGAGAATTTTCTAGCGCTGTGGCTATCTTTGGCGTACTTTCAAAAGGATTTTCTTGAATAATTTTCTCAATCGCTCGTTCATCTCTAGCCGTTAAGGCCCGAGGACGCCCAGATCTTGTTTTGTTTTCGATTGTTTTTTCTATTTTATATCTGTTGATTACTCTTTGAACAGTAGGTTTAGTTCTTCGAATTATTGCAGCAATTTGTGAATATGATTTTCCATCTTTATGATAATTTCTCTTTCTTCTATTGTTAATTCTTTTCTCCCCATTTAAAAAAAATTACTATCTACCCTTTAGTTTTATTAACTTTATTGTTACACCAACTTCGGATTTTGTCGAATTAAATAAATTTATTTTTACTTTGCATCGAAGATCGTCATATTCTGACAGACAATCCTTATCGCTTAAAATTTACCGTTATTTTTGTAAAACAACATGCATAAACCAAGAATATCAACACTTTTGCTGTGTTATTTTTGGATGCAACGGAACATTTTAATTTTTTTATTTTTCTTGAATGAATTGTTTGGTTTTTTATTTTTGGATTTCAAAATGTACAAATAAACGTATGTTATGAGCAAAGAAACAACTTGTTCGAAGGCGTTTAATAACATAATATCATGCGATGAAGAGAAAATGGGTTGGGGTATCAAGACTTTTGCTGCATACTGTATATAAAAACTTAATCTTGTAAGTTGATTAGGTTGTTGTTTTCTGCACCCTACAGTAGTTGTTGGTCACCCCTTTGGTGATGCTAGCCGCCCCTTTCCCTTGGTTATTCACCTCAACAGCGGGGTGACCCGCAACAGGACATGTTTGGCCTAAAATTTAATAGAAAGGCTTATTTTTCAGTAACGAGGTAATAAGCATTAAAAATAGGAGCCGTGACTCATATTTATATGTGCTCACATTGAAGCTACGTCAAAAGTTTCTGAAATTGCAGCAAATAAAAAAAAGAGTTGCTTGTCACCACATTCTACGGTACTAATGGTAGAAAATCGTGTAAAACATTCTTTTTAGACGAAATAGTAGCCTTTGTAATGGTATTTAAATAAAGTTGGTATCTTGTTTGAGTCTTTCGGTATCCAATTTCTAAGCCTGTTCCATATTCATTGCCCATGCTAATTGTTGACTTTAAGGTCACTTTACTCAAGAAAATGCCTACTTAACATAACGTTTTACAATTTTTTTCTTATAAAAGTAGCAATATTACAAAAAAATCATCAATAAGTTTGCAGAAAAGCCTACAGATTTTATGATATTTGGAAAAACCCACAGCAGGTAAAAAAAGAAATTTATGATTTTTTTACCAACGTTTCTAACAACAGTTGCCAGTACACGTAAGACCGGATTTCCAAGAATTAATAATTTTCCAATATTTTAAAATTTAATAGCTATTAACGAGTTTTAAAACGTGCTCTTTTATTTGACTATCTGTCAAAACCCTCATTTAATTATTTTGGGATTTGAAGCCCTATTTCGAAAATTTACCAAACAAAGCAAAACTATATCACGCGGAAAAACACAAAAAGGACCAGCCGGTATTCACACTGCCAGATGGCATTACTAATGAACTAACCACTAGAGCGGCGCTCTAGTCGTTTGGGAGTTTGTCCTGTTCTCACTTCACATGATCATAACAACTCGGCCGCGGTATGATGGTGACGTACTCGTTATTTAACATACTGTGATAAACATTTACATGTGAGCAGCGTTAAGACTTCGATACTCGAAGAGCAGAAGATTTCGATACTTGCATAACAAATACTCAAACTTTGGTGAATGGGGAATGGAATCGAATTTTCTAGCAAAATGGAAATTGTATGGGACGCTGTATGGCGAGGATTATTCTCGAAGTATGTCATTCGAGTACAAATACCAGCATTCCCAAGGTATGCATGCCAGTTCATCAGTTGAATTTGAAGTCTTAATTAGGAGAAGTGGTTTAAGTAAACAATAAGAAACGTATAAGCAGCTGAGAAATTGGAATGTATTGAGATAAACGATTAAATTGTGAATTGTAACTGTATTGAATAAAGCGATTTGTATTGAAAAGAATAAGTTCTATCATTTGTACCCACACAAACATTTTACATTGGTGTCAGAATTGGGATAGGACTTATTGTGTGTATATAAAAAAAAAATTGTGAGCTAGAATGGGTCGAAAACTATTACAGGTGACACTGGTTCAACTCAAATCCGAGTTGAACAAGAGAAGACTCAGCGCCAGTGGAGGAAAAAGTGACTCAGTGCTCCGACTTCAGGAGGCTTTGAACAACGAGGGAAATAATCCTGATACATACTCCTTTAACGTTGACGAGGATGAACAGATAAGTACCGGCAGTGACATGGCTGCGATGATGCAACTCCTCTTTGTAAAAATGGACGAACAGAAGAAGAGTCTCGACGAAAAAAAGAAAAATCTGGAAGAACAGTCTGGAATAAAAAATGGACGAACAGAAGACCAGCCTCGAACAAAAGCTGGATGGACAAAAAAAAAATTAGACGAGCAGAAGAACAAAATTTCGACGAACAAAAGAATAGTCTAGTAAAAAACTAGAAGAACAAAATAACGTTCTACACCAAAAGTTCGAAGAAATCGATAACAAATTTGGGAGAATAGAGAGGAATGTTGATGACAAATTTGATAGAATAGAGAAGAATGTTGGCGAAAAATTCGAACAAATGGACAGCAAAGTCTAGAAACTAGCAAAAGAGATCGACACGGGGCGAAAACAGAGACTCGGATAATGTTGTTTAAGCCGTCAAAGGAGAAAAGATTTGAAGCTCCCTCATTCGACGGCCAGACCCCATGGTCTATTTATAAGAAGCAGTGTGAAATGGCTGTCTGTGCAAACGACTGGGACAATGAGGAAAAGTGCTTTGCCTTACAAAGGCCTTGCACGGTCCTGAAGCAGAATTGTTGCTAACAATAGACATCGATAACCATCAAGTTTATGTGACGTTAGTACAGGCTATCAAGAAACGGTTTGCGGATATCCAAATGCAGGGGGTTTACAAGGTCCAATTGCAAAGCCGAACACAGCAATGAGCAGAAACACTGCAGCAGCTCCAAGCAGACCTGAGTAGACTGGCATACTTGTCATAACCCACCGCAGGCCAGGAAATTATCGACAAAATGGCAAAAGATGCATTTATCAGGGGAATTTCAGATTCACAGCTACAGTCAGCAGTAAGGATGGCCGGGGAAAGAACCTTTGCTGAAGCACTTGCCTTCGCTCGGGTAATGCAAGCAGCCAATCAGGCTTCCAGGCGAACACATTTCGTCGGGGAAAGAGCATCTATTGAATGCTCCTGCGCAAGAATTAGTACCGAGGAACGAGATACTCGACGGGATAGGCGAACAATGCGCTGCTGGAATTGCAATAAAATAGGACTTTTCAAAGGCAGTGTAAGGAACCGGTGCTTCGAAAAGGCTGCCCTCCAACCAACTTCGTGGGGCGGAAGTTGGTAGCAGGTGTCGACGGCCCCAGGACCGCCTTCCAAGTCTCGCTGTCAAATCGATGCAATGAAGCCCCTCTAGTAGAAGTATTCAGTGGAAAAGAAAAATGGATGGCAAAAATAGCCACCGGTACCACGGCCTCAATCATCAGGAGGGATTTGGTACAGAAATCCTGGTTGCATAACACCAGCAGTTGCAGCTTGAGAACAGCTACGGAGAAACGGCTAAGGAGAAGTCCGTATAAAAATTCACTTGGCGGGAATAGTCTTCTCTCACGTTTTTCTGGTGGCTGAAATACGTCAAGTGTATCATTGGTACAGATTTCAAGAAAGAACATAGACTAGTAATGGACTTTGGGGCACAAACCCTGAAGTAGAGAAACATGGAGATACTAATGCTATACGGAAACGCCAATACTTTCGTTTTAAACATCGTCATCTGCAGAAATCAGATTCTAGAGCCTTCGTCGGAAGCAATTGTATGGGCAAAAGTGAAGGTGGTCCTGGTTCTATTTAATGGAGCCAGAAGATCGGAGAGACTTCATGCTGGGAAAGACCTTAGTGGAGCCAAAGACCCACACGATCCCTGTGAGAATTCGAAATCCAAAGACATTCAGTGTAAAGGTGAAAAAGGAGGAGAAAGTGGGAAAATGCGTACCTGTTGAGTCTATATCGACCACAACAGAAACAAAGGGTGCAACACCGGTCGCAACAGTTCAGAGCATAAAAATCAAGAAAAAAATTCTCAGCCTCTGTAATCTGGACAAAGATCAGCGAATTGGCAAAAAAAACTAATCTGGGAGAACGCTGACATATTTGCTACACCAGGCACAAGGAGAATATGGACGTACGCATATTGTTGAACACCACATTGGCACCGGAGACGCTCGACCAATCCGTCAACCTGCAAGGCGTCTTCCATTGGCAAAGCAAACAGAAGTTGCTGAATCGCAAAGTCCGTGGGCATCTCCTGGTGGTCCTCGTGAAGAAGAAAGATGGCAGCACGAGGTTTTGTGTAGACTATCGACGTCTCAACGGTGTCACTAAAAAGGACAGCTACCCACTTCCTAGAATCGATGACACTTTGGATATGCTTTCTGGAGCGAAATGGTTTTCAACTCTTGATTTGAAGAGCAGTTACTGGCAGGTAGAGATAAATCGTACGGATCGTCAGAAAACTGCCTTCACTGCAGGAAGCGGTCTTCTCCAGCTCCGGCCACCTTCGAGCGACTAATGCAACGAACATTCCAAGGACTCACCTGAAAAACCTGCCTAGTGTATTTGGACGACGTTATCGTCATAGACGGTGCAAGGCGCTCGAGGAGCACCGCGAAAATCTAAAAGAAGTGTTTGAGTGGCTGCGAAGTGCTCATTTAAAGCTCAACCCAGAGAAGTGTGCCTTGTTCCGTCCGGAAGTAAAATACCTGGGTTACATTATATCACCGGAAGGTGTAAGCATGGATCCTGACAAAATCGAAGCTGTGAAAAATAGACCTGCCTTAAAACGTAAACACCAACTGAGAAGCTTCTTGGAACTCGCCACGTACTATAGAAGGTTCGTAAATGATTTTACTGGTATTGCAAAGAACCTGAATCAACTTACGGAAAAAGGCCGACAATTCAGGTAGTCTGGAGAATGTGAAAAAGCATTTCAAGAACCGAAATGACAGCTATGTAATGCCCCATCTTGTATTATCCCACTCCCGGAAAAATGTTCATCGTGGACGCAGACGCTAGCAATGTTGGGGTCGGATCTCTGATCTCCCAAATTCATGATGGTCAAGAGAAAGTGGTGGCATATTACAGCAAACTACTCTCCAGACCTGAAAGGAACTACTGCGTAACTCGGCGCGAGCTTCTGGCTTTAATTCTGACTACGAAGCATTTTCATAAGTACCTCTACGGACAAAAGTTGATTCTTCGGACAGACCACGCAGCTCTCAAATGGCTACTACAATTTAAGAACCCTGAAGGCCAAGTTGCAAGATGGATCGAGCAGTTGCAGGGCTACGACTTTGAAGTGCAACACCGCAAGGGAAAACTCCACTCAAATGTTGATGCTCTTTTTCGTCTACCGTGCGGAGTAAAATGCGAACACTGCGACCGTAAAGAAGCGAAATAACAGGCCACTATCCAAGTGATCAGGACTGAGCCAATAGAGGGTTGGAGTATAGACGAAATCCGTTCCTCCCAACAGGCAGACAATGACATCGAACCAATATTGGCCTGGAAGGAACACAATGAAATACCAAGCTGGCAGCAGATATCAGATCGGAGCCAAACTCTGAAGGCATACTGGGCACAGTGGGACTCGCTTTTTGTGCAAGATGGATTGCTGAAGAGAAAATGGGAAAGTGCAGATGGGACAACATCTCGTATGCAGCTAATTGTGCCACGGTCCAGAGTCAACCAAGTGCTCCATGAAATACATGACGGAATCTCAGGAGGCCATTTGGGAATAAATAAGACGTTGGAAAAGGTAAGGGAACGTTTCTATTGGCTAAGCGCTAAACAAGATGTCGAGAATTGGTGCAAAAAGTGCATAAGATGTGCGGCTACCAAGGGTCCAAAAGTAAAGCCACATGGACAAATGCAACAATACAATGTCGGAGCACCTTTCGAACGAATAGCCATCGACATCGCTGGGCCGTTTCCCGAAACCTTTAATGGAAACCGAAATACTCACGTAGTCATGGATTACTTCAGTAAGTGGCCAGAAGTGTTTGCCATCTCAAATCAAGAGGCTAAGACCGTAGCCGAACAGATAGTCAACAACTGGGTGAGCAGATTTGGGGTCCCAATGGAGCTGCACTCTGATCAAGGGCGAAACTTTGAATCAAAAGTCTTCCAGGAAATATGCCAATATTTGGGAATAAGAAAGACAAGGACAACGCCACTACACCCTCAATCTGATGGAATGGTCGAGCGATTCAATCGGACCTTGAATGAGCATCTATCTGAGCCCGTCAGCAACTGCAAACGGGATTGGGATGAATGACGAAGTTGTTTGGAACGATCAACTGTCGATATTCGATGAGCAGAAGATTTCGATACTTGATTAACAATGTCTGGACCATTAATGACTGGGGTGTGGAATCGAATTTTCTAGCAAATTGGAAATTGTATGGGACGCTGGGTGGCGAGAATTGTTCTCGAAGTATGTCATTCGAGTATAAATACCAGCATCCCAAAGGTATGCAGATCAGTTCCAAAGTTGAATTTGAAGTATTAATTAGAAGAAGTGATTAAGTGGTTTAAGTAAAAGATAAGAAAAGTATATGTGGTTGAGAAATTGAACTGTACTGAGAGAAAGAATTAAATAGTGAATTGTAACTGTACTGAATAAAGGGATTTGTATTGAAAAGAATAAGTTCTATCATTTGTACCCACACAAACATTCTACATTGGTGTCAGAAGTGGGATAGGACTTATTGTGTGTAAAAGAAAAAAAAAAAAAAAAAAAAAAAAAAACCTGTGTTTTCTGACTATTTGAAAAAGCTAGAATGGGTCGAAAACTATTGCAGTTGACCCTCGTCCAACTCAAATCCGAGTTGAACAAGAGATGCCTCAGCGCCAGTGGAGGAAAAAGTGACCTGGTGCTCCGTCTTCAGGAGGCTTTGAACAACGAGGGACATGATCCTGATGCATATTCCTTTGATGTTGACGAGGATGAACAGACAAGTACCGGCAATGACATGGCTGCGATGATACAACTCCTCTTGTTAAAAATGGACGAACAGAAGAACAGTCTCGACCAACAAAAGAAATATCTGGAAGAACAGAAGAACAGTCTGGAACAAAAAATGGACGAACAGAAGAGCAGTCTTGAAGAACAAAAGAATAGTCTCGAACAAAAGCTGGATGAACAAAAGAAAAATGTAGACGAGCAGAAGAGCAGCATTGAACAAAAATTCAACGAACAAACCAACAATCTGCACGGTCTTCAACAGAAAATGGATGAACAAAAGAATAATCTGGAAGAACAAAAGAACATTCTCCAGCAAAAATTCGAAGAAATCGATGACAAATTTGAAAGAATAGAGAAGAACGTTGATGACAAATTTGATAGAATAGAGAAGAATGTTGGCGAAAAATTCGAAGAAATGGACAGCAAAGTTCAGCAACTGGCAAAAGAGCTCGACACAGTGCGAAAACATAAACTGCGAGAATGTTCTTTAAGCGGTCCAAGGAGAAAAGATTTGAAGCCTCCCTCATTCGATGGCCAGACCTCATGGTCTACTTATAAGAAGCAGTTTGAAATGGCTGCCTGTGCAAACGGCTGGGACAATGAGGAAAAGTGCTTTGCCCTAACAATGGCCTTGCACGGTCCTGCAGCAGAATTGTTGCAAACAGTAGATATCGAAAAGCATAAAGATTATGTTACTTTAGTACAGGCTATAGAGAAACGGTTTGGGGATAGCCACATGCAGGAGGTCTACAAGGTCCAATTGCAAAGCCGAATGCAGCAAAGAGGAGAAACACTGCAGCAGCTCCAAGCAGACGTGAGTAGACTTGCACATCTGTCATACCCCACCGCAGGCCAGGAAATTATCGACGAAATGGCAAAAGATGCATTTATCAGGGGAATTGCAGATTCGAAGCTACAGTCAGCAGTAAGGATGGCCGGGAAAAGAACCCTTGCTGAAGCACTTGCCTTCGCTCTGGCGATGGAAGCAGCCAATCAGGCTTCCAGGGGAACACATTTCGTCAGGGAAGTAGCATCTATTGAATGCTCCTGCGCAAGAATTAGTGCCGAGGAACGAGATACTCGACGTGATAGACGGATAATGCGCTGCTGGAATTGCAATAAAATAGGACACCTTCAAAGGCAGTGTAAAGAACCGGTGCGACGAAAAGACTGCCCTCACTGTGGTGGCAAGCCAATAGAGGAAGAAACCAGCAGAAACAGCTATCAAGAAGCCGGTCAACCTTCCCGAAGCCATCAGTCGGGAAATGCTTAAGCACCAACTTCGCGGGGCAGAAGTTGGTAGCAGGAGTCGACGGCCCCAGGACCATCATCCAAGTCTCGTTGGCAAAACGATGCAGCGAAAGCCTTCTAGTAGAAGTAGTCAGTGGAAAAGAAAAATGGATGGCAACAATAGACACCGGTGCCACGGCCTCAATCATCAGGAGGAATCTTGTGCAGAAGTCTTGGTTGCATAACACTAGCAGTTGCAGCTTGCGAACAGCTACAGGAGCAACGATTAAGGTATATGGTGAAGTCCGCATAAAAATCCAATTGGCCGGAATAACATTCACTCACGCGTTTCTGGTAGCTGACATATGTGACGAGTGCATCATTGGTACAGACTTCATGAGGGAACATGGACTTGTAGTCGACTTGGGGGCACAAACCCTGAAATACGGAAACATGGAGATACCAATGATATACGGAAACGCCAATACCTCAGTCTCAAATCATCTGCAGCAATCAGAGCCTAGAGCCTTCATCAGAAGCAATTTTGTGGGCAAAAGTGGAAGGTGGTCCTGGTAGCCACCGATTCTATTTGATGGAGCCAGAAAAGAAAAGAGACTTCATGGTGGGAAAGACCTTAGTGGAGCCAAAGAACAACATGGTCCCTGTAAGGATTCTAAATCCAAAGACATTCAGTGTAAAGGTGAAAAAGGGGGAGATAGTGGGAAAATGCGTACCTGTTGAGGCTATATCGACCACAACGGAAAAAAAGTGTGCAAAACCGGTCACAACAGTTCAGAGCATAAAAATCAAGAACAAAATTCTCAGCCTCTGTAATCTGGACGAAGATCAGCGAATCCTGGCAGAAAAACTAATCGGTGAGTACGCTGATATATTTGCTACACAAGACGGAGAATATGGACGTACGCATATTGTTCAACACCACATTGACACCGGAGACGCTCGACCAATCCGTCAACCTGCAAGGCGTCTTCCATTGGCAAAGCAAACAGAAGTTGCCGAAATGATATCGAAGATGAAAGCTGAGGGAGTGATTGAAGAATCGCAAAGTCCGTGGGCATCTCCAGTGGTCCTGGTGAAGAAGAAAGATGGCAGCACGAGATTTTGTGTAGACTACCGACGTCTCAATGATGTCACTAAAAAGGACAGCTACCCACTTCCGAGAATCGATGACACTTTGGATATGCTTTCTGGAGCGAAATGGTTTTCAACACTTGACTTGAAGAGCGGTTACTGGCAGGTAGAGATAAATCGTGCGGATCGTGAGAAAACTGCCTTCACTACAGGAAGCGGTCTTTGGCAGTTTGCAGTGATGCCGTTTGGACTGTGCAACGCTCCGGCCACCTTCGAGCGACTAATGGAAAGAACATTGCAAGGACTCACCTGTAAAACCTGCCTAGTATATTTGGACGACGTTATCGTCATAGGTAAGACGTACGAGGAGCACCGCGAAAATCTAAAAGAAGTGTTTGAGAGGCTACGAAGTGCTCATTTAAAGCTCAACCCGGGAAAGTGCGCCTTGTTTCGTCCGGAAGTAAAATATCTGGGTCACATTATATCAGCGGAAGGAATAAGAACGGATCCTAACAAAATCGAAGCCGTGAAAAGTTGGCCTTCTCCAAAAGATAAACACCAACTGAGAAGCTTCTTGGGACTCGCCACGTATTACAGAAGGTTCGTAAAGGATTTTGCTGGCATTGCAAAGAGCATCAACTTACAGAGAAAGGCCGACAGTTCAGGTGGTCTGGAGAATGCGAAAAAGCATTTCAAGAACTGAAGCGACAGCTGTGCAATGCCCCCATCTTGGGTTACCCGACGCCCGGACAAATGTTCATCGTGGACGCAGACGCTAGCAATGTTGGGGTCGGAGCTGTGATCTCCCAAGTTCATGACGGTCAAGAGAAAGTGGTCGCATATTACAGCAAAATACTCTCCAGACCTGAACGAAACTACTGTGTAACCCGGCGCGAGCTTCTGGCTTTAATTCTGGCTACGAAGCATTTCCATAAGTACCTCTACGGACAAAAGTTCATTCTCCGGACAGACCACGCAGCTCTGAAATGGCTACTCCAATTTAAGAACCCTGAAGGCCAAGTTGCAAGATGGATCGAGCAGTTGCAGGGTTACGACTTTGAAGTGCAACACCGCAAGGGAACACTCCACTCAAATGCTGATGCTCTCTCTCGTCGACCATGCGGAGTAAAATGCGAACACTGCAATCGTAAAGAAGCAAAAGAACAGGCAGCTATCCAAATGATCAGGACTGAGCCAATAGAGGGTTGGAGTATAGACGAAATCCGTTCCTCCCAAAAGGCAGACAATGACATCGAACCAATATTGGCCTGGAAAGAACACGAGGAAAGACCAAGCTGGCAGCAGATATCAGATCGGAGCCAAACTCTGAAGGCATACTGGGCACAGTGGGACTCGCTTTTTGTGCAAGATGGATTGCTGAAGAGAAAATGGGAAAGTGCAGATGGGACAACATCTCGTATGCAGCTAATTGTGCCACGGGCCAGAGTCAACCAAGTACTCCATAAAATTCATGACGGAATCTCAGGAGGCCATTTGGGAATAAACAAGACGTTGGAAAAGGTAAGGGAACGTTTCTATTGGCTAAGCGCTAAACAAGATGTCGAGAATTGGTGCAAAAAGTGCATAAGATGTGCGGCTACCAAGGGTCCAAAAGTAAAGCCACATGGACAAATGCAACAATACAATGTCGGAGCACCATTCGAACGAATAGCCATCGACATCGTTGGGCCGTTTCCCGAAACCTTCAATGGTAACCGATACACCCTCGTGGTCATGGATTACTTCAGTAAGTGGTCGGAAGTGTTTGCCATTCCAAATCAAGAGGCTAAGACTGTAGCCGAACAGATAGTCAGCAACTGGGTGAGCAGATTTGGTGTCCCAATGGAACTACACTCTGATCAAGTTCGAAACTTTGCATCAAAAGTCTTCCAGGAAGTGTGCCAATATTTGGGAATAAGGAAGACAAGTACAACGCTCCTACACCCTCAATCTGATGGAATGTTTGAGCGATTCAATCGGACCTTGAATGAGCATCTACCTGAGCCCGTCAGCAACTGCAAACGGGATTGGGATGAATGACGAAGTTGTTTGGAACGATCAACTGTCGATATTCGATGAGCAGAAGATTTCGATACTTGATTAACAATGTCTGGACCATTAATGACTGGGGTGTGGAATCGAATTTTCTAGCAAATTGGAAATTGTATGGGACGCTGGATGGCGAGGATTGTTCTCGAAGTATGTCATTCGAGTATAAATACCAGCATCCCCAACGTATGCAAACGAGTTCATCAATTGAATTTGAAGTGTTAATTAGGAGAAGTGATTAAGTGGTTTAAGTAAAAGATAAGAACAGTACAAGCGGTTGAGAAATTGGATTGTATTGAGATAATCGTTTAACACGTTCGCGGACGTGAATGCTACAGCATTCATTTTCATACTGATGCAAAATGACGTGAATGCTATAGCATTCAAATTTTAAAGTCAATTTTTATTCATTTAATTTTATACAATCTTTTGTTTTTGTAATTATTATACATTTCAAAATAATGACCAATTGATTCATTAGGTACTTTCATATTATTGTATCTTTTCTCCGTGTATTTACAAATTTCCTTAAGCCGGCTACATTGAGTAAACTAGAAATTTCGTAGAATTCGCAGAGAGAGCTGACTCTATCATTGTACATTTTTTTCTGAAAATTCCCGTTACTTTCAACAATGTGCATTATAACTGCTTAGACATTTTATTATCTGCTTCATTTAGATTTAGTTAGACATTTGAGATTAAAGCGATAACATCAGTTTCTTGAATTATCGTATAACTTTCTTGGAGAAATATGAATTCACATAAGAAGCGTACGCGAATTTTGAGATTATTTGATGATTCTGTTTCAGATCAAGATATAGATAAGTGTATTACGGAAATAATTGGAAATGAAATCAGTAAATTTGATGGAGACCTTTGTGATAGACTATGGGCAATTCAGCGTAAACTCTAGAGAGTGTACCCCTAATATATTTTTGTCAAACAATATGGGCTTATCAACATCATCATCTTCTGATTCAGAAGATTCTTGCAACATAAATATTTCAAATGGGATAGATGAGACAACTACCTTGTGGAATGAAGATACTGCAGAAATACAAGACTTTCATTTTGTCTTCAATGGGTGTAGCTGATGATGTGAAAAACTGTAAAACTCCGAAAGAGATTTTCGATAAAATTTGGTCTACGGAAATAATACATTTAATTGTTAGTTGCACAAATGAATATGGGAAAAATTTGCTGTCTTTATCATGTCCACGTACGAGAAATTGCTGGATACAGAGTTTCAAAGAAAGAAACTTGCAGGAAATGGAGATATTCTTTGGCCTTTGTTTGCTGCAGTCTCAAATAAAGACACCTAAAATTCGTTCAAACTGGCCTAACAATCCGTTGTATTATCATCCAATTTTCGGGGCATCTATGACCGGGCGCAGGTTTGAACAGCTATTGCGTTGCTTAAATTGTGAATCCGTACCAACTAATGACAGACTATCTTCATATGGCATATAAACCTGGAAAAAATTTATCGTTAGATGAATCTATGATGCTACATCGAGGGAGACTAAGTTTTCGGCAATTTATAAAATCAAAGAAAAATAAGTACGGAATTAAATTCTATGAGCTTTGTACACATGATGGCTATGCTCTCAATCTAGATATATATAAAGGCAAAGTAACACATGAGGTGTCTTCCTTATCTGTAGTGGATTCTGTGGTTATGAAACTAATCGAACCATATTTATCGAAGGGCCATTCATTATTTATGGACAACTACTAGAATAGTGTCGGACTGAGCAATCGATTACTTAATTTTAAAACTCATACCACTGGGAACTTACGTAGCAATCGTAAAATGAATCCAAAAGTTGTAATGCAAAAAAAATTTAAAAAAGGAGAACATATATGGAGAAGACAGAGCAGCGTAAGTGGAAAGACAAGCGGGATGTGCTCTGTATCACAACGGAAAACCATCCCAAAATAATTGACGTGCAAAATAAATATGGTATCTCGAAGAAAAAGCCAATAGAGATTGCTAATTATAACGCAAATATGTCTGGCATAGACAGATGTGATCAAATGATATCATATTATTCCTCACCTAAAAAATCTATTCGTTGGTACAAGAAGGTTCTATTCCATCTATTAGATATTTCTGTATGGAATTCTTATTACATTTATAAGAAGATAATTGATTCAAATATTAGTTTCCTTGATTTTAGAGACAACCCAATAAATACGCTTTTAAAAATACCACAGAATTCAAATGGTCGTGACTTTTTGCTTGATAATGGCAACTCACAAACGCATGTTAGATACACTCGCCAAGACATTTTCAAAATGCACACTATCAGGAAAAAATTCCGGCACCTTTAAATTATAAACGTAGAACATATTTCCTGAAGTGCAAATGTTGTTACAGGCAAAAAATAATTAAATTCACATCATACCGATGTCAGAACTGTGTAAATAAACCTCCACTGTGTCCTGGAGAGTGCTTCCGACAATGGCACTTACCTCCTGAAGATCACAATACTTCCAATTAGGATATGGAATCCTAAAAATATTCAATCATAATAATGGACAGAAATATTTAGTTTTGTTTTCATATATACATACTATGAAATTATGGATTTAATTTATTCATTTCAATATATGTAGACAAATAAAGATCTATTGTTAAATAAAAAGTGTTAAATGAAACTATATATAATAAACCTGTTTTTTTCACGTATTCTATGAATGAATGCTATAGCATTCACGTCATTCTGGTGGAAGAATATTATCTATATCGTCGTGGATGCTATAACATTCATTGTATATAACGGTTAAAATACGATGTTCTGACTACTCTCATAATATAAGTATGTCTAATCAGATTTCGGATATTACAACTAGTTTCAAAAATAATTGCCTGTATATTTTTGCAGCTCCCTGAAATTATTAGCGTCCGCGAACGTGTTAAATTGTGAATTGTACCTGTATTGAATAAAGCAATTTGTATAGAAAAGAATAAGTTCTATAATTTGTACCCACACAAACATTTTCAGTATGTTATACATTTGTTTTATGTTACGTTACATTATATTTAATTTACATAATTTTACATAATTATTATACATGATTCTAGAATTGAATTATTGATTTGATTTGAATCAACAACATTCTCCCAAATAAATAAGTTTGCAATGTGATCATATCCTTAGATATCACGTGAATTCGCCGCACTTTCCCACCATTGTGGTTGTCACCACTGTTTGTTGATGAACATATTGATGTTTCATTCAAGTGTATAGTTGTGCAATTAAATTAAATAAATTAAAAAAAGGAGAACAAAAATAAAACCTTTAAGTTTAAGTGAGCGCAAGAGGTGACATAATTACAATATGTCCCATGGAGTATGTGTTTTCAAAATATAACATTTAAATATAAAGGGTTTTCCAATAGGGACTTGACTACTTTGAATTTAATTTGTGAACACACTCTTTCACTAATCATCAAACTGTCACTGTCAATTTATTCAGTAAGCTCAACATTTTCATCATGATAAGTACACGAACGAGCAACGTCTACAAATTATAAAAATGTTCTACCGAAATTCGGAGTCGGTGGCTGCAACTTTAAGAGCGTTAACTCCAATTTTGGGTCGTAATTCTCGCCCTAGTAGACAGGCAATAACAAGTTTAGTGCAAAAATTTGAGTCTACGTGTATTCTATGCATGATGTTGCCTTGTCAGTGTGACAACGGGTTGGTCGAAGTGTTGAAAATATCGCTGCCGTTCAGGCGTCCGTAGCAAACGATCCAAATCAGTCAATTCCACGGCGTTCTCAAGAATTGGGCATCGCTCAGACCACATTATGGCGTATTTTGGGTAAGGATCTTGGTTTACATCCATACAAGATCAAGTTGACTCAAGAATTGAAACCGCTGGACCATTTGAAGCGACGTACGTTCTCCGATTGGGTTCTATACGCCAAGATGATGAATTTCATCGCAAAATCATCTTTAGTGACGAAGCTCATTTTTGGCTCAATGGGTTCGTCAATAAGCAAAATTTGCGTTATTGGTCGGGTGAAAATCCACATGTGCTTCATGAATCACCACTCCATCCACAAAAAAATAACTGTTTGGTGCGATTTGCATGCCGGCGGCGTTATTGGGCCATATTTTTTCGTCGACGATAACGATCGTCACACAATCCACACAGCACACGCAACAATCGATTTATTGAAGAGTAAGTATGGTGAGCGTGTTATCTCAAGACATGGGCCAGTCGATTGGCCGCCTCGTTCTTTCTGTGGGGCTACGTTAAGCCATTGGTTTATGCCAACACGCCGACGACGTTGGAAGAGCTCAGATCTAACATTGAACGCGAAATAGCGGCTGAAATATGTGGCCGAGTCGGTGAAAATCGGGTCCAACGAATCGACCGCTGCATATGAATGAAGTCGAGTTCCATTCATAAATGTTTTGATTGTATTTCAAACCGATAATAAAGTTTTTGAAATATCTCAAATGGTTTGCGTTTTATTTAAAAAAAAGTTGTCAAGTCCTTATTGGAAAACCCTATATATGTATTTAGAAATAAACTACATATTCCTTTTTTTTGTTTTACAAATTTCTTCTTTCATAGTTTTTTTGTTGGATGTAGTTTGCTGTCTCCAAGAATGGCATCATGTACTCATTGTGCAGTTTTAGCTTTCTTGTGCGTACTTCAATTGCCTTGCGCGTGTGTGTATGTGTCTCTGCGAAAATATACCTGGGAAATAGACTTAAATGTTCACTAGTGTAAATGTTTTTTTTTTTAATGTGAGAAAAATATGCGTTATGAGTTAAATTCCGAGTACATTTATTTTCGTTTTGTTTTTTGTGAGTGGAATTTGGGTGAAATTATGGGTGTCTTTGTAAAATGCCGTTAGCATTTCACCATTCGAATAATTGTGTTTGCCGTCGGCGGCGTTTCGTGCTGTGTAGCACACATAGTTGGCGATCGCTTTTTTTATATCTCCGCGTTGTGTTCGTAGCGCTACTACGCGTATTAAGTTATCTTGTCCTGGGTGTTTTTGCGTTACGTGAGCTAGATTCCACTTCGTAGGTGGAAGTCGCACGTCTTTTATTAGTACGAGATATCCGATTTTTATATCTGGCCTTGTTTCTGCCACTTTGGTCGTTGTTGGAGCCGTGCCAGATATTTCGAGTTCCATTTCTTGCAAAATGTTTGAAACACGTGTTGAACGTGCTGCGTTCGACATAATTTGTCCTTGTTTCAGCAAGATCGTGCTGTGGGATGCTGTTGAGGGGTTCACCAATTAGAAAGTGCCCTGGTGTTAAGGCTGTAAGACCATTAGGATGGGTAATCACTGGGCATAAAGGCCTGGAATTCAAACAGGCTTCTATATGTCCTAGAAGCGTACTGAGCTCCTCGAAGGTATATACTTCGTTGCCGGTTATCTTCTTTAGGTGGTGTTTTATTGACTTCATTCCTGCTTCCCATAATCCTCCGAAGTGGGGGGAAGCGGGAGGAATAAAATTAAAATTTGTTCCGTCCTTGGCTAATGTGTCTGAAAATTTCCTTCCAAAGTATTTGAGCGGCTTTCAAACATCGTTTAAGCTCCGCGTTCGCTCTAGTGAAATTAGTCCCACAGTCGCCATATAACTGATAGCAAATTCCTCGTCGAGCAGTGAATCTTCTGAACGCTGCGATAAGTGCCTGGGTAGTCATGTCGCTGACAACCTCCGTGTGGATTGCCTCAGTGTCAAGACAAATAAAGATGGCGAAGTACGCCTTGTGTGTCTTTGAGCCTCGTCCTTTCCATGCCTTGAAGTCGGTGAGACCAACGTAATCGAATTCCGTATGCGTAAGTGGTCGTGTTATTTGCACTCTAGGAGCCAGTAAATACCCATAAGCTGGTTTCCTTGTTTCGCTCTTTACCGGAAGCATATATTGCAGCGACTAGCATGCCCTTGATGCTCTTTCTTATTCGCATGATCCAATATTTTCTTCTAATGAAACGTCTTTTCATGTCCATCCTGCAAAAGAATTTTAGTGGAGTCATAATTGATGTTGAGTATTATTGGATGTTGCTGTTGGTATGAGAGATTTGAATTCTGCAATCTACCCCCAACTCTAAGAATACCTAAGGGATCACGAAACGGATTCAGGAACTTGAGAGCTTTTGTTGGAAACCCATTTTAGATCGCTGTAATCTCTGTCGAAAACATTGTTTGCTTTAAGGTTTTTAGAATAAGAGAAATATTTCAATTCTATTTGAATATTTTGATAAGAGGATTGTTAAGAGATTGTCTTCCTTTGTGACACAATGGATTTGGACATATCATCTCTCTTCTTTTTCTGCTCTTAGTGGTTAAGGTGGATATTCAAAGTTCCAGTTGTAGTGAAGAAATTCTGGTCCATTTCACCAGAGTTGTTATCCAATCAGGGTCGATGGTGAGACTCTCCGAGACAAAATGTCAGCTGGATTAGCTTCTGTCGGGGTATGGTACCAGATTCCATGTTTTATATGCTGCTGTATTTGCGCTACTTTTTTGTTAACAAATGTTTTCCATTTTGATAGCTGCGCTGCCAAGGTTATCGGTGAATCTGTCCATGCATACTGTTTTGCTTCGTCCAACCCTAGAATCGTAGAAGAGTGTTGCAGAGCAGACGCAAGCATGACTGCTCCGCATAGTTTCAGACGTGTAAGTGAGAAGGTCTTTACTGGAGCAACCTTGGTCTTGGATATCAGTAGGTTCATATGGATCTTACCATGTTGACCTAGTATACGCAGATATATCGCAGGTATGCACCTTGTGAGGCATCGCTGAAGCCATGGATTTCTCCGTTTTGTTGTGTGCGGTTTGCATGTATTCATCGAGGAATCCGGATGTGGTTGATGCATTTCCTGATGAAATGTGTTCCAAAATTTGAATGGTTCTTGACCAACTGAATCGTCCCATTTTGAGCCATGTTTCCACAAGTGTTGCATTGACGTCTTGGCACGAAAAATGCACGGAGTGGTCCAGCCAACAGGGTCGAAAAGCTTGACGATTGTCGACAAAATTGTCCTTTTTGTATGATCTGTTGAATTAGAGTTACAACATTGAAAAGAGAAGATGTTTTCGAAAGGATACCATTTGATACCTAATGAATTGGCATGATCTGGTGAACGTAAAGGCAGTAAAAAGTTTGCTTCCCTTTCAGTTTCTGGTATGCACTTTAATATTTCTTCACAGTTGCTCATACATTTTTTAAGATAAATACCGCCTGATGATAGTAAATCCCGTACTTTGTCCCGCCGTATGAGGGCTTCTTCAACAGTGTCTGCTCCGGTGATGAGATCATCGATGTACATGTCGCCTTTACCATCTTTGTGCCAAGTGGATAATTGTGTTCTTCATCAGATGCCAGTTGATTTATCGTCTGAATCGCGAGGTATGGAGCGCTAGTGTATCCGAAAGTGATTGTTTGGAGCCGGTCTGTTTTAATTGGCCGTAAGGGTAAATTTGTGTACTTCGTAATATGATGTCGATATCGTTGTTTTGAATTTTAGGCACTACTAAGAGATGATCGTTAACCGATGTTCCATCGGAAGTTTCGGCTGCTGCAGCAAAGACAATCCGCAATTTGGTCGTGAAACTTGATTCTTTGAATACTGCGTGTTGAGGCAAAAAATAATGAATTGGAGTATTCAGAGCACCGTTCACCGTTTCATCAACTTCCGTCATTATCCGAGGACGAGGTATTCTTTGATGAAGTTGGAGTATTCTATATGTGGCGTGGGATTCTGCTGAAAACGCCTTTCCAGATGAAGAAACCTACGAAAGGCTCCTGACTTTGAAGACCCTAGCCCAGGTTTACTTCCTTCCTTGAATGGTAGTGTCACTACATACGTCCATCTAACCTTGTTCGTGTAGTAGTTAAGAACTTCTTCTCGCAGTTTTTGTTCTCCTGTGTTTAATGTTGTGGGAACTTCGATTTCTCAAAACTTTGTGAGGTGTGTGTTGAGGTCAACTAAGTTGTGGAATGCTTTAATTTGTTTTTATTTGCAGGTACTTTCCCCATCAATATCCAACCTAGTTTGGTTATCTGGGCGACCGGAGCTGTATCACTTCACTTCCTAGAAGAAGATCTATATTAGCTGGCGTATAGAAATAAATGAGCGGCTGTGCCCTGTGAACGACGTGTGAACCGACCTAAGGGCCAAGTCGACAGACCTGTGGCAGGCTCGACTCCTAACCTTCCTCAATCCAGAAACTTCAACAAACGATCTTTTCCTGATAAGTTAAGTATCTGTAGTATTCTCCTGATGCGGCTCTTACCTTGACAACAGCTGTTGCTAACAGAATTCGGGAAGTGCTTTTGTTAGTATGAAATGAATTGGTATATCCTCTTATTTCCTGCTGTTGAGTATGATTGTGAAAAACTGGTGCTTCAGTGTTGACTATTGATGTCGGGTGTGATCGTAAGTTAGATTTCGAAGGGGTTTGTTTGGAGTTGTGAATGATGTGAGATTGTGGGTCTAAATGGAAGAGTGAATGGTGTAGTTGTCTGCAATTGTAACAGCGTGAGCGGTTTGGACACTGGGGAGTCGAGCAACTGTGCGCCAGACAGTTTTCACATACTCCGATCTTGCCTACCGTGTTTCTTCTGACAACTACTCGTACATCCATTTCTAAATGATGATTTACGCAAAAGTCGTCTCAATTGAAGAAAACCAAGTCCGACAAATAAATGCACTGACAGCCAAAAATTATGAGTGCGAGAAAAAAATCAATTCTCTTGAGGTAAAGGAGCAACAATTGCTTACGAACAGCATAGACATAGTCACCACTCCGACCATTCATAACAACATGTTATATACAGATGTAGCTGTCAAAGTGTTTCGTGAAGGTCTGAGCTTGGACGTAACAGAAGCAGACATCAACCAATGTCACTTGAAACAATTTAAGTTAACCAAATGAACAACAGAAGACGCAACTATCAATAAAAATATCTTGCAAGTAAGACTAGTGTCGCACCAATGTAAAGAGAAAATAATTAAAGCGAATAGACTGAAAAGAGAAAGACTAACAACAAATATACTCAACGCCGAAGCAAGAGTGGAGAAGATGTATGTTAACGAGAGCTTAAGGTATGAAACAAGAAAATTACTTAAAACTGCAACAACAATGAAGACATCGAAAGGGTACAAATATGTATGGACGAGAAATGGGACTGTGTGCATGCGGAGAAAAGAGGGAGATAACTTTGTAAGAATAAATTCTGGTGCTGATTTTCTTGAAATATGAATATTGCTAGCTCTCTTTCACTTTCTAATTCTAATACATGTGTATACCCAGTCGATCAAGTTCTGTTGAATGTTGTCTTTGTTTACATCAAAACATACATAGCATGAGAAAAAACTTTTCCATATTCTTAGCTTATCTTGATTCAATGTTGGAGCTTCCTGTTGTAATTGTCTTACGTGAAATTTGAATATATAATAAAGAATTAGAATTATATAAGATACAGGGGTATATTAATCCTTATGGTAATTGTAACGATTCTTACGTTACTGGAGGTGTCGCTTATATGGGTATATGTGTGATAGCGCTTGCCTAAAAATATGCGGCGCTGATATACTTGTATTAAAAATATAATTTATGATGCCATTGATTATACTTTGTTGTGCATTTATCGACTTCACGGGTTTAATAAAAGAGTTTTCACGGATGAATTTAGCAATATTTTAAACACAACTTTAGCTAAAAATTTGATTGTAATTGGAGATATCAACACTGATAACTTAGATGTATTTGATACCGATACAGAAAACTACTTGTTTACTATTGCTTCGAATGATCTTGAAAGTTTTTTAAACGAACCAACCCGTATAACCGATTCGTCCATGAGTTGTATTGACCATATTTTTTTAAGATTTAATAAAGGGTCCGCCATCTAACGTTTTCTTTTTTCAACTAGTGCTTATTTCATGAATGGTAACACTTAGCTCATGTCTGATTTGACAGATAATTAGTTTAATCCTTCCGCTGAACGAATATGGTTGTGTATACCCTTGAACTACGCTTCGCTAAGTAGGCCTGCGATCGACTTAGAGAAGATGCCGATTTGGCAAAAAAAATCATCTTTTCAGATGAAGCTCATTTTGATCTTGGCGGGTATGTAAGCAAGCAAAATTGTCACATTTGGGGCACAGAAGACCCGCACGCATACATTGAAAAGCCGATACACCAAAAACGAGTCACTGTTTGGTCCGGATTTTGGTCCAGAGGCATAATTGGGCCATTTTTCTTCGAAAATGAGCAAGGAGTGGCCGTTACAGTCAATGGCGATCGTTATCGGGCCATGTTGAACGAATTTTTGTTCACAAAAATTGAAGAGGAGGATATTGGCAACATTTGGTTTCAACAGGACGGCGCTACGTGCCACACAGCCGAAGCTACACTCGATGTTTTGCTCCCTGTTTTTGAAGATCGCATTATCAGCCTCAGATCTGATGTCGTTTGGCCACCTCGGAGCTGCGATTTGACACCGTTGGACTATTATTTGTGGGGTGCCGTAAAAGATAAGTGTTACGCCAACAAGCCAGAGACAATTGACGCTTTAAATGACCATCTTCGTTAAGGCATTGGTGAAATACAGCTGCACACAATTGATAATGTGCTTAAAAATTGGACCGATCGTGTAGGCTACTGCATGGCCAGCCGAGGCAGCCATTTGAATGAAATTATTTTCCATTATTAACCGGAGGGATAAAACTAATTATCTGTCAAATCAGACATGAGCTAAGTATTACCATTCACGAAATAAGCACTAGTTGAAAAAAAAAAACGTTAGATGGCGGACCCTTTATAAACAATAAAAACACGTACAATAGCAAAGTTCATGATTTGAAGATAACAGAACATTGCACCATTACACTAAATTGTTTTTCAGTTCGAACCGTGCTGCAAACTTTAAATATGATAAAGTCAAAACTTATGTTGGTTTTACGATTTCAAAAGAATTTCTTACCTTCGAACGTTGGGAGCCATTTTAATCTGAAAGTATTCGATTGTTTCATGGACACTTTACAAAAGCACATTATTCCAAGTACTTTCCTAAAAAAAACAATCGAACTGCAACAAACATCTAAAACCATGGATGACTAACAATCTTCTTATCAAGATTAGAAAAAAGAATAAACTGTGTCTAAAATGTAAAAAACTCCCAAACAACAAAAAACTTAAAAAACATTTTGATACTTTTCGTAAAACAGTGAAAAATTAAATCGAAAACACACGTAACAATTTCTATAGTGAAAAGTTCACTAATGCTCGAGGCAATGTACGACAAGAGTGGAAGTGGTTGACAGCATTTTAGGAAGGGAAAAAATTGTGTAAAAATTGATACTATTGAATTAGAGGGAGTAACAGAGTCAGATTCAGGCAATGTTTCCAATAAATTTAATGAATATTTTACAGAAATTTCTGAAAAATTCAAACCAACTGTCGAAATTATAACAGATTATATTTGCAGCTTTACTACAGAAGTACTATCTGACGATATTCAACTCAACAGTTTTATTTTTGATGCTATAAGAGAAGAGAAGTTCATAATGCTATCATATCTTTAAAAAATAAACCTTCTTGCACAAGTGATAGTGTATCTAGTGGTTTATTAAAAAATATTGCCTGATATATTACTAATATGGTAACCTTTTATTCAATACAAGTGTTGAAATGGGTTGTTTTCCTGATCACCTGAAATGTGCAGAAGTTATCCCACTTTTTAAAAAAGTTAATAGGCAAAATGTGTCGAATTATAGGCCTATATCACTTCTTTCGACATTTACAAAAAAATTCGAAAAATAAATGATTAACCCTTTCTTGTCTTATTCTTGGAGAAGAACAATTTCTTTTGTAACAATCAGTTTGGTTTTCGAGCAGGTTTGTCAACAGAGGATGCCATCCTTAAGGTGTGTAGTCAACTTTATGGGAGTTTACATAAAAACAAATCAACTATGAGTCCATTTATTGATATGACAAAAGCTTTCGATTTGGTGAACCATGACATTCTGCTAACTAAACATTATAAGGCTGGTTTTCGTGGTAAAATTTTCAAATGGCTGAATTCTTATTGCGGACAACATAGCTTTAACATATGAAACACAAACAATTTTTGAAAACATTGTAATGATTAATGAAGATCTTGAAATATTAAGATCGTGGTTTACTTATCATAAATTATCATAAGCGATAAAACTAAACTGATGTGTTTTAAAATGTCTGAAAATATTATATACGACTTTAGTACGATTGCAAACATTTCCCACTACCTTTTCATACTTCTGGTAGAAATAATTTTATGGACAGTTTGCATTGCACTGAAAACTGCTTCAAAATTGAATCAGTTCAACAGTTCAAGTATCTAGGGACAGTAATTGATTTCAATCTGAATTGGAAAGACCATATACAAATGATTAATGCCTATTTATTGTTAGTCATATGTAAATTGTATTTGTTAAAGCCTTTTTGTTCTAAAAAATACTTATCATGATTTATTATGGTCTTGCTAACTCAAGGTTGCAACACAGCATAACAGCTGGGGAGGTTCGTATGACAATATTTTTGGACCCTTATTAATTGCACAGAAGCACTTAACATGAATAATCTCAAATAAAAATCGTTTAGCGGACAAATTTTTACCTTACTTAAAGAATGGCGGATATTACCAATGAGACATTTATATGTTTTTAAAGTATTAAGAGAGTTCTTCAAACAAAGCGGGAATACCATATACCTAGTAGAAATTACCAAATGTACAACCTACGTATAAAAAATATGAGCTTGGTAAATGTACCTTTCGCACATAGAACACATTTCACACATTTTTATACATATACGAGTACAGCTCCAAATGTATTCAATAAATTGCCCTTACATATACTCGTAGGAGTAACGTACTACTTTTCAAATTAATTAAAATTAAAGACTGGTTATTCACATTAAATTATGATTTTGTCGAGTCCTTTGTATAGTTTGATTTAGATGTATATCACAAACTATAATGTATTTAATTAAGGAATTGGTAAGCTCTTGTATTTTCATTTTTTCATAGAGAAAGCGCTTGCGAATCTTGTTTCTTTTTATTTTTTTTATTATTTTTGTAATCTATAATTTAAACATTGTCACCCCACATACGAATTGTAATTTTAAATTTGATCTGTCATTCACCACTAACCTCAGGTTACAGAATAACCACTTACATTATATTTACTTCCTTGTTAATAATATTAAGTTAAATGCATGAAATGTATGAATAAAATGAAATGAAAATAAGAAAAGATTTTTGCTTTACTAACAATTAGTGAATTAGCTTTTTTTGAAGTATTGTTATATTTATTTAAATACTGTTTGCGGTTCTACTATTTCCAAGGTCTGAAAATTCTGAAAATTTTTTGAGAGTCGGCAAATCTTTTATAACTCATAGTTTTTCCTCCCATATTTTCTGATTTGTGGGTGGAAGTTTCCGAAGCATAAAAAATACTAAAATCGCGAGTGAGTGTCGATATTCGGTTGATGTATCTAATAAATTTTTTATACCGGATACCGTCTCTTGTTTTAGATTCAGCTGGCCAAGGAAAATCTTAAACTGGGTGTTGACCAGTATACGCTTGTGATTATATCGTGAGGTTAACACTTCAAAAGCCTGATCATAATTTTTCTCATCAACCCTTAAGTGTTCAGCTTTTCCCAAAACTTTTTGACAAGGAACCATTATTATGTGTCAAAGAAATAGAAAGATAAAATGCCCTCCATTCTTCATAATTACCAGAAAATATTATATCGGAAGCTCAAAGTTTTTAAGCGAGTGTCGACATTCGGTTGATGTATTTAATAAATTTTTTATACAGGATACCGTCCCTTGTTTCAGATTCGGCTGGCCAAAGAAAATCTTAAACTCGGTGTTGACTAGTATACGCTTGTGGTCATATCGTGATCATATAGATTCAGCTGGCCAAAGAAAATCTTAAATTCTTAAAACGTAAACTCAAACATGAAAATCCTAAAGTTGAACATAAATTAGGTGGAAGAAAAACTGCCACATAAGTTAACTACCTTGAACTTAAATGTTCATTTCCTGTTGTTTTTCATTTATTATTCAAGAATTGTGAAGATTATTAGGAATAATATTATTACAGAACTCAACAAAAATGGATTTTGAACTACCGGACTTAATTGAAGATGACATGGAGTTTTAAGAATTTTAGAAGTTCCTCGTCAAATTTACGACAGAAATAATTATTTTTACTACTTTGATGAGCTATCTTTTTTTCAAAAGATTAACGATTAACTGCATAGAATGCTCTTTAGAATGCCCATCCAACAGGTAACAGTTATGCCTGAACTATATTATAATTAGAACATACATTTTCCATTCCCACGAACAATTCTATTGCTCTGATTAATCAATTTTTAGTTGCGTTGGGATGTTTTGCAACCGGTAATCATTTGTTTAGTATAACCGATATTGGTGGAATGCATGTCTCAACAGTTTCAAGGATAGTTTTGAGAGTTTCTTGGGCAATGGCTTGGGCTTCGAAACGACTTTATACAGTTTCCTGAAATTGCAAAAAACAAACGCGATTTATTTTGTATAGCATCGTTTCCAAATGTAAGTGGAGCTATTGACGGTACACACGTAAAAATTCAGTCTCCCGGTAATTATTATTAAAAATTTATTTGCATATTAATATACAAATAGATGTTATTCATCAAGGTGGTACCGATGGAGAAGTTTTTCGCAACAGGAAAAGTTATTTCTCTATCAATGTTCAAGCGATTTGCAGCGCTAAAATTATATTTACAAATGTAGTAGCTAGATGGCCAGGACGAACGTATGCTGCAACAATTTTCAGTATTTGCAGGATTCGAAATGTTTTGGAGAAACAGTCAAGTACAAATACGTAATGATTTCTCTTGGGTAGGCTTTATTTAAACTTGATTTTGTGCATGAACTTTGTTTTTAAGAATTCGTTTAAAATATAGGAGATTTGGCCTATCCCCAAAAATGTTATTTGATGACACCTCTTCTTAATCCAAGAAGTTCAGCAGAACAGTTGTACAATGAGTCTCAAATTCGTAACAAAGGTGTAATAGAAAAAGCATTTGGGATTTTAAAAAGAAGATTACCGTTTTGGTAAAATTGAGTACAGTTTTAACAATTATCATTGCGACCTGCACTTTGCACAATAAACGGTCCGCCATCTAACGTTTTTTTTAACTAGTGCTTATTTCGTGAATGGTAACACTTAGCTCATGTCTGATTTGACAGATAATTAGTTGTATCCTTCCGGTTAATAATGGAAAATAATTTCATTCAAATGGCTGCCTCGGCTGGCCATGCAGTAGCCTACACGATCGGTCCAATTTTTAAGCACATTATCGATTGTGTGCAGCTCTATTTCACCAATGGCTTCACGAAGATGGTCCTTTAAAGCGTCAATTGTCTCTGGCTTGTCGGCGTAACACTTATCTTTTACGGCACCCCACAAATAATGGTCCAACGGTGTCAAATCGCAGCTCCGAGGTGGCCAAACGACATCAGATCTGCGGCTGATAATGCGATCTTCAAAAACAGGGCGCAAAACATCGAATGTAGCTTCGGCTGTGTGGCACGTAGCGCCGTCCTGTTGAAACCAAATGTTGCCAATATCCTCCTCTTCAATTTTTGTGAACAAAAATTCGTTCAACATGGCCCGATAACGATCGCCATTGACTGTAACGGCCACTCCTTGCTCATTTTCGAAGAAAAATGGCCCAATTATGCCTCTGGACCAAAATCCGGACCAAACAGTGACTCGTTTTGGGTGTATCGGCTTTTCAATGTATGCGTGCGGATTTTCAGTGCCCCAAATGTGACAATTTTGCTTGTTTACATACCCGCCAAGATTAAAAAGAGCTTCATCTGAAAAGATGATTTTTTTTGCCAAATCGGCATCTTCTCTAAGTTGATCGCAGGCCCACTTAGCGAAGCTTAGTTCAAGGGTATACACAAACATATTCGTTTAGCGGAAGGATAAAACTAATTATCTGTCAAATCAGACATGAGCTAAGTGTTACCATTCACGAAATAATCACTAGTTGAAAAAAAAGATGTTAGATGGCGGACCCTTTATAATGAGGCAAAATTTCGATGATCCTCTTGAGAGTTTAAATTTTAGTGAAGGATGTCATTGACTGTGTGGGCTGGGGTTTTCAATTTTGGATGCACTTCTTTTTTTAACATTGGCGGATTATAATTACTCCAGTCATCGTTTACTTTTTCAAAGACGTTCAGCTTCTCCCAAAACACTTGACTTAAGATAGTGAAGATTTTGAAATTTTGACAAAGAACCGTTAATATGAATTAAATAAATAGAAAGTTTGTGAAATGCTCTCCATTCTTCATAATTACAAGAAAAGGTTGGTATATTTATTTTTTGGAGTCTTAGTTCCTGTTTCTGATTATTTGATTCCACAGAACTTAGCGGTGCTCCTGGCTATATTAGCTTTTCTAAGCCGTCCAGCAAGTCTGCGCGTTTCCTTAATTTTGTCGAAAATATTTTGGGTTACTATGTGTGCTATGTGTGGGGTTAATCGGATAGAAAAAATGCGGTTAAAGAAAAGGCACGTCTTTCTCCTTAGATGCTGACCAATTCACCTCGGTAAGTGAAATATGTTTTTTGAAGCAGATCAAAAATTTTATCAAAATCTTCTTCTTCCAGACCCTTTGCAATTTCTCGTCGTCGAATCTTCGTTTGAAGACCAAGCGCGTTCTTGAAGTTCCCTTCTAGGATAAGAAGACGACTCGAAAGGTAGCTGGCTGTACGACGTGATGCTCCCGTTTTTTTTGAAGTTGGAGTGGTCAGGAAGAATATATATATATCTATATACACATATATTGCACACTTGCACTTTGCACTTGCACTTGCACTTTTTATTAATTTTTTTCTTTTAAAAGTTTAAAATGTTAAATGTTTTTTGTAGTTTGTTACTTATCCGGTTCGTAAAGGACCAAATGTTGGGGTGTGTAGGGTTTTTGGGTTACTATGTGTACGAGTACTATGTGTTAGGTTAATCGGATAGAAAAAATGCGGTTAAATAAAAGGCACGTCTTTTCTTCGTAAATGGTTTTGCTGTAACCCTTTTATTCTTCTTCGGAAATAACTTCCACATTTAACTTTTCAACTGTCATACACTTGTACTAAATATTTACAATTCGTAATCTTACATTACGTTTCATAGGTTACATTAGATTAAGTTTCAATTAATTTAGCTTAATTTTAATATGGATTACAATTTTAATACAGAAATGAAAAAATTACTTAAACTAAAATATATGTATATTATTTATACATTGTGTTCACGACCACCAACTAAGGAATTGCTTCCGCATTATATCCTGTGCTGGATTTCAAATTGCCTTTCAATATATCAAGCCGTCCTGCAATGTAGTTTTTGCTGCGTTGCTGTTCTGGCTTTTTCCCATAATTGGATTTCTCTTGCAGTTTTCCATAGTTAGCCCTTATGTTAAAAATTTTTGAAGGTAAGCCAACTATTTAAAAAAAAATTAGATTGTACTTACAAATTGGTATTTTTGTATATATATATATGTAGGTCTCGGCGGCTAGGGCTGTGCTGTAACTTTCGGGAATTGCAACATATATTGTATGGTATGTTGTGGTGTATGCACCGTTCTGTTGCACTGAAATTTAAGTCTAATGCACCGTATTTGCACTGTGTGTACAGTATGTTGAGTTCTACAGCGAGCATCGAATTTTTCGAGTTGTAGAGGCTGAGTAGGGTCAATGAATCTCGAGAAGAAATTCTCCAGATGAGACCTGAAACAAAAGGATGCTCCCCCCACCTGCCAAACCTCTCCTTTTTCCCCTGGGCTGGATCAAGGTGTCATACTACCCGTGTCTAAGATCAACCTGGCTGGGGGCCCACCGTCTCCAAGAATAGCTCAGTCGCGAACGGGGTATCCGGATACCTTGTCGCTGCTACCAAAACTCCCCCCAAGGAGTAATCTGAAGCTCAGCCGCATCGGCAAGTTCCATCCAAGGCGCTCTACCTAAGACGGTGAAATTCTTCACGCATCACCAAAACCTTCGGATCCATCCCGGAGGTTGAGAGAAGTGCGCACGTAAAGGGCAAGATAGAGTGGGCTAAAAGCATTCTAAAGGACGGATTACCAACTGCTCCCAAAATTCCAAAAGACTCCTCTAAGCGCCAGAGATCGTTGGAGGAAACCGCATAGTACCAAACCCTTGGGCCATCCAACAGCACATCTCTGAGGTCTTTCAGTGATGTCCTAAAGGACGCAATAGTGATCCCAGCGATCGATAGAAACGATACCGACGGTTCCATAACACCTGTATGGTGGCAGCTGGTCAAGTTGAAGATTTCGAGCAACTTCTTGGCCATCATGCGGGAAAACCCCGGACTACCTGTCATCACAAGCGACGCTGGTTGGCACCAAGGCCATGTCAAACTCAACGCGTGTCCCAACCAGAGATCTATTGATCTCTTCACTGAGGCCATAGGTGGTTTAGGAGAGATTTGGACAGATGCAAAACTCGAGGGCGTGTCTAAGGAGGACATTCCTAGCAGACCTCGAACTCGTACCTGGATCCCATCCGATCATTCCTCCCCAGAAAGTATTCTAGAAATAATCAGGCTCAGTTACGCGATTCTTCCTACTCATGGCCTTGGACCCTCAGAGTGAGAAGCGATTGCTAGTACCACTACACCACGCCCACCCCAAGTTATGCGAATCTTCCCACTCATGGCTGAAAAGCCGCAAAATTGGAGGAACTAAGGTGCTCTTATAGATGCACGTTAATCGTGATCAATAAGGAAACCCTTAACCCTCTGGCACAGTCGAAAGGCATGATGCAGTTCGGGTTCGAGTCTATACACTTAAGGGTCTGCAAAAAGGATGAGTTGGATGCTGATAAACAACTTCCTCCTCCTTTAACGGAGACAGCAGAAAACACAACCTTGGATCTTGGAGCGTCGATATCGTTTCCAGAAATGGATGGCGACGACTCCAATCTATTCGAGGTGACAATCAAGCCGTCGGTCTCCTCTTCTGGCACCCTGTCGGAAATGGAAACCGATGACTAAGGAAAAAGAGGTCCCACACTATCAAAGGATGAAGATGAGCTCTTGGGTACACCTTCAGAATCGGAGGACCTCAACGGCACCGTGATGGGGGCTACTCTGGAAGATTGTAGCAATGATACGGTTTCTTCACCACTCAAAAAAACGCAGAAGACATTATCCTCTTCCAGGAACCATGGATCGTAGAAGACGTGGTTCTTAGACATTGGACACCTTTATACGCTCCGCTGTATACAAGAGACAAAGGTAAGATCAGAACTTGTATATTAGTGAAACGTAGCGTTAATGTGCTTTTACTTCCTAACCTCAGCGAGCCCGACGTAACTGTTGCCAGACTAGAGACTGCCAAAGGGGGATAAAATATTTCTTACATCGCTTGAGAAAAGCTAGATATTTCGCAGCATTTTTGGCGATATCAAATATGTGGTCATTCCAACGTAAGTTGTCATTGACACACATACCGAGAATGGAAAGTTTTTCGGTTTCGAATATGCAAGTGCCATTCATGGATAATGGTTGGGTGTTTAAATTTCGGTTTAACGACAGCAGACAGCATTGTGTTTTGGAAGCATTAAATTCCTCTCTGTTGATAGTTCCCCAATTGATTATGCTGTTGATATCGGAATTTAATGAGCTTAGCATACGCTGCGGTTTTCGTTCTACAGCCGAAGAGCAGGGCCGTGAGTCCGGGAACGAATATGAAAAGCAGAGAGTACTGTCATCAGCAAAGGAATATATTGAATTAGAAGTAGCAGACAAGAGATCATTAATGAAAATTAAAAAGAGTGTCGGAGACAGAAAAGAGCCCTGGGGCACTTATTTTGTGAATATCAGACTTGAAACCGTCCAAGACAACTTGAATTGAATGTTCCGAAAGGTAATTTCTAATCCATTGAAGAAAAGAGTCGTCGATCCCAAATGCACGCATTTTCGACAAAAGAGCCTGAATGCCAAACTCTGTCAAATGCCTTAGATATATCAAGTGCAACTATCTTGCTTTCGCCAGATTGATGTACGTTTTGGTTCCACTTGTCGGTGAGATATATCATCAAATCTCCAGTGGACCTGTTGCTACGAAAAAAATATTGCCGGTCATTGAAAAGATTTCGTGTTTCGAGATATTTCGTGAGCTGACGATTTATCAGCGTTTCCATGACCTTGGAAAGAAGGGACGTAAGTGCAATGGGTCTGTAGGAGGAGAGAGAAGATAATTCGCCTTTTTTAGGGACGGGTTGGACAAATGCTGTTTTCCATCTGCTCGGGAAGTGTCCTAAAGAGTAGGATTGATGAAAAAGCTTACGCAGTAGTTTTGCCAGCGAGGAAGAACACCTCTTCAGAAGAAGGGGAGATATACCATCTGGACCAGCGGATTTATGTATGTTGAGATCTTTAAGTACTCTTGCTACTACACGAGTGCGAAAGTAGATTCGTCCCATTAAAGATTCGACGCACTCAACTGTAGTCGGAGACAAAGCACAATCTGGGAGTGTTGAGCTGGCCGCAAAGTGTGCAGCAAGCGGATTGGCCTTATCCAAAGAGCTGACAGTTGGAATGTCATTGTAAATGAGCATTGGTATGGAGGATGAGGCGGAATTTCTAATCTTTTTGACGAACGACCAACAATTTTTACTTCCTTTGGGACATTGGAATATTTTTTGCCTCAGTTTTTGGTCGTATAGGAATTTCACGCGCTTAAGAAAGGCGTTGCAGTCATTTCAGGCTCGTTTGAACTTTTTTCGGTTTTTCTCTATCGGGTTGGTCTTGTAGGACCGAAAAAATATTTCTCTAACACTGACGGCCTCTTTACAGCTCGAATCGTACCGTGCCTTTTCTTTTGGTTTGATACTCTTCCTCCGATGGGGAATAAAGGATCTCATTCCAAAGGGAATGGTGTCTGTAATCATATCAGCAGCGGCATCCACGTCGTTATCGAGGACGACCAGTTAAAATTTCTAAAGAAGCTATTAAGACCGGCTCCAGTTGGCTTTCTCGTATTGTCATACGGTTCTTTTAGGAATTTTTGTCTCTAACTGTGTGGTCGGTGTACGACAAATTAGCTGATATGACACAATGGTCTGACGAGCCTAGAGGGGAGAGCACAACAATGGTGTACTTATCAGGGTGAGAAGTTAAAAAAAAGTCGAGGGTGTTGGCGGTATAACTATCAACGTCTGGTATTCGCGTGGGCTCATTTACAAGCTGTGTTAGGTTGTTTTCCGCAGCGAAGATCTCAACACACCGTCCTTCGGGTGTTGTCTGTCCAGAATGTCGAAGCCACCCAGAATTGTGTATATAGAAGTCGCCCGTAATAACGATTTCAGTATGAGGATACAGGGATAGAATTCTTTGAATGGAGTCAGACAGCGCATCAAACCCTTTAAAAGTTGAATTGCTGTCCAGTTTGGGGCTTCTGTAAATAAAGCAATAGTGGATAATTTGCTTACGGATATGGAATTTTAACCACATGAAGTTGAATTCCGGATTGGAACATGGATCACATTGTGGTGGAGTTTAGTAAGCTACAGCACTACGCATATAAATGGCGAGACCGCGGTGAAAGAAGAATAATGGCAGTAGTTCGTAGCCAGGTAGTTTCAGGTCAGGATGATCTGAGAGGTGTGGGCTGGAATCTACATGTGTTTCACTAAGTGCCAAAACAGCTGGTCTATACTTACAGACGTGGACGTACGCAGAAAAGTGATTACTTTTTAGCCCGCGTATATTGGCTACGACTACCCTGAATTCCCTAGTCATAATCACAGACAAACACAAAAAACACAAACACCGACGATACTAAACAAGGCTGCGAAGTGAAAATTCTGACATTGATTTACCGGATCAAATTGTTGTAGGTGTTATGCCCTTACAATAATATGAAGCAGTGTACCAACAAAATTTTCACTCACAACCCGCTATCCATCAGTTGTTACATACACTCAGCCACTGCCCTGTATGGTAAATACAGTAATGGCAGTGATTAAGTGTAAGCAACAGTACTTCGACCAGGAGCGGGAGATGTGGGATACCCGCACTGTGTGATATATTTTTTTCCACTGCACTGCACTTTTTTTTTGTTTCATATTTTTTTTGCACACGCGCGCGGTTGTTTTTTTTGGTGGTGACTAATTTTTTGACTATATTTTAAGTACTAACCTATTTATTTGCAACATTGGCAATGAGCCCACTTTTATAACTAGAAACCGACATGAAGTACTAGATATCACTCTTGTCTCCGACAGCATCACTTAAAGGCTAACGAACTGGATGGTATCGTCTGAACACACCTTTTCAGACCACAGATATATCCAATGAAGCCTGAGTAATGTTACCTCAGCCAACCAGCTTTCCGCGTGACACCAATGAGCTTGACATGAAAGTCAAGGAATTTACTCTGGATCTCCATCAGGCTATGGCCGCTTCCTGCCCTCCTCTTCAACCTAGAGGCAAGACCAGGCCACATTGGTGGATATCAGATCTGGGACTGCTTAGAATCTTGTAAAAAACTTTTCATCCTAGCAAAAAGCACAAGAAAAGTGACTGACTGGGACTCATACAAAGAATCCTTCAAATTATGCAAAAAAGATCTGAGGAAGCCAAAGCAACAATCCTGGAAGTTATTCTGTGACATAATCACGGAAACTTCTGAGGCATGACGGCTAAGAAAAATCCTCTCTACAAATCCTATGATGCCTAGCTGTTTGAAAAAAGCCGATGGCTCCTGAACAATCTCAAGTGATGAATCACTCAATTTGCTACTTGACACCCACTTTCGAGGTAGCTCCCAACTCGCGGCCAGAAGCAGCCCAAACAGGCCTACTGCACCGGGACCAAAATTCATGGTCTGATTATGAGAGACAAACTGCTCTGGACACTGCATAACTTCAAACCATACAAATCTGCTGGTACGGGCGGTATAATACCTGTCGAGCCACAGAGGTCCTCAGATATTATTCTGCCTGTGCTAGAAAATATTATGAGGAGCTGTGACGAACTTATCCACATTCCACTGTCATGGAGACAAGTCAATGTAGGACCTCAGACCTATAAGTCTATCATCTTTCCTTCTGAAAACTCTAGAACGACTGATTGATATCCATATACGAGCTAAAATTGATCCAAGAATTCTGTCAACGGCTCAACATGCCTACTGTAAAGGAAAGTCGGTGGAAATGGCTCTGCACTCTTTGCTAGCCACATCGAGCGATCTCTACAATATAAAGAGTAGACAGTGGTTGCTTTCCTGGACATAGAGGGCGCCTTTAACAACGTCAACACATCCGCAATCGCGACTGCGCTGTCAACTCTGCAGGTAGACGATTCACTTGGGGAGTTGATCAGTCTCATGCTATAAGGAGGATAATCAACTCCAAACTGGGAGAGACTTCTGCTGAAAGGTGTGTTAGCAGAGGTACGCTGCAAAGCGGTGTCCTCTCTCCCCTTCACTAGAACTTAGTAGTTAATGAACTGCTGATATACCTGGAAGCGGGTGGTTGCCTATGCGGATGACGTTGCTGTAACCGTCTCAGGTAAGCATCTCAATACTGCTTCAAGTAAATCCTAATAGATTAACCAGCTGGGCAGAAAGCTGTGGATTGGGAATAAACCTCTATAAAACTGATCTTGTCCTCTTTTCCAGGAAATACAAAATTCCAATTACAGACCCTCCTTCAATAAACGGTACCAGTTTAGTATTTTCCTATGCCGCAAAATACGAGTATCTGGGTATCATTTTTGACAGAAAACTCAAGTGGAAACCTAGCATTCAAGAATTCTAGATTTACATAGCAGAAGACTTCGATACTCGAACCGCAGAAGATTTCGATACTTGAATAACAAAACTCAAACATTGGTGAATGGAGAATGGAATCGAATTTTCTAGCAAAATGGAAGTTGTATGGGACGGTGGATGACGAGGATTGTTTTCGAACTATGTCATTCGAGTATAAATATCAGCATCCAAAAGGTATGCAGGTTAGTTTATCAGTTGAATTTGAAGTGTGGATTAAAAGAACTGATTAATTGGTTTAAGTAAAAGATAAGCGGTTGAGAAATTGGATTGTATTGAGATAAATGATTAAATTGCCAATTGTCACTGTATTGAAAAAACAAAAAAAACTCATTTTAATTCTAGAACATGTAAAACTTATGTGTTTATTTTTTTTTAAATTGTTCGAACAGATGTTAGCAACCATCTTATTAGTTTCGATTAGCGCAATGAGGTCTCTTTCATACACCTCGCGAACGTAGTGCATTTGTATGTCGATGTGCTTTGTTCGATTGTGGAACACGGGATTTTTGACAAGTTTCTGTGCACGAAGGTTGTCACTGTAAATATTTGAAGGATGATCGACAAGCTTCTTAAACGCCAGCTCCTCCAAAAAATGTCGCAAGTAGACAACTTCTTTTGATGCCGTAGATAAAGCAATATATTCATCTTCAGTGCTGCACAAATCAATAGTGCTTTGCTTTTCACTTGTCCATACAAATGTTCCACCGGCGAAGGCCTAACCGGTGAAGGATTTTCGATCAAAACTGTCACCGCCCAAATCAGCGTCAGTGAATCCTTTTAACTTCTGACCGTTCTGGAAATATGAGAGTTTATAATTAATTGTGGAGGCCAAATACCTTAATAGATGCTTGGCAGCATTTAAATGTTTGATGTATGGATCCGTGTTAAGCCACGCAAGCTTGCACACGGAATGGATGATATCTGGTCGTTAGCACGATTAGTACTGTTTCTGATCCAGCTTTACACATTTGGTGCAGTCAACACATTTTGAAAAACTTATCCCAGGTACAAGTGGTGATGCGCAGCTTCTGCACTCTGAAGTCTTCAAGTAGATTGCGTATCAGTTGTTTTTGAGATATTTCAAATCCATTGTCTATACTAGCAATCTCAATTCCGAAGAAAAATTCGATTCGTCCTTTCTCAACCACATCAAATTGTTGACCAATCTTTCTTTTTATTTTAACCAACGTATCGAGATTGGAACAGGCTAACAGAATATCGTCAACTTAAACTGCGACTATTATAATCTCACCTGGACTTTTCAGCACATACCCGCATGCATCTCCATTGCATCTCTGGAATCCAACACCTTTGAGGAAACTGTTCAACTTTTCGTTCCACATTCGCCCAGATTGCTTCAACCCATACAGCGCCTTCCGCAGTCTGCAGACTTTGGCCTTATTCTGTTCGTTAATAAAACTTTCCAGCTTGTACATATATATTTCCTCTTGAAGATTTCCATTCCTATAGGCCGACGAAACGCCCATTTGGTGCACAATAAGTTTAAATTTGGCGGCCAACGCCAAAATCAATCGAATGGAAGAGTACCTAGGTAGGTAGGTAGGTAGGTAAGTGTGGCTGTTGGAAATACCAACCTACTTAGGCCTATTGGCCCATTGTGATGCCACGTGGATCTATTATCTTCTTACTAATGGAATCAGTTTGAGCTTATGATGAAGCGTAGGAGACTCTTTGCATCTATATTTTTTAGATCGTTTAGGTCGTTGTAGAAGAAAGCCCCTAGATGAAGTTTTTTTCTCTGGGAGAGAGCTCGACTTGTACAAAGTAGGATTGTCTCCTCCTCTTCCTCGTCCATGCAGCTTCTACAGAAATCAATTGTGAAGGCGCCTAGCCGTCTTGCGTGCTTGCCTTTGAGGCAGTGTCAGTGATGACACCTATTATGGCGCTGAGATGTTTCCTATTTAGAAGGATTAGACACTTAGAGTGGTTTAGATCCAGCTTTGGCCAGATTTGTTTGATCGCTAGACATGTTTGTCCAACAGTCTACCTAAGGTCTGTTCTTTTATTGGAATCCAGCTTTAATGCTAGTTTGCACAAAGCGATTGGTATACCTATGCTACCCGTTTCCGGCAGAATAGGCAAAGTGGTTCCAATTTTGGCGAGTTCATTGGCTCTGCAGTTCTTTGGAATGTCTCTGAGTACCGGTGCCCAACAAAGGTGAATGTTGAACTGCTCTGCCATCTCCATGAGAGATGATTGGCATTCAAGGGCGGTTTTAGAATATAATGAGACCGAGTCCAGGGACTTGACTTTGTCGCATTAAGGCGGATGGATGAAGTCGCAGCTACTTGCCTGTTGAAAATATTGAGGGGTGTCAAATGAAACAGAATGTCTAGTGCCGCAGAGGGGGTAGACCGCAAGGCAACGCTTATGCATAGACATGCTGTTCTTTGCACTCTGATTAGTTTAATGTAGTTGACTGTATTTTCTAAGGCCATCCACCAGACCACCACTCCGTGAGTAAGTATCGGTTTTATGACCGAGATGAATTGCCAGTGGGTTATGCGAGGTTGAAGGCCCCATTTATTCCCAATGGCTGTTTTGCAAGAGAATAAAGCTATTGTAGGTTTTTTGACTCTTTCTCGAATGTTAGGTTTTCAGTTTAGTTTCCTGTCAGAAATGAGACCCAGATATTTTGCTGTATCGGAAAATACTAAACGGGTACCGTTTATTGAAGGAGGGTCTGTAATTGGAATTTTGTATTTCCTGCAAAAGAGGACAAGATCAGTTTTATAGGGATTTATTCCCAATCGACGGCGATCTGCCCAGCGGGTTAATCTATTAAGATTTACTTGAAGGAGTTCTTCAATGGTATTGAGATGCTTACCTAAGACGGTTACAGCAACGTCATCCGCATAGGCAACCCTGCTACCACCCGGTTCCAGGTATATCAGTTCATTAACTATTAAATTCCAGTGAAGGTTAGACAGGACACCGCCTTGCAGCGTACCTCTGCTAACACACCTTTTAGCAGAAGTCTCTCCCAGTTTGGAGTTGATTATCCTCCTTATAGCATGAGACTGATCAACTCCCCAAGTGAATCGTCTACTTGCAGAGTTGACAGCGCAGTCGTGATTGCGGATGTGTTGACGTTGATAAAGGCGCCCTCTATGTCCAATAAAGCAACCATTGTCTACTCTTTATATTGTAGAGATTGTTCGATGTGGCTAGTCAAAGAGTGCAGAGCTTTTTCCACCGACTTTCCTTTACAGTAGCCACGTTGAGCCGTTGACAGAAGTCTTGGATCAAATTTAGCTCTTATATGGATATCAATCACGCGTCCTAGAGTTTTCAGAAGGAAAGATGATAGACTTATAAATCGGAAGTCCTACATTGACTTCTCTCCATGACAGTGGAATGTGGATAAGTTCGTCACAGCTCCTCATAATATTTTCTAGCACAGGCAGAATAATATCTGTAGCAGGCAGACTTGTATGGTTTGAAGCTATACAGGGCCCAGAGCAGTTTGTCTCTTCTAATCAAACCATGAATTTTAGTCGCGGTTGCAGTATGCCTGTTTGGGCAGCTACTAGCCGCGAGTTAGGATCTACCTGAAAAATGGGTGTCCAGTAGCAGATTGAGTGATTCATCTATTGAACTTGTTCAGGAGCCATCGGTTTTTTTTCAAACAACTAGGCATCATAGGAGTTTTAGAGAGGATTTTTCTTAACCGCGATGCCTCAGAAGTTTCCGTAATTTTATCACAGGATAACCTCCAGTTTTGTCGCTTTGCCCTCCTCAGTTTTTTTTTTGTATAATTTGAGGGATTCTTTGTATGAGTCCCAATCAGTCACTTTTCTTGTGCTCTTTAATACGTTGAAAAGTTTCCTAGAAGTGTTTCTGAGCAGTCCCAGTGCTGATCTCCACCAATGTGGTGGAAAAAAGAGTGTTCAGACGATACCATACAGTTCGTCAGCCTTTGAGTGATGCTGTCGGAGACAGCATATTTAGTACTTCATGTTGGTTTCTAGTTATAAAAGTTGCCAATGTTGCTAATAAAAAGTAGTTAGTTAGTACTTAAAATATAGTCAAAAAGTGACTCACCTCTTTCAGTGATGTCGGTACTGCTCCATACCGTGTGATGAGCGTTTGCTTCGTGTCCGATGATGAGGCCAGTTTTTTGCCTTCCAGGTTCCAGTACCACCTTTTCTAGGTTATCACCAGGGAGAGGGTCCACATGGTTGTGGGGAAGGTAAGCCGATGCTAGCCAGTAAAGGCCTTTGGCAGTCTCTAGTCTGGCAACGGTTAAGACGGGGTCACTATGGTTAGTAAGTAAAAATACATTAAAACTACGTTTCACTAATATACAAGTTCTGATTTTAGCTTTGGCTCTTGTGTGTAGCGGAGTGTATGCGTGTGTCCTAAGTTAATTTGGAGTAACCATATCATTGCTACAGTCTTCCACAGTAGCCTCGACCATGGTGCTTTTGAGCTTCTCCGATTCTGAAGATATGCACAATTGCTCATCTTCTTCCTCTGATCGTTTAGGACCTCTTTTTTCTTCGCCATCGATTTCAATTTCCGACAGGGTGTCAGAAGAGGAGATCGCCAGCTTGATTGCCACCTCGGATAGTTTGGAGTCGTCGCTATCCATTTCTGGAAAGGAAATCGACACTCCAAGATCTAAGGTTTTGTTTTGTGGCGTCGCAATTAAAGGAGGAGGAGGTTGCTTATCATCATCCAGCTCATCCTTTTTGCAGACCCTTAAATGTATAGGGTCGGGTTACTGAGCCTGATGGGTTCCAGAATACTTTCTGGGGAGGAAGGTTCGGCTGGGATCCAGGTTCAAGATCGGGGTCTGCTAGGAATGTCCTCCTTAGACACGACCTCGAGTTTTGCACCAGGCCAAAACTCTCATAGACCACCTATGGCCTTAGTGCAGAGATCAAGAGATCTCTGGTTGGCACACGCGATGAGTTTGACGTGGCCTTGGTGCCAGCCAGCGTCGCTGGTGATAGGAGGTGGTCCGTGGCTTTCCCGCATGATGGCCAAGAGGTTTCTCGGAAGCTTCAGCTTGACCAGCTGCCCCCGTTCAGGTGTTATAGAACCATCGGTATCATTCTTATCGATTACCCCGACCACTATTGCGTTCTTTAGGTCTTTACTAAAAGACCTCAGAGATCTGCTGTTGGATGGCAGAGGGTTTTTGGTACTATGAGTTTTGGGCCTCTTGGAAACCGACACGGTGGCCGTGGGCTGCTGCTGGTAGGGGTGGAGGAAGTGATAGGACCATGTCTTGCCACAGTCTTAACATTCCCTGAATATTTCTTTTTAGGCTCCTTGCGCTTGCCTTTAGAGGATGGTGCACCATGGCCTGCCACAGTTTTACCTCCTCTCAACAATGCAGGAGCCTTGCCGGTAGTCGTTGCAGTCACCGTTCTACTGCCCGGTACTAAAGGATTTCCGGCCTCGGCTTTTGTTTTATGTGGTGAGTTATCTACAATATGATGTGGTCCGACGAGTAGCGGAGTAAGGGTGGTACATGTGTACAGAGATTCGCTGTATGCAGATAAGTCTAGCTAATCCGGCGGATCGGCAGGGATCGTTCGCAACTGAGCTATTTTTGGATATGTTGGGTCCTCAGCCAGATTGATCTTCGGCACGTAGGACCCGTGCCTTGATCCAGCCCAGGGGAAAAAAGAGTGGTTGGGTGGGTGGTGGCAGGGAGCATCCTTTATTTTCAGGACTCGTCTAGAAAATTTCTTCTCAAGATTCATTGACCTACTCAGGCTCTACAACTCGACAAGTTCGATTCTCGCGGTAGAAGAAGAGTACCTAACCACATGGGTAACAATCTCAGTATAATCAATACCATACCTTTGACTGCATCCTTTTGCAACTAGGCGGGCCTTTTAACGAACTGGAACATATTTTTTGTCGTATTTGATATTGAAAACCCATTTCGACTTAATAGGTTCAACAAAGTCCCAAGTGTGATTCTTTACCAGTGAGTTATATTCTGCGAACATTGCAGCCTTCTACTTACCAGTATCAGGTTTTGAATGCCCCTTCTATAATGAGCAGATTTTTTCTTTCTTTTTCGAGGCTATGCTGCATATAAGATGCAAATTTTTTTCGAGGCAATTTCATTCGAAACCCGGAACAGTCATCACCATTTTGAACATCAACTCTTTCTTCATTAACAGCAGGATCAGGAACAGCAACACTATTTACTCCACGTGCAGGAGAATTTTCGATATCCATATTACCAGGAACACTCCATCATCGTTTGTGAGTTTGGAACTGGAATTAAAAGTTTTGAATTCAAACTGTCAAACGTCTTCCTTAGGAGACGTTGAGTCATTTTTTGATAAAACTGTTTGTTCCTTCTTCATGTCCACAATAGTTTCTGAATAATTCCGGAAATAATTGACCTGAAACATTAGTCTTATTCAAAAAATTTACATCCATCGCTATAAACACTGTGTTTGACATTTGGGCATAGAGACGATATCACTTAGGCTCCTAGGCGTACTCCACCATAAAACACTCACTACCTTTGGCGAAAACTTTGATTTTTGTTGCATTTTTTCTAGGGCAATACCTTTTTCGCCGAAAGCTTTTAAGAACTATACATTGCGTTTCTTACCTCTCCATGCTTCATAGCGTGTTAGCTCATGAAGAACCTCCGTTGGTGATCTATTTCGCAGAAATACAGCCGTATTAATCGCCTGTGCCAACAAGAATTCCGGATGGGCTGAGTCTATCAAGAGACATCGTCCCATTTCCACTAAAGTTTGTTTAATCCCCTCAGCGATTCCATTTTGCTGCGGAGTATATGGCATAGTATACTGCCTGCGAATACATTCTTGCCTCAATTATTCAGTAAACCCACGGGCCACGTACTCGCCACCGTTATCTGACCGGATCATCTTCACCTTTTTGCCTGTTTGCAATTCCACAGAAACCTTAAAATGCTTAAATATTGCAAACACTTCACTTTTATTTTCGATAAAATATACAAATACTTTTCGGCTCCAATCGTCAATGAAAGTGACAAAGTATTTAGCTCCACCAAGAGACGCTACTTTCATTGGTCCACAAACGTCACTATGAACTAAGGGTAAAATTGACGAACTTGTTGTATTTATGTGTTTAAGAAACGGCAAAATATTGAAGTTTCTTTTTAAGCATATGTTACAGTTAAAGGGTTTTGTACTGTTAAAATTCATGCCAGGCACCATGTTTTTGTTGCACAATAACTAAAGACTTTTCATATATAAATGGCCGAATCGTTGATGCCACTCTAAACAAGTATTATTGTCATTAGTTTTCGCCAAACAAAACCTATTTCGCGTTGTCGAAAAACCGCTTTTTCTTAACCTCATCACTCCGACTCCCTTTTCCGCTTTTACAGATTCTACTTTCTTGCCGAATTCCACCATAAAATTGTTTTCAGTTATTTTGCTTATTGACAAAAAATTTGCTTTGAGGTCAGGCACATAGAGAACATTATGTAAATGCACTTTACAAGTAGATGTCTCGACACAAATTTGATAAATACCTTCAGGCTGTACTGGTTTTCCGCTAGATCAATTTTCTCCTTATTTTGTTCTATGTAAAGGGTCCGCCATCTAAGGTTTTTTTTTCAACTAGTGCTTATTTCATGAATGGTAATACTTAGCTCATGTCTGATTTGACAGATAATTAGTTTCCGTAGTAAAATTTGAGGGCTGAGCAGGACATTCAAAACTCCAATTTTCCAGCAGAAACGAAGGCCCATTCCACCAAAGTGTGGCGTCTGCCAATATGGACGGTAACGCACTTCGTGACATAACATCTGCTGGGTTGTGTTGCGTACGTATATGTTTCCAAATTCTACCCGGTGTTAATCGTTGGATATAGCCAACTCGGTTTCTCACGAAAATTTCCCACCTTGCCGATGGGGCCTGACTGAGGGTGGTCATCGAGTCAGTCTAGGCTGTGTCTTCCCGTCGAAGTACTTGGAGACTGTAGCTGAGAAGCTTGACAAGCAAAACCACCCCACAAAGTTCAAGACAGGGAGACTTACTGCCTTCATAGGTTTTAACTTGGATTTTGAAATCATCAGGTACGAATGGACTACCCCTTGCTCATCCATAGACCGCACGTAGACTGCAGCACCATAAGCCTTCTCTGAAGCACCGCTAAATCCATGTGACCCTATTATTTTTGACGTGCTGGGCAAGTTAATCCATCGTGCAAGTCTTATGTCGTTGATAGCTGGCATATCCTCGTAAGAAACGTTCCACTCCTGAAAGATCGTCGGTTCTATTGTGAAATCCCAAAACAGTTTTCGTAGCCTGAGTTGTTTCATGAAACATTTTGCCTGAAGAATGCAAGGTGAAATCCATCCCATTGAATCATATAACCGAGCGAGTGAAGGAGTGAATTGAAAACAAAACTGGTCAACGACTGGTAGTCATTGAATTCCCAAGGTTTTGACTTGGTTCGAACCTTCAATTGGTACTGCGAATGCGGCCTCACGTTCTGAAAATAAATCGTCCACGTATATCTCATCCCTGATCATCTTCGCAGCTCTGGCATACATCAGTTTAGTTTGCTTAACCACTTCCATGAGAGTTCGTATTGCGAGATAGGGAGCTATTCCACAGGTGACGGTCTTGAGTCGGAAGACCTTGAGCTGATCAGAGGATCCTTACGTTAAAGTATTAATTGATAATTTGAGTCCTCTCCTGTCACCCAAATCTATCAATGTCAGCTGAGAAAGTAAACCGATACAGTCGCCATCTTAGAAACACATCAATGACGTTCTACTGTAAGGTCAGACCCCTGATCAAATGATCGTTCAGAGGGCTTCCGTCTGCTGTTAGAACCGATGCATCCAAAACCACTCTTAGCTTGGTTGTGGAGCTACCTTCCTTAAGGACTACGTGATGAGGTAGGAAATAATGATATCTGGCTAAAGTTCTTCCTTTACTTCAACCATATGACTTAATTTCAGATACTCATCAAGACACGCTCTATATTGCTCGCGAAGTTGGATTTTTGCTGTGCGGTGTTTTTCGAGACTACTGAACCGTTGAATGGTCCCTTCGTACGACCTTCCTAAGGCTGCACGTTTGTTTCCTTTGAATGGAAGAGCCACCCGGAGATGACCATCGAAAAACTGCTTAACGGTACTGTGGTGTTCTTCTTCACATTCAGCATTCTCCATCGTCTCGAATGCATTGAATGGAGCCTCTTCCATTTCCCAGAATCTGTGCAGTTCCTCATCGATATTTCTTGTTTGAAGAAAGTTGTGAATGGGTCTAGGCTCATGCGGCGCCTTGCCAAACAAGATTCAATGTAATTTTGTTGTTTGAGCGATAGGCAACGTTTTATCTTCTGGTTGAATAAAATCGGGTAGCAAAACTTCGGCTAGTACCTCACTACCTAATAACATGTCAACTGTAGATGGCCTATAAACAACTGGATCGGCTAAGAGCAAATCGTCAAGGTGCCTCCAGTCACTAACTGGATGCATACGAGCTGGGAGATGGCGAGACAGCGACTTGTAAATGAAAGACTGAACGGTTGTTTTGAGATTTGTGTGTGGTCAGGTAATTACAACCCTTTTGCATGTACCACTGCTGACCATTCTTAACCCAGAAACCCTCGACATGAGTCTCGGCCTCAAATGCAGAAGTTTAACAGCTAATTCGGTAATGAATGTTGCCTCCGAACCCGAATCCAAAAGTGCTCGCAAAGAAAATGTCACACCTGTAACAGATCTAACATTAATTACCGCTGTCGCCACTAAAACCTGTATCGGCATGTGCGACAGTGAGTTGATAGCCGAATTCACTTGTACTCCATTGGATGGCTTAAAATTTGGATCATCTGGAATTAATTGGAGGTAAGAAAACTTTGACGATGGTTTCGAGCAGCGTTTGCTGGTATGAAGGGTTCTTGTGCTGCTGTGATAGTGGTTGAGGGAGAAGGACTTTCTGGTTGGTTGAGCGTACTGGATTGCTGATTTGATTGAATGTATTGCTGAGTCTGAAGGGATGCGTGTTGCTATGAGTAATAGAGAGTGCTGTGATTGTTGGCAATAGTAGCATCTATAACTGCTAGGGCATTGCTCTATGTTGTAGTTGTATGCTAAGAAGTTGGAACAGAGGCCTATCATATCAACACTTTGTCGACAATCAGCGATACAAACCTTTAAAAAAGGTTTCATTTGCGAATAGTATGTTGCCCATTACTGCGAGTGAAAACTGATCCTATGAGGTGTTTGTTTTGTCTAATCGGTCCTAGATCTGGTTTGTTGTTTGTCCAAAAGTTGTTTGATTAATTCAATTTTTTCTTGACTTAAGGGAATCTGATAGAAAAGACCCTTGAGCTGAGTGTTCACTAAAAACCGTGCATATCTGTGATGATCGTCCATGTCTTGATGTAGTTGCCGTTATCTATACTAAGGTGAGCTAGAAGTTTCTGAGCTTCTCCTAACACACTAGATTTTAAATAATGAAGTTTTTATATTTCAGAAAGCGCACTATTAATGTGGATGAGAGAGACGAATAAGTCGTGAAATGGCCGCCACGTTTCGTATGTACCGGAAAGAACTGGCAAATTGATTTTTTTGAACTTGATTTCAACCTTGTTTGAGTTAACAGGTGATACGTCTGATTTCGGTTCCTTCTAGTCCCCTCCTTTGATCTTTTCAATTAACAATACTTAATTAATAAGCTGTGTTTTCAATCAACATTATTTGTTACCTGTATTTTGACACATCCTTTACTTAAAGAATTGTTGAAAATTATGATGAAAAAACTGAAACGATAGCTATACCAAGGAATGACTAAATACTAGAACAGCTTTTGTAGATTTTATTATTTCAAATATTAAGACAAAATTATTAGAATTTCAGTTGAAATATAGCGGTTAGCCAATAGATTCCTTTATTAGAATTGATATGAGTGTGATTAAATAATATTTTGGAAAACCAAATATGACATTTATAATAGGTGTTTTTATAAAACTTCCTTGTAGACAACGTTTATCCCCGGGCTGAAAAATTATTAACCAGTCAGGAGAGCTCAATCTTAAAGAAACAACATACAACCGTCCAACATACAATTCGCATGGCCGACTTTTTGATTTCTTTATTGTCATAGCAAGCAGGGAATTGGACTCTCTTAAACTGAAAGTTGTAATCCGAGAATTCGTGGAATGAAGATTGTTACCCCTGGCCATATCCAACCAATGTTACTGCTTCTATAATATAACGTCCTTGCACAAAGATTTAATTTGCAGTCCAGCATCGTTACAAAGCTAAGCAGACGGAGATTCTCTGTCAGCATTATTGGAGCTTGAACTTTCAGATACAGATTGTGTGGTGGAATTCCTGGAGGATTGGGCATGTGCAGGACCTCCACTGGTAAATGGACTGCATCTTCTATCTCATGAAACCCATCGATTGCATCTTGTACTTGCCTAACAAAGTCCAAGAATTTATACCGAACAACCTCAGTTAGTACTTTTCCAATAACGTGTTATTGATATTTACCGCAGTGCCATTTTTTGGAGTAAGGATGGGTCTTTCAGACAAGATGAATCTTTTAAGTATGGATTCGCTAAATCAGGGTAAATTATTTCAGCCAACGTTGTAAAATCATTGAAACTTCGTACAAGTTTTTTTTATATTGACTTTGCCGTTTTCTTCTGAAGATTGCCATTACAGATCTATGAAAGTAAACCCGAAAATTCGTTTGTCTTTAAACCTTTAAGCTACATTTGGGATGCACCCGCATGTTGACTCTCAAGGAACGAACTTGGACTTTAGGCCACAGGAAAGAGCTCTTCAGACTTATTTGCTCGTGTTCCCAGAAGTGCAACAGGTAAAGATTGTCTGAAGTCTCCTGCCAATAGAAGTCTGACTCCTCCCCCATCCAATAACGTTGCTGTAATACCTGACGAATCGAAATACATACATTTATAGCAATTAACCTATCATTTTGTAGTGTGGCAAGTATCAAATTCATAAAAAAGATTTTGCCTGTACCACCAGGTGCGTCTAAAAAAAAATAGCTGTCCAGGATCTGAATAAATGCTCTTAATTACTTCATCGTAGGAATTTTGCTCCTCGTCATTAAGTTTCAGCACGTTTTCAGTTCTTTCAGGTACTCGCGATAGATTTCTACTACTGGGCTCTTGACTTGGAGAAGGAAACTCGAATTGTTGGAGGGATTAATTGGACAATGAAGAGAACAAGCTATCTAATAAATGAAGGCTTTTGCTATAAACGATGTTGTTGAGTAACTCAAGTTCTAAGTTCTGACATTAGTTCTCATACTGTCTCCGTGTTTTTCGCAGAGTCCTAAGGGATTTTATACTTGGCAAAACACTACAATAACAGTTGTTTGATCTTCTGTGGTTACTCCGACACAGCAGCCCAAGTCTGCTGTATTGGCTTCCCAATCGGACGGTTCGGGGTTCAATACCAGCCTTGGCCGAAATCTCGTGAGATGAATGGTAGCCTAAATTCAAAAATTTACACTAATAATTTAGTCTCCCTATTAATTGTTGGATGCTATCCATGGATAAGCCCAAACATCTTTCTCTTTCTCTCTATCCAATTTCCCGAAAAACTTAAAACTTCTTGTGTTAATTTCTTTAAAAAAACAAACACTGCAGAAAGATTTAAGAGCCGATTATGAAATTTAAAAAGGGGGAAAACTTATAATAATATAATATATAATAAAAAATAAGTTATATAGCAATAAACAACTTATCAAACTGGTGGGCTAAGTGATTGGAAGACGTACACAATATCGCGAAATCAATGTAAACTAGAACTAGTGAGAAGCAAAGGCCTTTTCGTGCAACATAAAATTCTCTTATGCGATCGGATCAAAAATGTATGCGGAGATCTTTGAAATATATGTGCGGGGTCAAAAAAATATTGCTACTTGTACAGATGATTCAATTGATGCGCTCGACCGTTCCATCAGATTGACGGTGTAGTGGCGTTGTCTTTCTTATTCCCAGATATAAGCACACTTCCTGAAAGACTTTTGATTCAGAGTCCAGTTCCGTTGGGACCCAAATTTACTCATCCAGTTGTTGACATTCTCTTCTGCTATCGCCTTAGCCTCCTGATTTGGGATGGCAAACACTTCCGGCCACTTACTGAAGTAATTCACTATGCCTTCAGAGTTTGGCTCCGGTCCGATATCTCCTGCCAGTTTGGCTTTTCTTCATGTTACTTTCAGGCCAGTATTGGTTCAATTTCATTATCTGCCTGTTGGGAGGAACGGATTTTGTCTGTACTCCAACCCTCTACTGGCTCAATCCTGATCATTTGAATAATGACCTGTTCTTTCGCTTCTTTACGGTTGCAGTGTTCACATTTGACTCCACAGGCATCAGCATTTGAGTGGAGTTTTCTCTTGCGGTGTTGCACTTCAAGGTCATAGCCCTGCAACTGATCGATCCATCTGGCAACCTGGTTTCCAGGGTTCTTAAATTGTAGTAGCCATTTCAGATCTGCTTTGCCTGAAGAATGAACTTTTGTCCATAGAGGTACTTATGGACATGCTTCGTAGCTAGAGTTAAAGCCAGAAGTTCGCGGCGAGATACGTAGTTGTTGAAGGCATGTTAAATATTATAATTGTGAATTATTGTAATTGAGAAAAACGACCAAATTATCACAAATGTAAATGTCACCGCTCGTAAAATATTTAGCAACATTTTCAATGAAACATTTGTAAATTAAATATAAAAACAGCAATCTAACACAAATAAAGTTTTGTATTTTATAACGTTTAAAAGAATATAGTTGTTTTAAAAAAAATATACGGTTGAAAATTTGGTCTTCGAGCCTTTAGTGGTGTAATTTAAGTAATTATCAAAAAAAAAAAATTGCTCTGAAAACTTACAATCTCCTAAGTCGAACTTAAGACAAACCAATTCAGTGTGCCCTTTTGAAATTTAAACTGTTAACATTTTGAAACCTAAAAGTGTCCCATTTCAACATAATTATAAGAAACCACATCTTGAAAGTGCATATTTGAACTTAATCTTAAAATCTGCAAATAGCATCTTAAATTCTAAAGTATCTATTTGAACTTAACTTTAAAATCTGTCCAGTAATTAAATCTACATAACATACTCGTACATAAATATCTATAAGTTGACTATATCTAAAATAAAATAAAATAAAGTGTGAATTCAACTACACTAGACAGAGAATTCTTCAGTATACATATAGTATATATATATATACATATATATAGTGTCCACTGCCCAGCCTCAAGTCAAGAAGTTCCAGCCTGGCAAATTCGCACAGGAAGGAAGTATAATCCAGTTCTGCAACGCATATCCAGATAGGAACAGTACCCAAAGCAGCCCAATAATATCAGGAACCGCAAAACACAAGTAAGTACATTACCTTACTATTCCTTGTACTTCTGTATGGTGTATAAATATTGTCTAAAAATAAAATAAAATATATTATAAAATGTCATTTGGGAATCTACAAATTGCGTTACTTATGCGTTTTAAAAAAGATTACGAGAATTTTCAAAAGGTTGATAGTGGTAAGTTGAAAAGGGAAAATTATCTTCAAACTAGGCTGGCCATGATGGAAAATTCCTTAAAGACTGCAGAACAGTATAATGAAGAAATTGTAGGGGGCGGAAAGTTGGAGGCTGATTTGAAAGCATCGAATTTAGCTGTAGTGTTTGAGAAATTTTTAGAACTGTACTCCGAATGTAGGGCGGACGTGTTGGATGCGCTGGATAGATTAAATAGCGTCATCAAGGCAAGCATATCGGTAGCTATAGGCAATAGCGATAAGGACAGCCATGGTAGATTGAATGAGTTGCGGTTGCGGAAGATTAATCTGCCGATGTTTTCAGGGGGTTATGAGACGTGGAGGTCCTTCCACGATGTGTTCGTATCTCTAATTCATTCAAACGCATCTCTCTCAGAGGTACAAAAATTGCACTATCTCAAGTTGAGCATCAGTGGTGAGGCGGAGAGGCTACTGCAACATCTAGGCATCGACAAAAGAAACTATGAGCGTGCATGGGGAATCTTCAATGATCGATACGATCACAAGAAGATACTGGTAAACACACAACTCAGGTTGTTCTTTGGTCAAGCGTCGGTCAACACGGAAACAGCAGCTGGAATAAAACAAATATTTGACACTTCACAAGAGATTATATATGCATTAGAAAATTTAGGCTAACCTGTTTCTCATTGGGATACCATATTAATTTTCGTAATTTTGCAAAAAATATCCAACGCTACACAGCAATTATGGAAAGAAAAATTGGGCAGGAGTAAAGAGCTTCCTTCTATTACAGTATTTTTTGAGTTTTTGCAATGTTGATTTAGGGCTTTAGAGGCGGTCGAACAGCAATCTGTGCAGAAGGTTCCTTGTAAGGTTGTAGCAAAAACGCAAGTGCTTCATTCCAGAGGGGAGCCCGCAAACAGGCAAACCATTTGCAAGGTTTGTAAGAAGGGACAGCACGCCTTTAGAGATTGCAAACAATTTTTGAAAATGGATGTGATACAGAGAAAACAAACTATGTATAATATACGAGTTTGTGAGAATTGTTCGGCATACAGCCATTTCAAACGAAACTGTCCAAGCCAGAAGTGTTGCTATTATTGTAAGCAACGGCACAACACTTTGTTTCATACAAGTCCACAAACCTCGTATCCCACACAGCTTGCTTCATCAACACAACACAAAATATACACCACAACTATACAACATGGTTCAACCGACTGGTCCAATAAATATCAGCACCAGCGCACAGAGACAATCATACCAAGGATCAGCCATTAATGCTAACGCTCCCGATTTTCAACCAACGACATCACAAATCAACAACTGCCATGCACACCACAACACACAAGTGTTGCTAGCCACAGCGTTGGTCCAGGTGCAAGCATCTAATGGAAGTTTTTTGACCTTGCGAGCATTGGTTGACCCAGGATCCGAGGCATCGTTTGTCACAGAAGAAGCGGTTCAACGTTTAAAATTGCAAACCAAACGGACATTAGTTGACATTAAAGGGTTGGGGAGGGTCAGCAGTGGAAAAGCGAATAGGATCGTCGATCTTCAAGTAAAGTCGACAGTTTCAAAGTTCACAAGCAGCATGCGAGCTCTGGTTCTGAAGACACTGACTGACCTTCTACCGGCCCAACACATCAGAATGGAAAATATGTCTCACCTAGAGGGATTAAAGTTAGCAGACCCAACGTTCTTGACTCCAGCGAAGGTAGATTTGCTGTTAGACAGGGAAATGTTTGCCGAAATTCTTCTCGAGAACGTCAAAAGAAACGTCGATCGTGAGGGTCCAATTGCTCAACACACACACTTGGGATGGTTGCTTTTCAGGAAAATGCCGTCAGTGAGTCTCAACTCGGTGAAGAGTTTTTTAAATCAGATGAATCTTGAGAGCACTCTCCGCAGGTTTTGGGAGATAGAAGATGAACCATTTGAAAAATATGAAGCTGAGGAAGATAAAAAAATGTAAGAACCGTTTTAACAATAATACAATACGATTACCTGATGGCCGTTACCAGATTCGCCTGCCATTTAAGGATGGAACATATCCCTGTATAGGTCCAACTCATTTGGGTGCAATCAAGCAGTTCATGCAGTTAGAGAAGCGTCTTCAAGCGAATCCCCAGCAACATATTGAGTATTTTAGATGCATGTCAGAATATGCAGAGTTCGGGCATATGACTACAGTCGATCCTTCTGATGGAGTGCTCAACACAGAATCCAGTACCACCACAAGGTTGAGAGTTGTGTTTGACGCAACTTTCAAACCTATTTTTGGCTCTTCTTTGAGTTGATGACAGGCCCAAAGGTACACACCAACGCCATAGATGTTATTTTGAGATGGCGAAAGTACAAATACTCGTTTACTGGTGAAGTCGAAAAAATGTACCGCCAGACCCGCGTCGATAAACCAGATTCGTACTATCAACTCATACTCCTAGTCAGCAACTTAAGATCTACCGTCTTGAAACGGTCACTTTTGGTACTGCGTTAGCCCCTTATTTGGCAATTAGGGTGGTCCTACAACTCGCGAACGATGAAGCGGAAAGGTATCCTATGGCTACATCTATCATTAGAGAGGAGACTTACGTGGACGACGTTATTAGCGGTGGAAATACTGTTGAAGACTGCCAACGTAGACTTCAAGGGGTAAGATATCTTTTGGCATCAGCTGGATTCCATCTCCGTAAATACGTCAGCAACAATAAGGAAGACCTCCATTGTGTCCCGCTGTGCCAAAGAGATGTAGAGTTCACCGTTCCTTCCGATGAGAAGAGCAACGTCAAAATGCTGGGTATCAAATGGTTACCACCTTCCGATTGCTTTACACTGGAAGTAACTAAAAATGACGAGGCAGAAGTCATCACGAAAAGGTCGCTGCTATCATCTATTGCCAGATTATATGATCCTATGTGATGGTTATCGGCATGTATAGTAAAAGCCAAAATCACCATGCAACAATTGTGGGGACGACGTCTAGACTGGGGCAAGCCGATCCCATCTGATATAAAGGAGTGGTCCATGTTGTACAACGATCTGTCAGCACTGACGAAGGTGAAAATCTCACGATGGATCCATACTGAGAAGTCCAATAAGATGATAGAACTCCATGGATTCAGTGACGCTTCGGAGAAGGCCTATGCAGCGGCAGTTTGTCTCCGGGTGTTAGACGAGAAAGGCAACACACAAATGCATCTGCTTTTGTCGAAAACCAAGGTGGCGCCTTTGGAAATCATAACACTGCCTCGTTGAGAACTGTGTGGAGCAGTTCTGTTGGCGAAACTACTGCACGCGACTGCGCGTGCTTTAAACATGGAGGCAATCAACAAGTGGGCCTGGACGGATTCGGTCATCACACTGTGCTGGATAAGAGCACCACCTGCAAGATGGAAGACATTCATTGGCAATTGAGTGTCCAAAATTCAAAGGCTTACCAACGACATGAAATGGAGACACGTTCCTTTTGAATTTAATCCAGCGGACTTAGCGTCTCGTGGAGTACTTCCGTCAAGGCCCGGAGTTTTTAAGGACACAATGGAAACCAATCTTTCTAGAGCAACCAGTATTAGAGACTCAACAGGAAGCTAGGTCAGCCACCGTGCATCAAGCTACAGAAGAAAGTAGAAGTTTTATAGAGGAGTTGTTAACACTGTCAAAAGCATGTCGAGTCTTCGTAAACTGCTTGTGTGTTCGAAAGGTGAAGCAACACAATTCACAACAAGAGGAAGGTCTCTCACCAATGGAACTAGAAGAAGCATTTCGGCGGATCGTGGTAAGAGGGTATGATACTCTCAACCCGTTTAAGTATGACGAAGGAATTTTACGAGTTGGTGGTAGACTTGGAAATGCCTTAGTTCTACAGCCCACTCATCGATTATCTCACCTAATAATCAAGGATGCTCACGAAAAGGTATTACACGGAGGAAACCAAAAGATTATAGGATACGATCGTCAACGCTTCTGGATATTTGACCTGAAAAATGCTGTAAAGAAGCACATTCATCAGTGCGTCATATGTTATATGTTTAGAGCAAAACCCATTACCCTGCAAATGGGCAATCTACCAGCGGAACGAACAAGCATCTCAAGGCCATTCAAATCAGCTGGAGTAGATTACGCTGGACCAATCGATGTGAAAACATGGAGAGGACGCAGTGCTTAAGTACCCAAAGGATTCTTTGCGATTTTTATTTGCATGTCAACAAAGGTAGTGCATATAGAACTAGTAAGCGACATAAATAGTCAGTCATTCCTTGCGGCCTTTCGCAGATTTGTTGCACGGAGAGGCATCTGCTCCCAACTGTTCACGGATTGCGGCACAAATTTCGTCGGAGGAGATAGAGAGTTGCAAAAGGAACTGCGAAAGCCAAGTTAGACTGGAAGAGCATAGTCGAGGTGCTGGCCAAAGATGGGACAAAGTGGAATTTCATTCCCCCAGCTTCCCCACACTTTGGTGGTTTATGGGAAGCGGGAGTGAAATTCGTTAAATTCCACTTAAAACAAGTAGCCAGGAATCAAACATTAACGTTCGAGGAGCTCGCCACGTTTCTGGCCAAATTGAAGCGCGCTTAAATTCGAGACCCCTAAGCCCACAATCGGATGACATTAATGACCTCAATTGTCTAACTCCTGGACATTTTCTGGTAGAAGGAGCACTAACAATACCGGCACAGCCTCAGTTCAGCTTGGAGAGAATATCATACCTCGATCGATGGAAGAGAGTCCAAACGCTAATTCAATATTTTTGGAAAATGTGGAGCAACGAGTATCGCTTAAAATCGCTTACCCATAAGTTAAAGAAGGAGATCTGGTTCTGTTGAAGGACGAACGTCTGCCACCATTAAAATGGAGTTTGGCGCGAGTCTTAAAACTACATCCAGAATCAGACAGCATAACGCGAGTAGTCACTTTTAAAACGGAACTTAAGCGATCCGTCACGAAAATCTGTATGCTTCCAGTCAACACGTCACATAGAGATACAACCATCATATAACATCCGCACTGTTTCAATAGTCATCTTCAAAAACAAAACAGCAAAAACCTCGGACAGTCAAGATTGGAGCGGACATCGATTGTGCAGCCGAAGAAGCCCCTTCCCGACAATACTCATACGAAAGATATCGCAGGAGCTCGGGGAGGCAATCGGTTTCGCAAGAAGTTTGGTAAAATAACATTCAACACATACGCTTCATCGTCCGCAACACAACACGCAACCGCCCACCCCCAGAACAACACAGCCAACACAGAGCTTGGTTAACGCTTTAATTAACCTTAACGCTGAACAGAATTCGATTATGATGCCAAAAGGCCCCTCCCCGACAGTACTCATACGAAAGGTATCGCAGGAGCTCGGAGAGGCAATGGTTTTTGCAAATCGTTTTGCAAAAGACCAAATAAAGAGTACACAACACATAACGTTTGCGGCCATAGAGGACACAGCGACACAACTTTGAAAAAACAGTATTTATCCCGGACTTATAATAAATAAATAAAAATGATAATAATGAAATTAAACGCAACACAAATAATAAATATATAATTATCCCCTACCTATGCATATATTCCTATAAAATAAAATATGAAATCCAACAGAACACTGAAAATATAAATAAATAAATAAATTAGAATAATTTAAAAACAACACAAAATGAATTTCTTAATTAACATTTTCTACACCATGAATTAAATATAATTAAAATCTCCGGCAATACGAAGTTTAATATACATAAACAAATAACATAACACAACAATAACTTCTCAACACAATACAATCATATGGAAATCAGTCACTCAAATCACAATAAATAATTGATACAGTCCACATTTCATAGAACAACTCAACACAATTTACTCAAACCTCAGTATAGACTTCAGAAAATCAACACAATCCACTCACACTAAATTATCAGTCAGACATAATCAAACACCATAAAATCCACTCAAACCATTTTTCAAATACCATTTTAATTCATATATTACAATTAATCCCACTCAAACATAACACCATTCATACATAACAAGCATTTCCCACCGGTTCCACACACACTCATACATCTATACACAAAAACACATTTGGCAAACAATTTTAGTGGAAATGTTGTAAATTGAATAATAACACAACACTCACCTGAATTTAAGAAAATAATCCCTCGTTGACAATGCAAAACTAAACTACTACATAAACATACAATTGAAAAGAATTAAACGAAAAAAAAACACCATCTAAACTAAACACCACGCATAACAAATTAACACCGAAAGTTACTGGACTTCGAGTAAAAAAGAGAGAAAGGAGTTCCTACGAGGGCAAAAATGATCATGATAGAACACCGGCAAATGTGTTATCTTCTTGTTGGTGTTGTTTTCTTGTTCTTCTCCATTGTGCATATATGTTTCCTTTTATTCATTTATTAACCATCTCTCTTCTTCGCATGAGCTCAAGGCAAAGGGGTAAATGTCACCAAAATGATCAATACACCAAGGCGAAATGAAGGATTATGTAAACGGCATAATGTAAACAACAACATAATGGTCAATCAACAGGTAACAATTGAATGCAGCAGCCTTTGAGAACTTCGTTCACCGAGCGGGGAGGATGTTCAAATTTTCAATAAATGTATTAATAAATAAATATTATAATTGTGAATTATTGTAATTGAGAAAAACGGTCAAAATTATCACAAATGTCAATGTCACTTCTCGTAAAATGTTTAGCAACATGTTCAATGAAACATTTGTAAATTAAATATAAAAACAGCAATCGAACACAAATAAAGTCTGTATTTTGTAACGTTTAAAAGAATATAGTTGTTTTAAAAAAAAAATTACGGTTGAACAGCAGTGGTTCCTTTCAGGTCTGGAGAGTACTTTGCTGTAAGCAACAACTTTCTCTTGACCATCATGAAATTTAGAGATCACAGCTCCTACCTCAACCTTGCTAGTGTCTGCGTCCACGATGAATATTTTTCGCGGATGTAGGGTAAGCCAAGATAGGCATTGCGCATTGCTGCCGCTTGACTTCTTGAAATGCATTTTCACACTTTCCAGACCACCTGAACTGTCGCCTTTTCCGTAAGTTGGTGGATCTTTGTAGTACCAGCAAAATATTTACCAACCTTCTGTAGTACGTGGCAAGTTCCATGAAGCTTCTCAGTTGATGTTTATTATTTGGGGCAGGGCAACTTGTTACTGCTTCGACTTTGTCAGCATCCGTCCTTACACCTTCCATTGATATAGTGTTGCCAAGATATTTTATTTCTGGACTGAGCAAGGCACACTTTTCTGGGTTCAGCTTCAAATGAGCGCTTCGTAAAATCTCAAACACTTCCTATAGGTTTTCTCGATATTCCTCGAACGTCTCAGCTATGATGATAACGTCGTCCAGATACACTGAGCAGGTTTTCCATGTGAGCCCTTTTAATATTCGTTCCATTAAGCGCTCGAAGGTGGTCGGAGCGTTGCATAGTCCAAACGGTATCAATGTCAAAAGCCGCTTCCTGTATGAAGGCAGTTTTCTCATGACTCTTACGATTAATTTCTACGTCCCTGTAATTGCTCTTCAAGTCAAGAGTTAAAAACAATTTCGCTTCAGAAAGCGTATCCAAAGTGTCAATTTAATCGCTTATCTTAACCATTTCTTACTTTTAGTTATCTTTAGCTTCAACTATATACTTAATCACTACTCGTAATTCACATTTCAAATTCCATTTTAGAACTAACGTGCATATCTTGGGAGATGGTGATATTTATTCTGCCCTGAAATCTTTCGCGAATATTCTGTACCAACAAGCGTTGCATACACATTTGTATGATATACGAGTAGGTGACGCTGTTCACTTTCAGATATCACAATACATTATGCGAGCCACCCGCATCACATACTATTTAACTATTCTGGTTGAAAAGGGAATTAATGTAAATTGAGAACCCAAGTGGGTCAAGGACAGAGTCCCGCGAAACACCATTCTTTATTGTAAAAGAGCACTACTTTGTACAACTTATCTAGAAGCAAATTACTCGTATAATCCACCATTGTGAGGTGAGAAGTTGTTATTTTTCGCAAAGAATTCACTTCAAGTATGGTAACGTTTTCTATTTACTAGTTGAAAAATACCTGCAATAAATGCAAATATGTGTTAGATCAGATGGTAAGCACTTGCAACGGAGGCATTCGCGGGTTGACCGTCAAAGAGGCCACACCGGTATTAGACAAATAAAGTAAAAAGAAACGTTGCTCATTATTTGGTTTTTCTTTTTGTTCTACACATCAGAAGTGGCATAATAAAACTCAGCGCGCAAACGGGATTATTCATTCGCTTTCTTTTGTTTTTGCTTTCGCGCACAGTGGGAGGACGCGAACGACGTGTGTGACAAGTGCGAAGATCATCGCTGTTAGCACGGGCGGTAAACGACGACGAAAAAAAAGGAGAACGAAAACCAGCAATCGTGGGTACGGTCATCAACAAGTGAGCAATGGAACTAGATGCTTGGGGGGAGAAGAATCGATGTTGTACGATGTTGTTGATTTCTTTTCGATTTTCTTTTGTGAGTTGTTGCTACTGTGCGATTCCACAACTGGGTTGGCCAGTGATTTTTGCTCTCGGGTTGGCCGTTAGTCATTTTCTTGTTTTTTGGAGCCGTTGGATGGTACAAGTGGAACTTCGGTTTTGGCGATTCGTTTTGATTTTTTGGAAGACGATTGGTGATTCGACTGTGTGACCTCCATATTTTGGGACGACAGAATTTTTTGTTTTTTTTTGTTGAGTCGTAAATATGAAAAGCAGCCAGCAGCGTGCAGCTGAGTATGCCGAGCTGAACCGAGATGAGCTGCGTGAAGAGCTGAGGAAGCGAGGCTTGAATCAAGCTGGGCTAAAGGAGGAACTACTCAAGCGGCTGCAGGATGCGACAGCTCCTGCGATGGGCGGCCAGAAAATTGTCAGAAGTGCTGATAGTGAGCGGACTGAACACGAAGAGCTGCGTAGGGAGACTGTGCGTATGAAGCAGGAATTGGATGCAGCACGCAAGTCCATGACGGAGCGTCTACCTCAAAGGCACCACTGCCGGTCGAGATGAAAGAAATGGAGAACGTTTCAAGGAGTCACTTCATGGTGCGAGAAATTAGTCAGGCAGAGAAGTCAGGCATTTCGTCATCCGCGTGGACCAAAAGAGTGAGGGACCTCCGCCGAATTTACCACCTGGATGACAAACTCTTGCTAATGACTGCTACGATTAGGTTGGCGGGAGCAGCAAGGTTATGGAGTGAGGGGTCATTGCACGAATCTCTTGAGGAATCCCTCGACGATCTTTTCGTTAACTTTCCAACGAATGATGATGCAGTAGATATTCACAATATGCTACTTGAGCGGCGGCAAAACCCTCAGGAAGACATTGAATAATATATATTTGAGATGAAGAGAATTGCGTCACGGGGCCAGCTGGAAGAGTCAGCCGTTCTCAAAGACACCGTACTAGGCATTACGGAATGAGAGTTCTTGGAAGCGGGTCCTCCTAGGACAATCCGTGACCTAGTTGACCGAGTCCGGTGGGTTGGTGGTCTGAAACCCAGGGCAAAGCGAGGAACAGAGGCCAAGACAGAAGTTTGGGGGAATCAACAACCCAGATAAAGTGTTTTCGGTGTCAGCAAACCGGGCACTTTCGCGAAATTGTCCATTACCACGGGAGCAGGCGCAGAACATGCAGCGGACCAGTGTAGCTCCGAGGCGAATAGGTGGCCAAGCCCAGCTGATTGTGAATGAAGATAGCAGTGAATGTCTGAAGATAGTAAGGGTCAATGGACACACGGTCACAGCGTTCATCGACCTTGGGAGCGATTGTGTAACAGAGGCCGGAAATTTGAAATTCACTTCAGTCGAAACAAAACTTAATGGCTTTGGTGGGGGAGGCTGCGTTACTATGGGTTGCATATATACGGAGATAACTGTGGATCGCTTAACTTCCTGGTGCGAGGTTCTGGTAGTTCCGGACAGTAGCCAACCATACCCGATGATAATTAAGCGAAGAAATTTTTTACGGAGTTATCTATCAGGGACAACATGTAAGAAGCGACACAAGATACGCTATTGGTCGAGCAGGCGTATCCGAAAGCGGAGAGGAAGAAGCTGTTAGTTTCGGATCTAGATGTGGAATATGTAGACGCAGCTAATAGACAGATGCTCCAGGACCTGGTCGATACCTACCGAGACTGCTTCGCGGTCGGAACGGAGGAGTTGGGTGAGTCAAAATTGGGCGAGTGCAAAATTCAGCTCATGTCATCGCAGCCTGTGTGTTTACAACCGTATGGGCTTCCGTTTGCAAAACGGGCGGTGGTCAACGAACTCCGAACTACTCGCATTTCGCAGCACCCCTCACGGAGCTGATGAAGACGGACAGGGAGTTCGTGTGGTCAATTCAGCAGGCAGAGGCTGTACGGAGGCTTTAAGAGATTCTTAGCAACTCATCGGTGCTGGTGTTGTTCGATCCTGAGTGTGAACATTAGGTACACACTGACGCTTCATCTGTGGCGTTGGCAGGGATCATATTTCAGCGAGGGAAAGAAGACTCGGTCCTTCGCCAAGTGATGTTTTACAGCCGCAAACTTTCAGACGACGAGAGGAAGTACCATTCCTACGAGGTTGAGGTTTTGGCCATCGTGGACAGTCTCGATCGATGCCAAGTCTATCTATTAGGCATATAATTGATGGTAGTCACGGACTGTGAAGCGATTGCAGCTACGAAGAACAAGCCTAAGATCATACCACGGGTGGGCAGGTGGTGGCTCAAACTGCAAGAGTTTTCATTCGAGACGGTGCATCAACCGTGGAGGAAGGCGGCTTATGTAGACGCGCTAAGTCGACAACCCGTGGAAGAGCCAAAGGAGATGTAAGAGGCGTCGCTATTTGTCCTTAACCTACATATTACCAACGAGCACTGGCTGGCAACCATGCAATGGCAGGACGACAAGCTGCGTACAATCTTCAAGGAGCTAAAGTCCACCGAATCAACGAGTATGAAGACACAGCTGCAGAAAGACTTCAAACTCAATGGAATGCGACTTTTTCGACTGGTGGATGGTGCTGAGAAGTGGGTACCACATTCAATTCGATGGAGAATCCTGAAGTTGTATCATGACGATGTGGGCCACCTAGTGGACGAGAAAACTTTGAACCAAGTGCGAAAAACATACTGGTTCCCAAGAATGCGCAGCTTCACTCGGGAGTATATAAAGGCATGCTTGGACTGTGCGTACTCGAAAAGGAAAGAGGGGATGATCGAAGGGGAGCTATATAGTACGGAAAGGGTGCCGTTGCCATTTGACACCATACATCTGGACCACATGGGTCCATTTACTTTAGGAAAGGGAGGAAGTAGGTACGTTCTGGCGATTGTCGACAATTTTACTAAGTACGTTGTCCTGCGAGCAGTGAAGGCTGCGAATACGAAGGGGATGCTGAACGCATTGACGGACATATTGGGGTATTTTGGCGTACCGAGACGACTGGTGACGGATCGAGGGACAGAGTTAAATGCAAAAGCATTCGAGCAGTACTGTGAACACCATGGAGTGCAGCATATCAAAATCGCTTTGAGGACACTGAGAGCAAACGGCCATATGGAACGGTGCAATATAACGATTCCCGCGGCCTTGAAGTGTGCCCATTCGGCGGAAAAGGACTGGGCTAGCAACCTAAGGACCATTCAATGGGGGCTTAATACCGCAAGGAGTTCGACGACGAAAGCAAGCTATTGTTTATGTACACGCCGAGAGACATCCTGGGAAATAAATTGCTGTTGGAGCTGGGAAAGGCGGAATCGATCGAACCAGAAGAGATAGACCAAAGGAGGGAGGCTAGCCAGAAACGGCGGTATGACTTAAGACACCGCAAGCCATCTAAGTACACGGTGAACGATCTGGTCTTAATCGGACAGGAACCAGTCGCGACTGGTGAATCCCGGAAGCTGAAACCGATTTACTGAGGACCGTACATTATAACTGAGGGGCTGCCAAACGATCGCTTTGTTGTCGAGGATATCCCAGGCACGCAGAGAAATCATCAGTACTGTGATGAGCTCGGACAAGCTCAAGCCTTGGTGTAAGTTACCGGACAAGGGTCTCATTAGCGCGGACGATGGTGAGGCTAAATCGGAAACCATTTCTCTCGACATACCTGGTGGCGCCGGGGGTATGGGGCGCGACAGCATGAACCCAATCGTGCGGACACGATTAGGATGGCCGAATTGTTAAATCAGATGGTAATCACTTGCAATGGGGGCATTCGCAGGTTGACCGTCGAAGAGACCACATCAGTAGTAGGAAAAATAAAAAAAATAAAATAAAAAAGAAACGTTGCGTATTATTTGGGTTTTCCTTTTTGCTCTGCATATGTATATATATATAAATTTAATTACGCAACAACTTTATTTAACCTCCCGCGCAAGGGAGTTCCACTTGTCTATAGGTCCAATTTCACGATGCAAGTGCAGGAGTGGGATCAGCTAAGGTGATTTGTGATAAGTGATAGTCACATTCTTCGTTCTTGCTCCTTGTAAGGTGATGGTTATTGTGATGCTCACATTTTAGTGATCATTGTCTTGTGACATCTGAAGAGGCATTTCATCATTCAACGGATTATGTTTGCCGTCGGCGTTTCGTTGCTGGGTAGCACACATAGCTTGACGATCGGCTTTTTTACCTCTCCGTGTTGTGTTCGTAGCGTTACTACGCGTGTTAAGTTGTCTTATCCTGAGTGTTTTTGTGTTACGTGAGCTAGATTTCTCTTCGCGGGTGGAAGTCGCTCGTCTTTTATTAGTACGAGGTCTCCGATTTTTATATCTGGTTCTTGTTTCTGCCACTTTGGTCGTTTTTGGAGCCGTGCTAGATATTTCGAGCTCCATTTCTTCCAAAATGTTTGAAACACGCGTTGAACACGCTGCCATCGACCTACATAATTTGTACTTGTTTCAGCGAAATCGTGCTGTGGGATGCTGTTCATTAGGATCGGTGGCCATTGGGCATAAATGCGTGGAATTCAAACAGGCTTCCATTTGTGCTAGAAGCGGACTGAGCTCCTCGAAGGTATATACTTCGCTGCCGGTTATCATAGTTAGGTGGTGTTTTATTGACTTCACTCCTGCTTCCCATAATCCTCCGAAGTGGGGGGAAGCGGGAAGAATAAAATTAAAATTTGTTCCGTCTTTGGCTAATGTGTCCGCAATTTCCTTCCAATGTAATTGAGCGGCTTTCAAACATCGTTTAAGATCCGCGTTCGCTTCAATGAAACTAGTCCCACAGTCGCTATATAACTGAGAGCAGATTCCTGGTCGAGCAGCGAATTTTTTGAACGCTGCGATAAATGCCTGGGAAGTCATGTCACTGACAACCTCCATGTGGATAGCCTCAGTGCGGCGTACGTGCCTTGTGTGTCTTTGAGCCTAGTCCCTTCCATGCCTTGATGTTGCTGGGACCTACGTAATCGACTTCCGTATGCGTAAATGGTCGTATTATTTGCACTCTAGGAGCCCGTAAATACCCATGAGCTGGTTTCCTTGTTTCGCTCTGTACCGGAAGCATATGTTGCAGCGATTAATATGCCCCTTGATGCGGTTTCTTATTCGCATGATCCAATATTTTCTTCTACTGTATGCTGTCATTTGTTGCAGGCCACCATGAAACGTCCTTTCATGTCCATCCTGCAAAAGAAGTTTAGTGAAGTAATGATTTATATTGAGTATTATTGGATGTTGCTATTGCTATGAAATATTTGAATTGTGCAATCTACCCCCAACTCTAAGAATACCTAAGGGATCATGAAACGGATTCAGGGACTTGAGAGTTTTTTTTGGTACCCCTTTTAGATCGCTGTAATCTCTGTTGAAAACATTGTTATGAGATTGTCTTCCTTTGTAACACAATGGATTTGGGCAGATCATCTCTCTTGTTCTGTTTTTGCTCTTAGTAATTGAGGTGGATATTTAAAGGTTTAACTGTAGTGAAGAAATTCTGGTCCGTTTCACTAGAGTTTTTATCCAACCAGGGACGATGGTGAGACTCCCGGAGTCAAAACGTCAGCTGGATTAGCTTCTGTCGTGATATGGTACCAGATTCCATGTTGTGTAAACTGCTGTATTTGTGCTACTTTGTTGTTTACAAATGTTTTCCATCAAGGCTGCGCTGCTATCCAAGCCATGGTTATCGTTGAATCCATCTATGCATATTGTTTTGCTTCATCCAACCCTAGAACCGTAGAAGTGTATAGCAGAAGAGTCGCACGCATGACTGCTCCGCATAATTTCAGACGTGGAAGTAAGAAGGTCTTTAGTGAAGCAACCTTGGTCTTGGATATCTGTAGGTTCATATGGATCTTACCTTGTTGATCTAGTATACGCAGATATATTGCTACACCGTATGCACCTTCTGAGGCATCGCTGAAGCCATGGATTTCAGCGTCTTGTTGTGTGCGGTTTGCAAGTATCCATCGAGTAATCCGGTTGATGCACTCAATTTCCTGACGAAATGTGTTCCAGAATTTGAATGGCTCTTGAGTAACTGGATCGTCTCATTTTGAGTCATGCTTCCACATAATCGTTGCATAATCGTCTTGGCACGAAAAATTTACGGAGAGATCCAGCCAAGAGGGACGAAAAGCTTGACGATTGTCTACAAAATTGTCCTTTTTGTTTGCTCTGTTGGATTGGAGCTACAATACTGAAAAGAGAAGATTCCTTCGAAAGGATACCATTTGATACCTAATGAATTAACATGATCAGGGGAACTTAAAGGTAATAAAAAGTTTGCATCCCTTTCAGTTTCTGGTATGCACTTTAATATTTCTTCACAGTTGCTCATACATTTTCTCAGATAAAGACCGCCTGATGATAGTAAACCCCGTACTTGTTCCCGCCGCATAAGGGCTTCTTAAACAGTGTCAGCTCCGGTGATGACATCATCGACGTTCATGTCTCCTTTACCATCTTTTGGCCAAGTGGATAGCTGTCTTCTTAATTAAATGTTAGTTGATTTATCGTCCGAATCGCGAGGTATGAAGCGCTAGTGTTTCCGAAAGTGATGGTTTGGAGGCGGTGCGTTTTATTGGCTCTTTTGGGCCAATACACGAGTTGATAATATGAGTCACTAGGTGTTAGTCTCACCTGCCTATTCATTTTTCCAACATGCATCGGCCGTAAAGGTAAATTTGTGTACTTCTCCATCGTAACATGATGTCGATAATGTTGTTTTGAATTTTAGGCACTGCTAAGAGATGGTCGTTAACCGATGTTCCATTGGAGGTTTTGGCTGCCGCAGCAAAGACAATCCGCAATTTGGTTGTGGAACTTGATTCTTTGAATACTGCGTGTTGAGGCAGAAAATAATGAATTGGAGTATTCAGAGCAACGTTCACCGTTTTATCAACTTCTGTCATTATCCGAGGACGAGGTATTCTTTGATGAAGTTGGAGTATTCTATATGTAGCGTGGGATTCTGCTAAAAACGCCTTTCCAGATGAAGAAACCTACGAAAGGCTCCTGATTTCGAAGACCCTCACCCAGGTTTACTTCCTTCCTTAAATGGTAGTGTCACTACATAGCGTCCATCTGACCTTGTTCGTGTAGTAGTTAAGAACTTCTTCTCGCAGCTTTTGTTCTCCTGTGATTCGTGTTGTGGGAACGGTGCTTCTTCAATTTCTCAAAACTTTGTGAGGTGTGTTTCGAGGTCAACTAAGTTGTGGAATGCTTTAATTTGTTTTTATTTATAGATACTTTTTCCATCAATATCCAACCTAGTTTAGTTGTCTGGGCTACCGGAGCTATATCATGATCACCTCTTCGTACGTCTGAGAGGAATACTTGGCGTAAACTTCATTTTCTAGAAGAAGATCTACACTGGCTGGTGTATAGAATGATGGGTCGCCAAGCATAAGGTCGCTTTTATGCGGCCATTTGTTGAAGCTATCCTTTTGGGCCGGCAGAAGCCCAGTCAGGGATTTGAAAATGAATGCGCGGGTGTAACCTGTGATCGACGAGTGAACCAACCTAAAGGTCAAGACGACACACCTGTGGCAGGCTTGACTCCTGACCTTCCTTAACCCAGAAACTTCAACAAACGATCTTTTCCTGCAAAAGTTAAGTTTCTGCACTGCCGATCTTGTAATGAAAGGAGCCTCCGACCCAGAATCAAATAACGCCCTAAGTTGGATAAACTCTCCTGGTGCGGCTCTAATCATGACAACAACTGTTGTTAACAGAATTTGGGAAGTGCTTTTGTAAGTATGAAATGAATTGGTATCTCCTCTTATTTCCTGCTGTTGAGTTTGAGGGTGAAAAACTGTTGCTTCAGTGTAGACTATTGATGCTAGATTGTTTGGATTTGCGAATGGTGTGAGATTGTGGGTCTAAATATAAGAGTGAATGGTGTGGTTGTCTGCAATGTTAGCAGCGTGAGTGGCTTGGGCACTAGGGCGTCGTGTGACTGTACGCCAAAGAGTTTTCACACACTCCGATCTTGCCTACCGTGTTTTCTCTGACAACTACATCCATTTTTAAAAACCTATTGCACTTTCGAAGTGCATGCTGATCTTTGCAGCAAACCTTGCAACTATATATAATGTTTCTTGCTTTACTAACAATTAGTGAATTAGGATTTTTTTAGGTGTTGTTATATTTAAATACTGGTTGTGATTCTACGACTTCCAAGGTTCTAAATCCAGCTTCTCAAAATTCTGAAAATTGTTTAGAAGTCGTCAAATCTTACTTAACCTGTGGGTGGAAGTTTCTGAAGCATACAAGCAACTAAAATCGCTACCCAATGTTGTACTGTAAGTCCTAAGTTTTTAAGTGAGTGTTGATGTGTCTAATAAATTTTTTATAGCGGATACCGTCGGTTGACGAGCCTGGCATCACTAGCTAAAGCAATCAGGGCTGACAACGAAAAAGCGATCACAAGCCAACGTAATGCGTAAGAATCGGAGCTAATAGACTTCCTTTTAGCTGTCAATCATCATCGAATCAATACGTGCCCGAATAGATTACTGAATTAAACTCATTTTTTTAACATCATCCAATAAATTCCTAATCCTGTTGTATATTAAACAGACGAAATATTGAAATTTTAGCCTAATATCTATGATATTGGACTTCAAATAAATGCCAATGCTCAAAATTTTGCTTTTATTTCAACATCCTAAAATTTCAATGTCTATTCACCGCAACAGAATTTCCACAGCGATCTCAGTAACTGAATCTTCCGAAATCCAAAGCAGTTTCCCAGCGTAGAATTTCCCTGCAATTACAGCGTTTGGCTGAAGAAAGTACGTTGCAAGAAAAGAGGGATCAGTAGTATATTTCTAAAAAGTACCAGCTTTTCGAAAAAGCGTCCTCCCATGACGATGATGATGTTGACAGTTTGCACGTAGACGTGCCCCTATGAAGACGTCACAGCGGGTCTATAACTGGATTAAGGCAACTTAACCTCCACCGGATAATGAAGCACATCTTATTAAAAAAGGCAGCGCTATTTACACACATAAACTCGCTACTCTACGAATGTTGTTTGCGAAATCCGAAATGATTATAAATGAACTCCTCGCTAAGATCCGAAAAGATCCCCTACCAAAAGCAGAGAAATTGCATACCATCGTAATATACGCACTAACAGTTAAAAACATATGTGCTATAATGGAGATGTCGGAAGTTAATTAACATGTTAATAGTCCCTTTTTACTGCAAGAACTGGTGGAGAAGCTGCCTCGATTTGTGATAAGAATTGCGAAAGTGCAAAAAAATGCCGAGTGTCTGTTAATTCCGATTTATCCCGAAGATGGGATATAGTGAAGCAAAAACAATTATGTCGCACTTGTCTTCAGAGACATAAAAAACGTTTTTTATCTTCTGTTGTATGTGGAGAGCAAGGCTGCACATATCGCCACCATAAGCTTTTGCACAAAACGAAAAATCAAAATTATTTAACGTTTCACGTCGTTACTCCATCTTCACTCCACCACGCAGCTGAAAATGATAGTACGATTCTATTTAAGCATACTCCAGTCACTGTAATTGGTAAGCGAAAGTCGATAAAGACGTTTGCACTCTTGGATGATGGATCATCTGTAACCTTTATAGATGAACATCTAGGAAATGAGTTAAATATAAGTGGTGAACATTTACCTCTGCATTTAAAGTGGACATCCAACACAACTCGCACGGATCCAAACTCTCGAAATATCGACATGCAAATTACTGGTCCATCTAATACTATCTCTGGAGTGCGCATAATTAAGTAGTATAAATATAAATGCATATAAACTGAAAAAAAAACTGACTAAACTGAACTGGAGTGCGCATAGTAAGTTCTCTGGCCTTACCCATTCATTCTATCGACTGGGGATATATCTCGAGGAAATATAAACACTTACGTGGACCGCCAGTCAAATCATATATTAACGCACAACCAAGAATCTTAATCGGACACCAGCATTTGAAATTTGGTTTCCCATTAAAGGTAAGAGAAGGGATGTTAAATGAACCAGTGGCAACAAAGGCAAGGATAGGTTGGGTGAAATTTGGTCCATACAGAAAGCAATGTAAAAACGAAAGCTGTAAATTTCATATATGTGAGTGCCAATTTTTTTTTCTTTTTTTTTTATAATCAGCGCGCGCTCAAGGGGTTTCTGTACCCTTAAGGTGATTGTTCACAGCGCGTACAAAGGAAATTTAGGGACGAAGAAAAGAGAGGTACCGATGTACATAGTTTTTAAATGTTTGTAAGTTATAACGACCAGGAAATACAGAGATCGGCAGGGCATTCCATAAAAGAGTTGTACGGCTTAAGAACAAATCACGATATTTTGGAGTACGTCTGAAAATGGGCTTGAGGGTATACTGATGAGCATACATAGCGAGACGGGTGTTACGGTTGAAAGTTTGAATGGGCGGAATGCTACTGGCGATTTCAGTGGAGCACTGGTGGTGGAAATAGCGATAAAACAAAGTGAGACACGAGACATTTCGTCGGTGTTCGAGGGTGTCCATTCACTGACTGATATTAGTATCATCAATAAGTTTTATCGCACGGTTTTGAATCCTATCTAGCAGGTGCAGAGATGTTTTAGGAGCACCTGACCAGATGTGGGCATTGTACTCCAATTTTGGGCGGATGAATGTCGTATATATTGTGGCCAGATCAGAGGGGGTAAAATATTTCTTACATCGCTTGAGAAAACCTAAACATTTCACAGCATTTTTGACGACATCGACATGGTCATTCCAACGTAAATTGTCACTGACACATATACCGAGAATGGAAAATGTATCGGTTTCGACGATGCAAGTGCCATTCATCCCAATAAAATTTCTCTTAGCTAAGAATTTTGTTTTCTTGTATATTAGTGAAACGTAGCGTTAATGTGCTTTTAATTCCTAACCTCAGCGAGCCCGACGTAACTGTTGCCAGACTAGAGACTGCCAAAGGGGGATAAAATATTTCTTACATCGCTTGAGAAAAGCTAGATATTTCGCAGCATTTTTGGCGATATCAAATATGTGGTCATTCCAACGTAAGTTGTCATTGACACACATACCGAGAATGGAAAGTTTTTCGGTTTCGACTATGCAAGTGACATTCATGGATAATGGCTGGGTGTTTAAATTTCGCTTTAACGACAGTAAACAGCATTGTGTTTTGGAAGCATTAAATTCCACTCTGTTGATAGTTCCCCAATTGGTTATGCTGTTGATATCGGAATTTAATGAGCTTAGCCTACGCTGCCGTTCCCGTTCTACAGCCGAAGAGCAGGGCCGTGAGTCCGGGAACGAATATGAAAAGCAGAGAATACTGTCACCAGCAAAGGAATATATTGGATTAGAAGTAGAAGTCAAGAGATCATTAATGAAAATTAAAAAGAGTGTCGGAGATAGAACAGAGTCTTGGGGCACTGAATTTATTTTGTCAATATCAGACTTGAAACCGTCCAAGACAACTTGAATTGAACGTTCCGAAAGGTAATTTCTAATCCATTGAAGAAGAGAGTCGACGATCCCAAATGCACGCATTTTCGACAAAAGAGCCTGATGCCAAACTCTGTCAAATGCCTTAGAAATATCAAGTGCAACTATCTTGCTTTCACCGGATTGATGTACGCTTTGTTTCCACTTTTCGGTGAGACATGCCATCAAAATTAGCTTAGAAATTAGGGGGGAGAGCACATCAATGGTGTACTTATCAAGGTGAGAAGTTAAAAACAAGTTCAGGGTGTTGGCGGTATGACTATCAATGTCTGGTATTACTGTGGGCTCATTTACAAGCTGCGTTAGTTTGTTTTCCGCAGCGGAGATCTCAACATACCGTCCTTCGGGTGTTGTCTGTCCAGAATGTCGAAGCCACCCAGAATTGTGTATATTGAAATCGCCTGTAATAACGATTTCAGTATGAGGAAACAGGGATTACTTTTTAGTAATCCATAGTCATAATCACAGACAAAGAGAGAAAACACAAACACCGACGATACTAAGCAAGGCTGCGAAGTGAAAATTCTGACATTGATTTACCGTATCAAATTGTTGTAGGTGTTATGCCCTTACAACAATATGAAAGAGTGTACCAATAAAATTTTCACTCACAACCCGCTATCCATCAGTTGTTACATACACTCAGCCACTGCCCGTACCGTATGGTAAATACAGTAATGGCAGTGATTGAGTGCAAGCAACAGTACTTCGACCAGGAGCGGGAGAGGTGGGATACCCGCACTGTGTGATTTTCTTTTGCACTGCACTTTTTTTTTCGTTTTGTATTGTTTTTTTGCACACGCGCGCGGTGGTTTTGTTTTTTTTTTGCACAGAATTTGTGAGTGCACTGGTTGACTTGTGCACTCGTCGGTGGTCGACTAGGTACTGACTGATGATCAGCTACTTCATGAAACGGTTAAGCGTTACTTTGCCGTAGAAAGTATTGGAACAAAAAAAAATCGAAAAAGAATGTGGTAGGGTTGGTGAACGTTTTGAGGTACCTCAAAACTTCTTGCAGTGAAGCAAATGCAGAGCGACCTTTACTGCGCCTTGAAACGAAGTTCGAGAGGGAGCCCCATCTCCGAAGGCTTTTATCTGAGCTGTTACAGCGTTATCTAAAGAAAGGCTATGCACAAAGGGTAGAGATAATGGAAGCCACGAAAGGTGATAACGACTGGTATTGGCCAATTTTCACTGTTTCTAACCACAATAAGCCCAAAAAAGTTCGAATTGTGTGGGACGCAGCCTGTATAGTCAAACGGGTTTCCCCTTTGTCACCATTGTTTGAGTTTCTCTTTCGCTTTAGGGAAAGGAAAATTGGTGTATGTGGCGACATTTAAGAAATGTTTCACCAAATAAGGATCACTAAAGAAGATGAAGATGCTCAACGATTTCTTTGGCGGAACAGCGAAATGAATGAGATTGAAGAATATAAGCTAATGGCTATGTCATTCGGAGCCACATGTTCACAATATTGTGCTCAATATGTCAAAAACAAGAACGTAAGAGATCGTATACATCAGTATCCCGCTGCGACGAAGGCGATAGTTCAAAGCCACTATGTGGATGAATATATTGATAGCTTTGAGAGTGAAGAGGAAGCTGTTTAAGTCTCAAAAGATATAATCTACGTTCATGGCCAAGGTGGATTTGAAATCCGCAATTTCCGATCAAATTCTGAATTCGTTATGAGTGAACTTGAAACGCATGCATCGAAGGAAGGAAAATGTGTAGCTATGGCTGATGCAGAAAAGGTTCTAGGGCTTTGGTGGTCCCCAAAGACAGTTGATATTTTTTTTTATATTTGATAAGCAATGGATACATCCAGACATATTAACAGGAATGAAAAAGCCTACCAAGGGAGAAGTCCTGTGCCTATTGATGCAAATCTCTAACCCCTTGGGGCTAATCGCCAACGTACTTATAAATCTTAAAGTATTATTACAATATATATGGAGATCCGACATAGATTAGGACGAAGAAATTAAAGAAGAGCATTTACGATATGGATTAAATGGACTCGCTTGCTGCCTTTAATGAATGAGATCAGAATTCCTCGAACCTATCTGAGAATAGGTAACTGCTTAGAAGCCAACACAATCGAACTGCATGTGTTTTGTGATGCCAGCGAGGAGACCTTTTCTGCGCTTTCGTATCTAAGAGTTGAATGCTGGGGAGAAATCCAATATTGTCTAATATCGTCTAAAACGAAGGTTGCTCCATTACGTTCACAAACAATTCCAAGAATGGAACTAGAAGCCGCACTTTTAGGTTCTCGATTGGCGGCTTCAATAAATTAAATATAACCGATGAAGCTACGAGGCCTCGTTCGACTCTTAAAAGCTTGTCTCAGAATCGGTGGTACACCGGACCAAAATTTCTGAGAAAATCGGAAAAATACGGGCCTCAGAGCGAACTTACAGCCGATTCTAATGCAATCGAAACCGCCGAAATCGAAACCGCAGAGCAATTCCACCACTCAGTCGCCAAGACCCAAGCTGTAATAGATTTCACTAAGTTCTTTCGTTAGAAAATTATATTAAATATATTGTCAAAGGTATACAAATTCATACGGAAGACATTCAAAAATAGAAAAGTCTATATTGAGAGTCCATAGAAAAAGCCGGAAGTTATTTGTTCCAAACGAGTCCAATTAGAACATTTCAACAATTAACTAAGTGCACTCAAAACATCTAATGTAGTTAAACTATCTAGTCCTCTACAAAAGTTAACACCGTACTTGGATGATAATGGAGTTCCGTGTATCCGAGGTCATATCGACGCATCTTGCGATAGAGGTTTTTATACAAAAACACCAATCGTCCTCCCGAGGCATCACCATATTACATACTTAATCGTTGATCATTACCATCGTAAGTTTCATCACCAGTATAATGAAACAATCGTGAACGAAGTAAGACAAAGGTTCTATATTCCTTGGCTAAGGGATCTTTTAAAAAGCGTACAAAGAAGATGCCAGCAATGCTCTAATATGAAAGCAAAGCCACATGTTCCACTGATGGTGATTCAAAGGATTCAAAGCTTTTACAAGGCCCTTTTCTTATGCCGGGATTGACTATTTTGGATCATTGACTGTAGCTGTAGGAAGAAGAAGGGAGAAACGCTGGGGAATGTTGGTAACCCGCTTGACCGTAAAGGCTGTACATATTAAAATTGCACATACGCTTTCAGCCGATTCATGCATACTAGCACTGCAGAGAGTTATTGCGAGAAGAGGTATGCCTATACATATTTTTCGGGGAGCAAGTCTAGAACTTCGTGCGGCAGTTGAACAAATAAATAGACACAAAATAATCAAAGGCGTAGGAGAAGGTAGGCTGAACTGGACGTTCATACCTACCGCCAGCATCCCCTCATATGGGAAGTAGCTGGGAACGTTTGATCCGTTCGGTTAAATGAACTCTAGCAGTAATTATGACATCGAGAAATCCAAGGGATGAAATCTTACTAACTATGATGGCGGAGGTCGAAAATGTGATAAACACCCGTCCGCTAACTTACGTCCAACTTACGGGTGAAGAAGAGGAAGCACTAATTCCTAACCATTTCCTTTTGGGTTCATCAAGTGGACTTAAACCAATAGTAGAGCTAAATGATGACGGTCACATACTCAAACGAAATTGGTTGCTGGTCGAACATTTTGGAAATTCTTTCTGGCGCAGGTGGATAAGAGAGTACCTACCGGATTTGACTTAGAGAACGAAGTGGTACCAGTCAACGACAAACATCTCCGTTGGAAGCATTGTTTTCGTAGTCGATGAAACCATTCCTAAAAATTCCTGGCCAAAAGGAAGAGTAGTTGTTCGGTTGTGAACAACGGGTTACCGATTACTTTTTCCACTTATGCTGTAAATTGTTAAAATCAGTAAAATAAATACTCCGCAACTTTCAAAGTTATAATATTTTGTGTTTTATTCTTTGTTCTGTATGTCATTTTATAGGTTAACAAATTACTGTCTATATTGACAGCAAGAAAAAAATTCCATTTTAGTTGTGGATGGGCGCGTTCAGTATTGTGTTACGTAACGTAATGTTGTTACGTAAACATTCTCCCCCACCGATGAGCGAAGATCATCAAAAAATGTCTACCGGTCCTCATTTTCCTCACTGTAGCTTCTTCATGCGGCTGCCTGTATGCTGAAAACCTTGTCGACGTATATATGTATGTACATAAACATCTCCATTCACATGAAAAGAGAAGATAAGATTAAGTTATTTGCTTACATACAAACATAACGACAAACGAGACAGTACATTACGAGTGGCGTTCAACATATTCTCGGTATCGGGGTGAAGCTGTGGTTGTATATATAAATTGACTTATTTATCAAGTAATACTATTATTTTAGTGCATTCATGTAAAATTTCATATAAATGTGATTATTAATTCGCGTTTTATCTCTAGTTAAACAGAATCATAATGGCAACTGAGACGATGATGGTGAAAATTGAGCATCGCGCTGTAATTAAATTTCTCACTAAGCAAGGAAAACGTCAAAAAACTATTCATGAAGAGATGGTGGCTGTTTACCAGGGTTCCGCACCTTCATTATCAACTGTGCAAAAGTGGTCAAGTGAGTTCAAGAGAGGCAGAGAGACGACCCCCGCTCCGGCGCCCCGGCTACTGCTTGTACGGGAGAAAGCATCAAAGAAGTCGAAAAACTTGTTCTTGAGGATGCCCGAATAAAGGTGAAAATGATGGCAGAGATCACCAAGCTTTCAATTGGTACCATTCACACCATTCTTCATGACCATCTTAACCTTTAAAAAGTCAGTGCAAGGTGGGTGCCACGAATGCTCACAGCGCCTCAGTAAAAAGTGAGAATCGCATGCTGTAGAGAGCTTTTGGAGATGTGTAGTGAGAACGCGGACGGTGTTATGGATCGAATTGTTACTGGGGACGAAACATGGGTCCACCACTATGACCCTGAAAGCAAACAAGAGTCCATGCAGTCGCATAAAAAAGGAACAGACCCCCCGAAGAAGTTCAAAGTCACTCCGTCTGCCGGGAAGCTCATGGCCACAGTTTTTTGGGACTCAAAGGGAATCTTGCTCATTTAATACAAAAAAAAAAGGTGAAACCATAAACGCCACATCCTACGCTTCCACTTTGCATAATTTGCGGGAGGAAATTAAAAAGAAAAGACGGGGTAAACTCGCAGCGGGTGTGTTGCTTCTTCATGACAACGCTCCTGTTCACACGGCGCGAGTTTCCAAGGCTGCTGCGCGAGATTGTGGTTTCGAAGAAATCCAACATCCACCCTATAGTCCAGACCTTGACGCTAGTGGTTATTTCCTGTTTCCGGATTTGAAAAAATGTCTTCGTGGAAAAAGATTTTCGGATGATGAAGAACTCAAGTCGGCAATAAATGGGTATTTTGCAGAGAAAGAGGAAATTAATTTTTTTGCGGGTTTAAAAAAGCTTATCTCAATATGTAACAAATGGATTGATTTTAGGGGAGATTATATTGAAAAATAAAAACAATTTAAATTGAATTCGGATTTTCCTTCATATCGATACCGAAAATATATTAAACACCCCTCGTAGGTACGTATAGTGCATAGCAAACAGACCATCTGCATACATAAACATTAATATTTATTATCTTGCGAATCAATTTGAACATATAAACAAAAATCTGGTTAAACACACAATATTCACCCCAATTTCGCAAGTCGTATCCTACCCCTGTAACATTTTTTATTACAAAGTCATACTTCACCAACCCAAACGTATTTGAATTTTGAAAGAAGTCGTATGCATAGCAAAGCATGCTACTTTCTTTCTTATATATTACTACGGTATATTCGATCGGTCATGTTGTGGTCGTATTTGCTTCGTATTTCACTCGCTTAAAAATTCGGTTACGACTCGATGCAGGATTAAAGGATAATGGGAGGAAAAACATGTAAGTATAATTATTTTTATCAAAGACGCCGTATTTTTCGTATTTGGATTTGCTTATATATATGTATTTTAAGGGATGGCTATGAAGCGCTGATTTCCGCGATGGAAGAAAACATTTTAGAGCACACTTTCCATCAGACTAAATAGTCACGGAACACCTAGTTGTGACGCTATTGCATTTTTGCTATGAAACCTTTTCTATTATAGTAAAGGCGCTGCTAGAGTGATAATCGTAATTTGTGTTCAATCAATCAATGATCCCTGACTCCTGGAATTCGGCACTTTTCCGGCACGGATATCTTTGAGGCGAGGGCTCTCATAGCGATAACGAACTCCAGGTATAACTCATCTAGTTCTATTCGGCGCAGCTCTAGTGACGATAAATTTCGCGAGCAGTAAGCTGGCGTCCAGAAGTCTGGACTTATATATCCTTCAATTCGTCGTAGCTGATGACAGCTGATGCCCACAGTATTGGAAATTTCTATGGCTGTCTCCCTTAATAACCTGCGTACGCCTGAGTAGCGTACACTATCGCTGATAGTGTTGAGAGCATTGTCAAAGCGGTCAAAATTTACATTACTGAAGACGTAGACTAACGGGGCGCCCTTCAAATTCTTAAGCTCAACATGGCTACGATCTCAACGCCTGCGACACTTACGGCAGAATCTTTTGAAGCTGCTTGATGGTCTGCGGACTATCTCACTGCGGATAATTCATTTTGTACTGTGGTTTACCCTTGGCAGTTAGGTGCCTGCGCCTAGTTTGACGTGTGTTTGCCATGTTGATTGCAAAATAATTCCATTCCATTCTCCATTCACCAATGGTTGAGTCGTAATCCTCTGCTATTCAACTGTCGAAATTCTCTGCTAATCAAGTATCGAAATCTTCTGCTATTCAAGTATGGAAATCTTCTGCTATGGAAATATAGATAACGCTTTAATTTTTTTTTTTTTAGTTTTAAATGCATTTTTATTTTCTTAATCACTAACTATTATATACTAACAAAAAATGCTTAAATGCTAGCTTACAATTACTTAACAATCTTATACTAACTTAATGGCCCCACACAGGCACTTTAAGCTACTCTAAATTCGTATATCTATGTCTTTCGACTTTATTTACATTTTATTTATAAATATTTATTTTGTATACTTAAAGCTAAGAAAAAACAATTTGTAAACAAAAAAATTTAGCATATGGACATTATTTTTTTATAAAAACTTAATATCTAACTTAAAATAAACCTTAGCCTACCTAACCTACATACAAAATACACACATACAAACACATAGACATTATACACAATTATATATATATATTGGTATATACAAAGGTATACACCAATAAATGCATATATTTCTTAAGTGCTAACCTAAACCTATGTAAGCTGGCCAACGCTATTCACCGAGCAAATAGATTGGTCAGCTCTGCCTCATTAGTGAGGCTGGTCCATAATTGACGGAAACGACGACGGAACATCTTCTCCATCATTCAACCACCAGAAATGCTGGTGCTGCCGAACGACATCCCTCTTATCGCGATTCCCCACCGCCCTACTGAACCTGAGACGATCCACACTGCCGTGTGCGACGTCTCTGCCGTAGTTGAGTCGCCTGCCCCCAGCTGTCCGCGCGACATGGAAGATTAACGGAACCGCTGATCTATCCTGGATCAACCCTATCTGATCTAGGTAGAGGAATGCGCACATTCTCGTGGTAAAGGTAATTGGGGTAGTAAGCCCCAGATATCAGGTTATTCGTCGAGGTCATTGCTCTTGCAATGTGCCTTCGAGTCAGCTTAATTACGAAGTTGTCCACTCGTATTAGGTTCGCCCTATTGTAAAGGACCTCATTAGGATAAAATTTCTTGTACTCCGACTCTGGTGTTCTGTACAAGCGAAGGGAAGCCCTCTCAAACACCCGAATCTTTTCCATTAAGCTTGCTCGTACATTGAACCACACGGGACAACCAAATACCAGCATGGGCCTGATAAGGGCCATGTAGCAGATTACCTTTACCCTCGCATCGAGTTGGCTGCTATAAAATAGTCTCTTTGTAAGGGCAAAAGCGCCTTTAGCTCTGGCCAGTGCAGCATCTACATTTTTGCCAAAATACAGAAACTGATCTAGCCAGATTCCAAGGTATCTGACTACATTTCGACTGGCAAGCGGATGCCCGTGTTGTCCAATGATCGAGAACTTTCGCCAATTTTTTCTGGTATCCCTAGAGGCTCCAGACAACGGCGTCTAAAGAGAATGGTTTCCGACTTCTGAAAGTTGATTTTCAACTTTCAGTCATCGCAAAATCGTCTTATCGTATCGAAGTCACGCTGCAAGAGAGTATTAATAACCTCGATTTTTGGAAAAATAGTATGGGGAAGTGAACCTATCAAGTCGCTTGTAAAAATGTTGAAAAGAATCGGCGAATTGACCGCGCCATGTTGAAGACCATTTTTAATTTGAAATATTCCAACAGAAGTCACATCACCATTCTTCACGATGAACTGTCTGTTGGTTAGCATATTATAAAGAATGTACAAGAGTGGTTTACTGATCCCCAGCCTAGTCGGCTTAAAGAAAAGACCCTCCAACCATACGGTGTCGAAGGCCTTCTCAAAGTCAACAAGGCAGGCACCAGTACATCATTTTTTGCCTTTATTCCATTGGATATCGGACACCAGTTTAGACGCGGCATGTGAGGTATCATGTCCCGCCTTAAAACCGAATTGATTATCCGGAACTATATGTTTGTCCTCAACCCACCTAGGCAGAGCTCTATTGATTACTTTTTCAAAAACCTTACTGATTTTCGGAAGGAGACTTATCGACCGGAGATTCACCGGATTGGATATATCCTTTCCCTTTTTGGGGATAGGTTGAACCACCGCCGTTTTCCAATGCACTGGATAATGTGCATTATTAAACAGGGTGGTGTAAATGTCAACCGCTTCTAGAGGAAGATGCCAAAGCCCGATGTTCGGAATACCATCGGTCCCCACTGATTTCTTAGCCCTGATTGTGTCGAAGATCTCATGGAGTTCCTCATTCGAAATGAACGGGGGTAGGTCACCCTCTCTGGAAATGACATTATTTGCCATGTTTCCAGAGCCCTCGGATCGCCAGTTCCCTATTTCATTTCGAATGCAGAAGTCGTGCAGCAAGACGCGATTGTCCAGGTCGTAATTAGGGCCAATGATATCAATGTATACTTCCTGGAAAGTCGCCCCTATTGCCTCAACCTTCTCCTGTGGATCCTCGATCACAAAGAAGTTGTCATCATCAGCGGCCTCATTTGGATCAATACCTGCTATTGTCAGTAACCGTTCGTTGTCTGTCGTCCGGTCTATTTTAAGACACTAAAGGTCGTTTTGATTTTTTCTCCCAAATAGTTTATTGATTTGCGGAAACATATTCGGGTTGCTGGTGTTTACAGCCCGAACCTTGTTGTTCCAATATGAGCTTACAGAAATTCTGTAATTTTCTTTTATTAACTTTTGCACATTTTTAATCGACGACTTCAGTGTCCTAATCTCCGGATCTTGTCTGTCAGTTAACTGTCTGTACAAGTTTTTGAGTCTTGTGAGGAGTCTACTTTTCTGTCGGTGCAGTGCGTCAATAGTAGGATTGCGGAACAGGTCTTCGTTAGTCGTACGTCGATACCGCGGTATTGTAGTGTCCATAGTTTGTTTAATTGCCTCGTCCATTTGTTTTAGGTAATTGTCGATCTCCTCGTTTGACAAATTCCTATTGGACGGTGGGTGTAGCGTGTTCGAGGAGAGCGCTCTTTTCTAGGTTGCGGAGAAGCGTGTCTATCGAGTCTTACTGTAGTTGTAAGAATATCTTTTGACAAACTCCTCCAATTCCGCAATTTCGTTGGGAACTGTAATGTCGGTGCTAAAACCGCAATGGTCGCTGTCATACACGAATGTGCGTAGACTGTTTAGCGTTTGTAAGTTCGTACCTGTCAGTCGTATACGTTCGTCGTACAGCAGTAGATCCAAATAAGAGCCGCCTCTAGGAAACGACGGGTTGTTCGTCGCTTTAAGACCGAGTCTGTACATGACATCGTGCTGACCCCACCAATCGAGTTGCAGGTTCCCTCTAGTATTTGGCAAATTATTTCCCCAATCTCTATGTCTAGCGTTGAAATCCCCGCCGATTATAAAATAATTCTCCCCCGATTCCAGCCTCAGAAGTCGAAAAAGCGTGTCGAGCTCCTCAGGTGCATAAAAAGAGTCCAAGTACAGCCGCTTTCCACTGCGGAGCGGTATGTAAATGACGACTGCCTCCAACACCCGGAACCTGCGCAACACTCCCTTGTACACTCTGTGAAATTTTATACCTTCTTTAATGAAGATCTCGACCCCGCCTCCACGTTTGGATCTGGGCCGATTTCTTCTTCTAACAATATAATTATTGTACTCCAGTTTGTGCTTATCGGTTAGCTTGGTTTCACTAGCGAAAAGCACATCCGGAGTTTGGTCTTGTAGCAATTTAAACATCGCGGCTCTTCGTTCGATCCTAATCAGTGAATTAACATTCACCGCGAGGACCTTCAAAGTTTACTCCACCATGTGCGTACCCATTACGACATGTGTTGCGTTAGGCCCGGCAGCAGCGCGTAGATCTGGTCCACCCGCTTGGCCTGTTCTTGTACCTGCTGTTGCAGCTGAGCCAACTGTCCTTAGATTGCGAGCAAGATGGCCAGCATGTTAGGTGCAGCTTCCGTTGTTCTCGGCATTGGCGCCGGAGAAGCAACAGTCGCTTGCTGTACCGTAGCCCCCCTACCTGACGCCATTTGGGCGTAGGAAATTTGAGACGTGACGGCTGGTGTTTGAAACCTAACAGGTGAACGTTTGACCTCCACCTTGTGCTGCCGAGCCAGCCTTGCTTTTTTAATGTCGGCGAACTTAGGACAACCCCGATAGTTTGCGGTGTGTCCCACGTTCCAACATAACACGCACGAGAGCTGCGACCTATCGGATGCTCCGTCAACACCCAGAGCACACTCCTCGGAATTGTGGTTCTTAGCGCACTTCACGCATCGAGGCTGCATTTGGCAGTTCGACGCGGCGTGCCCGAACCTCTGGCAGCGAACGCATTGTATAACGCCATCGCTCCTTTTTAATCTTTCCCAGTGAACCACCTGGTAGTCTAGGACATTGATACTCCTTAGACTATCCAGACGGCTTTCGGTACTGAGTTGCAAACGGCAGACTCCGTTTCTCCCGCCAGGCTCTAGCTGTGGTAAATGGCTTTACCCCTACAAACTCGAGTCCCTCGCACTCTTCTTTGAGCAGTGCCAGGATCTCTTCAGGATGAGAAGACGGTTCCAACCCTTTCAGCAGCTTCGATTGCAGCTTTTCACACTTAGGTGTGAATGAGTAGTGCTCCGTCGTCGTTTCTTTTAGGAGCTCTTTAACTTTCGCGTAGTGCTCCACTGTATTACAGGGGATGTCTCAAATTAGTAATATATATATATAATATATATATTTGACAGTATTGCTTTCAGCATTAGGACCATCCACTAACCATTTGTGAAATTGCTTCGAACTATTCTTTTCATTTATCTATCTTTGTCGATCATTATTATTACTTTTTTTTTGTTTTAACTTTATTTCATTTGAAAACTTATAACTAACAGTTCAAAAAAATATATTTATTAGAAAGAAAAGAAAACAAAACCACAGTTATAACTATAAGATTTCATATAAAATACGAGTAGTTAGGAACATCCGATTGTCCGATGGACAAGAGTTGGATGAGCCATTCAATGAACTAAATACAAAAGTAAGTATCTATTGATGAGGATCAATTATAAAATTTAAAACATTTCTAAAAGCACATACTATATATAGGTTTAAGTCAAAAAAAATAAATAAATACATAAAAGTTGAATTGATAACTCAAACACTACGAAGCTAAGTTAAAAGCATATACATATGTACAAGAGCTCAAACAAAAATATTTAAAAAGATATTAATTTCGTTATGGTTTAAAGAAAATACCAAAATCTTAACAATTTTTAAGAAAGTAGATTTGACTCTCTCGCATCTTAGATTTTCTGGCAGTCTGTTGAATAAGCGAGGTGCAGTTACATTAAAGGAGTGAAAAAAAAAGAGATTTTTTTATAAAAGGTACGGTTAATAAATTCCTACTATCAGTCTCCGACTAGCTCTCAAGCCGACAACATCGAATTACAGCTCATCTGCAAATCGCTCTTGTTTCTTATCAGTGATTTTCCCAATATTCTCAATATTCAGTTATTTTCCTTCCAGGAATTTTTGCTTTCTAAAGTAGTGTGTTTTCAAAAAACAACTGAATAGAGCAAGTACTCTATATAATGGCCACTAGACCACACGCCCTGTCGGGCAGTCGGTATAGTGCGCTTAATATTGACCCCCCTCTTGAACCCAAAAACAAAAAAGAAAACAGCCCATTTCCCCGTCAATTGAATTCAGTGATATTGTCCCCAACAATAGTAGTTCAATTAATCCTAAATTCATCATCATATCTTCGACAAATCCAGAAAAACCCCTATCATCATATAGTGTTTTCTTATTAAAAAAAGCTATAGACAAGCAAAGCACATCGAAAAGCAAAGCACATCATATGAACAGATTACACAGCTCTTTTAATCTTGGTCAATTCGCAAGAGCTTTTCCTATCGAAAAAAACACTCTCTAACATCTGCCAAATCTCCGTGAGTTTACATACTGACCTCAATTCATCCAAAGGGACAGTATACGCGCCCTACCTCATCAATTTGCCCGAAGAGGAAATTGTAGCTGAAATGCAAGGTATTACTGAGGTATACAAATTACAAAAAATTTCTAGATGGCAAAGAACGCGCCACTGGCCTAATACTCCTGACTTTTGGTCTCTTCCGCCCCCCAACCACAGTTAACTTCTGCTGGTATAACAGCAAGGTTCAAGAATATTTCCCAAAACCAATGCGCTGCCGCAACTGTCAGCTACTGGGTCACACAACTAAACGATGCAAGGGGAATCCCTCTTGCGAAAACTGCAACCTTCCCCCCCATGCTCCGAACAAATGCTCACGTGTTTCATGTGCTAACTGTCTAGAGAAACACACCTGCTCTTCAAAACCTTGCAAACGTTTCATGCAAGCGAAAGAAACTCTAAAAATAAAAACAATTAATAAATGCAGCACATTTCTTACTCTTCTGCACTAAAAATTAATACAATGCTCTCGGGCTGCCCAAACCAGGTTGCGACCAATAAAACCTCAATCCAAAACACAACAAGTACCCAAAACTTTTAAAATTCTACAATGGAATACGAAGGGTTACTCAAATAACTTGAATGAATTGAACGTCCTAATAAAAGAACAAGCCCCATCTGTGATATGTATTCAAGAAACCCATTGCCCATTTAACCTCACTCCAAGTATACATAAATCATACAAACGACACTTTTCCAATGAACAGAGATGCAGGCACCTCTGGCTCATTCAAACTATAATAAATTTCGCCACATAATTTTAAGACAGCATCTCAGTAGATCTTCCACTCCTAAAACCGTATTGGTAATCACTGAAAAATTTGGATTTCTTTAGAAAGCAAAGCCTTCTAGATTTCATGCCTCTTTCAAAAACTTTTGAAAAAACTGAAAGAATGGAAATAGGACGGTAATTATTTAGACATGTAGTGGCTCCTTTTTTATGTAAAGGAATAACTACTGCTAGCTTCAGTGATTCAGGAAAAATTCCTTTATTTAAACTAAGATTGAAAATATGGCATAGCACATCAGAAATAAAAAAAGAATTTTGTTTTATAATGTTGCTGGTGAACATATCTTCAGATGATGAATTAGACGATTTTAAGGACATTATAATTGCATGTATTTCAAGTGAAGTAAATTCTTTACAAAAGAAACTGTTGGGATAAAAAGTATCCTCTATTATCATGTTGTAACAGCGACATGAATTGGTATTAAGCGAAAATGCCATCAAATTGTGAGCAATCTTTGAAAAGTAATCATTAAATAAATTTGCAACGTTTGAAGGCTCAGATATAGTCGCATTATTGGCTGCATTAACTTGCATCGAATTTATCTCTTTCCATTTTATTGTCTCAAGACGTGATTCTATATTGACCATTTCGTATAAGCGAAAAGTCGTGAGTGAATTTCGGAATACAAGTTTTCGTATGAATCCGACGTAAATAGAACGAAACGTTGATCTTGTTTTATCAACATTTTCATTGGTTAACATACTCGTAAATACGATATTTATTGGGTCAAGCCAATGACCTAATATGCTGATGGAGCATTACCACCAATGACTTTAGTTTTTAAGTATATATTGTAAGTGATAGAGTAAGCAATTTTCATGTATAAAAGGCGTGAAATAATAAAGAACAAATGTCAGTATTGATTTACAGCAATACCAGATCATCTTTCATTTCCTTACAGGAATATTTTCTACATTAGTGAACAAGTTCAAGTGATTGCTTCACACTTAAATCGAATATCAAGTTTATGTGCTTGATATCAAAATATTCAGAAAAACGTTCTGAACATTTTGGTGACCCCGACGTGATTCATATCAGATCATATCAGTTATATCTTCTGTCATCTAGGAAAAGCAGTCAAGACTAATCAACAGAGCATACGTCCATTATTCCGAAATCAAGTTGACAACATTTGACGAATTTATTGTGGCACAGTTGGCAACTGGCCAAGAAATTCAACGCATTATTACAAATTTCAAAACGGACTCCGCAGACAGGAAAAAGTCAGGACCTACTTTGAAAAGCGTCTCCAGCGCCTGCAAGAGCACTGGAATAGATTCGAACACACAGATTCGAAAATTAAATCATTGCCGAACGTTCCTATCGAATATGACTATTTCGTCAATCGATATTTCTCCAAAATCTCAGCATTAGCTGAAGAGTATAGTTCGAGGTATAGTATATATGTCGATTCCAAGACGGGATACGCTCGACATCGGACATCGATGAACAATCAACCACATCGATCAAACCAGTCGAAGAAAATCCATCAAAAATCATTGGTGTGATAAGGAGACAAAGGGCAATCATGTGCTCCCTCAGAAGGACGAACCCAAGCAGTACTACGAGTTAAAGCGTAGAACAATTGAACAGTTCTGGCAGCAGATAGAATGCCTGAACTACACAATATAGGAATTGACTGTCAACCCTACAGCAGTTGGGTATAGTCAATTAGAATACGAGTACATTACCATGGAAGTAATGGTAGAAGAAAACCTTATTGCCTTAGCAATAAGACTACAAGCACAAAGGGGTGAAAATATCGAAACTTCCCCATCAACAACCGCCATAATTCACAATTCGCTAACCCTACCAAAGGTAACAATCCCAAAATTTTATGGCGACTATTTTAAGTGGAGACAATTATTTGATATGTTCTCCCAAATGGTTGACAAGCAACCAATACCCAGCATACAAAAGATGTGGTATCTCTAAACCCATCTTAGCGGAGAAGCAGAGGCATCTATCACTCACAGAAGATAATTGTAGAACCGTATGGACTATCCTGCAAGACCGTTACAGCAACATTAGGGTGTAACAGCAACATTAGCTGAAACCAGATCAATAACAACAACTTGAGGACTTTCAACTTACGATGACAACGATCTGCATCAAAGTATTGAACGCTTGTGGAGTCTTGATGAAGTTGAACCATCACACAGTCCGTTATCACAATCCGAAAAATTGTGCGAAGCTCATTTTACGCAAAACACCAATAAAAACAGTGACGGGCGCTTTATTGTCAGGCAAGTCCAGGGAAGTAGCAGTAAACATGTTCCTGGCGAGACGTTTGGAGAAAAACAAGGAGGTGAAGGATTAATACATTCAATTTATGAGGGAATGTTCGGTGTTGAACCAAAAGAAAAACGGTTGCTATGAAAAACTGCACTGTTAAAGAAAATCCGTATTAACTGGGAAAATTAAACCACTTCTTTTAACGTTACAAAAATCAATACTTTTAATTCGAATAAAATTGCCTTTTTTATGTACAAATGACATTTGTGTTTTTTTTGTAATTTGGTTAGCGTTTAGCCGCCGAAAACTCCAAGGGGAAATTTTTTGATGCGTGGGTGCGTTTCGTCTTATCAGCTGTGTTGATTTTATTATCAACATTCTCCCCCCATCGCTGAGCGAAGTACTTCATGATCATGCTTCTCCTGGCTTTCCAACCGCTGCTAAATACATGTATGCCTTGGTAAAATAATGTATGTTATGTATGGATGAAGCACATGAAAATAGAAGGAGGATTATTTTATTTGTTTATAAACATCTATTGCACAAAACAAAGTAACGGAAGAACACAGAGAGACCAAAGCGTTATTGACTACTCCTAAGGCTGGCTTTACGTAAGTTCCCGTTTGCGCTGTTGTACTTGGTTTGCTCCATTCATTTCGACGACCCTGAGTGAGAGGTGGTTGGCGCCGGTTGTGGAATGTATTGCTTCCGTCGCTTTGATGACGATGAGGTTTTGCAGCATCTTAGTTGTACTTTGACATTGTACTTGATCGGTTAATATTTTAATTGTGTGTGAATTAAATCGGAAGTAAATTAAAATATTCTGTTTATGATCCAGTGAGATTCAGTTGAGTAAAATTCCTTTTATTGCTTTTGATGTTGGATATTTTCATCTTAGGTTTACTATCGTATTATCATTATTATTATTTTTTTTGAAACGAAGATGTGTTTATGTGTATGAGTGTGTGATTATGAATTGGATCGACAAATTTTGATCGATCGAGAATTAATTGTGCGTTTGCATGCATGTGTGTATGGGTGCGTATGGGTGTGAATTTGCGTGGCTGTGCATGTGCGTAGTTTGTGGATTTGGTGATTGAGTACATTACGTATATCGGTAAGTGGACTGTATTTGGATATGAATGGATTTGAATGAGCTTTGGTTCCACATGGGTTATTTTAGAGTTTTGAGTGAATCTGTCTTTTGATTTGAGTTGTGTTTTGTATGACGATAGTGGTGTGTATTAGGTTTATTATATTTATATAATATATTTTTTTTGTATTGTGCTTAAATTATTTATGAATGCATATTTGAACAAATTTTATTGAATATATACATGTGAATATTATATGATATTATTGTGGGTTGTCGTTGATTGGTAGCGGACATAGTTTTGTAATTGGTCGTCGGAATTCTCCAAGTTGGGTTTTTACCTTTACTACCCGTAAGAGATTGTCGACTCCTGCGTATGTTTCTAGGATGCGGCCTAAGCTCCATTTTGCCGGGGGAAGTCGTTCATCCTTGATAAGCACCAAATCTCCTACCTTAAGTTGGGGCTGAGGTTTCAACCATTTCGGACGCTGTTGTAAACGGCTCAAGTACTCCGTTTGCCACTGCTTCCAGAATATCTGCAAATGCGCCTGAATCGTTTTCCAACGGTCGGTGTAGCTTTGTTTGCCTATGGTCAAATCTGGTTCAGGAACTGTAAATAGGGTCTCACCTATCAGGAAATGTGCGGGTGTCAATGCGTTAAAGTCCTCTGGGTCTTCTGTGAGCGGGCAAAGAGGTCTCGAATTAAGACACGCTTCGACTTGAGCTAAAAGCGTGGCGAGCTCTTCATAAGTAAGTGTCCCATTACCAACAATTCGCTTTAAGTGGAACTTAACACTCTTCACTCCTGCTTCCCACAAACCGCCAAAGTGGGGAGAAGCTGGGGGAATGAAATTCCACTTTGTTCCCTGAGTTGCGAGGACGTTCGCAATGCCTTCCCAGTCCTGTTTTCCGCTTTTCATTTGACGTCGTAGTTCTGCGTCTGCTCCTACGAAGTTGGTGCCACAATCGCTATAAATTTGGGCACATACTCCACGCCGAGCTGCAAATCGTCGAAACGCTGCCAGAAACGCCTGAGTGGTTAAGTCGCTAACTGTTTCAAGGTGTATGGCTTTAGTAGCCAAGCAGACAAATATCGCCAGGTATCCCTTGTGGCACTTGGCTCCTCGACCTTTCCAAGCCCGGATGTTGATAGGCCCTGCATAATCTATACCCGTGTTTGTGAAAGGCCTTGACGCTGTGACTCGAGGGGTTGGCAGCTCTCCCATTAGCTGTTGAGTGGCTTTGGCTCGGAACCTATAGCAGATGGTACAGCTGTTTACGTGTTTTTTGACCGTCCTCTTCAGTTGGAAGATCCAGTATTTCTGTCGTAAGTGTGCCATCATTAGTTGAATACCTCCGTGTAGGGTTATGATGTGTGACTCGCGTATTATTAATGTTGATAGCTTGTGCCTTGAGTCCAATATGATAGGGTGTTGTTGGTCATAGGGTATGTTGGCATTCCTGAGTCTTCCGCCCACACGAATGATGATGTTGCCGTCCTCAAATGAATGTAATGATCCCATACCTCTTGCCTTTGTTATGCCTTCTGGAAACATTTCCCTTTGTGCGATTCGAATCAGAACTGTAGTCGCTTCCTTGAGTTCCGTCGGCGTAAAGGGAATGGTGCTCCGTTTCTTGGGGTCGATTTGTTGGCTTCGGATATAGCGGCAGTACTTGGGGAAATGTTGTTGGAAGTTTTCGAGGAACCTACGACAATACGCAACTATCTTGACCAGTTTTTGGAATTTAGACGCTCTCTCAATCAGCAAACTTATTGGGTTTTTCCATATTTCGCTTCTGTGAACTTGTGTCCGTTTTTGGCCTTCTTCTGTCCAAAAGTCCGTTGGTTGATTTGGAACTTCGAATTTCCAACAACCATGTGGGAAATGCGGTCCATTCCACCATAAGCCCTCAGATATTAGCGCAGAGGGTAGTATTCCTCGGGACGCTAAATCTGCTGGATTCTGCCCGGTTGGGATGTGTCTCCAGATAGATGGGTTCGTCAGTCGCTGAATCTCTCCGACCCGGTTTCCAAAAAATGTTTCCCATCGTGCTGGTGGCGACTTGATCCAATAAAGCGCAATTGTGGAATCTGTCCAAGCGTACAGCTTCTTTTCAGTTAGGTTAAGGATCCCAGCGACGTGATTTAGAATCTTCGCTAAAATGACTGCCCCGCATAACTCCAATCGTGGGATGCTCACTGGCTTAACTGGAGCCACTCTAGTCTTTGAAAGTAGCAGACTCATATGAACCTTACCTTATTCATCCAAAACGCGAATGTAAATCGCCGCTCCAAACGCCTTTTCTTACGCGTCGCAGAATCCATGCAATTCCACGTTTTTGAAACGTCCTTCAGCATGTACCCATCGAGGTAATCGAATATTGTTCACGGCTCTGAGATCTTGAAAAAATGTGTTCCAGTCTTTTAGGATGTCTTCTTCGATTGGTTCATCCCACCTCATTTTCTTAACCCACAGCAGTTGCAAAAAGCACTTCGCTTTTATGATGCAGGGCGAAATCCATCCCATCGGGTCAAAAAGCCTGGCTATGGTTGACAAAATAGATCTTTTCGTTGGCTGCGGATGTTTTAGTGGGGTGAAGCTGTACAAAAAACTATCTACTTTGGGAAGCCAATGAATTCCTAGCATCTTCAGTTGACTTAAACCTTCCGAAGGGAGAGAAAATTTAACCTCACGGTCTTGAGGAGGTATATCTTGCATTAATTCTGACGTGTTGGACGCCCACTTACGTAGATTAAATCCCGCTGTTTCGAGTGTTATTTTTATTTCCTTAATTTTCTCCTCAGCTTCTCGTTTTGTGTCAGCCCCGGAAATTATGTCATCAACGTACGTCTCCTCTAAAATCATCCTTGCCGCTCGTGGGTATTGGAAACGGGCTTTTTCTGCTAACCAATGGAGAGTGCGGATAGCTAAATAAGGAGCAGACGCTGTCCCAAAGGTAATTGTTTTCAGCCGATATGTTTTGAGAACTTCGGATGGATCCTTGCGCCAAAGTACAAGTTGGTAAATGGAATCCCTTTCATTCACCCAGATTTGGCGGTACATTTTTTCGATGTCGGCTGTAAAAGTGTACCTGTACAACCTCCACCTTAGGATGGATTTTGTAGCGTCGGTCCCACCATCAGAGTGTCGTTGAGTGACTTTCCATCCGACGTCTTAAACGAAGCATCAAAAACTACTCTCAATTTAGTTGAAGAACTGCTTTCTTTTATGACCGCGTGATGTGGCAAGAAGTAGTGCGGTGTGCTGTCCAAAACCTGTTCATTCCCAACTTCGGTCATGTGACCCGAGCGTATGTAATCTTCTATGCACTTAGTGTAATCGGTGTGAAGTTGCATGTTTTTGAGTAGACGTCCTTCTAACTGCTTATATCTCCTTAGGGCACCTTCTCGTGAGCGTCCGAGCACGGGACGCACATTTCCTTTGAAGGGAAGGGCAGTTTCACATCGTCCATCTGGCAATCGCTTTATGTTTTTTAAGAAGTGCTCCTCACACGCCATATTTTCTGGAGTTTCTTCACTCAGAAAAGGAGCTTCATCTAACTCCCAGAATTTTTGCAGACTTTCATCGAGGGTGTAAGCTTGGTGAAAACTCTTTACGGGTTGAGACGAAAAGGGTGCACGTCCAAAGAGAATCCATCCGAGTTTGGTTTTTTGTGCCACGGGCAAATTAGCGTTATTGGGCCTGACCAATTCTGGCAAAAGTATGTCAGCTAACACTTCGCTGCCCAACAACAGATCAATCTTAGCTGGCTTAAAGAAGGACGGGTCGGCTAAGCACAAGCCATCGAGGTGCCTCCAATCGACAACCGGAAGGCTCCGGGTCGGGATATGCCCAGACAGTGCCTTGTATACAAATGCTTGTGTGGAGATTTTGAAGGCTGATTGGTGAGAACCGATCGTGATGTTAATAACCTTCTTACATGTGCCACTGCTGACCAAACCTAACCCGGAAACCTCGACATAAGTTGATTTGTGTCTAGAATTTAAAAGTTGAAATGCTGATTCTGTTATAAACGAAGCCTCTGATCCTGAATCCAGCAATGCGCGTAGTGAAATAACCTTTCCTGACGATCCGCTCACCTTCACCATAGCTGTGGCCAGCATAACTTGGGTAGACGCCTGTGGCACAGAATGATATGTGTTGATGGACTTGCTGCAACAGGGTGTTTCTTGTTTCGATCGTTGCTCGTTCAGAGTATCACGTTGAATTGCTGAAGGCTGTTCCAGAATCGGAGGCTTGAAACTAGGAGCATTGGGATTTATTACTGAGTTAAGAAAGTTGTTGTTATTCGATACTAGTTGCGATTGATGATTTACTGGTAATGTGGTGTTATGTGTCAAATTATGTAAAAGCGAGTGGTGTGGTTGTTGGCAGTAATGGCATCTATGAGTGCTTGGACAGTTATCAGAAAAATGGCTGTATGCCAGACAGTTTCTACACAAACCGAGTCTACCTATGCTTTGACAGCGATCGAATATGCTCATTTTTAGAAACTTATTGCATTTTCGAATAGAATGTGCACCTTTGTTGCATAGCCTACATGAGTATTTGGACGAACTGGCCTGTGAGTGAAAAGATCTGCGCTGGGATACCTTTTTCGATTGTTCTGCTAATATTTTACCATTCTGGCAGCTCACTGCTTCTAAAGTACGGAATCTTGTTTCAAGAAACTGCTTGAATTCTTTAAATGTTGGCAATTCCTTAGTATTTTCCTTAGAACCCAGTTTCTCCTCCCAAAGCTGCTGTGTTTTTAAAGGTAGTTTTTGAAGTAGCACGTATACTAACACCGCGTCCCAGTGTTGGACTGGTACTTTCAAACTATCCAAGCTGTGGACTATTTCGGTTGACACGTCTAATAGCTCCTTGATTGCTTCAGACCATTCTTGGGTTATGGACGGTTGATTGAAGAAACACTTCAGTTGGGTGTTGACAAGAAACCGTTGGTGATCATATCTGTCCTGTAAAATAGCCCACGCCTTTAGATAATTACCATTAGCAATGGGTAAATGGGACAAAATCGGCTTCACCTGACACACTAGATTTTAAGTAATGTAACCTTTGAATTTCAGACAAAGACACGTTATGATGGACCAGAGAAGTGAATAGATCTCGAAAACCCCGCCAAGATTCATAACTACCGGAGAAAACGGGCACAGGAATGTTTTTCAAACGAACATCTGCATTGTGAGATGCTATTGTTGTATTTAAATTGGTTTCGGTGACGTCGTCCTTGGTCTCCTTTGTTTTTACTTTGTCCATGGCATCGAGAAGATTAGCTCGGTACTCAAAATATAATTCCCTAATTTGCTCAAAGACCTCCTCTATTTCTAAACATTTGTCCTCCTCACCATCAGAAAAACCTCCTATGCTCACTTCATACACACTTTCTGCGGATTCCATCGTTTTTTCCAGCATTGACAAACGACCTGATAAATAATTTGTCGTTCTAGTACTGGATCCTCTTTTGCCGAAATTGGATACATCTTTCTCCATTTGCGTGAGTACCCTACTTAGCTTATTTGGCTTCATGTTTTATATGTATATTATATGCCTCTTTTTGTTTTAGATAAAACGAATAGTACAAATTATGTACTTACGTGAGAATATTTCCGATGAGGCCACATACACAGCACACAACTTTCAGCTCTACGTCCTAGTTCCAGAAATTAGCTCGCCTTCAGCTGCAGTCCAGATTGAGTTGTGCAATTTATTTCTTCCAACGACTTAAGCAAAATTAATTCGCAAAAAACTACTGTAGTTAATGTTTGTAGTGTAACGTAGTTTAATTTAAATTTAGGATGGGACAATGAAATCCGGCTCGAACTGGACCAAATGTTCGGTGTTGAACCAAAATAAAAACGGTTGTATGAAAAACTGCACTGTTAAAGAAAATCCGTATTAACTGGGAAAATTAAACCACTTCTTTTAACGTTACAAAAATCAATACTTTTAATTCGAATAAAATTGCCTTTTTTATGTACAAATGACATTTGTGTTTAGCCGCCGAAAACTCCAAGTTTTTGGAAAGGAAATTTGTTGATGCGTGGGTGCGTTTCGTCTTATCAGCTGTGTTGATTTTATTATCAACAGGGAATATGAAGAATTGGCTCACATGACAGAAATCGACTTCAATGACATGGTCGCACCAAACTATGTAATTCCTCATCATTGCGTATTCAAGGCTGATAGCAGTATCACTAAACTTCGAGTAGTGTTTGATGCTTCCTGCAAAACATCATCCGGAAAATCATTAAACGACATCATGTCCAAGGAGAATTATTTTCAATGTTACTTCGATTCCGATTACGGCGATATGTCTTTTGCACAGATATTCAAAAAATGTATCGGGAAATAGTCACTCATCCAGATGATAGAAGATACCAAACGATCGTATGGAGTACAGATCCAAAGGAATCTTTACGCCACTATCAATTAAATATGGTGACTTACGGCACAAGAGCTGCACCATATTCAGCCACGAAGTGTTTGCAGCAACTAGCAAAGGACAATAGCGACATGTTTGCATTAGGTGCTCATGCGCTAAACAATGATTTTACTGGAGGAATAGCTAAACAATGGTGACTGCCTAACTGGAAATGACAGTGTATCAAGAGCATTAGAAATGCAAAACCAACTCACAAGCATCATAAAGAGTGCAGGATTTAAACTTCGTAAATGGTGTGCCAATAAGAAAATCGATCTCGACTTCAAAAACGAGAATAATGCATCGATCAAGGCATTGGGACTTACATGGCAACCAAAGGATGATACATTTTGTATTAAAACCAATTTAAGGGCGACAAGTAGAATAACAGAACGGATTGTCACTTCAAATCTTGCCAAATTGTTCGATCCATTGGGCGTGATGGCACCTGTAGTGGTTACAGCAAAAATATTCGTCCAAGAGTTATGGTTATTGCAGTTATCATGGGATGAAGCACTCCACTTAAGAAACAAACCTGGCCAAGACTGGAATTGTGCGCTCAGTTCTAGCCGCTCAGTTAACAGCCCGAATTAAAATGGATTTGAAGCTCATGAACACACCATCATTCTTATGGACTGATTCAGAAATTATCCTCGCATGGATCAACTCCCATTCTACATCGTTTCAAACGGTTGTGGCCAATAGAGTTGCTGTTATACAGGGACTTACACTTCCTGAGCAATGGCGACATGTATCGTCAAAACACAATCCAGCGGATGTAATATCAAGGGACCTTCAACCAGCTAAGTTACCATCATGCACACTTTGGCTTTATGGTCCGCTTTTTTTATCTGGCCATCAAGATATGTGGCCAGGAAAATACATCAAAGAGCTCTCAATTCCAGAAGACACTTACAGTTCTAACGAGGAAATGATCTATAATATTAACCACCATAATTCGTTCAAGACTGTTTAAAGGATAACTGGATACATCCTACGGTTTTGCAATCATTCCAGATGCATCAAGGCCCAGCGACAAAATCATATACTATTAACGCCAAGGGAGTTAGAAGATACACTCGTCGTCATAGTTTGAGCAATGCAGGCCTTTGATTTCAAGGAAGAGCTCAGAGACCTGCAGACCTACAAGGAATCAAGGCAGAAGAGCAACTTCAATAGCCTCGCTCCATTCTTGGATGATAAGGAAATTATTCGAGTTGGAGGCCGAATAGAGGCTGGAACAATGCCATTTGACACCAAGCATCCAATGCTTCTTTCATACAATAATCCACTGGTAAAACTATTGATGCAAGAAATCCACGCAAAGCATAACCACTGTGGTTCCCAAACATTACTAGCACATATGAGACAACGATTTTGGCCAATCAAAGGCAAGTAAATGGCACGGTCAATAGTACACCACTGCATGAAATGCAGCAGAGCTAGACCGCAGTTACTTCAACCAGTTATGGGGAATTTACCGCCACCAAGAATAACATGAGCTAGGCCCTTTATAAATGCAGGAGTCGATTACTGCGGACTATTTTGGATACATTACAAAATTCGCGGTATCCTACACAAGCTTTGGAACCATATCGGAGATTTCAATCCCAGATCACCACAAGTCATTGTTCCAAGAATTCAATGCTTCGCATTACGATACCCAACTTAAAAATTTAACAGACCTACAAAGGATTATCTTACAACAAGGAGTTCTTAACCTACCCCATAAAATTCAAGTTAGCAGTCATCACAACTTCGCAATTGGATACCTGGCCCTCACATTGACAATAATATTAATCATCTACATAATCTGGAAACATAAAACAGCAAGACCAGCAGTTATCACGAAGACACCACAGCCAACACTCCACCCAACACAATCAAATTCGGACTTCGTTGTCACCATTGCTTAGTTGGTTGAAAAGCCATTCAACGCGGGGGAGAATGTTCAGTTCAATTACCCATGAGCTGACGATGCGCACATAGCTGGATATTAGTCAAGGTAATACAGCTACTTCATATCAACTGCATTGGGTCAAGCCAACGACCTAATATGCTGATGGTGCATTACCGCCAATGACTTTAGTTTTTAAGTATTTATTTATTGTAAGTGATAGAGTAAGCAATTTTCATGTATAAAAGGCGTGAAATAATAAGTATTGATTTACAGCAATACCAGATCATCTTTCATTTCCTTAAAGGAATATCTTCTACATTAGTGAACAAGTTCAAGTGATTGCTTCACACTTAAATGCAATATCAAGTTTATGTGCTTGATATCAAAACATTCAGAAAAACGCTTCTGAAAACCCATGAACATATGAATACGACGTTCATGGTGAGGACTTTCATCCTATCGCCAATGTAAAAAGACACTATGGATCCATATAATTCAGATCTCTTAAAACTAAACGAAGACAATTGTCAATTCTTTACACACGATATAAAAAGTAAAAAAGTTTTCAAAGCTTCTCTGTATTGATTAGGTCCAATCGACAATGTCTTTTTGCCTGTTGACATTGGCGTGGGCAGGAAGATTGTCCGAAAGGGAGGGAACGCTTTTTATTGAAGTGGGAAGAAAAAGGGGTACTTCCACCGAAAATCCATTTCTAAAGTGGATTTTCGGGTGAAGCACGTCGGTTTTTTCCATATCGTTCCATTTCTGATATATTTTTTCATTTTAGTTTTGATCGTTGATGAGGAAGGTAGTGTGAAGAATAGGAAAGAATGCTCCGATTCAAGTGTTCCACTTGTCAAAAAGTCTTTCAACCCCATGAAAATGTGAACACGACGTTCAGGGTGAGGACTTATATCCCGTCGCCAATGTAAACAGGCACTTTACTTGACATATGGGTGGTGAGGTGGATCGGAAATGCATCCCCTCTGAGGTTTTGAGGAAAGCGTTACGCTCCTCTGTTTTCACTCTTATTGCACATTTCATCTTTCAAATTTATGCGTATATGGTAGCAAAGGGGTATCATATCGCATCACCATTATGAGTACTTTAATTGTTGTAAAGTAAATGTTGCCTAAGATTAATAAATTAATGTGTCAAAATTTATTGAATATCGTAAGTGATTTTTCTTGTTTAAAATTTAGCATTTTGATTTTGTCATACTTTTTTAGGAAGAATATATGATTAAGCCCAACTTTTTATGTTAACATTGAAGCGTGTACCTAGTATTTCCAAACAAAACACGAGACAGCTCATTTCACCTCAAGTCAGTAGTTTTCAAGGTACCACCCAACTTATTGAAAAAGGGAAGATATTACATTAAAAATTGTTCAATCGTCCACACCCATATCGTTAAATTTGGGCCATAAAAAGTTAGTTATCATGGTACAATAGCGTTCTTTCAAAAGAGAAAATCGGGAGAGTAATTTGAGTGTAATTCGATTTCTCGTGAATTTCTGGGGTTTTTATCGTTCCAAATGCCAAAATGTTGCTTATTTACGTGTCCACTGAGATGAAAATGGGCCGCGTTACTTAAATTGCGGTTGCTGGTGCATCCAAACAGCAAATGTGCGGCTCTGAAAATGGTTTCTAATTTTCAATTTCTAAGTTAACTGCATTTTGTAAAATTGCATAATCAAATATTTTGTTAAAATTCAACATAATGTGGATTTTGAGAGGTTTAATTCCTGCCAACGACGACGAGTTCACCTGCTTGGGCTCTTGGACACATTTTCACGTACGGTAGCAATGCTCTCGACTGAACGTCCTACACCAATACTTTCTGATGATTTCATATCAATTTGTTCACCAAATTCAAGATTATACATTCTGTTGCTCGATTATTACCCCCAAAAAAGCATGCAATGCCCGATATGAATTTTTTTTAAACTGCCCTTTTCATTATCGGCTTTGATATTTTAACACGTTTCACCACCCAATATCTATCCATAATTAAAATTGTTAATAAGCGGGTTCAAAATCTTAGGGACTGAATTTTCAGTCAAATCCTGCAAATGTAATTGACATTTCCATATGTTGTTGATAAATTTATTAGTAACTAATTCAACTTATTAAAAAAAATATTATCAAATGGGTGAGATATTATGTAAATAAAATTATATGAATGCGAGTACTTGTCCCTCGAAAGTATAACTATTTACAACTCGCGTGGCTGAAAGAAAGATTTCTTCGCTTTAAATATATCCACACATATATATATATATATCGACGCAGCCAAACCTAAATATCCAATAAAATTGTACTTGCTTGTGCAGTATTACGCTACTACATTCACATATTTGTAAGATGAGCCTGAAAGTGTGGAAGTGCAAGCAGAGATGGAAAACGCAATGTGAGAAAACGAAACTTTTTGCTTAATATTTCTTTGGTTTTTATTAATTTTTTCAAGAAATGCATTTAACTTGACTTATTAAAATTATAAAAGCAACAAAAAAAAATAATATACAGAACCATTAATTGCGTGATTTCCTCCGGTTCAATACTCAATGCAATTCTTCCAATTCATTATTCCCTCCCCAAAATTTACGTTATACAACATTTTAATTTTTACGAAGGAAAAAAAATTATCAAACAAATAGTGAAGTAAAGGGTTTAAGGTTTTTTTTTCAACTAGTGCTTATTTCGTGAATGGTAATACTTAGCTCATGTCTGATTTAACAGATAATTAGTTTTATCCTTCCGGTTAATAATGGAAAATGATTTCATTCAAATGGCTGCCTCGGCTGGCCATGCAGTAGCCCACACAATCGGTCCAATTTTTAAGCACATTATCGATTGTGTGCAGCTGTATTTCACCAATGGCTTCACAAATATTGCCCTTTAAAGCATCAATTGTCTCTGGCTTGCCGGCTTAACACTTATCTTTTACGGCACCCCACAAATAATAGTCCAACGGTGTCAAATCGCAGCTCCGAGGTGGCCAAACGACATCAGCTCTGCGGCTGATAATGCGATCTTCAAAAACAGGGCGCAAAACATCGAGTGTAGCTTCGGCTGTGTGGCACGTAGCGCCGTCCTGTTGAAACCAAATGTTGCCAATATCCTCCTCTTCAATTTTTGTGAACAAAAATTCGTTCAACATGGCCCTATAATGATCGCCATTGACTGTAACGGCCACTCCTTGCTCATTTTCGAAGAAAAATGGCCCAATTATGCCTCTGGACCAAAATCCGCACCAAACAGTGACTCGTTTTGGGCGTATCGGCTTTTTCCATGTATGCGTGCGGGTTTTCTGTGCCCCAAATGCGACAATTTTGCTTGTTTACATACCCGCCAAGATCAAAATGAGCTTCATCTGAAAAGATGATTTTTTTGGCAAAATCGGCATCTTCTCTAAGTCGATCGCAGGCCCACTTAGCGAAGCGAAAACGCATTGGATGGTCAGTTGGCTTCAACTCCTGAACCAATTGGACTTTGTATGGCATCATACCAAGGACTTTATGCAAAATTCGTCTCAATGATGTCTCCGAAATGTTCAATTGTTGAGAACGACAGTGAATTGATGTTGATGCCGCTTCACGCACACTTTCTGCCACAGCAGCAATATTCTCGGGTGTACGCACTGTTTTTGGCTTTTCACGGTTTGGTTTATCGATGAGGATGCCAGTTTCTTTCACTTTTTTCACAAGACAACGAACATACGGAGCTGACGGTGCTTCTCTTCTTCCAAAATTCGTACGCAATTTTCGCACACATTCTGCAACATTACCATGATTTTCAAAGTAATGTTGCAATATTTCCCAGCGTTGCTCAAGCGTATACACAACCATATTCGTTCAGCGGAAGGATAAAACTAATTATCTGTCAAATCAGACATGAGCTAAGTGTTACCATTCACGAAATAAGCACTAGTTGAAAAAAAAACGTTAGATGGCGGACACTTTATATTTGGAAAGGAAGAAATGATGTCGTTTTTGACATCTTTTGTTATTCGTTTCAGTTTATCAAATAGTTTCTCTTTAGTCGAATAGATAAGTGTATGTCGTGAATGCGAAAAAATATTTTTCGAGGAGATTTCCACTAAGTTGATTGTACTAAAGTTAATAATTATTTGATTTCTAAATATATTTAATGGTTGTTTTGCGCGTTTCAATTTCTCGGTGAACTTTGGTGAACTTTGAGCTGAGTGTTGTGAGCAACTCGAAGTCTTGTTAATTTGTTGGCAAGACAGTGCATCAGCGACAACGTTTTTATGTCCTGGTTTGTATACTCGTCATAAACGTCGAAAGACATAATTTTTAAATATTGTATTATGTTTAAGATAATTTTAAATTATTTAAGCTAATTTTTAACCGTTTTTTTGTCTAGCATGTTTTAGTAAATTAAGTAACATAAATAAAAATGCATATAAACTGACTGGTAACTATACTATTTTAGCGCCATATTCTCCTATGAAGTGTTTCTATTTTTAACATTGTGTTTGGATTTTTATCCGGAATCGAGAAAATAAGTGACTGATGATTGTGTAAATTGTTAGATCTGCTATACCGTACAGGTAATATCTTAATTTTTGAAGTGACCAACGATCGCGAGAAGTTCCTTTTTATTAGTTGTTTTTTATTACGTCCACGTGATCCGGATCAGATCAATGGCATAATAAAAACAGCCTGGATCATCAATAACTTTAGTTTCGTGTTGTGGTAACACACTGACATTACTTCTGTCAATCGGTTGACATTTCAAATAATAAACAAATAAAAATGGAAGCTGCTGCTGAGGTATATTATCTCTGGTCCATTTATTTATTTGAAATAATTAATTCTAACTTGTTTTCAGATCGTTACAAATCAACCGAACAGTTTCATGCTACACTAAAAAGAGGGTTACCGAAAACTTCACCAGATATTGAGATATACATATTCTTGTGGTATATTTCTAATATAAATGCATTTCGGGAAGTTGAATCTATTTGGTATTTGCATTTCCACTGCTTAGAATGTTGTTAAGAAGGTAACCTATTGGATAATATCCATAGGCCATGAATACGTTAAATGACCAAATGCAAATTAAATTTTCAATAATTCCAATTTGTTCGAACTGAAAACGAAAATACCAGGAATCTTGGGGTGTATTGACGGCTTGCACATTAGAATTAAAGCCCCCACTACCAACAAAGAGAGTTATTACAATAGAAAGCGATTCTATAGTATCTCAATATTTAATTTCAATTAAATAATTTCAAAAGCAAATTTATTGATATTGTAAAATGTTTGTGTGGGTACAAATGATAGAACTTATTCTTTTCAATACAAATCCCTTTATTCAGTACAGTTACAATTCACTATTTAATTGTTTCTCTCAATACAATCCAATTTCTCAACCGCTTATACTTTTCTTATCTTTTACTTAAACCACTTAATCACTTCTTCTAATTAACACTTCAAATTCAACTGATGAACTAACTTGCATACCTTGGGGATGCTGGTATTTATACTCGAATGACATACTTCGAGAACAATACTCGCCATCCAGCGTCCCATACAATTTCCAATTTGCTAGAAAATTCGATTCCACTCTCCAGTCATCAATGGTCGAGACTTTGTTATTCAAGTATCGAAATCTTGTGGTCTTCGAGTATCGACATCTTCTGCTCTGTAAATCTTGATGTCGCTGCTCACATTTAAGTGGTTATCACATTGCTCCCTCCCTACAGTTGTTCGTCCCGAACAACTTCGTCATTCAGCTTCCCGTTGAAATGACACATTCTATCCAAATGGACCACTTTAAATTTTCCTCGATCCCCACGCTGGATCCGGTAGACAACGTCATTAATGCGGGTTATCACCTTGTATGGACCTTCCCAGTCCTGTTGCAATTTTGGTGATTTGCCTTTCTTACGCTGAGGATTAAACAGCCAAACCAGATCTTCGACGTTGAAACCGGAAGATTTCGCCTTGATATCGTACCTAGTTTTCATGCGGCTGTTTGCTAGCTTCATCTTTTCTCTGGTGTCTTCATGCAATTTACGAATCCTGCTGCGTAAGTCATTCACGTACTCGTTCACCTCTTTGGGCTCCGTCGGTGGGGATCCGAATTTTGCTTCACTTGGCAACCGAATTGTTTGACCAAATAAGATCCCGGATGGTGTGTGCCCTGTGTGCCATTAAGAAGAGGGGTATGTGTCGATCCCAATCCCGCTGGCAGTTGCTGACAACCTTAGATAGATGCTCATTCAAGGTCCGATTGAATCGCTCGACCATTCCATCAGATTGAGGGTGTAGTGGCGTTGTCCTTGTCTTTCTTATTCCCAAATATTGGCATATTTCCTGGAAGACTTTTGATTCAAAGTTTCGCCCTTGATCAGAGTGCAGCTCCATTGGGACCCCAAATCTGCTCACCCAGTTGTTGACTATCTGTTCGGCTACGGTCTTAGCCTCTTGATTTGAGATGGCAAACACTTCTGGCCACTTACTGAAGTAATCCATGACTACGTGAGTATTTCGGTTTCCATTAAAGGTTTCGGGAAACGGCCCAGCGATGTCGATGGCTATTCGTTCGAAAGGTGCTCCGACATTGTATTGTTGCATTTGTCCATGTGGCTTTACTTTTGGACCCTTGGTAGCCGCACATCTTATGCACTTTTTGCACCAATTCTCTACATCTTGTTTAGCGCTTAGTCAATAGAAACGTTCCCTTACCTTTTCCAACGTCGTGTTTATTCCCAAATGGCCTCCTGAGATTCCGTCATGTATTTCATGGAGTACTTGGTTGACTCTGGACCGTGGCACAATTAGCTGCATACGAGATGTTGTCCCATCTGCACTTTCCCATTTTCTCTTCAGCAATCCATCTAGCAAAAGGCGAGTCCCACTGTGCCCAGTATGCCTTCAGAGTTTGGCTCCGATCTGATATCTGCTGCCAGCTTGGTCTTTCCTCGTGTTCCTTCCAGGCCAATATTGGTTCGATGTCATTGTCTGCCTGTTGGGAGGAACGGATTTCGTTTATACTCCAACCCACTATTGGCTCAGTCCTGATCGTTTGGATAGTTGCCTGTTCTTTCGCTTCTTTACCACTGACTACTTTTGCTGGGAGGCTTTCATTGCATTGTTTTACCTGTGAGACTGGGATAATTACCCTGGAGTCGACTCCTGCTACAGACTTCTGCCCCGCGAAGTAAGCATTTCCTAACTGATGGCTTCTGGAAATTTTACCGGTTTCTTGGTAGCCGTTTTTGCCTGTTTTTCTTTCCATTTGCCTGGAACCCCAGTGCAGGTAGTCTTTTCGTCGCACCGGTTCTTTACACTGCCTTTGAAGGTGTCCTATTTTATTGCAATTCCAGCAGCGCATTATCCGTCTATCACGTCGAGTATCTCGTTCCTCGGCACTAATTCTTGCGCAGGAGCATTCACCAGATTCTATTTCCCTGACGAAATGCATTCCTTTGGAAGCCTGATTGGATGCTTCCATCGCCAGAGCGAAGGCAAGTACTTCAGCAAGGGTTCTTTTCCCGGCCATCCTTACTGCTGATTGTACGAGTAGCTTCAAATCTGCAATTCCCCTGATGAATGCGTCCTTTGCCATTTCGTCGATTATTTCTTGGCCTGCGGTGGGATATGACAAATGTGCCAGTCTACTCACGTCTGCTTGGAGCTGTTGCAGTGTTTCTCCTCGTTGCTGCATACGGCCTTACAATTGAACCTTGTAAACTTCCCGAATGTGGCTATCCCCAAATCATTTTTCGATAGCCTGCACTAAAGCCATATAGTCTCTATTCTTTTCCATATCGATTGTTTGTAACAATTCTGCCGCAGGACCGCGTAAGGCCATTGCTAGGGCAAATCACTTTTCCTCATTGTCCCAGTCGTTTGCACAGGCAGCCATTTCAAACTGTTTCTTATAAGTAGACCATGAGGTCTGGCCATCGAATGAGGAAGGCTTCAAATCTTTTCTCCTTGCACCGCTTAAAGAACATTCCCGCAGTTTCTGTTTTCGCACTGTGTCGAGCTCTTTTGCCAGTTGCTCATCTTTGCTGTCTATTTTTTCGAATTTTTCGCCAACATTCTTCTCTATTCTTTCAAATTTGTTATCTATTTCTTCGAACTTTTGGTGTAGAACGTTATTTTGTTCTTCCAGTTTTTGTGCTAGACTATTCTTTTGTTCGTCGAATTTTTGTTCAATGCTGCTCTTCTGCTCGTCTAGATTTTTCTTTTGTTCATCCAGCTTTTGTTCCAGACTGTTCTTCTGTTCTGCCAGATTTTTCTTTTGTTGGTCGAGACTGTTCTTCTGTTCGTCCATTTTTAACAAGAGGAGTTGCATCATCGCAGCCATGTCATTGGCGGTACTTGTCTGTTCATCCTCGTCAACATCAAAGCAATATGCATCAGGATCATGTCCCTCGTTGTTCAAAGCCTCCTGAAGTCGGAGCACGAGGTCACTTTTTCCTCCACTGGTGCTGAGGCTTCTCTTGTTCAACTCGGATTTGAGATGGACGAGGGTCAACTGCAATAGTTTTCGACCCATTTTAGGTTTTTCAAATAGTCAGAAAACATTTTTTTTTTACACACAATAAGTCCTATCCCACTTCTGACACCAGTGTAAAATGTTTGTGTGGGTATAAATGATAGAACTTATTCTTTGCAATACAAATCCCTTTATTCAGTACAGTTACAATTCACTATTTAATTGTTTCTCTCAATACAATCTAATTTCTCAACCGCTTATACTTTTCTTATCTTTTACTTAAACCACTTAATCACTTCTTCTAATTAACACTTCAAATTTAACTGATGAACTGACTTGCATACCTTGGGGATGCTGGTATTTATACTCGAATGACATATTTCGAGAACAATCCTCGCCATCCAGCGTCTCATACAATTTCCAATTTGATAGAAAATTCGATTCCACTCTCCAGTCATCAATGGTCGAGACTTTGTTATTCAAGTATCGAAATCTTGTGGTCTTCGAGTATCGACATCTTCTGCTCTGTAAATCTAGATGTCGCTGCCCACATTTAAGTGGTTATCACAATATCTTTTGTGGTGAACCGGGGAGTTTGCATGACAGTCGCATTCTACGAAGAACCGAGCTTTATCAAAAAGCTTCTGAAGACATGAATCAGCTATTCCCATATACATAACATCTTCTTACTCGGAGATTCAGCGTATCCGGCTCTCGACTGGCTTGTTCCACCGTTTAAGGATAATGGAACGCAGACAAGTATTCAACGTCAGTTTAATAGACTTCATGTTAAAGGTCGAGTCACTGTAGAACATGCATTTTGCCTTTTGAAAACTCGTTTTCGAAGGCTGATGCATTTTACTGAGCAGAGGAACATAAACATGGCTATAAATTTAGTGGTGTGTACATGCGTATTACATAATATGTGCATTGATAACAACGACGAAATTTATTACGTAGATCCTGAAAATGTTCTTACACCTGATGCAAACAACGGTGCAATTAGCAGTTCTAGAAGACAAGTTTTAGTAGATTACTTGATAAGTAAAAACATAATTGTTTAATTCATCTTTTTATTTATTAATAAATATTAATTCAAACTAAAAATATATTTAATCTTTTAAAATATGTACATCTATCACAAAAAAAAAACAAAACGCAGTCCACAAATACAAACATACAAGAAACTAAAAAATAAATAAATTCATATTTACATATATACACAAACTAAAAAGTAAAACAAATTCATACATACATATATACACAAACTTAAGAGTAAAACAATTCAATTCATTTTAAACAAAAAAATTAACTAAATCATATTTGATATTGGTATTCATAAATAATAAAAAAAATTATTTCTTAAAAAGTTCTTTGACTATTCGCACTTTTTCCTCGAACTCTTTTCTTCTAAAAGCTCGAGCTTTCTCCTAGCATATTTCGCAATAATTTTTTATTTTTTGCTATTTCCAGTCTTTTCTTTATCTCCTCTCTTAAAATAACAGTTTGTGGACAATCTCTTTCTACCCCGAATTGATGTGGCTTGGCGAGCAGGAGATGCAGTCGGGTATAATTGATCGAGACCTGTAAAAACATAATCTGTCATGATATAATTCACATACTTCGAAGCGAATACTTACTTTTGCTACTGCACGGGTCTTTAGACATGGGTAATGCCTCAACTTGCCTTCCCGACGTATTTAGTGTGTGGCTATTGCAGATCTCCGGATTTGATCCAAAGATCTCTTCCATCTCCTCCTCAAAAGGTGCTTTGCCGGCAGACTCACCTGTTCTTTTCATTTTATTCCTACTGTCCTTATATGCCCGGAGTAAATTTTTTATTTTGATATTGAGCATATCCACGGTCGTTGGTTGAGTCTGGAAATTAGAAGAAAACTGTAAAAATATGTACATAAATTGTATATTATGTACAAACTAAAACGTTCTGCGCCAGCAAGTCTCCCAAGGCATTTGTCATTGCATATATTCTCTTCCTGCAATGACCAAATTCTTCTTTCCTGCTATCGTACGCCGCCAGGGAAGCCTTGGTCTCGGCTGCAGTCCAATTTCTCCTTAAACTACACACTCTTTAGTTAAGAATTATTATTATTTTGAATACGTATAGTACCTCTTTTTCACATTTAAATCCATTTTGCTCAACTATTCAAGTAGATTTGAAGTTTACAGGTAGAGTTTCCATGCCAACAGAGTTTTGTTTCCAAAACAAAAATGTGTGTACGTTTTTTCACGATGGTGATTATAATTTTCATTGTCATACACCAAACTATGACGCAATTTATACATACCTAGTATATATTAAAATTTAATCACAATTTTTATGTTTTTATGAGTAGAAACTACTTTATTCATGAAATAAAAGTAGGTATTAACTTCTTGTTAAAAAAATAACACTCCGTATATTTATCAGGCAATGCCGTAAGTTTTAAATTTTTTGCAGTCATGCCAACCTATAAATAGAAAAGGAATTGAAATCTAGTGGAGAATGGCATGAACTAATTTTCGGATCACGAAATTGATCCTGATAGCTATCTGGATCTTGTGTTGTTGCTACAATTCGTGCACAACAATGATCGATATGGACCATCCATGCATAATAAAAAACACCTATTATTGCTGTAGCTGTGTTCAGTTTGACTAAAAGTTCTAGATAAAAAAGAAATGGGTTTCTTATTCAGAGAGAGTACAGCTCCTATTGCAAAGTTACTGGTATCTGTCGTTAGTTCAAAAGGCTTGTTAAAGTTTGGTTGAAATAATTCAGTTTGCGCTTGTAATGCTTCTTTTATTTTTGTTAAAGCCTCGAGTGATGGGTTATCGAGATTAATTGGTATTTTTGCGCTCTTATTTTTATCTACACAATAATCTTCTCCGCGTAAAAATGCGGTGAGGGGTTTCGCTATCACAGCAAAATTCTGTATAAATTTCCTATAGTAGCTTGATAGTCCTAACAATGGTCGTAATTCTTTTAGATTCTTTGGAGTTGGATAATCCTTTATCGTGTGAATTTTACTTGGATCCGCAGTTATTTTAGTATATTTTATTATATGTTCCAGGTATTCTACTGAATCCTGGAAAAATGTGATTTCTCAGTTGAGATCTTCATATTGGCATTGCGAAGTGCGTTCATAGTGCAAATGTTCTTCAGGTGAGGAGGATTATATGAGTACATCGTCAATATAATCGTATGCGAACTTGCCAATATGTGGACATCGGATATCGTCTGCGCATCGTTGAAATATAGAGGGTGCGTTTTTGTAAACCGAACGGCATTCTAAGGAATTCATATTTGACGCCATTAACACTGAATGCGGTTTTTTCTCTATCTAATTCCTTCTAGATTTGGTGAAAGCATTAGAGTCAGGCTAATATCGTAAACAGTTTTGCTTTGCCTAGATTTGGATAGTCATTGTAACATCTAGGATAGAGTATCTATTAGTGATAGTCTGAGCAATGATACTACCATACTTCTTTTAGATTTCTCTTCGATATCGGTACCTTTTTTTGTGAGGATTCAGATTGGAGAGGTGTATGGAGTTTTACACTTTTACTAGGTTATATAATTAGATTATTCAATAATTTTTTTATTTCTGTATTTATAAATTCGTTGTCTGCTATCGGACATGGGTACTGTTTCACCCAAATAGGATCTTATGATTTTGTCCAAATTGTGGTTTATATCGTAGTCGTAAACGACAGAATTTCGGTAGTTTTGGCATTTGTTCTCATGATATCTTCAATTTCAGTTTTATATTTATCGTTATTAATTGTATTTACTTTTTGTTCACTAATTTCTTTCTCTTAATATTTACATATATGTGAGTTTATACTCAAAAAGGCCGATTTGTGCTTTCATAACAGTAAGGCCATGTTCACCCAAAAGCATGTCGAACTCATCTAAAGCTTCAGTTTCAAAAAATAATAAATTATGATTAAAAATGTAATAATTTTCTTAACTCAAGTCAAAGAGTATCCATGAAGCGTTTTAGCCTTTGCTGATTTTATAGGTATAGATTCTCTTATTTTGGACTTAGAACTATTATAATTATTTGTCGCGCCTGTATCAATTAAAATGTTAACGAATTTACCTATTTTTTGGCAGCGTGTTTGGAGACATGGTAATTAGTTTACTCTCCTGAAAAAGTACTTCCTGTTTCATAGGTGGTATGAGTTTGTGGGACGAGTAATTGTAGATCTTCATCTCTGGTCTGGTTTACTCGTTTTACCTTGTTTGTGTTGCAGTTTCTTGATGACTGGGTCTCTCTAAATGGGTTATAGTGCTGTTAAAACTGTTGGAAGTTGTACCTTGGAGGGGGTTGCCTGTTATGTTATGTTGGTTGCATGTATTGACGTTGGTGATTACATTAGTTCTCTCTGGATTGTGTGGTGTGCGCATTACATAGAGACTTTCTATAAATTTCTTTAAAATTAATTGTTCGGTGTGTTCACAGAAAATTTATCGCAATTGCAAATCTAAAATAAATTGCAGCGATTGTAAGCATTTTTTTCACTTCGCGTGTGTAAACGTCACAGAAGAGGAAGCTGATTTTTTTAAATCCATTCCGGTGTGATAAATGTGCAGCGTTAAAACGCCTTTCTCTGCACACTCTGTGGTATTCAAACATCAAAATAACACTGCTCTGACCACAACTACAGCAAATATGCAGCAAGTGAAAAAAGTCAATGCAAAAATAACAGCTGAGAGCAAACGAGAATGCATTCTACAGATGATATACGGTAAGCTCTTGAAGTTGAAGGAAAAAAACACTTTTCTACAACAAATAAACGAGCTGCGAGCAGAAAATATGCAACTTAAATCGAAGGTCTATGTTCTGGAGAGTAAACTTAACTGGCAACAACAAAACCTCCTCAGCAATCCCATCGAAATTGTGGGTGTCAATGCCACAAACACAATCAGCAAGGCAAAACAGATCTTCACCAAAGCCTTGTGCATCGATGTTCCCGACGACAAAATGGAGAGATATTACATTAAGTGCAAGCAAAATCCTCTCCAACATTTAAAACTATCATTTGCGTGAGATTCTCCGATCTAACAACGAAGCAGCGAATAATGTATGCAAAGAGGAAATGCAAAAATAATCTCAACACATATGTGACTGGCATTGATGGTGTTGGCAACAGCGGCAGTAGCAGCGACAGTGGCAACGGAAAAGTGAGCGGCACTGGGATTTTTAATTAATGATTCTTTCACGAAGTATGCGCTTGGTCTTTTCATGAAGGCAAAAGAGGCAATGAAGCAGAAAGGCGCAAAATATGTATGGTACCAAAACAATCAAATTCTTGTGAGACAGGTTGAGCGGGGAAAAGTCACTTCTATAAAATCTTTTGATGATCTTGCACCTAATTAGTGCATTAATTTACATTAAGCAATAAATGAATTTTGATATTGATTCTATCGATGACTTTTCCACCCCTATTCTAATATTCACAATTTATTGTAGTATAAATTGTGATAATGTTTTTATGAATAGTTCCTATTGTAATCATAAACTTGTTATTGCTCACCAGAATATCAGAAGCTTGAGAGAAAACTTCTCAATTCTTGTCACACATCTTGATTCTTTTGCGTGCACTCCGGATATTGTTTTTGTGTCTGAAATTTGGATATACGACTTCTAATAACGACGGTTATTCTATTCCCGGGTTCAACTTCTTTGCTAATCCAAATGAAAACTACGCTGCTGGTGGTGATGGGTGTTTTATTAAAGAAAACTACAAGATTATTGATGTCTTGTGTGTTGATTTGATGAGTCCAGATGTTCAAAGGTTTAACTTGAAATTAATAGTGAAATATATATTTTTTTATGTGTCTATAGATTGCATATGTTCAATGTTTCAATGTTTGTAAAAGAGTTTTCAGATTTCTTAGGGAAGGAAAATTTCAAAAACCTAATTATTGTAGGAGATTTCAATATTAACAGTATGGATAATAGTGAAACGGTAACTAGTTAATTGGCATTACTAGCTTCGCATGAACTAGCACACTTTATCATTAAGCCCACTCGGACTATTTCGGGTAATTGTCTAGACCATATTAACGGACGTTTTAGAAATATTGCGGTCAGTATGTGCGAGAAATGCATTTACGATTTAGGGATTACTGACCACTCTTTGACTGGACTCTTAGTAAATATATCAAATAAAAAAGATTATAAAGATTACAAAGCTCTTATTGACTTTCTAAGAAAGCACTTTTTAGGTTACTCCTCATTTCTGACCTCCAAAAAGCCTGTCAAGAGCTTAAACCTTGGATATCGAGGCTCTTTTTAAAAAAAGTTATACGAAAAAATAAACTCAGATTAAAATGCAATAAATATCCTGATAACCTGGGTTGAAGTAGGAGGTATAAGAAATTGTGAGTGGAACTTAAAAAGGAGATTCCAATTTGTCGAGATACTTACTACCGTACTCGATTCAGCTCAGAAAAGGGAAACCTGAAAGATGAATGAAAGATAGTAAACAGCATACTAAATAAATCAACATTTTCAAAAAAAAACCTATTGTTTTACGTGCCGATGACTATAATCGTTTGTGGTACAATATTGCAATGTACTAGTTCTGTTTTTCAGCCCATAACTCCTCTTGAAATCTTAAAAGTTATTGGTATCTTAAAAAAAAAACAAATTCGTATGGTGCTGATGGTATCTGTAACTTTGTCCTTAAACAAATTGGATGATTCATAGTGGATGTATTGGCAGATATTTTTAATCGTTGCGTGTTTGCGGTAGTCTTTCCTGATGGCCTCAAATGCGCATATGTCATACCATTGTTTAAAAAAGGTTCTGCTACTGAGGTCTATAGGCAACTATAGACCCATTTCACTCCTTCCTACTTTCAGCAAAGTTTTTGAAAAACTAATGAAAAATAGGATAGTGAATTTATTAACTAAAGCAAATTTCTTTAATCCCGTCCAATTTGAAAGTCGACGGAGGATGCACTATTACAGTATTGTTCTCAAATAATGTCACACCTCGATGGAAAAAAATGTACGGCCGGTTTTTTTATTGACATAACCAAAGCTTTCGATATGGTTAACCATAATTTTTCTTGAGAAAACTGGAAAACGCTGGTTTCCGTTTATTTATCCTTAATTGGTTCAGGTCATATCTGGAAAATAGGTCGCAGATAGTTGAAATTAGGAGCGAAATTAAGTTCTTGAATCTGTGTGTACCTCAAGGCTCTGTTTTAGGTCCAATACTACTGCATTTGCGGATGACATAGGCTTCTCTTATGGTCTGAACAGTCCTTTGTACCTGGTTTCTGATGTCAATTGGGATTTAAATCTATTGAGACACTGTTTTTTTCTTTGTTTTAATTTAATTATTTATTTTTATTTATCGCTTGGACACAGTAAGATAAATCTTATTAAATAGTGAAATCCTTAAAATTGAATTAGCAAAGGGAAGGAACATGTAGTTCGTAAAGTTAATTTAAATTAATACAATATATGTTTATTTTAGCAAATTTCAATAATTAAAAGGAAGGCAAAAAGAAAGAGAAGGAAACAAAAACAAATTTAATACAATAAAGAAAGAACATGAGAATAAACTTAAAATTAAAAGGAAATTGTATATTATCTAATTATACTCACTGGTCAAGTACCTCAAATGTAAAAATCGAAATCGTTTCGTGCTTCTGACTTCTCTCAGTTCAATGGGAAGGGAGTTTCACAGGCGAGTGCAGTGCACGAAGAACTGGCGCTCTGACGTCAAGCAAGAGTATGCAGTTTGATTTAAGGCAAACGTTCTTTGGGACCGAGGAAAGCCTAATCTTTTATATAGGTACTCAGTTTGATGTGTTTTTATAATATCGTGCAAACAGGAACTCTACCAAGCTATCGAACGAGCAACGGGCAATACGCTTTGAATAAGCGGATCTGCGGTCATGTCTTCGAATAACATAAATATAGCGAGCAGTATTATTGTACACAACATCAAGCTTCTTTCTGCTCAAAGAGTGAACGTTGCCATATATCTCGTACCCTAACAGTAAAATTGCCAGGAGAAGCGTTTTTGCTAGCATTTTCCTTACAGGTGTAGGTGTAAACATTTGAGTTGACCAAAGTAAACGAAAGCATCCGTAAACCCTTCCGATTGCGGCGTTTATATGGTCAGCCCAGGTTAGGGTACTGTTAAAAACGAGTCCGAGGTTACTAGCAGCGTTTACATAGGGGATGGTTTTTGACAAAATTTTAGAAAAAAAAAGAATTATCCTTCAGATCTTTCGAGCTATAGGCCAATAAGTCTCCTGCCTAATATTGGGAAGGTTTTTGAGGTAGTTGTCAGCAAGTCAATCTTGCTCGCGTGCGAAAATAAGGAGATCATCCCGCGGAATCAATTTGGATTCAAAAGATTTCACTCGTCAGTGCACGCTATAACAAAACTTGTTTCCGATATCAACTGGAACCTTAACGCCAAAAGATGTACAGGTGCCTGTCTACTGGACGTCGAAAAAGCCTTCGACACGGTTTGGTTAGACGGGTTAATATATAAACTTATTAAGTATGAATTTCCCCCCCACCTTATAAAGATGATCAGTTCAATGATACGCAAGAAGAGATTTGTTGTAACAGATAGAAAATACACGACGACTAGAGTCTTCAAAATCGCCAATGGTCTGACACAGGGCACAGTAACAGCACCAATCCTCTTTAATATCTATACCTCTGAAGTACTTAGGGGCATGGCTTCCTCGATAGCATTCGCTGATGATGTCATATTATACTCTCATGGCTCTAAAATCAGCGAGATACAGAATAATCTCCAAATAAAATTCGACAATCTTCAAGTTTACTGTCAAGATTGGAAGCTCAAGATAAACAGCTCCAAATGTGAAACCATACTGTTCCGCACCCCAGTAGGCCAGGGTAATACAGACTTGAGACGCAATTGGCGAAACTTGGCAATAAAATCCTCGGATGGGCTTCGCATCGAGTCAAAGACTATTGTGAAGTATCTAGGTGTCCATCTGGATAAATTTTTATATTACAATGAACACATAAACCAACAGCTCAGAAAAGCGAGAGCGGCATTTATGTCGCTTAAAAGCCTTTTTTACTCGAATCATCTGAGATCCGATGTGAAGGTCATTTGCTATCAAGCGTTTGTGCGTCCAATATTGACTTACGCGAGTCCTGTAAATCCTTCTTACATAAATCCTTCTTACATGGAGAAATATCGAGCTGTCGAAAGAAAATGTCTTCGAGCTTGTTTACGAATGTACAGAAGCGCTCATTGCGATTTTCGGCGTTATGTCAGCAACAAGACAATATTGGATGCTTCCGGTCTGTCCAGGATAGACAATGATATTCTGGACCTTGTCAGAAATCATTTCGCGCGCTCAGTGAAGGTTGTTGAGAACGAGTTCATATCGGGCTTGTTTTATCCTAACCCTGGTTACTTCAGAAACACATTGTCCAGTGGATATATACCACCTGAGGCGTTCTTGTATCTAGATGCACACGGCTATCTATCTGATACTAGTAATGTTCCGATTATATATCATGCTGCTAGAAGGGCCACAGACAAAAGAATCCTACATGTGCCTGTACACTCGGGCGATGGGGCTAATGTTTGGAGATACTGCATGATAGTCTCTATTCTTTTCCATATCGATTGTTTGTAACAATTCTGCCGCAGGACCGCGTAAGGCCATTGCTAGGGCAAATCACTTTTCCTCATTGTCCCAGTCGTTTGCACAGGCAGCCATTTCAAACTGTTTCTTATAAGTAGACCATGAGGTCTGGCCATCGAATGAGGAAGGCTTCAAATCTTTTCTCCTTGCACCGCTTAAAGAACATTCCCGCAGTTTCTGTTTTCGCACTGTGTCGAGCTCTTTTGCCAGTTGCTCATCTTTGCTGTCTATTTTTTCGAATTTTTCGCCAACATTCTTCTCTATTCTTTCAAATTTGTTATCTATTTCTTCGAACTTTTGGTGTAGAACGTTATTTTGTTCTTCCAGTTTTTGTGCTAGACTATTCTTTTGTTCGTCGAATTTTTGTTCAATGCTGCTCTTCTGCTCGTCTAGATTTTTCTTTTGTTCATCCAGCTTTTGTTCCAGACTGTTCTTCTGTTCTGCCAGATTTTTCTTTTGTTGGTCGAGACTGTTCTTCTGTTCGTCCATTTTTAACAAGAGGAGTTGCATCATCGCAGCCATGTCATTGGCGGTACTTGTCTGTTCATCCTCGTCAACATCAAAGCAATATGCATCAGGATCATGTCCCTCGTTGTTCAAAGCCTCCTGAAGTCGGAGCACGAGGTCACTTTTTCCTCCACTGGTGCTGAGGCTTCTCTTGTTCAACTCGGATTTGAGATGGACGAGGGTCAACTGCAATAGTTTTCGACCCATTTTAGGTTTTTCAAATAGTCAGAAAACATTTTTTTTTTTACACACAATAAGTCCTATCCCACTTCTGACACCAGTGTAAAATGTTTGTGTGGGTATAAATGATAGAACTTATTCTTTTCAATACAAATCCCTTTATTCAGTACAGTTACAATTCACTATTTAATTGTTTCTCTCAATACAATCTAATTTCTCAACCGCTTATACTTTTCTTATCTTTTACTTAAACCACTTAATCACTTCTTCTAATTAACACTTCAAATTTAACTGATGAACTGACTTGCATACCTTGGGGATGCTGGTATTTATACTCGAATGACATATTTCGAGAACAATCCTCGCCATCCAGCGTCTCATACAATTTCCAATTTGATAGAAAATTCGATTCCACTCTCCAGTCATCAATGGTCGAGACTTTGTTATTCAAGAATCGAAATCTTGTGGTCTTCGAGTATCGACATCTTCTGCTCTGTAAATCTAGATGTCGCTGCTCACATTTAAGTGGTTATCACAATATCTTTTGTGGTGAACCGGGGAGTTTGCATGACAGTCGCATTCTACGAAGAACCGAGCTTTATCAAAAAGCTTCTGAAGACATGAATCAGCTATTCCCATATACATAACATCTTCTTACTCGGAGATTCAGCGTATCCGGCTCTCGACTGGCTTGTTCCACCGTTTAAGGATAATGGAACGCAGACAAGTATTCAACGTCAGTTTAATAGACTTCATGTTAAAGGTCGAGTCACTGTAGAACATGCATTTTGCCTTTTGAAAACTCGTTTTCGAAGGCTGATGCATTTTACTGAGCAGAGGAACATAAACATGGCTATAAATTTAGTGGTGTGTACATGCGTATTACATAATATGTGCATTGATAACAACGACGAAATTTATTACGTAGATCCTGAAAATGTTCTTACACCTGATGCAAACAACGGTGCAATTAGCAGTTCTAGAAGACAAGTTTTAGTAGATTACTTGATAAGTAAAAACATAATTGTTTAATTCATCTTTTTATTTATTAATAAATATTAATTCAAACTAAAAATATATTTAATCTTTTAAAATATGTACATCTATCACAAAAAAAAACAAAACGCAGTCCACAAATACAAACATACAAGAAACTAAAAAATAAATAAATTCATATTTACATATATACACAAACTAAAAAGTAAAACAAATTCATACATACATATATACACAAACTTAAGAGTAAAACAATTCAATTCATTTTAAACAAAAAAATTAACTAAATCATATTTGATATTGGTATTCATAAATAATAAAAAAAATTATTTCTTAAAAAGTTCTTTGACTATTCGCACTTTTTCCTCGAACTCTTTTCTTCTAAAAGCTCGAGCTTTCTCCTAGCATATTTCGCAATAATTTTTTATTTTTTGCTATTTCCAGTCTTTTCTTTATCTCCTCTCTTAAAATAACAGTTTGTGGACAATCTCTTTCTACCCCGAATTGATGTGGCTTGGCGAGCAGGAGATGCAGTCGGGTATAATTGATCGAGACCTGTAAAAACATAATCTGTCATGATATAATTCACATACTTCGAAGCGAATACTTACTTTTGCTACTGCACGGGTCTTTAGACATGGGTAATGCCTCAACTTGCCTTCCCGACGTATTTAGTGTGTGGCTATTGCAGATCTCCGGATTTGATCCAAAGATCTCTTCCATCTCCTCCTCAAAAGGTGCTTTGCCGGCAGACTCACCTGTTCTTTTCATTTTATTCCTACTGTCCTTATATGCCCGGAGTAAATTTTTTATTTTGATATTGAGCATATCCACGGTCGTTGGTTGAGTCTGGAAATTAGAAGAAAACTGTAAAAATATGTACATAAATTGTATATTATGTACAAACTAAAACGTTCTGCGCCAGCAAGTCTCCCAAGGCATTTGTCATTGCATATATTCTCTTCCTGCAATGACCAAATTCTTCTTTCCTGCTATCGTACGCCGCCAGGGAAGCCTTGGTCTCGGCTGCAGTCCAATTTCTCCTTAAACTACACACTCTTTAGTTAAGAATTATTATTATTTTGAATACGTATAGTACCTCTTTTTAAATCCATTTTGCTCAACTATTCAAGTAGATTTGAAGTTTACAGGTAGAGTTTCCATGCCAACAGAGTTTTGTTTCCAAAACAAAAATGTGTGTACGTTTTTTCACGATGGTGATTATAATTTTCATTGTCATACACCAAACTATGACGCAATTTATACATACCTAGTATATATTAAAATTTAATCACAATTTTTATGTTTTTATGAGTAGAAACTACTTTATTCATGAAATAAAAGTAGGTATTAACTTCTTGTTAAAAAAATAACACTCCGTATATTTATCAGGCAATGCCGTAAGTTTTAAATTTTTTGCAGTCATGCCAACCTATAAATAGAAAAGGAATTGAAATCTAGTGGAGAATGGCATGAACTAATTTTCGGATCACGAAATTGATCCTGATAGCTATCTGGATCTTGTGTTGTTGCTACAATTCGTGCACAACAATGATCGATATGGACCATCCATGCATAATAAAAAACACCTATTATTGCTGTAGCTGTGTTCAGTTTGACTAAAAGTTCTAGATAAAAAAGAAATGGGTTTCTTATTCAGAGAGAGTACAGCTCCTATTGCAAAGTTACTGGTATCTGTCGTTAGTTCAAAAGGCTTGTTAAAGTTTGGTTGAAATAATTCAGTTTGCGCTTGTAATGCTTCTTTTATTTTTGTTAAAGCCTCGAGTGATGGGTTATCGAGATTAATTGGTATTTTTGCGCTCTTATTTTTATCTACACAATAATCTTCTCCGCGTAAAAATGCGGTGAGGGGTTTCGCTATCACAGCAAAATTCTGTATAAATTTCCTATAGTAGCTTGATAGTCCTAACAATGGTCGTAATTCTTTTAGATTCTTTGGAGTTGGATAATCCTTTATCGTGTGAATTTTACTTGGATCCGCAGTTATTTTAGTATATTTTATTATATGTTCCAGGTATTCTACTGAATCCTGGAAAAATGTGATTTCTCAGTTGAGATCTTCATATTGGCATTGCGAAGTGCGTTCATAGTGCAAATGTTCTTCAGGTGAGGAGGATTATATGAGTACATCGTCAATATAATCGTATGCGAACTTGCCAATATGTGGACATCGGATATCGTCTGCGCATCGTTGAAATATAGAGGGTGCGTTTTTGTAAACCGAACGGCATTCTAAGGAATTCATATTTGACGCCATTAACACTGAATGCGGTTTTTTCTCTATCTAATTCCTTCTAGATTTGGTGAAAGCATTAGAGTCAGGCTAATATCGTAAACAGTTTTGATTTGCCTAGATTTGGATAGTCATTGTAACATCTAGGATAGAGTATCTATTAGTGATAGTCTGAGCAATGATACTACCATACTTCTTTTAGATTTCTCTTCGATATCGGTACCTTTTTTTGTGAGGATTCAGATTGGAGAGGTGTATGGAGTTTTACACTTTTACTAGGTTATATAATTAGATTATTCAATAATTTTTTTATTTCTGTATTTATAAATTCGTTGTCTGCTATCGGACATGGGTACTGTTTCACCCAAATAGGATCTTATGATTTTGTCCTAATTGTGGTTTATATCGTAGTCGTAAACGACAGAATTTCGGTAGTTTTGGCATTTGTTCTCATGATATCTTCAATTTCAGTTTTATATTTATCGTTATTAATTGTATTTACTTTTTGTTCACTAATTTCTTTCTCTTAATATTTACATATATGTGAGTTTATACTCAAAAAGGCCGATTTGTGCTTTCATAACAGTAAGGCCATGTTCACCCAAAAGCATGTCGAACTCATCTAAAGCTTCAGTTTCAAAAAATAATAAATTATGATTAAAAATGTAATAATTTTCTTAACTCAAGTCAAAGAGTATCCATGAAGCGTTTTAGCCTTTGCTGATTTTATAGGTATAGATTCTCTTATTTTGGACTTAGAACTATTATAATTATTTGTCGCGCCTGTATCAATTAAAATGTTAACGAATTTACCTATTTTTTGGCAGCGTGTTTGGAGACATGGTAATTAGTTTACTATCCTGAAAAAGTACTTCCTGTTTCATAGGTGGTATGAGTTTGTGGGACGAGTAATTGTAGATCTTCATCTCTGGTCTGGTTTACTCGTTTTACCTTGTTTGTGTTGCAGTTTCTTGATGACTGGGTCTCTCTAAATGGGTTATAGTGCTGTTAAAACTGTTGGAAGTTGTACCTTGGAGGGGGTTGCCTGTTATGTTATGTTGGTTGCATGTATTGACGTTGGTGATTACATTAGTTCTCTCTGGATTGTGTGGTGTGCGCATTACATAGAGACTTTCTATAAATTTCTTTAAAATTAATTGTTCGGTGTGTTCACAGAAAATTTATCGCAATTGCAAATCTAAAATAAATTGCAGCGATTGTAAGCATTTTTTTCACTTCGCGTGTGTAAACGTCACAGAAGAGGAAGCTGATTTTTTTAAATCCATTCCGGTGTGATAAATGTGCAGCGTTAAAACGCCTTTCTCTGCACACTCTGTGGTATTCAAACATCAAAATAACACTGCTCTGACCACAACTACAGCAAATATGCAGCAAGTGAAAAAAGTCAATGCAAAAATAACAGCTGAGAGCAAACGAGAATGCATTCTACAGATGATATACGGTAAGCTCTTGAAGTTGAAGGAAAAAAACACTTTTCTACAACAAATAAACGAGCTGCGAGCAGAAAATATGCAACTTAAATCGAAGGTCTATGTTCTGGAGAGTAAACTTAACTGGCAACAACAAAACCTCCTCAGCAATCCCATCGAAATTGTGGGTGTCAATGCCACAAACACAATCAGCAAGGCAAAACAGATCTTCACCAAAGCCTTGTGCATCGATGTTCCCAACGACAAAATGGAGAGATATTACATTAAGTGCAAGCAAAATCCTCTCCAACATTTAAAACTATCATTTGCGTGAGATTCTCCGATCTAACAACGAAGCAGCGAATAATGTATGCAAAGAGGAAATGCAAAAATAATCTCAACACATATGTGACTGGCATTGATGGTGTTGGCAACAGCGGCAGTAGCAGCGACAGTGGCAACGGAAAAGTGAGCGGCACTGGGATTTTTAATTAATGATTCTTTCACGAAGTATGCGCTTGGTCTTTTCATGAAGGCAAAAGAGGCAATGAAGCAGAAAGGCGCAAAATATGTATGGTACCAAAACAATCAAATTCTTGTGAGACAGGTTGAGCGGGGAAAAGTCACTTCTATAAAATCTTTTGATGATCTTGCACCTAATTAGTGCATTAATTTACATTAAGCAATAAATGAATTTTGATATTGATTCTATCGATGACTTTTCCACCCCTATTCTAATATTCACAATTTATTGTAGTATAAATTGTGATAATGTTTTTATGAATAGTTCCTATTGTAATCATAAACTTGTTATTGCTCACCAGAATATCAGAAGCTTGAGAGAAAACTTCTCAATTCTTGTCACACATCTTGATTCTTTTGCGTGCACTCCGGATATTGTTTTTGTGTCTGAAATTTGGATATACGACTTCTAATAACGACGGTTATTCTATTCCCGGATTCAACTTCTTTGCTAATCCAAATGAAAACTACGCTGCTGGTGGTGATGGGTGTTTTATTAAAGAAAACTACAAGATTATTGATGTCTTGTGTGTTGATTTGATGAGTCCAGATGTTCAAAGGTTTAACTTGAAATTAATAGTGAAATATATATTTTTTTATGTGTCTATAGATTGCATATGTTCAATGTTTCAATGTTTGTAAAAGAGTTTTCAGATTTCTTAGGGAAGGAAAATTTCAAAAACCTAATTATTGTAGGAGATTTCAATATTAACAGTATGGATAATAGTGAAACGGTAACTAGTTAATTGGCATTACTAGCTTCGCATGAACTAGCACACTTTATCATTAAGCCCACTCGGACTATTTCGGGTAATTGTCTAGACCATATTAACGGACGTTTTAGAAATATTGCGGTCAGTATGTGCGAGAAATGCATTTACGATTTAGGGATTACTGACCACTCTTTGACTGGACTCTTAGTAAATATATCAAATAAAAAAGATTATAAAGATTACAAAGCTCTTATTGACTTTCTAAGAAAGCACTTTTTAGGTTACTCCTCATTTCTGACCTCCAAAAAGCCTGTCAAGAGCTTAAACCTTGGATATCGAGGCTCTTTTTAAAAAAAGTTATACGAAAAAATAAACTCAGATTAAAATGCAATAAGTATCCTGATAACCTGGGTTGAAGTAGGAGGTATAAGAAATTGTGAGTGGAACTTAAAAAGGAGATTCCAATTTGTCGAGATACTTACTACCGTACTCGATTCAGCTCAGAAAAGGGAAACCTGAAAGATGAATGAAAGATAGTAAACAGCATACTAAATAAATCAACATTTTCAAAAAAAAACCTATTGTTTTACGTGCCGATGACTATAATCGTTTGTGGTGCAATATTGCAATGTACTAGTTCTGTTTTTCAGCCCATAACTCCTCTTGAAATCTTAAAAGTTATTGGTATCTTAAAAAAAAAACAAATTCGTATGGTGCTGATGGTATCTGTAACTTTGTCCTTAAACAAATTGGATGATTCATAGTGGATGTATTGGCAGATATTTTTAATCGTTGCGTGTTTGCGGTAGTCTTTCCTGATGGCCTCAAATGCGCATATGTCATTCCATTGTTTAAAAAAGGTTCTGCTACTGAGGTCTATAGGCAACTATAGACCCATTTCACTCCTTCCTACTTTCAGCAAAGTTTTTGAAAAACTAATGAAAAATAGGATAGTGAATTTATTAACTAAAGCAAATTTCTTTAATCCCGTCCAATTTGAAAGTCGACGGAGGATGCACTATTACAGTATTGTTCTCAAATAATGTCACACCTCGATGGAAAAAAATGTACGGCCGGTTTTTTTATTGACATAACCAAAGCTTTCGATATGGTTAACCATAATTTTTCTTGAGAAAACTGGAAAACGCTGGTTTCCGTTTATTTATCCTTAATTGGTTCAGGTCATATCTGGAAAATAGGTCGCAGATAGTTGAAATTAGGAGCGAAATTAAGTTCTTGAATCTGTGTGTACCTCAAGGCTCTGTTTTAGGTCCAATACTACTGCATTTGCGGATGACATAGGCTTCTCTTATGGTCTGAACAGTCCTTTGTACCTGGTTTCTGATGTCAATTGGGATTTAAATCTATTGAGACACTGTTTTTTTCTTTGTTTTAATTTAATTATTTATTTTTATTTATCGCTTGGACACAGTAAGATAAATCTTATTAAATAGTGAAATCCTTAAAATTGAATTAGCAAAGGGAAGGAACATGTAGTTCGTAAAGTTAATTTAAATTAATACAATATATGTTTATTTTAGCAAATTTCAATAATTAAAAGGAAGGCAAAAAGAAAGAGAAGGAAACAAAAACAAATTTAATACAATAAAGAAAGAACATGAGAATAAACTTAAAATTAAAAGGAAATTGTATATTATCTAATTATACTCACTGGTCAAGTACCTCAAAAGTAAAAATCGAAATCGTTTCGTGCTTCTGACTTCTCTCAGTTCAATGGGAAGGGAGTTTCACAGGCGAGTGCAGTGCACGAAGAACTGGCGCTCTGACGTCAAGCAAGAGTATGCAGTTTGATTTAAGGCAAACGTTCTTTGGGACCGAGGAAAGCCTAATCTTTTATATAGGTACTCAGTTTGATGTGTTTTTATAATATCGTGCAAACAGGAACTCTACCAAGCTATCGAACGAGCAACGGGCAATACGCTTTGAATAAGCGGATCTGCGGTCATGTCTTCGAATAACATAAATATAGCGAGCAGTATTATTGTACACAACATCAAGCTTCTTTCTGCTCAAAGAGTGAACGTTGCCATATATCTCGTACCCTAACAGTAAAATTGCCAGGAGAAGCGTTTTTGCTAGCATTTTCCTTACAGGTGTAGGTGTAAACATTTGAGTTGACCAAAGTAAACGAAAGCATCCGTAAACCCTTCCGATTGCGGCGTTTATATGGTCAGCCCAGGTTAGGGTACTGTTAAAAACGAGTCCGAGGTTACTAGCAGCGTTTACATAGGGGATGGTTTTTGACAAAATTTTAGAAAAAAAAAGAATTATCCTTCAGATCTTTCGAGCTATAGGCCAATAAGTCTCCTGCCTAATATTGGGAAGGTTTTTGAGGTAGTTGTCAGCAAGTCAATCTTGCTCGCGTGCGAAAATAAGGAGATCATCCCGCGGAATCAATTTGGATTCAAAAGATTTCACTCGTCAGTGCACGCTATAACAAAACTTGTTTCCGATATCAACTGGAACCTTAACGCCAAAAGATGTACAGGTGCCTGTCTACTGGACGTCGAAAAAGCCTTCGACACGGTTTGGTTAGACGGGTTAATATATAAACTTATTAAGTATGAATTTCCCCCCCACCTTATAAAGATGATCAGTTCAATGATACGCAAGAAGAGATTTGTTGTAACAGATAGAAAATACACGACGACTAGAGTCTTCAAAATCGCCAATGGTCTGACACAGGGCACAGTAACAGCACCAATCCTCTTTAATATCTATACCTCTGAAGTACTTAGGGGCATGGCTTCCTCGATAGCATTCGCTGATGATGTCATATTATACTCTCATGGCTCTAAAATCAGCGAGATACAGAATAATCTCCAAATAAAATTCGACAATCTTCAAGTTTACTGTCAAGATTGGAAGCTCAAGATAAACAGCTCCAAATGTGAAACCATACTGTTCCGCACCCCAGTAGGCCAGGGTAATACAGACTTGAGACGCAATTGGCGAAACTTGGCAATAAAATCCTCGGATGGGCTTCGCATCGAGTCAAAGACTATTGTGAAGTATCTAGGTGTCCATCTGGATAAATTTTTATATTACAATGAACACATAAACCAACAGCTCAGAAAAGCGAGAGCGGCATTTATGTCGCTTAAAAGCCTTTTTTACTCGAATCATCTGAGATCCGATGTGAAGGTCATTTGCTATCAAGCGTTTGTGCGTCCAATATTGACTTACGCGAGTCCTGTAAATCCTTCTTACATAAATCCTTCTTACATGGAGAAATATCGAGCTGTCGAAAGAAAATGTCTTCGAGCTTGTTTACGAATGTACAGAAGCGCTCATTGCGATTTTCGGCGTTATGTCAGCAACAAGACAATATTGGATGCTTCCGGTTTGTCCAGGATAGACAATGATATTCTGGACCTTGTCAGAAATCATTTCGCGCGCTCAGTGAAGGTTGTTGAGAACGAGTTCATATCGGGCTTGTTTTATCCTAACCCTGGTTACTTCAGAAACACATTGTCCAGTGGATATATACCACCTGAGGCGTTCTTGTATCTAGATGCACACGGCTATCTATCTGATACTAGTAATGTTCCGATTATATATCATGCTGCTAGAAGGGCCACAGACAAAAGAATCCTACATGTGCCTGTACACTCGGGCGATGGGGCTAATGTTTGGAGATACTGCATGAGCGTTCCTGAAAGGGATACTCTCGATACATGTAGATCAAATCGGGATAAATACTGGTGGCTTGATTGGGCTGAAGCTGACGCTTAGGTTAGTCTAGTATTAGTTTTATTTTTTTTTAGTATCGTAGGTAATTTTACGTAAAAAAAATTAAATACGCAAAAGAAATTTTTTTTTCCACATTTTTTGTTTCTTAAAATAAGAAGATCCATATTTGAACAAAATGTTTATTCAATTTATTTAACACAGAACTGTAGCTAGCTTAACACATATGTACTGCGTACCACTTCTAATGTGGTTTAGTACTTCGTTATTAAGATAGTTCATAAGTATTTCGCTTGTTTTTGCTTAGTTTTTTATTTTAATATTGAAAATAGTTTAAATAAACAAGTTAAAAAAAAAAAAAAATCTTTAACTCGGGCGTTATGCTCTTCAATCGTTTTCCCCCAGACCAGAATATCGTCTATATAAACAATGGCTTCAACGAATATCTCCGTCATCAATCTATGAAAAATTTCCGGTGCTACACTCAACCCTTATGGAAGACGAAGAAACTTATATCTTATTATTAAATGTGCACAAAAATGAAGATGGATCGTCTAACCTTACCATCCAGAATCCATTGCTAGCGTCAAGCAAGCTCGCCAGCTAATTTCGACTTAACAAATTCTATACTAGGGATTGGATAGTGAGATCTTAATCAGACCTCATTTAAATTGCGGGGATCTAAACAAACCCGAAGCGATTTGTTGGGTTTCTCAACTAAAACAATAGAATTAACCCATGGCGTTGGACCAGCCACCTTCTCTATAACCTCTAGTTCCTGCATTCGTTGCAATTCACATTTTAATTTAAAATTTATAAGGAACTTTACGCGGTGAATCAACAATTGGTTCACTATTTTCTTTAATTTTTAAGTTTCAGGTTCCGTTCAGACATCCTAAGCCCTTAAATAGTTCTTTATACATATTTTTAATATCGACGGTATCTGTTTTTACTTCAACCGAACACATTTTTTTCACAAGACCGAGTCTGACACAATCAGGCAACACGATAATGGTTGGACACGAATTATTTATTACTGCGAATTCAATTTGAAAATGTTTGAACTTTTTATGGATGCGTGCAGTAGCATTCAATTTGCACTTCCCTAATACATGCAGTTTTTCCTCACCTAATGAAGTTAAAATGACACTTGATTTCTTAAGACAATTCTTTCGTGCACTGTTATTATTAATTCTATTAAAGACACATAAGCTCATTACATTTGTTTGTGCTCCCGTGTCTAATTGGGCACCTATGTATATATCACTTATATTAAGACTTATAAACCATATATCATTAAGCTTTTGTTTGTCCGTTCTTGTGCAAGTATTAATATTACATATACCAATAAATAGACTGATATTAGAGATGTCACTTTCACTGTCAGATAAATAATAGTTTGTTTGTCCAGTATAATTTACCGCACGCTTATTTATCTTGCACATTTTGGCAAAATGGTTATTCCCGTTGCAATTAAAGCACTTGACTCCAAAAGCTGGACATTTGCTTCTATGATGTTGGCCGCAATTTCCACAGATTGAGTTAGAGAGTATATTTTTTTTGTGCTCTTTCTGATTTGCAATATGTCGTTGTCGTCTGGGCGCTTTCGTAATGGGAATGCCGTGGGCGATAACGCTGTTGAAGTTGTTGCTGTGGAGATGAATATGATGGACAATGGTTCTTTTGACTTTTTTGCCGTACTTTTTTTAGTTGGTGTTGAACTGCCCAATTTTGCCCAAAAAATAGGACTTGGCTTAACTTTCAGCTACATCCAGTGTTTAGTTATCGATGCTTAGCAATTTTTCACGCAACTTTTCATCCAGTAGACCAATAATAAAGACATCTCTTACCATTGAATTTACCTCATGATACTCACAGGTCGCTGATAGGTGTTTCAGTTCAGTAAGGAACTGTTAGATGGATTGCGCAGATTTTTGGCGACAACAAAGAAATTTATATCGCTCATAAGTCAGATTTTTTTTTGGCTCGAAATAGCTATCAAACGCTGCTATCACGTCTTTGTAAACTGTTTCTTTACCGGACTCCAATTTGAAGGTATTACATATTTTAACACCTTCTGCGCCAATTGTATGAAGTAAAATGGCAATTTTTCTAACGTCTGATTTATCATCCAATCCAGATGCAACCAAGTACAAATTCAATAACTGCTTCCAGTCCTTCCACTCCTGTTCCAGATTTATTGTGTTAAACTTGGTGCATTAATGCCTTCCATGTTTTGTTCGGAATTAAAACAACTTGACTCCTTGACTTTTTCGCAGAATTAGTAATTAAATTTTGGTTTTATAGATGTGAGTTCACACCTGACACCATGTTGTAGTTTGTCAAATGAAAGACCTCTGTTCTCTACAATGTAACTTTAATGACTGATCTCAAATTCAAATTATAATATTGTACATCATTATATAGTAAAATCTTTTACTTCATAGTGGTTGTTGTATATATATAGTACAGTATAGTTATATACGTATAGTTCTAAACATAATACTCAACAGCTTGATGATGACAACTTCTTTGTGATCGAGGATCCGCCGGAGCAGGTGGAGGCTATAGCGACTTTTCAGGAAGTTTACAAGGCGAATGTTATCATTGGCCCGAAGCACGATCTGGAGAATCGAGTCCTTGTGCACAATTTCTACCTTCGAAATGAAATTGTGAATTGGCGATTCGAGAGCTCGGGTTTCACCCAGTTCAGTGACGAGAATATGGCAAATAATGTTAACACCAACGATAGGGTACTACCTCCGTTCATTTCGAAGGAAGAGCTCCAAACGATCTTCGAATCACTTAGAAATAAGAAATCAGTGGGAACCGATGCAATACCGAACAATGTGCTTCGACATCTCCCTCTGGAAGCGGTGAACATTTATACCACCCTGTTTAGTAATACAATGAATAATGCACATTGTCCAGCGCGTTGGAAAACTGCGGTGGTACATCCCATCCCGAAAAGGTATCAATAGAGTGATCAATAGAGTCCTGACTAAGTGGGTTGAGGACAGACATATACGAGTAGTTCCGGATAATCAATTCGGTTTCCAGACGGGGCATGATATTATTAATGCTGCGTGGAAACTGGTTTCTGATATCCAATGGAACAAAGGCAAGGACCAGTGCACCGGTGCCTGCCTGATTGACTTGGAGAAGGCCTTCGATACCGTATGGTTAGAGGGACTCTTTTTCAAGCTGGACAGGTTGGGCATTAGTAAACTACTGCTTATATTAGTTTTGATATGCTCTCCAGTAGACAGTTCATCGTGAAGGATGGCGATGTGACTTCTGCTGGAACATTTAACAATAAAAACGGTCTGCAACAAGGTGCGGTAAATTCGCTGATCCTGTTCAACATTTACAGGAGTGATCTTATCTGTTCTCTTCACCATGCCATAGCGTACGCAGACGACATAATCGCGTAGAGATCAGGTCCAAAGATTGAGGTCATTAATATACTATTGCAGCGTGACTTCGACAAAATTAAGCGATTTTGCGTTGACTGGAAGTTGAAAATCAACATTCAGAAGTCGGAAACCATTCTGTTTAAGACGCCTTTGTCTGGGGCTTCTAGGGATACCAGAAAGATTTGGCGAATGTTCTCGATCGTGGGGCAGCACGGGCAGCGACTTACTTGTCGAAATGAAGTCAGATATCTTGAGATCTGGCTAGATCAATATCTGTATTTTAACAAACATATAGATGTTGCTCTGGCCAGAGCCAAAGGTGCTTTTGCCCTTACAAAGAGACTGTTTTATAACAGCCAACTCAATGCGAGGGTGAAGGTGATCTGCTACATAGCCCTTATCAGGCCCATTCTTGTATTTGGATGTCACGTGAGAGCAAGTTTATTGGAAAAGATTCGAGTGTTTGAGAGGGCTTGTCTTCGCTTATACAGAACACCAGGGTCTGAATACATAAAATTCTATCCCAATGAGGCCTTGTACAATAGGGCGAACCTAATAAGATTGGACAATTTCGTCATTAAGTTTATTCACAGGCACGTTGCAAGAGCAATGACCTCATCGAACAACCTGATCTCTGGGGCTTACTACCCCAATTATATGTATCACGAGGGAGTTCGCTTTGACGGCTTTATTCCTCCAGAAGCATTCCTCTATTTAGATAGCAAAGGTCTGATCCAGGACAGATTGGCGGTGCCGCTAATCTTCCACATCGCTCGAACAGCTGCGGACAGGCGACTCAATTACGAGAGAGACGTCGCACATGGCAGTGCGGAGCGTCTCCGGTTCAGTAGGGAGGTAGGGAGTCGCGACATGAGGAATGTTGCTCGGCAGCACCAACACTTTTGGTGCCTTGTTGAAGGGGAGGATACTTCGTCGTCGAACTCCTCCAATGATAGTGAAGCAAGGTGGGCCAGCCTAATTTTTTCTAGCCATGGCCGGTTTACATAGTTTTAAGTAGGTTTAAGTTAGATTTTAAGAAAAAAATATAAAAACAAAAAAGACTATATATATATATAAATACAAAATATGAAAAACAAAAATATATATATATACATATATTCATACATTGCAATAGGTATATATGTATATTGTATATATATATATATATATATATATATATACATAAAGGGTCCGCAATCTACCGATTTTTTTTTTCAACTAGTGCTTCTTTCGTGAATGGTAACACTTAGCTCATGTCTGATTTGACAGATAATTAGCTTTATCCTTCCGGTTAATAATGGAAAATAATTTCATTCAAATGGCTGCCTCGGCTGGCCATGCAGTAGCCTACACGATCGGTCCAATTTTTAAGCACATTATCGATTGTGTGCAGCTGTATTTCACCAATGGCTTCACGAATATTGTCCTTTAAAGCGTCAATTGTCTCTGGCTTGTCGGCGTAACACTTATCTTTTACGGCACCCTACAAATAATGGTCCAACGGTGTCAAATCGCAGCTCCGAGGTGGCCAAACGACATCAGCTCTGCGGCTGATAATGCGATCTTCAAAAACAGGGCGCAAAACATCGAGTGTAGCTTCGGCTGTGTGGCACGTGGCGCCATCCTGTTGAAACCAAATGTTGCCAATATCCTCCTCTTCAATTTTTGTGAACAAAAATTCGTTCAACATGGCCCGATAACGATCGCCATTGACTGTAACGGCCACTCCTTGCTCATTTTCGAAGAAAAATGGCTCAATTATGCCTCTGGACCAAAATCCGCACCAAACAGTGACTCGTTTTGGGTGTATCAGCTTTTCAAATGGACCACTTTCAATTTTCCTCGATCCCCACGCTTGATACGGTAGACAACGTCTTTAATGCGGGTTATCACCTTGTATGGACCTTCCCAGTCCTGTTGCAATTTTGCTGATTTGCCTTTCTTACGCTGAGGATTATACAGCCAGACCAGATCTCCTTCGTTGAAACCGGAAGATTTCGCCTTGATATCGTACCTTGTCTTCATGCAGCTGCTTGCTAGCTTCATCTTTTCTCTGGTGTCTTCATGCAATTTACGAATCCTGCTGCGCAAGTCATTCACGTAGTCGTTCACCTCTTTGGGCTCCGTCGGTGGGGATCCTAATTTTGCTTCACTTGGCAACCGAATTGTTTGACCAAATAAGATCTCGGGTGTGGAGCTATGGACCGCGTTCCGGTAGGCCATTAAAATGAGGGGTATGTGTCGATCCCAATCCCGCTGACAGTTGCTGTCAACCTTATATAGATGCTCATTCAAGGTCCCATTGAATCGCTCGACCATTCCATCAGATTCAGGGTGTAGTGGCGTTGTCCTTATCTTTCCTATTCCCAAATATTGACATATTTCCTGGAAGACTTTCGATTCAAAGTTTCGCCCTTGATCAGAGTGCAGCTCCATTGGGACCCCAAATCTGCTCACCCAGTTGTTGACTATCTGTTCGGCTACGGTCTTAGCCTCTTGATTTAAGATGGCAAACACTTCCGGCCACTTACTGAAGTAATCCATAATCCATAAGCACGAGGGTGTATCCGTTACCAATAAAGGTTTCGGGAAATGGCCCAGCGATGTCGATGGCTATTCGTTCGAAAGGTGTATTCCATTGCTGCATTTGTCCATGTGGCTTTTGGACCCTTGGTAGCCGCACACCTTATGCACTTTTGCACGCTTACCCAATAGAAACGTTTCCTTACCTTTTCCAAAGTCTTGTTTATTCCCAAGTGGCCTCCTGAGATTCCGTCATGAATTCCATAGAGTACTCGGCTCACTCTGGACCGTGGCACTATTAGCTGCATACAAGATGTTGTCCCATCTGCACTTTCCCATTTTCTCTTCAGCAATCCATCTTGCACAAAAAGCGAGTCCCACTGTGCCCAGTATGCCTTCAGAGTTTGGCTCCGATCTGATATCTGCTGCCAGCTTGGTCTTTCCTCGTGTTCCTTCCAGGCCAATATTGGTTCGATGTCATTGTCTGCCTGTTGGGAGGAACGGATTTTGTCTATACTCCAACCCTCTAGTGGCTCAGTCCTGATCATTTTGATAGTTGCCTGTTCTTTCGCTTCCTTACGGTTGCAGCTTTCGCATTTTACTCCGCACGGTCGACGAGAGAGGTCATCAGCATTTGAGTGGAGTGTTCCCTTGCGGTGTTGCACTTCAAAGTCGTAGCCCTGTAACTGCTCGATCCATCTTGCAACTTGGCCTTCAGGGTCCTTAAGTTAATTAATTATTAAAGCCAGAAGGCTTGGGAGATCACAACTCCGACCCCAACTTTTCTAGCCTCTGCGTCCACGATGAACATTTTTCCGGGCGTGGGGTAACCCAAGATTGGGGCATTGCACAGCTGTCGCTTCAGTTCTTGAAATGCTCTTTCGCATTCTCCAGACCACCTCAACTGTCGTTGCTCCTGTAGCTGTTCGCAAGCTGCTATTGCTAGTGTTATGCAGCCAAGACTTCTGCACAAGATTATTCCTGATGATTAAGGCCGTGGCACCGGTGTCTATTGTTGCCATCCATTTTTCTTTTCCACTGACTACTTCTACTAGAAGGCTTTCGTTGCATCGTTTTGCAGCGAGACTTGGATGATGGTCCTGGGGTCGTCGACTTCTAATACCAACTTCTGCCCCACGAAGTTTGTGCTTAAGCATTTCCCGACTGATGACTTCGGGAAGGTTGACCGGCTTCTGAATAGCTGTTTCTGCGGGTTTCTTCCTCTATTTGCTTGTCACCACAGTGAGGGCAGTCTTTTCGTCGCACCGGTTCTTTACACTGCCTTTGAAAGTGTCCTATTTTATTGCAATTCCAGCAGCGCATTATTTGTCTATCCCGTCGAATATCTCATTCCTCGCCACTAATCCTTGTGCCTGAGCATTCGATATATGTTACTTCCCTGACGAAATGTGTTTCCCTGGAAGCCTGATTGGCTGCTTCTATCGCCAGAGCGAAAGCAAGTGCTTCAACAAGGGTTCTTTTCCCGGACATCCTTACTGCTGACTGTAGCTTCGAATCTGCAATTCCCCTGATAAATACATCTTTTGCCATTCCGTCGATAATTTCCTGGCCTGCGGTGGGGTATGACAGATGTGCCAGTCTACTCACGTCTGCTTGGAGCGGCTGCAGTGATTCTCCTCGTTGCTGCGTTCGGCTTTGCAATTAGACCTTGTAGACCTCCTGCATGTGGCTATCCCCAAACCGTTTCTCGATAGCCTGTACTAAAGTCAAATAATCTTTATGCTTTTCGATGTCTGCTGTTTGCAACAATTCTGCTGCAGGACCGTGCAAGGCACGGTATTTGTTTATCTAAACATAAGTTGTAAGGTATGTTTGCGAAAAATAATATGAAATAAGAGATGTAAGATAAATATAACTACATTTTTCTCCAATCAAAATTAAATTTGTTTATATAGGGTTTTCCAATAAGGACTTCACAACTTTTTTTTTAAATAAATTGCAAACCATTTGAGATATTTCAAAAACTTTATTATCGGCGTGAAGTACAATCAAAACATTTATGAATGGAACTCGACTTCGTTCATATGGCCACCGCGGCACGTTTGCAGTGGTCGATTCGTTGGACCCAATTATCAACGACTCATACATTTCGGCCGAAACGGCCGCTATTTCGCGTTCAATGTTGGCTCTGAGCTCTTCCAACCTCGTCGGCGTGTTGGCATAAACCAATGACTTAACGTAGCCCCACAGAAGCACAGAAGTCAAGCGGCGTTAAATCGCACGAACGAGGCCGCCAATCGACTGGCCCATTTCTTGAGATAACACGCTCACCATATTTACTCTTCAATAAATCGACTATGGCGTGTGCTGTGTGGCTTGCGGCATTATCCTGTTGAAACCACATGTCGTCAAGTACATATCTTCCAATTCGGGCCAAAAGTAATCGGTGATTATGGCGCGATAACGCTGGCCGTTCACAGTAACGTGACGATCGTTATCGTCGACGAAAAAATATGGCTCAATAACGCCGCCGGCATGCAAACCGCACCAAACAGTTATTTTTTGTGGATTAAGTGGTGATTCATGAAGCACATATGGATTTTTACTCGACCAATAACGCATATTTTTTTTCTTATTGACGAACCCATTGAGCCAAAAATGATCTTCGTCACTGAAGATGATTTTGCGATGAAATTCATCATCTTGGAGCATCTTCTCCACAACCCAATCGGAGAACGTACGGCGCTTCAAATGCTCCATCGGCTTCAATTCTTGAGTGGGTGTAAACCAAGATCCTTACGCAAAATGCGCCATAATGTGGTCTGAGCGATGCGCGATTCTTGAGTACGTTGTGGAATTGACTAATTTGGATCGTTTGCTACGGACATCTGAACGGCAGCGATATTTTCGACACTTCGGCCAAACCGTTGTCTCACTGACACGGCAACATCACACAACGAATATGTAGACTCAAATTTTTCCACTAAACTTGTTATTGCCCGTCTACTAGGGCGAGAATTACGACCGAAAATTGGAGTTAACGCTCTTAAAGTTGCAGTCACCGACTCCGAATTTCGGTGGAAAATTTTTATAATTTGCAGACGTTGCTCGTTCGTGTACTTTACCATGATGAAAATGTTGAGTTTACTGAATAAATTTACAGTGACAGTTTGATGATTAGTGAAAGAGTGCGTTTACAAATTAAATTCAAAGTTGTCAAGTCCCTATTGGAAAACCCTTTATAAGTAATTGTTTTGATACAGTGTACAGTGTATACGGTACAGCGTTCATTTGAATCAAAGTAGCATTGTGAGGAATGGTAGCCATATACACAACGCAATTCTGTCACGTGTTCGAGCTATTAAACACTGCGGCTTTAGACTCTATGTGTATCTGGTAATAAATTAGGTATAATTGAATTCGTAACTATGAGTACTCGTACATCTTTACTCAGTCTATCGTGTGAATTGATGTATCCCGTTAACTATATACATATATTATGTATATTGCTATACCTAATTCGCTTTGTATCGTAGTGCGTTTGTATTCCCTAATATTCACACTTTCTCTCAGTCACACAGTCAAACCCAGTAATTTAAGGACAATGCAGTAATACCAATAGTGTAAATTTGTATCTCAGATGCCGGAACCATACACTCGTCTGGCCTATAAGCTGGCGAAAGAAATTATCATAATTAAAATATTAACGAAATGCACAATTTGATACATAGTAAACAATTCAAATTCTATATCGAAAGGAAATGTTCGCCGAAAAGATTTTATAAAAAAACTAATTCACAAGTTATAAGAAGGTTTTTCAAATTTCATCCCATTGCCTCTTCCATCAAATAAGAAAAATGATTTAACAACACCATACATAGATGATTTCAAACACACCATTAACGTAGCGGAAAATATCACAAACATTCATAAATCGGAACTCAAACCATCATACTTAAACGCAACACAGGTTGCAACTCAATCCGTTATTGCATTATCAAACACAATCCTTTCTTCTTCGAAATACGAAGCAGGTCTAAGCACAAAGAGCCAATCTACACTTGCTATCATTCAATCATATTCAAACACTTTCCTTTCTCAATATTATCAGATTATCTCGAACTCGTCACAACCTGTCTTAAATACCAATATCAACACAAATAGCTTATTCCCATTCACGCTCCAACACTACGTTCTTCAAAACCAAATAAAGATAAGACTCAATCGAAAAATATCGACCAATCTCTTATACCATGCAAGTCTAAAATCTTGGATAAGATTAACGCCAAGCGAAAATATGGCATGCTGAAATATATAAGCTTATCAGCTCTAAGTAGACATGAACAAACAACGTCAAGTTGATGTTGAGATGCAAAAAAGCGAAAACGTTTAAATTGCAGCTAACTCATTTAACATCTACAACAAACGAGATATGGTAAAACTCACAAAAAAAAGCCACAAAAACTTATTCCAGAAAAGACTGGACCCTATAATACCATCACTAGATGAAAGTAAATCCTGGGAGACCCAACTCTGTTGAGCTCTTGAACATCCCTCAACAAAAAATATATTATTTTTTACAACTACATCCGGGACATAACTCAGTGTCATAACTCAGCTCTAGAGTTTGTACCTCCTGCAACACCACTTTGAATGTAACAAATCTTTCAGAAAATTTTTCTGTGTCACCAATTTAGGATTAATGTGGTGTCAAAATATTTTTCACATAATATGTTAAGGAATCACCCCATAAAATTGTTGACATTTTATCCGAAAAACCATGAATACATAAACATACAGAAATAAGTAATACTTACATAGATTTATTGGCGAGGAATTAATATTATTGTTACCGCTTGAAATATTATGCTTTTCTTTTAACAATACATTACTGGGAGGTTCAAAGCGCAACCTAGGTTGCCGTAAAACTGTTGGGTTAACGTCCCTCTTTTTTGAAATTTCTGAAAAGAATATTGTAAAATGTTTGTGTGCGTACAAATAATAGAACTTATTCTTTTCAATACAAATCCCTTTATTCAGTACAGTTACAATTCACTATTTAATTCCTTCTCTCAGTACAATTCAATTCCTCAACCACTTATACTTTTCTTATCTTTTACTTAAACCACTTAATCACTTCTTCTAATTAACACTTCAAATTCAACTTTGGAACTGATTTGCATACCTTTGGGATGCTGGTATTTATACTCGAATGACATACTTCGAGAACAATCCTCGCCACCCAGCGTCCCATACAATTTCCAATTTGCTAGAAAATTCGATTCTACTCTCCAGTCAATGACATTGCTAATCCAGTATCGAAACCTTCTAGTCCTCGAGTTTCGACATTTTCTGCTAGATGTCGCTGCTCACATTTGAGTGGTTATCACATTGCTCCCTCCCTACAGTTGTTCGTCCCGAACAACTTCGTCATTCAGCATCCCGTTGAAATGACACATTCTATCCAAATGGACCACTTTAAATTTTCCTCGATCCCCACGCTGGATCCGGTAGACAACGTCATTAATGCGGGTTATCACCTTGTATGGACCTTCCCAGTCCTGTTGCAATTTTGGTGATTTGCCTTTCTTACGCTGAGGATTATACAGCCAAACCAGATCTCCTTCGTTGAAACCGGAAGATTTCGCCTTGATATCGTACCTAGTTTTCATGCGGCTGCTTGCTAGCTTCATCTTTTCTCTGGTGTCTTCATGCAATTTACGAATCCTGCTGCGTAAGTCATTCACGTACTCGTTCACCTCTTTGGGCTCCGTCGGTGGGGATCCGAATTTTGCTTCACTTGGCAACCGAATTGTTTGACCAAATAAGATCTCGGATGGTGTGTGCCCTGTGTGCCATTAAGAAGAGGGGTATGTGTCGATCCCAATCCCGCTGGCAGTTGCTGACAACCTTAGATAGATGCTCATTCAAGGTCCGATTGAATCGCTCGACCATTCCATCAGATTGAGGGTGTAGTGGCGTTGTCCTTGTCTTTCTTATTCCCAAATATTGGCATATTTCCTGGAAGACTTTTGATTCAAAGTTTCGCCCTTGATCAGAGTGCAGCTCCATTGGGACCCCAAATCTGCTCACCCAGTTGTTGACTATCTGTTCGGCTACGGTCTTAGCCTCTTGATTTGAGATGGCAAACACTTCTGGCCACTTACTGAAGTAATCCATGACTACGTGAGTATTTCGGTTTCCATTAAAGGTTCCGGGAAACGGCCCAGCGATGTCGATGGCTATTCGTTCGAAAGGTGCTCCGACATTGTATTGTTGCATTTGTCCATGTGGCTTTACTTTTGGACCCTTGGTAGCCGCACACCTTATGCACTTTTTGCACCAATTCTCGACATCTTGTTTAGCGCTTAGCCAATAGAAACGTTCCCTTACCTTTTCCAACGCCTTGTTTATTCCCAAATGGCCTCCTGAGATTCCGTCATGTATTTCATGGAGCACTTGGTTGACTCTGGATCGTGGCACAATTAGCTGCATACGAGATGTTGTCCCATCTGCACTTTCCCATTTTCTCTTCAGCAATCCATCTTGCACAAAAAGCGAGTCCCACTGTGCCCAGTATGCCTTCAGAGTTTGGCTCCGATCTGATATCTGCTGCCAGCTTGGTCTTTCCTCGTGTTCCTTCCAGGCCAATATTGGTTGGATGTCATTGTCTGCTTGTTGGGAGGAACGGATTTCGTCTATTCTCCAACCCTCTATTGGCTCAGTCCTGATCGTTTGGATAGTTGCCTGTTCTTTCGCTTCTTTACCACTGACTACTTCTGCTGGGAGGCTTTCGTTGCATTGTTTTACCTGTGAGACTGGGATAATTACCCTGGAGTCAACTTCTGCTACAGACTTCTGCCCCGCGAAGTAAACATTTCCTAACTGATGGCTTCTGGAAATTTGACCGGTTTCTTGGTAGCCGTTTCTGCCGGTTTTTCTTTCTATTTGCCTGTAACCCCAGTGTAGACAGCCTTCTCGTCGTACCGGTTCTTTACAATGCCCTTGCAAATGTCCTACTTTATCGCAGTTCCAGCAGCGCATTCTTCGGCTCTCCCGCGGGATATTTCGTTGCATAGTAGTTGGTCTTGAGCAGGAGCATTCACCAGATACTATTTCCCTTACGAAATGCATTCCTTTGGAAGCCTGATTGGATGCTTCCATCGCCAGAGCGAAGGCAAGTGCTTCAGCAAGGGTTCTTTTCCCGGCCATCCTTACTGCTGATTGTAGCTTCAAATCTGCAATTCCCCTGATGAATGCGTCCTTTGCCATTTCGTCGATTATTTCTTGGCCTGCGGTGGGATATGACAAATGTGCCAGTCTACTCACGTCTGCTTGGAGCTGTTGCAGTGTTTCTCCTCGTTGCTGCATACGGCCTTGCAATTGAACCTTGTAAACTTCCCGCATGTGGCTATCCCCAAACCGTTTCTCGATAGCTTGCACTAAAACCATATAGTCTCTATTCTTTTCGATATCGATTGTTTGTAACAATTCTGCCGCAGGACCACGTAAGGCCATCGCTAGGGCAAAGCACTTTTCCTCATTGTCCCAGTCGTTTGCACAGGCAGCCATTTCAAACTGCTTCTTATAAGTAGACCATGAGGTCTGGCCATCGAATGAGGGAGGCTTCAAATCTTTTCTCCTTGGACCGCTTAAAGAACATTCTCGCAGTTTCTGTTTTCGCACTGTGTCGAGCTCTTTTGTTAGTTGCTGAACTTTGCTGTCCATTTCTTCGAATTTTTCGCCAACATTCTTCTCTATTCTATCAAATTTGTTATCGATTTCTTCGAACTTTTGGTGTAGAACGTTATTTTGTTCTTCCAGTTTTTGTTCTAGACTATCCTTTTGTTCGTCGATTTTTTGTTCAATGCTGCTCTTCTGCTCGTCTAGATTTTTCTTTTGTTCATCCAGCTTTTGTTCGAGACTATTCTTTTGTTCTTCCAGATTTTTCTTTTGTTGGTCGAGACTGTTCTTCTGTTCGTCCATTTTTTTGTTTTGTTCGTCCATTTTTTTGTTTTGTTCGTCCATTTTTAATAAGAGGAGTTGCATCATTGCAGCCATGTCATTGCCGGTACTTGTCTGTTCATCCTCGTCAACATCAAAGGAATATGCATCAGGATCATGTCCCTCGTTGTTCAAAGCCTCCTGAAGTCGGAGCACCAGGTCACTTTTTCCTCCACTGGCGCTGAGGCTTCTCTTGTTCAACTCGGATTTGAGTTGGACGAGGGTCAACTGCAATAGTTTTCGACCCATTCTAGCTTTTTCAAATAGTCAGAAAACACAGGTGTTTTTTTTTTTTTTTTTTTTTTTTTTTTTACACACAATAAGTCCTATCCCACTTCTGACACCAATGTAAAATGTTTGTGTGGGTACAAATAATAGAACTTATTCTTTTCAATACAAATCCCTTTATTCAGTACAGTTACAATTCACTATTTAATTCCTTCTCTCAGTACAATTCAATTCCTCAACCACTTATACTTTTCTTATCTTTTACTTAAACCACTTAATCACTTCTTCTAATTAACACTTCAAATTCAACTTTGGAACTGATTTGCATACCTTTGGGATGCTGGTATTTATACTCGAATGACATACTTCGAGAACAATCCTCGCCACCCAGCGTACCATACAATTTCCAATTTGCTAGAAAATTCGATTCTACTCTCCAGTCAATGACTTTGCTAATCCAGTATCGAAACCTTCGAGTCTTCGAGTTTCGACATTTTCTGCTAGATGTCGCTGCTCACATGTGAGTGGTTATCACAATATTAACAATATGTCGAAACTCGAGGACTAGAAGGTTTCGATACTGGATTAGCAGTCTCGACTGGAGAGTAGAATCGAATTTTCTAGCAAATTGGAAATTGTATGGGACGCTGGGTGGCGAGAATTGTTCTCGAAGTATGTCATTCGAGTATAAATACCAGCATCCCAAAGGTATGCAGATCAGTTCCAAAGTTGAATTTGAAGTATTAATTAGAAGAAGTGATTAAGTGGTTTAAGTAAAAGATAAGAAAAGTATATGTGGTTGAGAAATTGAACTGTACTGAGAGAAAGAATTAAATAGTGAATTGTAACTGTACTGAATAAAGGGATTTGTATTGAAAAGAATAAGTTCTATCATTTGTACCCACACAAACATTCTACATTGGTGTCAGAAGTGGGATAGGACTTATTGTGTGTAAAAGAAAAAAAAAAAAAAAAAAGAAAAAAAAACCTGTGTTTTCTGACTATTTGAAAAAGCTAGAATGGGTCGAAAACTATTGCAGTTGACCCTCGTCCAACTCAAATCCGAGTTGAACAAGAGATGCCTCAGCGCCAGTGGAGGAAAAAGTGACCTGGTGCTCCGTCTTCAGGAGGCTTTGAACAACGAGGGACATGATCCTGATGCATATTCCTTTGATGTTGACGAGGATGAACAGACAAGTACCGGCAATGACATGGCTGCGATGATACAACTCCTCTTGTTAAAAATGGACGAACAGAAGAACAGTCTCGACCAACAAAAGAAATATCTGGAAGAACAGAAGAACAGTCTGGAACAAAAAATGGACGAACAGAAGAGCAGTCTTGAAGAACAAAAGAATAGTCTCGAACAAAAGCTGGATGAACAAAAGAAAAATGTAGACGAGCAGAAGAGCAGCATTGAACAAAAATTCAACGAACAAACCAACAATCTGCACGGTCTTCAACAGAAAATGGATGAACAAAAGAATAATCTGGAAGAACAAAAGAACATTCTCCAGCAAAAATTCGAAGAAATCGATGACAAATTTGAAAGAATAGAGAAGAACGTTGATGACAAATTTGATAGAATAGAGAAGAATGTTGGCGAAAAATTCGAAGAAATGGACAGCAAAGTTCAGCAACTGGCAAAAGAGCTCGACACAGTGCGAAAACATAAACTGCGAGAATGTTCTTTAAGCGGTCCAAGGAGAAAAGATTTGAAGCCTCCCTCATTCGATGGCCAGACCTCATGGTCTACTTATAAGAAGCAGTTTGAAATGGCTGCCTGTGCAAACGGCTGGGACAATGAGGAAAAGTGCTTTGCCCTAACAATGGCCTTGCACGGTCCTGCAGCAGAATTGTTGCAAACAGTAGATATCGAAAAGCATAAAGATTATGTTACTTTAGTACAGGCTATAGAGAAACGGTTTGGGGATAGCCACATGCAGGAGGTCTACAAGGTCCAATTGCAAAGCCGAATGCAGCAAAGAGGAGAAACACTGCAGCAGCTCCAAGCAGACGTGAGTAGACTTGCACATCTGTCATACCCCACCGCAGGCCAGGAAATTATCGACGAAATGGCAAAAGATGCATTTATCAGGGGAATTGCAGATTCGAAGCTACAGTCAGCAGTAAGGATGGCCGGGAAAAGAACCCTTGCTGAAGCACTTGCCTTCGCTCTGGCGATGGAAGCAGCCAATCAGGCTTCCAGGGGAACACATTTCGTCAGGGAAGTAGCATCTATTGAATGCTCCTGCGCAAGAATTAGTGCCGAGGAACGAGATACTCGACGTGATAGACGGATAATGCGCTGCTGGAATTGCAATAAAATAGGACACCTTCAAAGGCAGTGTAAAGAACCGGTGCGACGAAAAGACTGCCCTCACTGTGGTGGCAAGCCAATAGAGGAAGAAACCAGCAGAAACAGCTATCAAGAAGCCGGTCAACCTTCCCGAAGCCATCAGTCGGGAAATGCTTAAGCACCAACTTCGCGGGGCAGAAGTTGGTAGCAGGAGTCGACGGCCCCAGGACCATCATCCAAGTCTCGTTGGCAAAACGATGCAGCGAAAGCCTTCTAGTAGAAGTAGTCAGTGGAAAAGAAAAATGGATGGCAACAATAGACACCGGTGCCACGGCCTCAATCATCAGGAGGAATCTTGTGCAGAAGTCTTGGTTGCATAACACTAGCAGTTGCAGCTTGCGAACAGCTACAGGAGCAACGATTAAGGTATATGGTGAAGTCCGCATAAAAATCCAATTGGCCGGAATAACATTCACTCACGCGTTTCTGGTAGCTGACATATGTGACGAGTGCATCATTGGTACAGACTTCATGAGGGAACATGGACTTGTAGTCGACTTGGGGGCACAAACCCTGAAATACGGAAACATGGAGATACCAATGATATACGGAAACGCCAATACCTCAGTCTCAAATCATCTGCAGCAATCAGAGCCTAGAGCCTTCATCAGAAGCAATTTTGTGGGCAAAAGTGGAAGGTGGTCCTGGTAGCCACCGATTCTATTTGATGGAGCCAGAAAAGAAAAGAGACTTCATGGTGGGAAAGACCTTAGTGGAGCCAAAGAACAACATGGTCCCTGTAAGGATTCTAAATCCAAAGACATTCAGTGTAAAGGTGAAAAAGGGGGAGATAGTGGGAAAATGCGTACCTGTTGAGGCTATATCGACCACAACGGAAAAAAAGTGTGCAAAACCGGTCACAACAGTTCAGAGCATAAAAATCAAGAACAAAATTCTCAGCCTCTGTAATCTGGACGAAGATCAGCGAATCCTGGCAGAAAAACTAATCGGTGAGTACGCTGATATATTTGCTACACAAGACGGAGAATATGGACGTACGCATATTGTTCAACACCACATTGACACCGGAGACGCTCGACCAATCCGTCAACCTGCAAGGCGTCTTCCATTGGCAAAGCAAACAGAAGTTGCCGAAATGATATCGAAGATGAAAGCTGAGCGAGTGATTGAAGAATCGCAAAGTCCGTGGGCATCTCCAGTGGTCCTGGTGAAGAAGAAAGATGGCAGCACGAGATTTTGTGTAGACTACCGACGTCTCAATGATGTCACTAAAAAGGACAGCTACCCACTTCCGAGAATCGATGACACTTTGGATATGCTTTCTGGAGCGAAATGGTTTTCAACACTTGACTTGAAGAGCGGTTACTGGCAGGTAGAGATAAATCGTGCGGATCGTGAGAAAACTGCCTTCACTACAGGAAGCGGTCTTTGGCAGTTTGCAGTGATGCCGTTTGGACTGTGCAACGCTCCGGCCACCTTCGAGCGACTAATGGAAAGAACATTGCAAGGACTCACCTGTAAAACCTGCCTAGTATATTTGGACGACGTTATCGTCATAGGTAAGACGTACGAGGAGCACCGCGAAAATCTAAAAGAAGTGTTTGAGAGGCTACGAAGTGCTCATTTAAAGCTCAACCCGGAAAAGTGCGCCTTGTTTCGTCCGGAAGTAAAATATCTGGGTCACATTATATCAGCGGAAGGAATAAGAACGGATCCTAACAAAATCGAAGCCGTGAAAAGTTGGCCTTCTCCAAAAGATAAACACCAACTGAGAAGCTTCTTGGGACTCGCCACGTATTACAGAAGGTTCGTAAAGGATTTTGCTGGCATTGCAAAGAGCATCAACTTACAGAGAAAGGCCGACAGTTCAGGTGGTCTGGAGAATGCGAAAAAGCATTTCAAGAACTGAAGCGACAGCTGTGCAATGCCCCCATCTTGGGTTACCCGACGCCCGGACAAATGTTCATCGTGGACGCAGACGCTAGCAATGTTGGGGTCGGAGCTGTGATCTCCCAAGTTCATGACGGTCAAGAGAAAGTGGTCGCATATTACAGCAAAATACTCTCCAGACCTGAACGAAACTACTGTGTAACCCGGCGCGAACTTCTGGCTTTAATTCTGGCTACGAAGCATTTCCATAAGTACCTCTACGGACAAAAGTTCATTCTCCGGACAGACCACGCAGCTCTGAAATGGCTACTCCAATTTAAGAACCCTGAAGGCCAAGTTGCAAGATGGATCGAGCAGTTGCAGGGTTACGACTTTGAAGTGCAACACCGCAAGGGAACACTCCACTCAAATGCTGATGCTCTCTCTCGTCGACCATGCGGAGTAAAATGCGAACACTGCAATCGTAAAGAAGCAAAAGAACAGGCAGCTATCCAAATGATCAGGACTGAGCCAATAGAGGGTTGGAGTATAGACGAAATCCGTTCCTCCCAACAGGCAGACAATGACATCGAACCAATATTGGCCTGGAAGGAACACGAGGAAAGACCAAGCTGGCAGCAGATATCAGATCGGAGCCAAACTCTGAAGGCATACTGGGCACAGTGGGACTCGCTTTTTGTGCAAGATGGATTGCTGAAGAGAAAATGGGAAAGTGCAGATGGGACAACATCTCGTATGCAGCTAATTGTGCAACGGTCCAGAGTCAACCAAGTGCTCCATGAAATACATGACGGAATCTCAGGAGGCCATTGGAAAAGGTAAGGGAACGTTTCTATTGGCTAAGCGCTAAACAAGATGTCGAGAATTGGTGCAAAAAGTGCATAAGGTGTGCGGCTACCAAGGGTCCAAAAGTAAAGCCACATGGACAAATGCAACAATACAATGTCGGAGCACCTTTCGAACGAATAGCCATCGACATCGCTGGGCCGTTTCCCGAAACCTTTAATGGAAACCGATATACTCTCGTAGTCATGGATTACTTCAGTAAGTGGCCGGAAGTGTTTGCCATCCCAAATCAAGAGGCTAAGACCGTAGCCGAACAGATAGTCAACAACTGGGTGAGCAGATTTGGGGTCCCAATGGAGCTGCACTCTGATCAAGGGCGAAACTTTGAATCAAAAGTCTTCCAGGAAATATGCCAATATTTGGGAATAAGAAAGACAAGGACAACGCCACTACACCCTCAATCTGATGATTCCATCGAGCGATTCAATCGGACCTTGAATGAGCATCTATCTAAGGTTGTCAGCAACTGCCAGCGGGATTGGGATCGACACATACCCCTCTTCTTAATGGCCTACCGAAACGCGGTCCATAGTTCAACAGGGCACACACCATCCGAGATCTTATTTGGTCAAACAATTCGGTTGCCAAGTGAAGCAAAATTCGGATCCCCACCGACGGAGCCCAAAGAGGTGAACGAGTACGTGAATGACTTACGCAGCAGGATTCGTAAATTGCATGAAGACACCAGAGAAAAGATGAAGCTAGCAAGCAGCCGCATGAAAACTAGGTACGATATCAAGGCGAAATCTTCCGGTTTCAACGAAGGAGATCTGGTTTGGCTGTATAATCCTCAGCGTAAGAAAGGCAAATCACCAAAATTGCAACAGGACTGGGAAGGTCCATACAAGGTGATAACCCGCATTAATGACGTTGTCTACCGGATCCAGCGTGGGGATCGAGGAAAATTTAAAGTGGTCCATTTGGATAGAATGTGTCATTTCAACGGGATGCTGAATGACGACGTTGTTCGGGACGAACAACTGTAGGGAGGGAGCAATGTGATAACCACTCAAATGTGAGCAGCGACATCTAGCAGAAAATGTCGAAACTCGAGGACTAGAAGGTTTCGATACTGGATTAGCAGTCTCGACTGGAGAGTAGAATCGAATTTTCTAGCAAATTGGAAATTGTATGGGACGCTGGGTGGCGAGGATTGTTCTCGAAGTATGTCATTCGAGTATAAATACCAGCATCCCAAAGGTATGCAGATCAGTTCCAAAGTTGAATTTGAAGTATTAATTAGAAGAAGTGATTAAGTGGTTTAAGTAAAAGATAAGAAAAGTATATGTGGTTGAGAAATTGAATTGTACTGAGAGAAAGAATTAAATAGTGAATTGTAACTGTACTGAATAAAGGGATTTGTATTGAAAAGAATAAGTTCTATCATTTGTACCCACACAAACATTCTACAATATAAATAAAAATTAACAATATCAATGTTATAGCAAATAATTATTTATATTAATTTTTCTGATTAATCCAAAATTACGAGTATGTTCTACATAGAAGGCCATGGACATCAAAATGGAAAATGTCAGAATGATATGAATAAGTTTAAAACTTCAAATATTGCCGCGGTCGTTAAAGGAATGACTAACAGTTATATATTATTATTTTTTAGGACGAAGTTCATTGAACGAGTCTTCGAGTCTTCGAGTTTCGACATTTTCTGCTAGATGTCGCTGCTCACATGTGAGTGGTTATCACAATATTAACAATATGTCGAAACTCGAGGACTAGAAGGTTTCGATACTGGATTAGCAGTCTCGACTGGAGAGTAGAATCGAATTTTCTAGCAAATTGGAAATTGTATGGGACGCTGGGTGGCGAGAATTGTTCTCGAAGTATGTCATTCGAGTATAAATACCAGCATCCCAAAGGTATGCAGATCAGTTCCAAAGTTGAATTTGAAGTATTAATTAGAAGAAGTGATTAAGTGGTTTAAGTAAAAGATAAGAAAAGTATATGTGGTTGAGAAATTGAACTGTACTGAGAGAAAGAATTAAATAGTGAATTGTAACTGTACTGAATAAAGGGATTTGTATTGAAAAGAATAAGTTCTATCATTTGTACCCACACAAACATTCTACATTGGTGTCAGAAGTGGGATAGGACTTATTGTGTGTAAAAGAAAAAAAAAAAAAAAAAAAAAAAAAACCTGTGTTTTCTGACTATTTGAAAAAGCTAGAATGGGTCGAAAACTATTGCAGTTGACCCTCGTCCAACTCAAATCCGAGTTGAACAAGAGATGCCTCAGCGCCAGTGGAGGAAAAAGTGACCTGGTGCTCCGTCTTCAGGAGGCTTTGAACAACGAGGGACATGATCCTGATGCATATTCCTTTGATGTTGACGAGGATGAACAGACAAGTACCGGCAATGACATGGCTGCGATGATACAACTCCTCTTGTTAAAAATGGACGAACAGAAGAACAGTCTCGACCAACAAAAGAAATATCTGGAAGAACAGAAGAACAGTCTGGAACAAAAAATGGACGAACAGAAGAGCAGTCTTGAAGAACAAAAGAATAGTCTCGAACAAAAGCTGGATGAACAAAAGAAAAATGTAGACGAGCAGAAGAGCAGCATTGAACAAAAATTCAACGAACAAACCAACAATCTGCACGGTCTTCAACAGAAAATGGATGAACAAAAGAATAATCTGGAAGAACAAAAGAACATTCTCCAGCAAAAATTCGAAGAAATCGATGACAAATTTGAAAGAATAGAGAAGAACGTTGATGACAAATTTGATAGAATAGAGAAGAATGTTGGCGAAAAATTCGAAGAAATGGACAGCAAAGTTCAGCAACTGGCAAAAGAGCTCGACACAGTGCGAAAACATAAACTGCGAGAATGTTCTTTAAGCGGTCCAAGGAGAAAAGATTTGAAGCCTCCCTCATTCGATGGCCAGACCTCATGGTCTACTTATAAGAAGCAGTTTGAAATGGCTGCCTGTGCAAACGGCTGGGACAATGAGGAAAAGTGCTTTGCCCTAACAATGGCCTTGCACGGTCCTGCAGCAGAATTGTTGCAAACAGTAGATATCGAAAAGCATAAAGATTATGTTACTTTAGTACAGGCTATAGAGAAACGGTTTGGGGATAGCCACATGCAGGAGGTCTACAAGGTCCAATTGCAAAGCCGAATGCAGCAAAGAGGAGAAACACTGCAGCAGCTCCAAGCAGACGTGAGTAGACTTGCACATCTGTCATACCCCACCGCAGGCCAGGAAATTATCGACGAAATGGCAAAAGATGCATTTATCAGGGGAATTGCAGATTCGAAGCTACAGTCAGCAGTAAGGATGGCCGGGAAAAGAACCCTTGCTGAAGCACTTGCCTTCGCTCTGGCGATGGAAGCAGCCAATCAGGCTTCCAGGGGAACACATTTCGTCAGGGAAGTAGCATCTATTGAATGCTCCTGCGCAAGAATTAGTGCCGAGGAACGAGATACTCGACGTGATAGACGGATAATGCGCTGCTGGAATTGCAATAAAATAGGACACCTTCAAAGGCAGTGTAAAGAACCGGTGCGACGAAAAGACTGCCCTCACTGTGGTGGCAAGCCAATAGAGGAAGAAACCAGCAGAAACAGCTATCAAGAAGCCGGTCAACCTTCCCGAAGCCATCAGTCGGGAAATGCTTAAGCACCAACTTCGCGGGGCAGAAGTTGGTAGCAGGAGTCGACGGCCCCAGGACCATCATCCAAGTCTCGTTGGCAAAACGATGCAGCGAAAGCCTTCTAGTAGAAGTAGTCAGTGGAAAAGAAAAATGGATGGCAACAATAGACACCGGTGCCACGGCCTCAATCATCAGGAGGAATCTTGTGCAGAAGTCTTGGTTGCATAACACTAGCAGTTGCAGCTTGCGAACAGCTACAGGAGCAACGATTAAGGTATATGGTGAAGTCCGCATAAAAATCCAATTGGCCGGAATAACATTCACTCACGCGTTTCTGGTAGCTGACATATGTGACGAGTGCATCATTGGTACAGACTTCATGAGGGAACATGGACTTGTAGTCGACTTGGGGGCACAAACCCTGAAATACGGAAACATGGAGATACCAATGATATACGGAAACGCCAATACCTCAGTCTCAAATCATCTGCAGCAATCAGAGCCTAGAGCCTTCATCAGAAGCAATTTTGTGGGCAAAAGTGGAAGGTGGTCCTGGTAGCCACCGATTCTATTTGATGGAGCCAGAAAAGAAAAGAGACTTCATGGTGGGAAAGACCTTAGTGGAGCCAAAGAACAACATGGTCCCTGTAAGGATTCTAAATCCAAAGACATTCAGTGTAAAGGTGAAAAAGGGGGAGATAGTGGGAAAATGCGTACCTGTTGAGGCTATATCGACCACAACGGAAAAAAAGTGTGCAAAACCGGTCACAACAGTTCAGAGCATAAAAATCAAGAACAAAATTCTCAGCCTCTGTAATCTGGACGAAGATCAGCGAATCCTGGCAGAAAAACTAATCGGTGAGTACGCTGATATATTTGCTACACAAGACGGAGAATATGGACGTACGCATATTGTTCAACACCACATTGACACCGGAGACGCTCGACCAATCCGTCAACCTGCAAGGCGTCTTCCATTGGCAAAGCAAACAGAAGTTGCCGAAATGATATCGAAGATGAAAGCTGAGGGAGTGATTGAAGAATCGCAAAGTCCGTGGGCATCTCCAGTGGTCCTGGTGAAGAAGAAAGATGGCAGCACGAGATTTTGTGTAGACTACCGACGTCTCAATGATGTCACTAAAAAGGACAGCTACCCACTTCCGAGAATCGATGACACTTTGGATATGCTTTCTGGAGCGAAATGGTTTTCAACACTTGACTTGAAGAGCGGTTACTGGCAGGTAGAGATAAATCGTGCGGATCGTGAGAAAACTGCCTTCACTACAGGAAGCGGTCTTTGGCAGTTTGCAGTGATGCCGTTTGGACTGTGCAACGCTCCGGCCACCTTCGAGCGACTAATGGAAAGAACATTGCAAGGACTCACCTGTAAAACCTGCCTAGTATATTTGGACGACGTTATCGTCATAGGTAAGACGTACGAGGAGCACCGCGAAAATCTAAAAGAAGTGTTTGAGAGGCTACGAAGTGCTCATTTAAAGCTCAACCCGGAAAAGTGCGCCTTGTTTCGTCCGGAAGTAAAATATCTGGGTCACATTATATCAGCGGAAGGAATAAGAACGGATCCTAACAAAATCGAAGCCGTGAAAAGTTGGCCTTCTCCAAAAGATAAACACCAACTGAGAAGCTTCTTGGGACTCGCCACGTATTACAGAAGGTTCGTAAAGGATTTTGCTGGCATTGCAAAGAGCATCAACTTACAGAGAAAGGCCGACAGTTCAGGTGGTCTGGAGAATGCGAAAAAGCATTTCAAGAACTGAAGCGACAGCTGTGCAATGCCCCCATCTTGGGTTACCCGACGCCCGGACAAATGTTCATCGTGGACGCAGACGCTAGCAATGTTGGGGTCGGAGCTGTGATCTCCCAAGTTCATGACGGTCAAGAGAAAGTGGTCGCATATTACAGCAAAATACTCTCCAGACCTGAACGAAACTACTGTGTAACCCGGCGCGAACTTCTGGCTTTAATTCTGGCTACGAAGCATTTCCATAAGTACCTCTACGGACAAAAGTTCATTCTCCGGACAGACCACGCAGCTCTGAAATGGCTACTCCAATTTAAGAACCCTGAAGGCCAAGTTGCAAGATGGATCGAGCAGTTGCAGGGTTACGACTTTGAAGTGCAACACCGCAAGGGAACACTCCACTCAAATGCTGATGCTCTCTCTCGTCGACCATGCGGAGTAAAATGCGAACACTGCAATCGTAAAGAAGCAAAAGAACAGGCAGCTATCCAAATGATCAGGACTGAGCCAATAGAGGGTTGGAGTATAGACGAAATCCGTTCCTCCCAACAGGCAGACAATGACATCGAACCAATATTGGCCTGGAAGGAACACGAGGAAAGACCAAGCTGGCAGCAGATATCAGATCGGAGCCAAACTCTGAAGGCATACTGGGCACAGTGGGACTCGCTTTTTGTGCAAGATGGATTGCTGAAGAGAAAATGGGAAAGTGCAGATGGGACAACATCTCGTATGCAGCTAATTGTGCCACGATCCAGAGTCAACCAAGTGCTCCATGAAATACATGACGGAATCTCAGGAGGCCATTGGAAAAGGTAAGGGAACGTTTCTATTGGCTAAGCGCTAAACAAGATGTCGAGAATTGGTGCAAAAAGTGCATAAGGTGTGCGGCTACCAAGGGTCCAAAAGTAAAGCCACATGGACAAATGCAACAATACAATGTCGGAGCACCTTTCGAACGAATAGCCATCGACATCGCTGGGCCGTTTCCCGAAACCTTTAATGGAAACCGATATACTCTCGTAGTCATGGATTACTTCAGTAAGTGGCCGGAAGTGTTTGCCATCCCAAATCAAGAGGCTAAGACCGTAGCCGAACAGATAGTCAACAACTGGGTGAGCAGATTTGGGGTCCCAATGGAGCTGCACTCTGATCAAGGGCGAAACTTTGAATCAAAAGTCTTCCAGGAAATATGCCAATATTTGGGAATAAGAAAGACAAGGACAACGCCACTACACCCTCAATCTGATGATTCCATCGAGCGATTCAATCGGACCTTGAATGAGCATCTATCTAAGGTTGTCAGCAACTGCCAGCGGGATTGGGATCGACACATACCCCTCTTCTTAATGGCCTACCGAAACGCGGTCCATAGTTCAACAGGGCACACACCATCCGAGATCTTATTTGGTCAAACAATTCGGTTGCCAAGTGAAGCAAAATTCGGATCCCCACCGACGGAGCCCAAAGAGGTGAACGAGTACGTGAATGACTTACGCAGCAGGATTCGTAAATTGCATGAAGACACCAGAGAAAAGATGAAGCTAGCAAGCAGCCGCATGAAAACTAGGTACGATATCAAGGCGAAATCTTCCGGTTTCAACGAAGGAGATCTGGTTTGGCTGTATAATCCTCAGCGTAAGAAAGGCAAATCACCAAAATTGCAACAGGACTGGGAAGGTCCATACAAGGTGATAACCCGCATTAATGACGTTGTCTACCGGATCCAGCGTGGGGATCGAGGAAAATTTAAAGTGGTCCATTTGGATAGAATGTGTCATTTCAACGGGATGCTGAATGACGAAGTTGTTCGGGACGAACAACTGTAGGGAGGGAGCAATGTGATAACCACTCAAATGTGAGCAGCGACATCTAGCAGAAAATGTCGAAACTCGAGGACTAGAAGGTTTCGATACTGGATTAGCAGTCTCGACTGGAGAGTAGAATCGAATTTTCTAGCAAATTGGAAATTGTATGGGACGCTGGGTGGCGAGGATTGTTCTCGAAGTATGTCATTCGAGTATAAATACCAGCATCCCAAAGGTATGCAGATCAGTTCCAAAGTTGAATTTGAAGTATTAATTAGAAGAAGTGATTAAGTGGTTTAAGTAAAAGATAAGAAAAGTATATGTGGTTGAGAAATTGAATTGTACTGAGAGAAAGAATTAAATAGTGAATTGTAACTGTACTGAATAAAGGGATTTGTATTGAAAAGAATAAGTTCTATCATTTGTACCCACACAAACATTCTACAATATAAATAAAAATTAACAATATCAATGTTATAGCAAATAATTATTTATATTAATTTTTCTGATTAATCCAAAATTACGAGTATGTTCTACATAGAAGGCCATGGACATCAAAATGGAAAATGTCAGAATGATATGAATAAGTTTAAAACTTCAAATATTGCCGCGGTCGTTAAAGGAATGACTAACAGTTATATATTATTATTTTTTAGGACGAAGTTCATTGAACGCGTGTCGAAATACCTTTTAAGCGGGTAGTCTCATGTTCGATCTTCAAAAAATCGATTTTTTTGTATATTTTCAAAGTTTAATAAGTTGAGAATATACTGTGAAAATTTTAGACCGATACACTAAATCATTTTAAAGTTACATCAAATAATAGGAGAGAGCGTACCCTTTAATTGCGGGGATTATACCAAACTTTGAACGCTGTTTTCTCGAAACTACTTTTTATACGTCGGCCTAGGTGATTAAAAAAACTATTGGACTGAAATTTTAACACAGTCGATATTTAAAAAAATTTGTTTACAAGGCCGCCATTTTCTTTGTTATTTTTCATTCAAATCTTTTAAATCTTCTCCGGGACAGAATGACAACCCTACTGGATAATAATCCTTCTGAAATTTTGATTTCAGATGATTACAAAAGGAGCAATCAGAGGGTCAGTCACCTACGTTTCTTTGAAGAAACCTACGAGGGGCGTTCAACATATTCTCGGTATCGGGGTGAAGCTGTGGTTGTATTTATTTATCAAGTAATACTATTATTTTAGTGCATTCATGTAAAATTTCATATAAATGTAATTATTAATTCGCGTTTTATCTCTAGTTAAACAGAATCATAATGGCAACTGAGACGATGATGGTCAAAATTGAGCATCGCGCTGTAATTAAATTTCTCACTAAGCAAGGAAAAAGTCAAAAAACTATTCATGAAGAGATGGTGGCTGTTTACCAGGGTTCCGCACCTTCATTATCAACTGTGCAAAAGTGGTCAAGTGAGTTCAAGAGAGGCAGAGAGAGCATTGAAGACGACCCCCGCTCCGGCGCCCCGGCTACTGCTTGTACGGGAAAAAGCATCAAAAAAGTCGAAAAACTTGTTCTTGAGGATGCCCGAATAAAGGTGAAAATGATGGCAGAGATCACCAAGCTTTCAATTGGTACCATTCACACCATTCTTCATGACCATCTTAACCTTTCAAAGGTCAGTGGTTCAACCAGTGCAAGGTGGTTGCCACGAATGCTCACAGCGCCTCAGAAAAAAGTGAGAATCGCATGCTGTAGACAGCTTTTGGAGATGTGTAGTGAGAACGCGGACGGTGTTATGGATCGAATTGTTACTGGGGACGAAACATGGGTCCACCACTATGACCCTGAAAGCAAACAAGAGTCCATGCAGTGGCATAAAAAAGGAACAGACCCCCCGAAGAAGTTCAAAGTCACTCCGTCTGCCGGGAAGCTCATGGCCACAGTTTTTTGGGACTCAAAGGGAATCTTGCTCATTGAGTACAAAAAAAAAGGTGAAACCATCAACGCCACATCCTACGCTTCCACTTTGCATAATTTGCGGGAGGAAATTAAAAAGAAAAGACGGGGTAAACTCGCAGTGGGTGTGTTGCTTCTTCATGACAACGCTCCTGTTCACACGGCGCGAGTTTCCAAGGCTGCTGCGCGAGATTGTGGTTTCGAAGAAATCCAACACCCACCCTATAGTCCAGACCTTGCCCCTAGTGATTATTTCCTGTTTCCGGATTTGAAAAAATGTCTTCGTGGAAAAAGATTTTCGGATGATGAAGAACTCAAGTCGGCAATAAATGGGTATTTTGCAGAGAAAGAGGAAATTAATTTTTTTGCGGGTTTAAAAAAGCTCATCTCAAGATGTAAAAAATGCATTGATGTTAGGGGAGATTATATTGAAAAATAAAAACAATTTAAATTGAATTCGCATTTTCCTTCATATCGATACCGAGAATATATTGAACACCCCTCGTATATATTCATATTTTAATAAAAAAATGTATTTCCTATTATTATGTAGGCCCGTTTTCCTGATAGAACATTACATTTAACTAATCATCGATTATCCTAACTAGCCAATAAATTTAATGGCAAATTTTAACAGCCCAATTAAATTTTGGTTTTCCTCACAACTTTCTGTTCATTTAATGGGTCCATTAAACTTAATGTCGACTTCCAATATTTCCATACAAATGTCAAAATTATTCCAATATTTCCATTTAAACGTACAATTTAAGGGCTGAATAACATGTAAAAACGATTTGAATAAACAAACGTAAGTAAACATTTTTTATAATTTTTGTGTACAAATCAACATTTGTATTTTTGCTATAGGATGTTCTTTTGTTCTTCCAGATTATTCTTTTGTTCATCCATTTTCTGTTGAAGACCGTCCAAATTTTTCTTCTGTTCGTCCATTTTTTGTTCCAGACTGTTCTTCTGTTCTTCCATATTTTTCTTTTGTTCGTCCATTTTTAACAAGAGGAGTTGCATCATCGCAGCCATGTCATTGCCGGTACTTGTCTGTTCATCCTCGTCAACATCAAAGGAATATGCATTAGGATCATGTCCCTCGTTGTTCAAAGCCTCCTGAAGTCGGAGCACCAGGTCACTTTTTCCTCCACTGGCGCTGAGGCTTCTCTTGTTCAACTCGGATTTGAGTTGGACGAGGGTCAACTGCAATAGTTTTCGACCCATTCTACCTTTCTCAAATAGTCAGAAAACACTTTTTTTTTTTTTTTTTACACACAGTAAGTCCTATCCCACTTCTGACACCAATATAAAATGTTTGTGTGGGTACAAATGATAGAACTTATTCTTTCCAATACAAATCCCTTTATTCAGTACAGTTACAATTCACTATTTAATTCTTTCTCTCAGTACAATTCAATTTCTCAACCACTTATACTTTTCTTATCTTTTACTTAAACCACTTAATTACTTCTCCTAATTAACACTTCAAATTTCACTTTAGAACTGATTTGCATACCTTGGGGATGCTGGTATTTATACTCGAATGACATACTTCGAGAACAATCCTCGCCATCCAGCGTCCCATACGATTTCCAGTTTGCTAGAAAATTCGATTCCACTCTCCAGTTATCAATGGTCGAGACTTTGTTATTCAAGTATCGAAATCTTCTGGTTTTCGAGTATCGACATCTTCTGCGCTGTAAATCTAGATGTCGCTGCTCACATTTAAGTGGTTGTCACATTGCTCCCTCCCTACAGTTGTTCGTCCCGAACAACTTCGTCATTCAGCATCCCGTTGAAATGACACATTCTATCCAAATGGACCACTTTCAATTTTCCTTGATCCCCACGCTGGATCCGGTAGACAACGTCATTAATGCGGGTTATCACCTTGTATGGACCTTCCCAATCCTGTTGCAATTTTGGTGATTTGCCTTTCTTTCGCTGAGGATCATACAGCCAAACCAGATCTCCTTCGTTGAAACCGGAAGATTTCGCCTTGATATCGTACCTAGTTTTCATGCGGCTGCTTGCTAGCTTCATCTTTTCTCTGGTGTCTTCATGCAATTTACGAATCCTGCTGCGTAAGTCATTCACGTACTCGTTCACCTCTTTGGGCTCCGTCGGTGGGGATCCGAATTTTGCTTCACTTGGCAACCGAATTGTTTGACCAAATAGGATCTCGGATGGTGTGTGCCCTGTTGAGCTATGGATCGCGTTTCGGTAGGCCATTAAGAAGAGGGGTGTCGATCCCAATCCCGCTGGCAGTTGCTGACAACCTTAGATAGATGCTCTTTCAAGGTCCGATTGAATCGCTCGACCATTCCATCAGATTGAGGGTGTAGTGGCGTTGTCCTTGCCTTTCTTATTGACATATTTCCTGGAAGACTTTCGATTCAAGGTTTCGCCCTTGATCAGAGTGTAGCTCCATTGGGACCCCAAATCTGCTCACCCAGTTGTTGACTATCTGTTCGGCTACGGTCTTAGCCTCTTGATTTGGGATGGCAAACACTTCTTTGCCTGTAACCCCAGTGCAGGCAGCTTTGTCGTCGTATCGGTTCTTTATAATGCCCTTGCAGATGTCCTACTTTATCGCAGTTCCAGCAGCGCATCCTTCGTCTCTCCCGCGGGATATTTCGTTGCATGGTAGTTGGTCTTGAGCAAGAGCATTCACCAGATACTATTTCCCTTACGAAATGCATTCCTTTGGAAGTCTGATTGGATGCTTCCATCGCCAGAGCGAAGGCAAGTGCTTCAGCAAGGGTTCTTTTCCCGGCCATCCGTACTGCTGACTGTAGCTTCGAATCTGCAATTCCCCTGATAAATGCATCTTTTGCCATTTCGTTGATAATTTCCTGGCTTGCGGTGGGGTATGACAGATGTGCAAGTCTACTCACGTCTTCTTGGAGCTGCTGCAGTGTTTCTCCTCATTTTTGCCCTCGAGAAAAGTGGTAAAAAGGCTGAAACCGTGGATCTCTATGTATTTATTGAATAAAGTAAAAGTCAAAAACAAACTTAGAATCAAATGCTGTAAGTACCCAAGAAATTTGATCTTGAAAAGAAAATACAAGAAATTGTGCGGTGAACTCAAACAGGAGATTCCTATTTGCCGTGATACATATTACCGTTCCCAATTCAATTCTGCTAAGGGAAACTTAAAAAACGAATGGCAGGTAGTTAACAACATTCTAAATAAATCGTCTTCCTCTAAAATACCTACAGTTATACTTGCCGATGACTGCGAAATAACTGACAAACTTACTATTGCAAATAAATTCAACAACTATTTTACTGATATAGCTAGCAAACTACAACCGTGTCCGGTTCAACCAATCTGTTCCCTATGTTCCACTCATAAATGTACGGAACTGTTTCAAGAAAACAGTTTTGTGTTCTATCCCTTTACTCCCCTCGAGGTATTTAAAGCTATTGGTACTCTAAAAAAATCTAATTCGTGTGGGGTTGATGGTATTTCGAGTTTCATTTTTAAAAGGATTGCATGTTTCATTTTAGACATATTGGTACATATCTTTAATTGTTGCGTATTTGCAGGTGTATTCCCGGAAGCACTTAAATGTGCAGATGTTGTGCCAATACATAAAAAAGGTTCTGCTGCTGAAATCTCTAACTATAGGCCCATATCTCTTCTTCCAGCTCTCAGTAAAATCTTTGAGAAACTTGTAAAATATAGGTTAGTGAATTTTTTAAATGCAACTAAGTTTTTCAATCCAACTCAGTTTGGTTTTCAAAAGGGGAAGTCAACTGAAGACGCACTACTAAATTTTTGCTCTCAAATAATGTCAAATCTCGATAGTAAAAAGTGCACGGCTGGTTTGTTTATTGACATCACCAAGGCCTTCGATATGGTCAATCATAATCTTTTATTGAGAAAACTGGAAAAAGCAGGTCTTCGTGGTTTCATGCTTGATTGGTTCAGGTCGTATCTTGGAAATAGGTCGCAAAGAGTGAAATTAGATGATATTAGGAGTGAAGTTAAGTTCATCAACTTGGGTGTACCCCAAGGCTCTGTTCTAGGACCAATTTTGTTCTTGATTTACATAAATTCACTTTTTTCACTTAATTTTAAAGGCACACCAACTGCTTTTGCTGATGATGTTGGCTTTTCATATGGTTGTAACAGTCCCTTGGATCTGGTTTCGGACATTAATTGGGATCTCAACTTACTGAGAAACTGGTTTGCTGAACATATCTTGGCGATAAGCTCTAAAACGAAAATAATGTTTTTCAGTTTATCATCCTTACATAACTTAGATGCAAACGTGTATTTTCATGCACCCGAGTGCCAAAGATACAAACTGTCCGTTTGTCATTGTGCGGCTGGTATTTCTTCTAAATCTTTTTGTAGCAAATTGAACTGCAGTGACAAATGTTTTTTAATTGAGAAAGTTAATGAATTTAAATACTTGGGACTCACTATTGATTCTAGAATGAGCTTTCTGAATCATGCTGAAACATTGAGAAAGTATTTTCGATGGACTCTCAGACACTTCTTTTATTTGCGTAATATCTGCTCGAATACACTCCTGAAAACAATCTATTATGGAATATTTCATTCTAAGTTGCAATATGGAATCGCTTGTTGGGGAGGTGCATATTTTAATAAAATTCAACCCTTGTTAACCTTGCAAAAATATGTAGTAAAAATTATATGCCGTAAACCTGGCAGACATCCTAGTTATCCTTTGTTCTGTGACCTGAAAATTCTTCCAGTTCGTCATTTATATTGTTTTAAGGTTTTAAAAGCTTTCTTTATGAAGTCTGGTAGTCGTAACTTTCGTTTAATATCATCTTATAATCTACGTGGAAACATGTCTAATATGTTATCTGTACCTACTTTTCGTACCACTGCTTATCGTAATTTTTACTCTATTTTGTCGTTTCGCTTATTTAACAAACTTCCTCACACAATCAGGGCAATTTCAACATCTGGTTTGTTTATAAAACATTTAAAACGTTGGCTCCTCCAATTTAACCATGCTAGTCTAGAATCATTCATTCACTGATGCTCGAATTCTGACATTCTGGTTAAACCTTAGCTCACTGTTGTATTCATCCTTTGCCTATTTAGCTATCTAACGGATGTATTTTTTTTCTTAAAACAAAAATGTTTTTGTTGTACTCTCTTATGCTTCATGAACTTTTTCTTACACATTTTTATATTGTTTAAAATACTTCAGTCTTATATTTGCTTCCTACAGGGTCACCCCACCTAAAAAATTTAATTTTATATTGTTAAAGTCCTTTGAAGTGACATTCAACACTATTTTCTTTACTTCTGTAATCTAAAATACAGAATGTCACCAATCTCCTTATTTCTATTGCTCTGCATATAAGGTTTTTATTTATTTATTTTAAGAATTGTGAATTATAATGAATTTATAAGAAGAAATAAATTATATCAATATCAATATATCTTTGCTGCGTTCGGCTTTGCAATTGGACCTTTTAGACCTCCTGCATGTGGCTGTCCCCAAACCGTTTCTCGATAGCCTGCATTAAAGTCACATAATCTTTATGCTTTTCGATGTCTACTGTTTGCAACAATTCTGCTGCAGGCCCGTGCAAGGCCATTGGTAGGGCAAAGCACTTTTCCTCATTGTACCAGCCGTTTGCACAGGCAGCCATTTCAAACTACTTCTTATAAGTAGACCATGAGGTCTGACCATCGAATGAGGGAGGCTTCAAATCTTTTCTCCTTGGACCACTTAAAGAACATTCTCGCAGTTTCTGTTTTCGCAGTGTGTCGAGCTCTTTTACCGGTTGCTCAACTTTGCTGCCCATTTGTTTGAATTTTTCGCCAACATTCTTCTCTTTTGTATCAAATTTATCAACAACATTCTTCTCTATTCTATCAAATTTGTCATCAACCTTCTTCTCTATTCTTTCAAATTTGTCAGCGATTTCTTCGAATTTTTGCTGGAGAATGTTCTTTTGTTCTTCCAGTTTTTGTTCTAGACTATTCTTTTGTTCGTTGAATTTTTGTTCAATGCTGCTCTTCTGCTCGTCCATTTTTTGTTCCAGACTGTTCTTCTGTTCTTCCAGATATTTCTTTTGTTGGTCGAGACTGTTCTTCTGTTCGTCCATTTTCTGTTCCAGACTGTTCTTCTGTTCTTCCATATTTTTCTTTTGTTCGTCCATTTTTAACAAGAGGAGTTGCATCATCGCAGCCATGTCATTGCCGGTACTTGTCTGTTCATCCTCGTCAACATCAAAGGAATATGCATTAGGATCATGTCCATCGTTGTTCAAAGCCTCCTGAAGTCGGAGCACCAGGTCACTTTTTCCTCCACTGGCGCTGAGGCTTCTCTTGTTCAACTCGGATTTGAGTTGGACGAGTTGCAATAGTTTTCGACCCATTCTAGCTTTTTCAAATAGCCAGAAAACACTGTTTGTTTTGTTCTTACATACAATAAGTCCTATTCCATTTCTGACACCAATGTAAAATCTTTGTTGGGGTATAAATGGTAGAACTTATTCTTTTCAATACAAATACATTCAGTACAGTTAAAATTCACTATTTAAATGTTTCTCTCAATACAATCCAATTTCTCAACCAATTATACTTTTCTTATCTTTTACTTAAACCACTTAATCACTTCTCCTAATTTACACTTAAAATTCAACTGATGAACTGACTTGCATACCTTGGGGATGCTGGTATTTATACTCGAATGACATACTTCGAGAACAATCCTCGCCGTCCAGCGTCCCATACAATTTCCAATTTGATAGAAAATTTGATTCCCCTCTCCAGGCATCAATGGTCGAGACTTTGTTGTTCAAGTATCGAAATCTTCTGGTCTTCGAGTATCAACATCTCCTGCTCTGTAAATCTAGATGTCGCTGCTCACATTTAAGTGGTTATCACAATATTTAAGTATTATATTTAACTTAGAGTGTCCGCATCATGCCAGTAAGTTAGTTTAAGATAATATTAAGTTAAGTAAGCTAATTTTTAAGCGTTTTTTTTTTGTCTAGCATGTAAGAATAAATTAAGTAACATAAATAAAAATGCATATATACTGGGAGAAAAAACGAAATTAAACGAGAATTGCGATTGCGATATTAAGTATTTAAATTCTTTTACGCTTTCTATTAGGAAACATTTATCACTACAGGATGAACTATGACAAAATAAAGTGGACGACGAGTTAGACCCATACTAACAGTTTTTTAGTTTATATCTAAGACATTCAGGAGCATGAAAGTACAGATTAAAATCAAAATCATAAGTGGAAGCCAAGCTGGAAAACATAATCTTAGTTTTGGAAAACATAATTTAAGTTGAGCGCAAAGAGTGAATTGATGTAAACTATTAACAGAATAGGGCCAAGTACAGAGCCTTGAGGAACACCGAATTTCAGAAACCTCATTACGCTCCTTGTATTATCAATCTTCACGCTTTGGGACCTATTTTCAAGATATGATCTGAACCAGGAGAGAATGAAACCTCGAAAATCATTTTTTTCAAGTTTCCTTAATAAGATGTTGTGGTTGACCATCAATATATATATCAAAAGCATTGGTAAATTCAATAAATAGACCAGCCGTAGATTTTTTCCCGTCTAGATTCGACATTATATGGAGCAAAACTGAAGAAGCACATCTTCCGTCGATTTGCCCTTTAAGAAGCCAAATTGATTTGGATTAAAGAACATAGACTTACTTAAAAAGCTCACTATTCTTTTTTTCATAAGTTTTTAAAAAATTTTGCTAAAGACAGAAAGAAGTGAGATGGGCCTGTAATTACCGATTTCAGTGACAGAATAGAGGAATAACGTCAGCGCACTTAAGATAGTCAGGAAAAACCCCTTCAAAACCACAACGATTAAAGACATTTGGCAAGACATCCACTATGAAACATGCAATTCGTTTTAGTACACAATTTTAAATACCATCAGGACCCCACGAAGAAGTATTAGGCAAAGAATTAATAACTTTCAAGATTTCAAGGGAGGTTATGGGCTGAAAGACAAAACTACTACTATAAAGCGGCTCAGCATATTCACTAATGGACAAGAATAAGAGGTCGATTGGGCAGGGCTCGGTAGTAGACAACAACCAATACTAACAAAGTAAGATTTGAAAGCATTGACAATGGTAAGTTTATCATAAATGTCCGAGTTATTTATACGTAACACAGTAGGTTTACTAGCCGCAGAGGCTTTCTTTAGTCGGCTATTAACTACACGCCATTCATTTTTCAAATCCCCACAAGCAGCCCTGAATTGATAACGATAATAGTTGTCACGACATATACGAACCTCCTTTTTTAATTCAATACAAAGTTGTTTATATCTTCTTTTTAGTGCTTGGTTATTCGGGTACCTGTTACATATTCTCCTGAGTTTATTTTTCTTAGTAACTTTGTGTAATAAAAAAGTAGATATCCAAGGTTTAAGTCTTTTATCTGATTTTTTTGAGGACGGAAGAAAGGAACTAGACGAAATGTGGCTCCTAAGGGATTCACAAAAATTTGTAAAGAGTAAACATTTGACCAAGACTCACAGCATAAATTAAATTTATATCTATCGAAGTCAACTTTCTTTCTACGTTTAGAGGAATTGGAAGATCCACGAATTCTAGTTTTAGTGATAGGTACTAGGAGACCCGTCATACAGTGATTGGTGGTTTTAAAATCTAAAATACATTTTAGGCACTCATAGAGCGCAACCTTACTGAGACGCACATAAATGTGATCGAGACAACTACCCGAAGTAGGTCTAGTAGGTTCATTTACAAGGCAAGATAGATCATGCAAGGCAAGTAGAGCTAGGTAGCTGGAGACAGTTACACAACCATTCAAAATGTCTATGTTAAAATCAGCAACTATAATTAAATTTTTAGATTTTTCATTGCTTAGAAGATAGGAATACTCAGATAAAAACATCACAACATCTGTCATATGTAGCCTGTAGACACATAAGAACACATATAATATATGGTTAACAACTAAGACCTTTAAAACATTAGCACTAACTATATTAACGCACACTAGATCGAGAACCAAGTAGTCGTCTTTAACAAAACAACCAACTCCACCTGCAGCGTAATCTTCATTGGTGTTACAAACACAATTTAATCCGGGCAAAAAATAATCTGCCTTCTCAACGTCATAAATCCAAATTTCAGAAACAAAAACAAGAGCTGGAACACAAGCAAAACAATCAAGATGAGTGACAAGCGCTGAGAAATTTTCTCTCATACTTCTAACATTCTGGTGTACAATAAAAAGTTTATCGTAGCAGAAGGAACTATTAGTTAAAAAAATTTCACAATTAGAATTACTTAAGTTGGAGGAGGAAAAGTCATCCAATAAATCAATGTCGTAATTCATTAAATAGGTAAAAAAGACAAAGATAAACAAAAAGATCTTGCTAAATTAGAGCAATATCATTGAAGGATTTAATTGAAATGACTTTACCCCCTTTTGCCTTCCTCACAAGAATTTTATTCTTGCAAAACCATACATATTTATAGGCTTTTTTGTTTCGCTGCTTCTTTAGTCTTTGTAAGGAGAGCCTGGGAGTACCTCGTTAAGGAATCATTGATGAAGATGGCGGTACCGCACTTTTTTCTGCTACTGCTGCTGCCACTAGTGATGGGACCATCAAAGCCCGACGCATGTGTGTTAGAGAGTTTTTGTTTTTCCTTTTTGTGCACATAATTCGCTGTTTTGTCGAAAAGTTAGCAAACTGTAAACAGATGATCGACTTGAGGTCCGAAGAGGATTTTTTTGACTTTGTTTGATGTAGCATTTCTCAATTTCAATGTCCGGAACGTCAGTAGACAGAGATTTGGAGAAAATTGTTTTTGCCGACGTGATGGCGTTTGTATCATTGACATTAGGCACACTCACAATATCCACTGAATTATTGAGAAGATGTTGTTGTTGACATTTCAACTTGCTCTCCAAAACATTGACTCTCGATTGCAGATCAGCATTACCATTTCTTAACTCATTCAATTGCTGTAAAAACTAGTTATTAGTTTCTTCCAAACTTGAAACTTTTTCGTATATCATCTGAAGAGTGCATTGATTTTCGATATCGTTGCAGAGAGTGGACTCTTCATCTGTTGTGGGAGTGGGACTTCTCTTGTTTTGCAGGACTTTAGCAATAATAGGTGGCAGAAGAACTACCGGCAGTGTCAAATGAAGAGAACAGCGACGTAAAACAGCACATTTGTCGCAACGAAACGGTGTAGTACCTGATTTCAAATATTCAGCGTCTTCTTCGGAAATATTAACACACGAATTATGAAAAAAATTTTTACAGTCATTGCAGAATATTTTTGCAGAACAGCTACGATTGATATTTTGCAGACACACTGAGCAATTCATTTTATTACGGAATTAGATCGGAGATCAGTTCAAAGTGATGCGCACCCCACGCCGATCAACTTGTAAACTCTAACATGTTATCTGTACCTTTTTTCCGTACCACTGCGTATCGTAATTTCTTTTCTGTTTTATCTTATCGATTGTTTATAAAACTCCCACAGTTCATCAGGGCAATATCAACACCTGGAACGTTTATGAAATGCGCTAAAATGTGGATCTTCGGTTTTAATTTTGTTGTTTTAGAATCTCTAATTTTGATTGCGTTTTTGATTTAAATTTCCTATGAACTAACTTATTATTTATTTTTTTATGAAGTTGTTTTTGTAACTCCACCCAAAACTTATCTTTTATTGTATATGTCCATTGAAGTGGCTTTGGACTCTATTTTTTATTTTTTTTAATTAAAATATGGAATGTCTCCAACTTTTCTTTTTTTCTCGTGACATGAATTACATATTGAATTGTATCTTAAAATCATAAGAAAAGAATAAAATTATAATAATCATACGAGTAATAATCAGTCATTGTGCTTGTATATTTGGATTGTATCTCCTACTATCCTCATATCTCTGTGGTGGAGGATTTTGTCGTTGATTGTATCGTCGTGGTGTAATTTGTGCGTCAAATTGCATGTTCGCGTTATCGTGGTATATTGCGCTTGCAATTGCATATGTCTTTTCTAAATCCTTTAGATGGTGATTGTATAATATGTCACTTGTATATTTGCTGTTGAGTCCTCTGATAAAGGTACGGACTGCTTCTTGATTTGCATATTCTGACGTAAGAAAAGGAGTCTTTCGGTCACGGCTGGTGTTGAACCCCGAACCGTCCGATTAGAAAGCCAATACACTACCGCGTGAGCCACGGCCACAATGCATTTTTATTGTTTCCTATACAGGTTTTTGTGAGGTTTGTATGCGTTGGTCTTATTTCTAATTTTCCGGATCGCCCAATTTACTCGCTTGAACTGGGCTATGTTAGCGAATGTCATTTTGCATTCTTCATATTTACGATGATGTATGTGGGCGAGAAACTCCTCCAGGTGTCCGCAGGTGTGTATATCTAAAGATAAGAAGAAAGAAGAAAAAGTGAATGGTGTGTGGCAATTTAATTGTATGTGTATTGTGTAATAAAATTAGCTTTACTAATCTGCAATTAGAAGAAGGCAAATAATGGCACTGGTACCAACTTTGAAATATAGATGGAAAGTGAGTGAGTAAAGCGTTTTATTGGGGTTTGTTGCTGAGCTGCGTACCCACCTACCAATAAAACACGGCTATGGTATGATTAACTTAGAAGTGAAACATTGTTCTGAAGGGACACCCTATTGTGATAAAATGATTTTTTTGTTTTTGACAACTCTGCGGTTTTTGTTTCAAATTCTGTACTTTCTACCTTCCACTTCGGATGGTATTTCTCATCAAGCATTTTTAAGAACTGTGAACCACACCACCATTGCTTATTTTCAAGGAGCTCCTAGGGAGGTAATCCTCTCGATGCTGCGTCCACTGGGTTTTCTTTGGAGGAAAGATAGTTCCAGCAATTAGGAGTCGTTAGTTCCTGAATTTGGCAGCTCGGTTGGCCACAAATGTGGTTCGAATGTTCGGTGCTATTTTAATGCACGCTAGTAGGATTTGAGAATTACACCAGACAAATGTTTTGTACCTTGAAGGTTCATGGTCCTCGTGGTGTATGCCAGTAGGTGTGCTAGTAGAAGTGCGTCATATAGCTCCAAACTTGCTAGCGATTTGCTTTTGAGGGTTGCAACCCTTGTTTATGAAAATAAAAGTTTTTCCGTGATTTATTCTATGGTAATTACTCGAACATTCAAAGCATGCCATGACGAAACAATAGCGGGCTTGAGTTCGCTGTCCCAAGACTTGTGTTCCTTCCAAATGCTCTGCATTATAATTTTTCCGACAATGAAAAAAAAAAAAAAACAGTGCGAACTGTTAAATATGGTAAAGCGGGCGGCGAATGTAACAGTGTTAAGGCGATATGCCTTCAACTCTTCGTTTTAGACATCTCTCCACAAGATTGAATCTTCAATGGGAGCCCACATCTGTCTGTAAATTTTGTTAATCTTGTGTTTCCTAAAACACGCGAGATGGTTAATGATGTCATCTTGCAATCTTGGATCTACTAACAGATGATCATTGAGTGACGCTCCGTCTGAGGTTCTACAGGATGTGTCAAAGACAATGCGTACCTTCGTAGTTGAACTTGATTGCTTTATGACAGCGTGATGAGGAACGAAATAATGCGTATTTGGAATTGACTTGATGTCTACTTCAGTTATATGACCTAATTCTTTGTATTCTCGAATACCTTCTTGTATTCACTGTAAAATACTGCATTCGATCGAAATTTATTTTGCAGTTGAAAATATGTTATCTAACAAGGGCCGTGTTTCTTCTTTAAAAGGAATCTGAGCTACATATTTCCGTCAGTCTGACGCTGATGAGTTCTTTTAAAATGCAGTTCACATCCTTCTTCCTCTACCGAAAGCATCTTTCTGTTTGCCACTTCCTCAAGCTCCCAGAATTTAAGCAATATACGTTCTAACCTATCAATTTTGACCGTTGTGTGGGGAGAAGTTACCATCATTCCATTTGATGGAATGTCATCAGAAAGGGCCCAAACAAGTCCTGTCATTTGAGCCATTGGTGTCCCGGGTTCTCCCCTAAGAATGTCTTCTAAAATAATTGATGGATAGATATCGCTGCCAAGTATGATATCTATTTTGCTTGGTTTATTAAGCTCTGGGTCAGCGAGTTTAATATTCTGAATATGACTACAGTTAGCAAAAGCAACATTGTGCGTTGGAAGGATCGTTGTGAGCTTTGGCAATACCAAAGCGGTAAGGTGTACTTTTTGTTATAGCTCGAGAATACAATAAAAGAAACATTATGCTTTTTTTTCCTTTGTCCAACTCCTAAGACCTGAACGTAGCTATTTTTCCTTTTGAGATTTAATGCCCTTGCCCTTGACTCAGTTTCATGCAGTAACGAATGGTTGCAATACGAACACGTTATAATTCTTGTGCAGTTTTGCGTGGTATGTGCATTCGACAGGCAGTTAACATAATTTATATTTCCTAATAATGCCCTGCTTTTTTTGAAGCAATTTCGTATCGAATGGCGGCTTTGACACATTGAACATCTTAAAACTTTTGAATTATGAGAACGAACAGTGACGGAAGTTTTTCTTTCGGACTTAGATTGACCAGAATTTGACGTTGCTCGCCCAATAACCTCTAAGGTTCTTGACCCCATTAGTAAAAATGCAAAGAATATTACGGGTAATCTACATAGAATGATTCCCAAAGCGGGACAGTGGTACGCGGCAATTGCTGAACCGTTTGAAAAACCAGAATATTTTCCCATGAGCCTACTGGAAGAGGGAGAGATTGCGAGAGATTGTTTGTCTTCGTTCGTGGTATCTAACAACTGTGTGATTTCATCGTCTGATTCCTCCACACGTTTTGGCTGATTGAATACTCGTAATAACCTGAATTGGCTGTCTCTTAAAAATCTTAGGTTTTGGTACTTTTTGACTAGAATTTCCCATGCAGACTCATCAGTGATTGCTACATTTCGCATCAGCGATTGCTGCATTTCGAAGTAGACGTAAAGCTTCACCTTTAAGTAATGAAATTTATGAACCCCGGATATATATGAGTTCTTTACAACTAAACACTCGAACAAACTTTAGAATTCCTACCATATTTGTAACGAACCAGAAAATGAAGGGATTTTAATTGCAGGAAGCTTTAATTCAACGGGTAAGGCCTTTGATCCTGACATTGAATAATTAAGAGAACTTTGCGTTTTATTTTGGTCATCGTCGCTATGCAAATGCATCTTCACGTCCGAAGAATATTTATAATAAAGTTTGTAGCGTTGTACATATAAAAGTATTATCATTGTTCATTTGTGAAGAAACAAACATTGTAAAACTTTAACTAAAAATCATTATGTTAATTATACTCGTATATATTTATAAAAAAAAAGGAATTTATATTATTTCGGGTGGTATGGCAACCCTTAAATGCACCACTCGTAGTTATAAAAAACTTTAACGGAAAATCCCCACGATGAAATGGAGAGTATAAAAGGATCCGCCCAAGCAGTGGACAGGCACTCAAGTTTAGTATTTCGCCTTGCGAAGTTCTACGAGCGTCCACGGAAAAATACCACACTTGCGGCTTGAGGATAACATTTGTGCCTGTTTACATTGGCGACGGGATGAAAGTCCTCACCATGAAGGTGGTGTTCACATTGTCATGGGGTTGAAAGACTTTTTGACTAGTGGAACACTTGAATCGGAGCATTTTTAATTTTTAAATTTGAGCAGTTGGCCTGAAACATACCCTTTTTCCTATTCTCCACACTTACTTTCTCATCAACGATCAAAACTGAAATGAAAAAATATGACAGAAATGGAACGATATGGAAAAAAACCATGTGTTGCACCCGAGAATCCACTTTAGAAATGGATTCTCGGTGGAATTAACCCTTCTTCTTCCCACTTCAATAAAAAGCATTCCCTCTCTTTCGGACAATCTTCCTGCCCGCGCCAATGTGAACAGGCACTTTGAAATTGCATTTGATACATTTGATAGCATTTGAAAATTATAATAAAGTGTTTATACAATTTTTTTTGAAAACATTCTTCTTATTTTAAATTTTCAATTTTTTGCTTAAACATTTTGCCTTTGCTTAGCTGCCCACTAAGCGTGTACTGAGGTTCTCGGACAGCATACGCGCGGTAGAGAGAAAGGCAAAATGGTTTTTAGAGGGAGTTCTCCGAAGGAGAGTGGAGATCGAACGAGAGAGTGACAGCCGAGCTCTACAAGTTCCTTTAGTTTGTGAAACGCTTGTGCTTCCATGTAGGCAACATTTGCATCCTCACTCCGAGCTGCAACAATTTTTTGGTGTAGACTCTTCTCTTCTTCATAGGACTCTTCTAAATTCTGTAAACGTGCTTCGTTCATATGAACAGACTTCGAGATTGTTCGAGACATACATAAGCCTTATAATCGGCTTCTAACTCTTGAAAAATAATTTAAATTGAATCAATCAAATTCGGAAGCTTGCTCTTACTCATAATAATCCAACAGAATAATTTTGGGGGGGGCGAACGCCCCCATTTATTCGGCTTAATACAAGCTATAACTTAAATTTAAATTAAAACTTAAAACTAAGGTTGGTTGGAGTGGTGAAGGAGAACGGATTTGAGGTAGGGAGTGGTGCGGTGGAAGTCAAAGACGGTAGGGTTTGAGTTGATTTGACGTAGCATACGGGAGATTGGTTCGTTCGCGCCGTAGGAGGTGTGGTGGGTTGGTAAATAGAAGAGTCGAGGGATACGTAGATTACGAGGGTTAGTGTTGAGGAAAATGGAGTTGTGAAGGGACGCGCATTCAACGTGACCTGAAAGGAGTCGATGAATAAAGAGAAAGTCTGCTGCATCTCTGCGATCTTAAAGGGTGTTTAAGTTGATAAGGTTGAGACGGTTTTGATAAGGGGGCAGATTAAAAGCATCGTCCTAGGGAATACCTCGGAGAGCAAATCGAAGAAAACGGAGCTGAATGCCTTCAATTCTCGAGATATGGACACGATGATATGGGGACCATACTTGACTGGCGTACTCTAGGAGGGGGCGAACAAAGGTAATATAGAGGGACCTGGCCACGTATGGGTTGGTGAATTCTTTGGACCATCGTTTTACAAAACCTAGTGCAGAGTTGGCTTTGAGGATTATCTCATCCATATGTAAACGGAAGTTGAGCTCGCTATCACACAAAATGCCGAGGTCACGAAGAGATTGTACGGAGGAGATAGGTTGGTTATGGAGAAGATAGAGTCGGGGAGGAGATTGGTTCCGCTTATGTGAGAAGGTGATGGATTGGCATTTGGCGATATTAAGTTCCAAAGAATTTTTGAGGCACCAGATCGAGAAACTATCAAGGTCTTGTTGAAGGAGGAAAGAGTCATGGGGAGAGGAAATGGTTTTGAAAAATTTGGTATCGTCGGCATAATGGGAGACAGACGAGTGTTTGATGATCATATCAAGATCATTTATTGTTAATATAAAAAGAAGGGGACCGAGATGGCTGCCTTGTGGAACTCTAGAGGTGGCCAAAAATGGAGCGGAGTGGGCTGACCTAAAACGAACACTGTAAAAACTGTTTTCGAGGTAAGAGGATATCCATTTCAACAGTATGGGTTCAAAGCCGAGGGCAGACAATTTAAAGATGATTAACCGATGAGAGATTTTATCGAAGGCTTTGCTAAAATCGGTTGCAACTACATCGACTTCATTGCCATTCTCTAGGGCAGAGAGGGCAAAGGATACGAATTCAACGAGATTTGTGGTGGTTGACCTACCCTTTAAGAAGCCATGTTGTCTAGGGGAAATAAGTGATTTGCATTGGAAGCTTAGAGCTTCATACAAAATACTTTCGAAGAGTTTGGGTATATGGGAGAGTTTAGCGATGGGACGATAGTTGGTTATTTCATTCTTTGATCCTTTCTTGTGGATCGGGGTTATGAAGGAGGATTTCCAAGCCTGAGGAAATTCTCCTTGTGAAAGAGATAAACGGAAGAGATTAGAAAGGGCAAGGGAAAGAGAGGAAGAAAATTTTTTAAGAAATATGGCAGGGAGGCCATCTGGGCCGGGTGTGAATTCGCCATTGAGTTGGTGTAATTTATATTCGATATAAGACGGTTCCAAAATATGAGAGAGAGAAGTGGGCCATTGGAGAAATTCAATAGGTAACTAAAATAGGATGGATCTGGTACAAAAGAGTCGTTGGTGAAGGATTGTTTAAAAAAGGTGGCAAATAGGTTGGTAATGGTGAGTGGATCGGTTGATGACCTGTTGTTGAAGGAGAGCGAAGAAGGGTAACCATCGGACTTTCTTTTGTAGTTAACAAATTGGAAAAAGGACTTAGGGTGGTTTATAAGGTTGACTTGTGCATTGGTAAGGTAGCGCTGGTAAAGGGAATCGTAAAGTTCGGTGAAATGAAGATAAGCAACAAGATAGTTGGAATAGTCGGTAAAGGATCTGGTACGCAGGAAAACAGCCCATAATTTATTTCTCTGATTTCGTAAGGAACGAAGCTTGCGATTATACCAGGGAGGACTAGTAGATGATGCCTGATGATTCCCTCCTTAAAAGGGAAAACGGAACGTAAAAGGAAAAAGAATTAAATATTTCTTTATTTTTTTTTTTTTTTTTTTTTTTATAATTTACGCGCGCCTAAGGGGTTGATACCCTTTTACTGTTGCCAGGGCGCGGGCGGAAAGATAGAAGGAGGAGAAAGGAAAATTGTTTTTGTAGTGGTTTGAAACTCAGGTGTGTTTGGTTTCTATGTTTGCTCTCCAGGGGTGGGAGTCCGAATAGGACGGAGAGTTTTTCTTCACTCAGAGTGATTCGAGATATAATTCCCAGTATTTTTTTCATTGCTTGAAACTCTTATAACAGCCAAATCTACGTGTCAGTGTTATGCCTTCACACGCAGAATTTTTTTGTCTGAGTTCCAATTATACAATGAAAAACTGATTTTGCCATGGGCAGGATTCGAACCTGGACCCTCTGAGTGAGAAGCGTTTGCTACTACCACTACACCACGGCCATCATCATCAATTATATTTAGGTTGTGAAAGTTAAAGAGGGATCTGCTGAGATATTCACTGATTTTATGGAAGTTTGCTTTATGAAAGTCGTGGGATGAGAGAGTTGTGGGGGGAGTGGACTGGAATGAAGAGTTATGAAAAAATGAAAGTAGAAGGGGGCGATGGTAGTTATCGATTTTGAGAGAGATAGGGGACTAAGTGAGACGTTAATTGGATCTGTTGTGAAAATAAGGTCTAATTGCCTGCTCATAAAATTGGATATACCACTGACTTGGCATAGACTTGAGTCCGTTAAGCGATCTAAGAAGAGACATTCCTCTGTGGGGAGATAGAGATAAATGATTGGATATGGAGTTGGATGAGGGATGATATGTGGGGTTTAGGGTATGGGAGTTAATGAAATTAGGGTACTTAGCTCCAGTTTTAAGGTCGAAGTTGGGAATTGAGTTGCTAGCTGTGTTTGGTAGCGTATCGAAAATAGGGATTGGGACCCGTGAAACCGAAGGAGAGACACGTTGACGTCGGAGCTTGGTTTGGGGTGGAATAGAGGGAGTTGGAGTATGGGTGGGAGGCTTAAAATCAGGAAAAATTTTAGTTTTAAAGCTCCAATTGGAGCTGGGTCTGTTTTGAGAAGAGGAGGTGGGTCTTGGCAAATTGGGTTTATTGGCTACATTGATAGATGGTTTAGGTAAGATGGACTGCTTGACTTTGTCCTGCTTCTTGATCGTATTTTCCAACCATTTGCAGACACGCATCTTTCCAAGGTTGAAATTGTTGCTGGCTGGATTATGGAATAGCCATTCGTAATTGGCCGGCATATTGAGCTTGAAGCTGAGCTTACTTCTGTGGTGACATGTTGGAAGTAAATTGCAGTGGCTTATGGTGACGCCATATTTCTTTACGAAGAAATTCGAGATCCCATCAGCATCAGCGTTTGGTGGGGGTTTATTGAACAAAAGTTAAGAAAAATACTACACACCTGCTATTAAACGTTTTTTCCTCGTCGTACCAGCTCCAGTAGAATGTTGAATTTTCCAAATGAAGGTCTGGCCCACAAAGGAAAAAACAATTGTAAAATGTTTGATAGAACTTATTCTTTTCAATACAAATCGCTTTATTCAATACAGTTACAATTCACAATTTAATCTTTTATCTCAATTCAATCCAATTTCTCAATCGCTTATACTTTTCTTATCTTTTACTTAAACCACTTAACCAATTTTAATAATTAACACTTCAAATTCAACTGATGAACTCATTTGCATACCTTGGGGATACTGGTATTTATACTCGAATGACATACTTCGAGAACAATCCTCGCCATTCAGCGTCCCATACAATTTCCAATTTGCTAGAAAATTCGATTCCACTCTCCAGTCATCAATGGTCGATACTTTGTTATTCAAGTATCGAAATCTTCTGGTCTTCGAGTATCGACATCTTCTGTACTGTAAATATAGATGTCGCTTCTCACATTTAAATGGTTATCACACTGCTCCCTCCCTACAGTTGTTCGTCCAAAATAACTTCGTCATTCATCATTCCGTTTAAATGATACATTCTATCCTTCAATTTTCCTCGATCCCCACGCTGCATCCGGTAGACAACGTCATTAATACGGGTTATCAGCTTGCATGGACCTTCAAAGTCTTGTTGCAATTTTGGTGATTTGCCTTTCTTACGCTGAAGATTATACAACCAGACCACATCTCGTTCGTTGAAGCTGGAAGATTTCGCCTTGATGTCGTACCTAGTTTTCATGCGCTGCTCGCTAACTTCGTCTTTTCTCTGGTGTCTTCATGCAATTTACGAATTATCCGCGTAGTCGTTCACCCCTTTGGGCTCCGTAGGTGGTGATCCGAATTTTGCTTCACGTGGCAACCGAACTGTTTGACCAAACAAGATCTCGGAGGGTGTGCGTCCTGGTGAGCTATGGACCGCGTTTCCGTAGGCCATTAATAGGAGGGTTATGTATAGATTCCAATCCCGCTGGCAGTTGCTGACGAAGTTAGATAGATGACCATTCAAGGTCCGATTGAATCACTCGACCATTCTATCAGATTGAGGGTGTAGTGGCGTTGTCCTTGTCTTCCTTATTCCCATATATTGGCACACTTCCTGGAAGACTTTTGATTCAAAGTTTCGCCCTTGGTCACAGTGTAGCTCCATTGGGGCCCCAAATCTGCTTGCTCAGTTGTTGACTATCTGTTCAGCTACGGTCTTAGCCTCTTGATTTGGGATGACAAACACTTCCGGCCACTTACTGCAGTAATTCATGACCACGAGGGTGTATCGGTTGTCGCTAAAGGTTTCGGGAAATGGCCCAGCGATGTCGATGACTATTCGTTCGAATTGGGCTCCGACATTGTATTGTTGCATTTATCCATGTGGCTTTACTTTTGGACCCTTGCTAGCCGCATACCTTATGCCCTTTTTGCACCAATTCTCGACATCTTGTTTAGCGCTTAGCCAATAGAAACGTTCCCTTATCTTTTCCAACGTCTTGTTTATTCCCAAATGACCTCCTGAGATTCCGTCATGTATTTCATAGAGTACTTGACTGCCTCTGGACTGTGGCACGATTAGCTGCATACGAGATGTTGTTCCATCAACACATTCCCATTTTCTCTTCAGCAGCGATTCCTGCACACAAAGCGAATCCCACTGTGCAGAGTATGCCTTCAGAGTTTGGCTCCGATCTCATACCTGTTACCAGCTTGGTCTTATCTCGTGTTCCTTCCAGGCTAATATTATCTGCCTTTTGGGAGGAAGGGATTTCGTCTATACTCCAATCCTCTATTGTCTCAGTCCTGATCATTTGGATAGTGGCCTGTTCTTTTGGTTCTTTACAGTTGCAGTGTTCGCATTTTACTCTGCACGGTCGACTGAGAGAGCATCAGCATTTGAGGAAAGATTTCCCTTGCGGTGTTGCACTTCAAAGTCGTAGCCCTGCAGATGCTCGATCCTACTTGCAACTTGGCCTTCAGGGTTTTTAAATTGGAGTAGCCATTTCAGAGCTGCGTGGTCTGTCCGGAGAATGAACTTTTGTCCGAAGAGGTACTTATAAAATGTTTCGTAGGCAGAATTAAATCCAGAAGCTGGCGCCGGGTTACGCAGTAGTTCTTTTCAGGTCTGGAGATTAGTTTGCTGTAATATGCGACCACTTTCTCTTGACCATCATGAACTTAGGAGATCACAGCTCCCACCCCAACATTGTTAGAGTCTGCGTCCACAATGAACATTTTCCTGGGCGTGGGGTAACCCAAGATGGGGGCATTGCACAACTGTCGCTTCAGTTCTTGAAATGCTTTTTCACATTCTCCAGACCAACCTTCTGTAGCATGTGGCGAGTCCCAAGAAGCTTCTCAGTTGGTGTGTATCTGTTGGAGCAGGCCAACTTTTCACGGCTTCGATTTTGTCAGGATCTGTCCTTACTCGTTCCGCTGATATAATTTGACCCAAATATTTTATTTCCGGACGGAGCAAGGCGCACTTTTCTGGGTTGAACTTTAAGTGAACACTTCGCAGCCTCTCAAACACTTCTTTTAGATTTTCGCGGTGTTCCTCGAATGTCTTGCCTATGACGATATCGTCGCCCAAACACTAGGCAGGTTTTCCAGGCGAGTCCTTGCAATGTTCGTTCCATTAGTCGCTCGAAGAAGGCCGGTGCGTTGCACAGTCCAAACGACATCACTGCAAACTGCCAACTGCCAAAGACCGCTTCCTCTAGTGAAGGTAGGTTTCTCACGATCCGTACGATTTATCTCTACCTGCCAGTAACCGCTCTGCAAGTCAAGTGTTGAAAAACATTTCGCTCCAGAAAGCATATCTAAAGTGTCATCGATTCCGGGAAGTGGGTAGCTGTCCTTTTTAGTGACATCGTTGAGACGTCGGTAGTCTACACAAAACCTCGTGCTTCCATCTTTCTTCTTCACGAGGACCACTAGAGATGCCCACGGACTTGCGGTTCTTCAATCAGTCCCTCAACTTTTATCTTAGACACCATTTCGGCAACTCGTCACATATGTCAGCTACCAGAAATAATAGAGAATGTTCGCAAGCTGCAACTGCTAGTGTTATGCAGCCAAGACTTCTGCAGAAGGTCCCTCCTGATGATTGATGCCGTAGCACCGGTGTCTATTGTTGCCATCTATTTTTATTTTCCACTACCTACTTCTACTAGAAGGCTTTCGTTGCATCGTTTTGCCAGCGAAACTTGGATGATGGTCCTGGGGCCGTCGACTCATGCTACCAACTGCTGCCCCGCGCAGTTGGTGCTTAAGCATTTCCCGACTGATGGCTTCGGGAAGTTTGACCGGCTTCTTGATAGCTGTTTCTGCCGGTTTCTTCCTCTGTTTCCTTGTCACCACCGTGAGGGCAGCCTTTTCGTCTCACAGTTTCTTTACAATGCCTTTGAAAATGTCCTATTTTATTACAGGTCCAGCAGGTCATCCTTCGTCTTTCGCGTGGAGTATTTCTTTCCTTGGCACTAATTTTTGCGCAGGAGCATTCAACAGATGCTACTTCCCTGACGAAATGTGTTCCCTTGGAAGCCTGATTGGCTGCTTCCACCGCCAGGGCGAAGGCAAGTGCTTCAGCAAGGGTTCTTTTCCCGGCCATCCTTACTGCTGACTGTAGCTTCGAATCTGCAATTACCCTGATGAATGCGTCCTTTTCCATTTGCCAAATGTGCCAGTCTATTCACATTTGTTTGGAGTTGCTGCAGTGTTTCTCCTCGTTGCTTCATTCGGCTTTGCAATTGGACCTGCATGTGGCTATCCCAAACCGTTTCTCGATAGCCTGTACTAAAGTTACATAATCTTTATGCTTTTCGATGTCTACTGTTTGCCACAATTTTGCTGCAATTCTGGGCAAAGCACTTTTCCTCATTGTCCCCTTCGTTTGCATAGGCAGCCATTTCAAACTACTTCTTATAAGTAGACCATAAGGTCTGGCCATCGAATGAGGGAGGTGTCAACTCTTTTCTCCTTGGGCCGCTGAAAGAACATTCTCGCAGTTTCTGTTTTCGCACTGTGTCGAGCTCTTTTGCCAGTTGTCAAGTTTGTTGTCCATTTGTTCGAATTTTTCGTCAACATTCTTCCCTATTCTATCAACGTTCTTCTCTATTCTTTCAAATTTTTCATCGATTTCTTCGAATCCTTGCTGGAGAGTGTTCTTTTGTTCTTCCAGATTATTCTTTTGTTCATCCATTTACTGTTGAAGAACGTCCAGATTTTTCTTCTGTTCGTCCATTTTTGTTCGAGACAGTTCTTCTGTTCGTCCGTTTTTAACAAGAGGAGTTGCATCATCGCAGCCACAGCCGGTACTTTTGGAGCACCAAGTTGCTTTTTCCTCCACTGGCGCTGAGGCTTCTCTTGTTCAACTCGCATTTGAGTTGGACGAGAGTCAATTGCAGATTTTTCGACCCATTGTAGCTTTTTCAAACAGTCAGAATTTTTTTTTTTACACACACAATAAGTCCTATCCCACTTCTGACAACAATGTAAAATGTTTGTGTGGGTACAAGTGATAGAACTTATTCTTTTCAATATAAATCGCTTTATTCAATACGGTTACAAGTCACTATTTAATTGTCTCTCAATGCAATCCAATTTCTCAACCGTTTATATTTTTTTTTACTTTTACTAAACCACTTAATAACTTCTCCTAATTAACACTTCAAATTCAACTGATGAACTAACATGCATACCTTGGGGATGCTGGTATTTATACTCGAATGACATACTTCGAGAACAATCCTCGCCATCCAGCGTCCCATACAATTTCCAGTTTGCTAGAAAATTCGATTTCACTCTCCAGTCATCAATGGTTATTCAAGTATTCAAGTATACTTTGTTATTCAAGTATCGAAATCTTCTGCTCTTCGAGTATTGACATCTTCTGCTGTGTAAATCTAGATGTCACTGCTCACATTTAATGCTCAAAGTATAATGCTTCACAGGAATAAGATTTCCTTCCTTGCCCTTAAAATTTATCACGCACTGTCTGAGTACTTTTTTATAGGTAGCAATTTGCATCTTTTGAATGTCTATCGAATTGGCTTTCGCATAAAACTGTCTAGATATATGTAATCCTGCTCTGAAGGACCAAATGTATCGCAAGGAGACTAGCAAAAAAAATGTTTTAATCAGCGCTTTATCCAGACCATTCAAAGGCATGCGTCGAAAATCGACACATAAAGTGAAAATACCTGGTGATAACACCTAACAATTAGACAATAATAGACTCGACTTTTTTCAGTTTTTATTACCATCACTTGTGTACACAAAAGCGTACTATACTTTTCTGCTGCTGCTGTTGCTGCTTCGACGAAACCTTTTTGCTTCTAGCTGATTGCGATTGATTTGACCATAGGTGATGCACCATTCATATAGGTGTGGCGATGATAATTTTTTTTGGCATCGGTATAAGTGTATAATTTTTGTAGCCCAAAAAAACGGCTATAGGCGTTACCCATTAACATTGGGATAATTTGACAGCACTGACAGTTTATTTGTTTGAAAAGTGACAAATGTTTTGGCGTTCCCATAATAGTTATCGCTATCATGGAAGAGTGGATCGGGAACAATTGTTGCAATCTGCGTTAACTCTGATAAATATCATGCATTGAGTTAGCGCGTAAAGGTTAAGTTGTTTGTGTAATTTGCATGTAGATTGGAAATAAGGGCTCACACTGATACAAAAAAAAACACAGCTATTGTATTGAATAAAAATTGTAATGTCTTATAACGTCAATAGGGGCGTTGTTTTGGGAACTACCATCCGCAGTGAAGTGGGATAGTATTTCAACTTAGATTGCGAATATCGAATTAGTTAATTAGTTCTTTTCTAGATGTTTGTATATTTGTGCTTTCTTTCAGTGCAACTTGGGGTACTGAAAAACTCTTTTTTTTAGTAAATGAAATTAAATAGTTTCGATTTCATTTTTTTATTATGATTTTGAAAGTCTTTAGACCTTAATTTTTTTATCTTTGAATTTGTTAGCAAGCGCTTTTGCCAATTATAAAGTTTATTTTATTTATTAAAAAAAAAATACAGGATCTTGGAATATAAAATTAACATTCAGGAAACACTTCTTAAATATAAAAATTGACAGTCAGGATGTCAGATGCCAACGCCTCTCCTAGAATGCCAAGAAGAATATACTAGAAAGCGCTGTCGATCCGCGCGTCTGGCAATGGCTCTTCTTACTTTTCCCTTAGAAGTCTTGATAGTGGCAACTCGAGCGATTCCATCCGCTCCCTGATGTAATGCAAGCAATCGACCCGTTCCATTTTAGAGGGGGAAGATCATCGTCCATAAGAAGCACCACATCACCGTCTCGTGTGTCCTTACTCCGTGTACGCCATTTGTTACGGTGCTGTAGGCAATGCAGGTACTCATCTTTCCATCTCTTCCAGAATTGTTGTACAGTCCATTGTACCCTCTGCCATCTACTAAGGTGAGCAAGGTTTTTATCCTCAAGGTCAGTCTCTGCGATCATCTATAAATGACTACCCACCAAAAAATGCCCAAGTGTTAATGGCTGGAAATCGGAAGGGTCTTCGGAGAAGGGGGAAATTCGACGGGAATTAAGGATTGCTTCAATTTGGATAATAATTGTCGAAAGTTGTTCATAAGTAAATGATGCATTATGTAAAAGCCATTTCAGGTGGTGCTTAGCCATCTTTACCGCTGACTCCCATATTCCTCCGAAGTGTGGCGCTCTTGATGGTATTGTGTCCCATTCAATCCCTTCCTCACTTAGATACCTTGTAATGCTAGTATTGCCATCCTCCGAATAGAGTTTTGAGTACAGCTCTGGTATCTTGATTTTAGCGCCCATGTAGTTGGTGGCGTTGTCACTGTAGATCACTTGACTTTTACCCCAATAAATCTACCAAAAAATCTTCTCAAAGCACCTAGGAATGCGCTTGTAGTCAAATCTCCAACTAACTCAAGGTGCACAGCCTTAGTGCTAAAGCACACGAAGATAGCCACATATGCTTTGGTTAGAGTTGTTACTCTGCTCTTAAAATATATGAAAAATGGACCACAAAAGTCTGTTCCGGTCGTAGAAAATGGGCGTAATGGTGTTATCCGACCCTTTGGTAGATCACCCATTAGTGGGTAAATAGCCTTGAGCTTAGACTTAAAATAAGATATACACTGCCTTACAGTATTTCTCACAATGATTTTCCCATGCACTGGCCAAAAACTTTGCCGCACCAATGCCAACAATCCTTGAGCGCCGACATGATAGTTCTTCTCGTGGTAGTATCGCATAAGCGCTGTTAAAAAGGTACCTTTGTTTGGTAGTAGGATAGGATATTTAAACCCTTACTCGATATCCGCTTGCTTTAATTGTCCGCCAAATCGTAAAATTCCGTCTTCATCTAGAAAAGGACTTAGAGAGCTTATGTGCGATCTTGAACTTATTTGCCGTCTCTTGCCAAGAATTTTGATTTCACGTTCGTAGAATTTCAATTGCGTAATCTTCACAATGGTACGCGTGGCTGCCTCAATTTCGTTTGCCGTAATTTCTCCACTAAATATATCCTTAGAGTGCAAACGATTTAACCCATTGTGCTTGAATCTCAAGATAAAACTTACGATTCTCCATAGCTTCATGTAGTCGTTCTTGTATTTTATATTTTCTACGATATCGAGTTATTCCATGGCCACACCCACTATTTTTTGTTGTTTCCGTTCTAAAAGATCATCGGATTACTTACTCTAGCATGTCCATACAGGCCAATCTTCTTCCCCATTTAGTAAGTACCAAGGGCTAAAAAACCATATCGACGACTCCAGAATCGCAAGGACGGTGGTGCCCCTAGATACTATCTAGTTCTAAAAGATCATCGGATTACTTACTCTAGCATGTCCATACAGGCTAATCTTCTTCCCCATTTAGTAAGTACGAGGGACTAAAAAACCATATCGACGACTCCAGAAGCGCAAGGAGGGTGGTGCCGCTACATACTATATCAGCTGGATTACATTGGCCACTCACATGCCGCCACTGAGATGTGTGCGATGACCGTTGGATAACTGCAACACGATTTGAAATAAATGTCGACCATTGATGAGTTTTCTTGGAAATCCAGTGTAATACGATGTTTGTCCCTCCAATAATACCGCTTCGCAAATCCCTGTTTCATTCCCGATATAATTATGTCCACCAGTTGAACCATCAGTACCGCAGCGCACAGCTCCAAGCGTGGCAAAGACAGACGATTTTTGCCAGTGGGTGCTACCTTTGCACAAGTACCGTATGCCTTCTCCGAACTCTCTGAAAAGGCGTGTAGTTCCGCTGCTTGAAGAGAGCCCGATAAAACATGACGCCGAACTGATACGCGTTCAAGATTTATCAGCTCTTCTCTGAAACATCTGCAGTAATCGTGTAATTCTTTCGGTAATGCCTCGTCCCAAGCCAGTTTGCTCTTCCATAGCAACTGCATGAAAATGTGTGTAATTTGTATGTTTTTAGCTCATCGAGGGGTGATTCTGTCCATAGGATTAATTGGAACTGTTGATCATCAGGATGCATAGCCACTTGCTGGTACATCTTGGTAATGTCTGTTGTAAAGACATATTTATGATATCGAAAATTCAAAGCGATCGAGAATAAATCTGACTGCAGCCGAGATCCAAAGTACATGACGTCATTGTCACTGTCCGTTTTACAAGAAGCGTCAAACACAACCCTTAATTTGGTTGTGGAGCTACCTGGCCTCATAATACAGTGATGCGGCAAGAAAAAATGCTGTTTCAATTCGTTAACGTTATCAGTCAATTGCATGTGGTTAAGTCTTTCGTAATCACGCATAAATTTAATATAGTCCTTGGTCAAGCTATGATTCATTTTTAGTTTTTGCTCGATGTCCATAAATCTATGACGGGCAATGCGGTATGAATTTCCAAGGGCGCATGGATCCATCTCAAATGGCAATCTAACCTGGTATTGTCCGTTGTTAAAGCGAATATAATTTTCTTCAAATAGTTTCTCACATTGCAATTTTCCTTGCTCGTCTGCAATAATATCACTCCAATGTGTGCCTAAATTATTTTCTACGTCATAGAATGATCGAAGTATTTCTTCCAAGTTTTCATTTTCTGATACGCACAAATTACTCACAGTTGCATCGTTGTTCACTGAGTGACCCGTTATAGCTCCTGATACGATCCACCCAAAAACTGTATTCTGCAACGTAGGAAGTGTGTCGCCAAGTCGTATCTGACCTAATGAGAGAATGGAGAAGAAATGACTTGCACCTGGCAAGAAGTCAATGTGCCTTGGTTTTTGGAAAATTTGTCTGCGAGGTTTATGTTGGCTGGGATAGGCCAATTCGAAATTTCGATGTATGTTTCTGGTAGCTGCTGTGTTATTCTTTTTATTACATTAGCCTCTACGGCGTATGTAAAATCATTGAAACGAGATTTTATAACAAGGTCAGTTTTATGTTTGCAAGACGTGCTGAATGTGCTGAATGTGAATAGTGCTGAATACCACTAATGGAAGTGGATGTCTTAGGTCGATCCGCACCTAGTATATGAGCAAGGTGCTCAGTAATCAAGTTGAGTTGCGAATCTGAATCTGACAGAATTCGGCATGGAATAGGAGTGTTGTGTTTGTCTAACACATGTACCACAGCGATGGCAAGAATGGATATTTTGCTTCCAGTATTTTGTGGCGAGTTATTGTTGTTGTTTGCCATTTGCAAGACCTTGTTGTTATGACCTTCTTCGCCATCGAACTGAATTGCAGCTGGATTAAGTTTTGTGGCATTTGCATGCACCTTATGGCTAGAATGTAGAATAGTGTGATGTGTATAATTGCAGTTGCGGCAAAGGGAGGCAGTGCAGTGTTCGAGTTTATGGCCAGGTCTAAGGCAATTAGTGCATAGTTTATGTTTGTCTAGAGACTGAAGGCACGTAGGGCGCTACCAGCGAGCGACGATTTTAGGTACTGAAGCTTGCAAGTCTTTGACAGGGACGTATTGGAGTGGATGAGGGAATCAAAGGACTCGTGGAAGTCCAGCCATTGTATAATATCCCCTGAAAATAAAGGCAGATTAATTTCGGGCAGATTAATTGGAGATGAGGTGCTGTTTCGCAGCGATACAACCTCTTCCCTAATAGGGGTTAGTTTTCGTATAGCGCAGGGCGGACACTATAATAAACCTCTTCGAATTGTGCTCAGTGATCTTCCTCATCGCTTGTAGCATCGGTCTCAAACTCCTCAATTTTTGTTTGTATCTCTTCAAAAGGAGTTGCATGCGACATCAAATGCAGAAATTCGGAGCTCCAACTGCGAAAGCGTCACCCCGGCATCGATGGAGTCTACAAAGGCCTTTGCTCTATTGAGCTGTTTAAAGACCATCCATGTGCCAAATTTCCAAACTACTTCCAAAGTGATCTTCTTTGTTATTTTCTTTAAAATGTTATATTTTACGTGTATTTCAATATAAATTTAGTTAGACGAATTTTAAGATTTATTAAAAAATTCCAATTCTACAATATTAAAATCGGCTATACTCTACGTACAAATTCACGTCAATTTCAACAAATAGAAATACTAAAAATGAAATATAAAAGCCAAGCGACTGTGGATCGTTTTTGAGAATTGTTTAGGTTTACTTCACAACGCATATCAGTCCCGAATAATGCACTTAATTAGTGTAGTTCCATGAGAGTCGAACCTGAGTTCAATCCGAGTTAGTGGAAATGGAAACACTTGGGTGAGTTAATTTTCGTCAAAATCTGTATTGTATTTACGGTGGCCGAACTGTTTGTGCCTGTTTACATTGGCGACGGGATGAAAGTCCTCACCATGAACGTCGTGTTCACATTGTCATGGGGTTGAAAGACTTTTTTACAAGTGGAACACTTGAATCGGAGCATATTTAAATTTTTAAATTTGAGCAGTTGGCCTGAGACATACCGTTTTTCCTATTCTTCACACTTCTTTCCTCATCAACGATCAAAACTGAAATGAAAAAATATGTCAGAAATGGAAGGATATGGAAAAAAACGATGTGTTGCACCCGAGAATCCACTTTAGAAATGGATTCTCGGTGGAAGTAACCCTTTTTCTTCCCACTTCAATAAAAAGCGTTCCCTCTCTTTCGGACAATCTTCCTGCCCGCGTCAATGTGAACTTTATTTTCTGCCGGCAATGCAATTTAAATCACTCTGGAGGTAAAAGCATAAGAGAAATTAAAATTCATAGAAAATATAACAAATAAAATCTTTAAAAATGGCCGGGCGACAATATTGGATAAGTGAAGAATCATTGTTACTACTGACGATAATAGAAGAAAAATATATCTTAAAATTGTTTGACGGAAAACAGCACAAGAATAAGGAAATATATAGGTTTACAGAGCAGAGGGCTTATTATGAAAAACGATTATCGTTTGTAATACCGCGTACTCGTTGCTTTGCGATTATAAGAGACAAGAACTGTACTAAATTGCGATTACGAGAAACGAGAATCATTAAAAATAATGATACTCGTATTTTATTAACGTAAGCTGTTAGCTGTCGTTCGGCTTTCGATTTGAGTCGTTGTTACCAAAATAGTGTTTTGGTTTTTGATTTATTTATGTTTTCGATGAGCTAAGAAAAAATTTAAGTTAAATAATAAATAAAATTGCAAAAAAAAAATAAATGAATAAGATGTTTTGTATTTCTAGGCCTCCAACTAATGTCAAAGAAATGGATTTGCTGGTTTCTTTTATGGAAAGCAATGCAAGCATTGCCAAAAATTAGTTACCGACGAGCCAAGCCAAGACCAAGTCCAAATTGCTTTGGAATGCTTTATCTGAAAAGCTCCAGTCAAAACAACTGAGGGTCGGAAATCGGTAGGTTACTGTGAAGTTCATATACTTTTTTGTGTTTGTTAATTAAAATTTTCATTGGGTAGGTATGGAAAGATATTAGGTATAATCTAAAACGCAAAATCCTCTACAATTTTCTTCATCTAGGCGGAACAGGGGTCAGGCCTAATAGGCAACCCTATTCGGGAAACGAAAAAAAAGTTATTGTCATCCTCGATTTAAATGAGGCCGTCTCAGGAAATGTGTAGGGGAAAGCAATTCGGAGATTCGCACAATATTGAGGAAATTCAAGTGTTGGCCGGAAATAGCGCCAGTGCTAATCTTATATTGGAAGGGGCTGATGAATCGGAACTCCTTAATATGATTATCCATGAGTCTCAACTAGACAACAACAGTGAAAATGCTGAAATTATCAACCCCTCCCCCGCAAAAAAAAAAGAAACAGTAGGATTACTATGTTGGAACAGCATATAAACATTCAAGAGAAAGTTATTAAAATGGTAAGCGAAAAGCTTGCATCTCTTGCAAATACTCAACATGGGATTTTAAAAGAGTTGCAAAGATCGAACTGCTGGAATAAGGAGGCAGATAGGCGGAGCAGAAAACCTTACGAACTCAAAAAAGAAAAACTCGAAGAGTTGAAAAGCAATAATATTAGGAAAAGTAAGTCGCGTCTAGAACTTATTTCAATAAAATCCAAAAAAGAAACCAAAATAAAAATGAATACTAAACATAACTATGTTCCTAATGAAAGCTCGAGTAGCAGTACTGATTGAATAAATTTTTTTTATAATTTACGCGCGCCTAAGGCGTTGGTTAAATACCCTTTTACTGTTGCCTGGGCGCGGGCGGAGAGGTAGAAGGAGGAGAAAGGAAAATTATTTTGTAGTGGTTTGAAATTCAATTTGGTTTCGATATTAGCTCTCCAGAGGTGGGAGTCCGAATAGGACGGAGAGTTTTTTCTTCACTCAGAGTGATTTGAAGGTTATAATTCACATTTGTGTCAGTGTTATGCCTTCACACGCAGAATTTTTCTGACTGAGTTCAAATTACACAATTGAAAAACTTGAAAAACTTGTCATAGGTAGGATTCGAACCTTGACCCTCTGAGTGAGAAGCGATTGCTAGTACCACTACACCTCGGCCACCCCTTACTTCCTTTGTTTTTAAGTATTTTTTTTTAAGAATTGAAAGAGAATTTAATTGATTTTTATTTTTATTTTTAAATTTAATTTAAAATTTAATAGTTAAAATTTAACTATTTATTTTCTTCTGTGTATTTATTATAGTCCATTGTGATACAACACTCCTATTCCATTTGGTACCCATCCTCTGCGAGAAACCGAAGAGTTGCAGCTAGTTTCAATACATTTGGTATGTATGTGGACTTGAAACTTGGGAGGTGGGGGTCAATCTCTTCCAATACATATTTAAATGCTTCCTTGTTGATACGAAATAGTTGCTGGAACCTTGAAAGCAGTTTAGGAGTTTTGGTTGAATACAAAATGAAAAAGACTTAACTTTACTTACGTGGAACTAGGAAGCCTCATTAGGTTGGATGAATACTTTACAAGTCTTCTTGTCAAACGCGTTTCCTCGTCAGATTGAGATTCATATTCGCTTTCAAAAAAGTAATCACTATTTAAAAACATTTTTACGAACAAATGCAAATAAAATTATTTGTTCCAAATTTTATCAGCCCTTTTTTTGACATTTGGTAATAGGTATGAAGTTTGTTGCGTTTGTAAAAATTTTTTTTTTCAATTTCGTCTGATAACGTTTTTTTGTTTGCATTCTCTTTTCTTATAATCTCTTTGCGCCCTGACTTTCGTTTCGCTGGTTTTCGTTTTTTCTGCGTTTCGTTATGCATAATACAGGCTCAGGAGTTCATAAAACGTGGTATTACAGATAAAACCTCTGACAATCTTTTAAATAAACGGGAATACCTGAAAATAGAGTATACCGTTGCAAAAAAATCAATTTCCGAGCACTACGCTTGATCGTTTTTTAGGGTCCCGAGCATCGTCTACAGCAGTCCCATATGCAATTGGTTCTGACGACGTTCCAGAACCAGGTAAAGTATAGTAAAAGTTTTTATAGCATACATATACAAAAAGGTCATTAAAATTATTGGTTTGTTACAGGAATTGACCAAGAAGCTGCTAGTGACGTAGTAGAAGAAATACAAATGGATGAGCCGTCACCAAACAATAGAGTAGGAGCTAAATAAATTTTGATAAACAATTCTAGGAAGATATCTTAGGGGCTACATGCTGAATTTTTAAAAGAGCAAAAAAAAAAAAACACTAATGGAATATGAATTTCAAATACATATATACCGACGAAGAAAATAAGCAAATCGAATTACAATAGATTAGATTAGATTAGATTTTATTTCGTTCTTAAAATATTACAAAGGAGAATACACAATTTACAATTCAGAGATATGATATATATCTTTCAACTGAAATATATTTAGGTAGAAATTATAAGATTTCTTTATTAATTTTTCCAAAGGGCAAAACCCTTTATATAAAGAACCAAAAAAAAAAAAACAAAGGAAAATAAAAAGCAAATATTGATGTAAATAAACAGGAATATAAATGTATAAATATACATATGTAAATGGTAAATGAATAAAGAATATAATAAATAGATAAGTAGTTAAAATTATGTAGTATAATTAAACAGATAAACAAATAACTAACGATTAGAATAAATGGTTATAACAGATAAATAAGTAAATAAATAGAAAATAAAGAAATTGACTCCCAGTACAGTAATAAATAAGTAAAGATTTTGAATATAAAGATAGGAGTTTTGTATAAATTAATTATTAAGTTAACAATTTAACACTAGGAAAAGATACAAAACTTTCAAATACAATGTACATAAAAGAGGATTAACAAAAAACATGTCGAATACAGATCAGGCTGTTCTGTGATGAATAGTTCGTTTATTAAAGCGTTATTAGAGAGGTTACATCTGATCCTAAATGTTTCGGTGAGCTTGCGTACTCTGTCAGAGATCAATTTAACATTAGCTTTATTATGCCGAACGCGGCTTGACGATGCCAGGGGAGGTCGAGCATCATTTTGAGTAGTTTATTTTGCTGTGTTTGCCGCTTTTTCATATGACATTTTGCACATGAGCCTCATATTTGACAACCATATGTTATAGTAGGATAGGTTGAAAAATTACTTTATTAATCACTATTTTATTTTCATTTGATAGTAAGGAATTTCCATTGATAAGCATCTTAAGTGCGACATTTGTTTTATGTAAAATCCTAGTAATTTGATTTTTAAAGTTAAGTTTATTGTCAAGATATACCCCTAAATACTTCACGTTTGACTTCGATTTTATGTGCTGGTCATTAACAATTAATTGGTTAGGCGGTAGAAAGCAAGACTTTTTTTTCTAGTGGAAAATATAGCTTGCATCTTTTCCGCATTCACTTTTATTCGCCACTTTTTTAGATAAATTAATATATATTTCAGCTGCATATTGTAAATTTGTCTCAATGTTAAGACCAAATACATGTGACGAAAATATTACAAAATCATCGGCATATAGAGAAAATTCGCAATCTGGTAAGATAGGGACATCAGATGTATACAAGTTATACAAGATTGGGGGCAAGGACTGAGCCTTGGGGAATACCTGCTGAAACAGATCTGACAAAAAACTCTGGAGAATTTACAAACAAATTTTGGAAAATTATATTCAACAATTTTAAATAAGAGGCCATTGTGCCACAGTATCAAATGCTTTCTCAATACCCAGTAGTATCATTCCGGTTGATTTGCCTTAAGTACGATTTGTCTTGACACTATTGCAAATTCTTAAGATTTGGTGACTCATACTATGGTAACGCCGAAAACCAAATTGTTCATTGAGAAAGATACTTAATTCATCGATTATTTTGAAAAGTTTTTTCTTCAATACGTTTCCATAAATTTTGCTTAAGCTACTCAAAAGACTAATAGGCCTACAACTACTAGGTACGTTAACAGGTTTGTCTGCTTTGGGGATAGGAACAATTTGTCCTTCCTTTCAGGCGGTCGGAAAATATTGCATTTTTAGACATCCATTAATTATAAATGTTAAATATTTGGTACCAATTTTAAATACTTTCTTTAGGTAGATATTTTCTACTCTGTCCACACCCTTAGCTTTCCTTATACTTAGGTTATCTGTAAAATATTTAACCTCAGCATTAGTTACAAAGGCATTTAATGGAGTTTCAGTTAATGTGGCATTCAATGTCTGTATAGATCCATGCACCACGTAGTCAGTATTTGCGTCCCTTACTTGTTGCGAAACATTACCAACATCGGTAAGGTAAGTGTTACCATTGCTTTCAAGGTACGGAATTTGACAATTTTTGTTTTTAGTAACTTTAACGATATTCCAGAATGGTTTAGACGCCTTACCTAGAGATTTAAGTTTCGTATTCCACTCTTCATTACGTTTTTCTTGAACGGATTTGGCTATTAGTTTGCTCAGGTAATTTACCATTCTTCATGAAAAGGTTTGCCTGTACCTTTGCCAATTTCGTCTGCGTAAATTTCGCAGTTTTATGAGTTCTAAGATGGTGAAAGTTGCATACTAAAATATTTTTCTTTACCTTTGGGCTGCTACTATCGGCATAAATAAGAACAGGTTTAGAGAATTTACAGAATTTTATCAGCATCTTCTTTGGTATGAATTTATAGTTAAAATTAGCCCAGTTTGCTTTACTGTAGTTCTGAATATACCGCACGCGTTTCTAACCTGACCACGGAAGTCGACAAATGACTGGATTATGATATCAAAGCAGGTCATTTATAGCAACAGGCTGGGAAATATGACTAGAAAAATTAGTGATAAAAAAGTCAATAACAGATGGACGACCTTGAGAACCAGCTGGATAATAAGAAGGACTGGACGGTAACAGACCACGTATAGGTAACATGGCAAAAAGGTCAGATAGAACATTACCCCATGGAATTGTTCGACAGCAGCCCGAGTCCCTGTGTCTGGAACTTAGATCATCTCCAATTATAAAATCTCCACTAACACTAAATATTTTCCTTAAGTCGGATCTCAGCAGCTGCCTCTTTTCAATATTTGAATTTCCACCAGGAAAATACAATATACACAGAAGATTTTTAGTAAATTCCCATTTCTTAAAGTGATTTCTAAACCCAAATTTTCAGCATGTTGCGTTTGAATACTTCCTAAAAGCTCCGGCTGAATTGACCTCCTTCTTAGGATCGCTACTCCACCACTAATTCAATTTATTCTATCCTTCCGATAACCTTTAAAAATTGAAGTTGATATTCGCATTGTTGAACTTAAACATGTTTCTGTGACCAATGAGATATCAATATTATTATTGCTTAAGAAATTAATGAACTCAACATGTTTTTTACACATACCTCTTGCGTTCCATGTTACAATATTTAGATTATCATTGATTGTATTATTTAACATTCTTCTATAAAAACTTGGCTGCTAATTGTGCGATGGCATTAAATTGTTCTATCCTAGTTTTACAAGAACGTAATTTAGTAATCATTTCCATGGCGAGTGTATTCAATTCTTCCATGAAGAGAAACTCAATATCATCACTACATAATTTGTTAGCGCCAGACGGCAACACTGTTGGGTTATTGTGTTCCCAAGCATTAGAGACAGAGTTGTACCCTACTTCTATCGTCCGCTTTGCAGCCGCTCGTTTTGGTAGAGCTGGGAACTCGTTCATTGAGTGTAAAGAAATGGTAGCGTTGCTGTAATTATTGTTAAGTCTCATTTGTTGTTTCCGTCGTTTGAGATAGACCGATTCGTCTTTGCTGCTTCTGCTTCAAATCCAAATAATGGTTTATGCTCACGCATGCGCTGTCTGAGGACTTATGGTTTCCCGTGTAGTTTGCACATTTAAAGACATTCGCGTTGCATCTGAGTGAGCCAGCACAATTATTGCGCGAATGTTTTTTTCAATTTCAAGAAATATTATATTGAACGTGTCGGAGTTGTGTTCGTATTTTTCATTTATCGTTTTCACTTCCTTACATTTTAAGCCAAGTCGTATAAGTTCATTCTTCAAAGTGCCTATTTACATTGTATGTAACGATATGGAAAAAAACAACGTGCTTCACCCGAAAATCCACTTTAGAAATGGATTTTCGGTGGAAGTAACCCTTCTTCTTCCCACTTCAATAAAAAGCGTTCCCTCTCTTTCGGACACACATAATTTTGATGCTAATATACATCTTTTTAATGGAATAGCCAGTGATTGTTAAAAAGTTCATTGCATTGTGCACATAATCACACGATTTTTGCAACACATTAATATAATTTCATCATTTCATTTATTTATTCATTGGAAACTTACACATTAAGATAACAATAATCTTATAAACTAGTGCAATTCAATTCATTTAAAAAAAAGAAGAAAAAGCTAAATAAAATGTTAGCGATAAATTCAATAATTAATGGTTTTTGTCTTTCTGTTTCTTGAATACGATAAGATAATACAACAAGTTCACAAAAAAAAAAGACGAACCCATAATATGCAATATACAATACATATCACTCTTTTCTCAACCAAAAGCTATAATATAGGGTTTTCCAATAAGGACTTGAAAACTTTTTTTTTAAATAAAAAGAGAAACAATTTGAAATATTTCATAAACTTTATTATCGGCTTGAAGTACGATCAAAACATTTATGAATGGAACTCGACTTCGTTCATATGGCCACCGCGGGCACGTTTGTAGCGGTCGATTCGTTGGACCCAATTTTCAACGACTCGGTCACACATTTCGGCCGAAACGGCCGCTATTTCGCGTTCAATGTTGACTCTGAGCTCTTTCAACATCGTCGGCGTGTTGGCATAAACCAATGTACTTAACTTAACTTAACGTAGCCCCACAGAAAATAGTCAAACGGCGTTAAATCGCACGAACGAGGCGGCCAATCGACTGGCCCATTTCTTGAGATAACACGCTAACCATACCTCTTCAATGAATCGATTGTAGCGTGTGCTGTGTGGCTTGTGGCATCATCCTGTTGAAAACACATGTCGTCCAAGTCAATATATTCCAATTGGGGCCAAAAATAATCGGTGATCATGGCGCGATAACGCTGACCATTCATAGAAACGTGACGATTGTTATCGTCGACGAAAAAATATGGCCCAATAACGCCGCCAGCATGCAAACTGCACCAAACAGTTATTTTGTGTGGATGAAGTGCTGTTCATAAAGCACATATGGATTTTCACCTGACCAATAACGCATATTTTGCTTATTGACGAACCCATTGAGCCAAAAATGAGCTTCGTCACTGAAGATGATTTTGCGATGAAATTCATCATCTTGGCGTATCTTCTCCAGAACCCAATCGGAGAACGTACGTCGCTTCAAATGGTCCACCGGTTTCAATTCTTGAGTCAGCTTGATCTTGTATGGGTGTAAACCAAGATCCTTACGCAAAATACGCCATAATGTGGTCTGAGCGATATCCGATTCTTGAGAACCCCGTGGAATTGATTTGGATCATTTTCTACAGACGCCTGAACGGCAGCGATATTTTCGACACTTCTACCAACCCGTTGTCTCACTGACACGCCTATATCACACAACGAATATGTAGACTCAAATTTTTGCACTAAACTTGTTATTGCCTGTCTATTAGGGCGAGAATTACGTCCGAAAATTGGAGCTAACGCTCTTAAAGTTGCAGTCACCGACTCCGAATTTCGGTAGAAAAGTTTTATAATTTGCAGATGTTGCTCGTTCGTGTACTTTACCATGATGAAAATGTTGCGTTTACTAAATAAATTGACAGTGACAGTTTGATGATTAGTGAAAGAGTGCGTTCACAAATTAAATTCAAAGTTGTCAAGTCCCTATTGGAAAACCCTTTATTTACGCATAAGTATTAATAAAATAAAATGTTAGTCAGAGATGGCCTGGAAATAAGACTGTAACCCATTCCGAAACCCTCTTAAATGTCGTGGAAGGGAGTTCCAAGGGCCGGTTACGTTGATGAAGAACTGGCGCTCCGAAGTAAGATAATGATACCGTGGATGGACAAGCTGTTGGGATCTATTAGATGAATCAAAACGTAGTCTATTAAATAAATAGCGGGGTTGATGTGTCTGAATTACATTGAATAACAAAATTAGTGATCTTAAAGGTAAAAGGTGGTCGAAGGATATGTTATAGATTTGTAGAGAGAAGTTGGAGATATGATCGAGGAGCCTAAAACCATAGATGTAACGCGCGCTGTTGTTAAGGCAACATTAAGCTTTCTCCTGCTTAATGCATCGCATTTGCAGAAAATTTCACAGCCATATGTGAGGCTTGGAACAACTAGTGTCTTTGCGAGTAGCAAACGTGTGTTCAGAGGCGTATGATATCGAGAGGCCCATAACAGGCGCACTACATCATAAATTTTGACTACCGCCGTATTAATATGCATATCCCAAGATAGTGTCCTTTTAAATAGCATTGCTAGATTTTTTGCCGTTTCAACATATTGTGATAACCAGTTAAATGTGAGCAGCGACATCTAGATTCACAGAGCAGAAAATGTCGATACTGGAATAACAAAGTCTCGACTGGAGAGTGGAATCGAATTTTCTAGCAAATTGGAAATTGTATGGGACGCTGGATGGCGAGGATTGTTCTCGAAGTATGTCATTCGAGTATAAATACCAGCATCCCAAAGGTATGGAAATCAGTTCTAAAGTGAAATCTGAAGTGTTAATTAGGAGAAGTGATTAAGTGGTTTAAGTAAAAGATAAGAAAAGTATAAGCGGTTGAGAAATTGGATTGTACTGAGAGAAACAATTAAATAGTGAATTGTAACTGTACTGAAAAAAGGGATTTGTATTGAAAAGAATAAGTTCTATTATTTGTACCCACACAAACATTTTACAATGGTGTCAGAAGTGGGATAGGACTCATTGTGTGTAAAAAAAAAACGTGTTTTATTTTTGACTATTTGAAAAAGCTAGAATGGGTCGAAAACTATTGCAGTTGACCCTCCAACTCAAATCCGAGTTGAACAAGAGAAGCCTCAGCGCCAGTGGGGGAAAAAGTGACCTGGTGCTCCGTCTTCAGGAGGCTTTGAACAACGAGGGACATGATCCTGATGCATATTCCTTTGATGTTGACGAGGACGAACAAACAAGTACCGGCAATGACATGGCTGCGATGATGCAACTCCTCTTATTAAAAATGGACGAACAAAAGAATAGCCTCGAACAAAAGCTGGACGAACAAAAGAAAAATATGGAAGAACAGAAGAACATTCTCCAGAACAGTCTGGAACAAAAAATGGACGAACAGAAGAGCAGCATTGAACAAAAATTCGACGACCAAAAGAATAGTCTAGAACAAAAACTAGAAGAACAAAATAACGTTCTACACCAAAAGTTCGAAGAAATAGATAACAAATTTGAAAGAATAGAGAAGAATGTTGGCGAAAAATTCGAACAAATGGACGAACAACTGGCAAAAGAGCTCGACACAGTGCGAAAACAGAAACTGTGAGAATGTTCTTTAAGCGCTCCAAGGAGAAAAGAGTTGAAGCCTCCCTCATTCGATGGCCAGACCTCATGGTCTACTTATAAGAAGCAGTTTGAAATGGCTGCCTGTGCAAACGACTGGGACAATGAGGAAAAGTGCTTTGCCCTAACAATGGCCTTGCACGGTCCTGCAGCAGAATTGTTGCAAACAGTAGACATCGAAAAGCATAAAGATTATGTGACTTTAGTGCAGGCTATCGAGAAACGGTTTGGAGACAGCCACATGCAGGAGGTCTACAAGGTCTAATTGCAAAGCCGAACGCAGCAAAGAGGAGAAACACTGCAGCAGCTCCAAGCAGACGTGAGTAGACTTGCACATCTGTCATACCCCACCGCAGGCCTGGAAATTATCGACGAAATGGCAAAAGATGCATTTATCAGGGGAATTGCAGATTCGAAGCTACAGTCAGCAGTAAGGATGGCCGGGAAAAGAACCCTTGCTGAAGCACTTGCCTTCGCTCTGGCGATGGAAGCAGCCAATCAGGCCTCCAGGGGAACACATTTCGTCAGGGAAGTAACATCTATCGAATGCTCCTGCACAAGAATTAGTGCCGAGGAACGAGATACTCGACGGGATAGACGGATAATGCGCTGCTGGAATCGCAATAAAATAGGACACCTTCAAAGGCAGTGTAAAGAACCGGTGCGACGAAAAGACTGCCCTCATTGTGGTGGCAAGCAAATAGAGGAAGAAACCAGCAGAAACAGCTATCAAGAAGCCGGTCAACATTCCCGAAGCCATCAGTCGGGAAATGCTTAAGCACCAACTTCGCGGGGCAGAAGTCTGTAGCAGGAGTCGACGGCCCCAGGACCATCATCCAAGTCTCGCTGGCAAAACGATGCAATGAAAGCCTTCTAGTAGAAGTAGTCAGTGGAAAAGAAAAATGGATGGCAACAATAGACACCGGTGCCACGGCCTCAATCATCAGGAGGAATCTTGTGCAGAAGTCTTGGCTGCACATTAGCAGTTGCAGCTTGCGAACAGCTACAGGAGCAACGATTAAGGTATATGGTGAAGTTCGCATAAAAATCCAATTGGCCGGAATAACATTCACTCACGCGTCAACTCACGCTGACATATGTGACGAGTGCGTCATTGGTATAGACTTCATGAGAGAACATGGACTTGTAGTCGACTTGGGACCACAAACCCTGCAATACGGAAACATGGAGATACCAATGATATACGGAAACGCCAATACCTCAGTCTCAAATGTCGTCATCTGCAGCAATCAGAGTCTAGAGCCTTCGTCAGAAGCAATTTTGTGGGCAAAAGTGGAAGGTGGTCCTGGTAGCCACCGATTCTATTTGACGCAGCCAGAAAAGAGAAGAGACTTCATGGTGGGAAAGACCTTAGTGGAGCCAAAGAAGAACATGGTCCCTGTAAGGATTCTAAATCCAAAGTCATTCAGTGTAAAGGTGAAAAAGGGGGAGATAGTGTGAAAATGCGTACCTGTTGAGGCTATATCGACCACAACGGAAAAAAAGGGTGCAAAACCGGTTCAAACAGTTCAAAGCATAAAAATCAAGAACAAAATTCTCAGCCTCTGTAATCTGGACGAAGATCAGCGAATCCTGGCAGAAAAACTAATCGGTGAGTACGCTGATATATTTGCTACACAAGACGGAGAATATGGACGTACGCATATTGTTCAACACCACATTGACACCGGAGACGATTGACCAATCCGTCAACCTGCAAGGCGTCTTCCATTGGCAAAGCAAACAGAAGTTGCCGAAATGATGTCGAAGATGAAAGCTGAGGGAGTGATTGAAGAATCGCAAAGTCCGTGGGCATCTCCAGTGGTCCTCGTGAAGAAGAAAGATGGCAGCATGAGATTTCGTGTAGACTACCGACGTCTCAATGATGTCACTAAAAAGGACAGCTACCCACTTCCGAGAATCGATGACACTTTGGATATGCTTTCTGGAGCGAAATGGTTTTCAACACTTGGCTTGAAAAGCGGTTACTGGCAGGTAGAGATAAATCGTACGGACCGTGAGAAAACTGCTTTCACTACAGGAAGCGGTCTTTGGCAGTATGGAGTGATGCCGTTTGGACTGTGCAACGCTCCGGCCACCTTCGAGCGACTAATGGAACGAACATTGCAAGGACTCACCTGGAAAACCTGCCTAGTATATTTGGACTACGTTATCGTCATAGGTAAGACGTACGAGGAGCACCGCGAAAATCTAAAAGAAGTGTTTGAGAGGCTACGAAGTGCTCATTTAAAGCTCAACCCGGGAAAGTGCGCATTGTTTCGTCCGGAAGTAAAATATCTGGGTCACATTTCCATAATTACCTCTACGGACAAAAGTTCATTCTCCGGACAGACCACGCAGCTCTGAAATGGCTACTCCAATTTAAGAACCCTGAAGGCCAAGTTGCAAGATGGATGGAGCAGTTGCAGGGCTACGACTTTGAAGTGCAACACCGCAAGGGAACACTCCACTCAAATGCTGATGCTCTCTCTCGTCGACCGTGCGGAGTAAAATGCGAACACTGCAATCGTAAAGAAGCAAAAGAACAGGCAACTATCCAAATGATCAGGACTGAGCCAATAGAGGGTTGGAGTATAGACGAAATCCGTTCCTCCCAACAGGCAGACAATGACATCGAACCAATATTGGAATGGAAGGAACACGAGGAAAGACCAAGCTGGCAGCAGATATCAGATCGGAGCCAAACTCTGAAGGCATACTGGGCACAGTGGGACTCGCTTTTTGTGCAAGATGGATTGCTGAAGAGAAAATGGGAAAGTGCATATGGGACAACATCTCGTATGCAGCTAATTGTGCCACGGTCCAGAGTCAACCAAGTGCTCCATGAAATACATGACGGAATCTCAGGAGGCCATTTGGGAATAAAAAAGACGTTGGAAAACGTAAGGGAACATTTCTATTGGCTAAGCGCTAAACAAGATGTCGAGAATTGGTGCAAAAAGTGCATAAGATGTGCGGCTACCAAGGGTCCAAAAGTAAAGCCACATGGACAAATGCAACAATACAATGTCGGAGCACCTTTCGAACGAATAGCCATCGACATCGCTGGGCCGTTTCCCGAAACCTTTAATGGAAACCGATATACTCTCGTAGTCATGGATTACTTCAGTAAGTGGCCGGAAGTGTTTGCCATCCCAAATCAAGAGGCTAAGACCGTAGCCGAACAGATAGTCAACAATTGAGCAGATTTGGGGTCCCAATGGAGCTGCACTCTGATCAAGGGCGAAACTTTGAATCAAAAGTCTTCCAGGAAATATGCCAATATTTGGGAATAAGAAAGACAAGGACAACGCCACTACACCCTCAATCTGATGATTCCATCGAGCGATTCAATCGGACCTTGAATGAGCATCTATCTAAGGTTGTCAGCAACTGCCAGCGGGATTGGGATCGACACATACCCCTCTTCTTAATGGCCTACCGAAACGCGGTCCATAGCTCAACAGGGCACACACCATCCGAGATCTTATTTGGTCAAACAATGCGGTTGCCTAGTGAAGCAAAATTCGGATCCCCACCGACGGAGCCCAAAGAGTTGAACGAGTAGGTGAATGACTTACGCAGCAGGATTCGTAAATTGCATGAAGACACAAGAGAAAAGATGAAGCTAGCAAGCAGCCGCATGAAAACTAGGTACGATATCAAGGCGAAATCTTCCGGTTTCAACGAAGGAGATCTGGTTTGGCTGTATAATCCTCAGCGTAAGAAAGGCAAATCACCAAAATTGCAACAGGACTGGGAAGGTCCATACAAGGTGATAACCCGCATTAATGACGTTGTCTACCGGATCCAGCGTGGGGATCGAGGAAAATTGAAAGTGGTCCATTTGGATAGAATGTGTCATTTCAACGGGATGCTGAATGACGAAGTTGTTCGGGACGAACAACTGTAGGGAGGGAGCAATGTGATAACCACTTAAATGTGAGCAGCGACATCTAGATTCACAGAGCAGAAAATGTCGATACTGGAATAACAAAGTCTCGACTGGAGAGTGGAATCGAATTTTCTAGCAAATTGGAAATTGTATGGGACGCTGGATGGCGAGGATTGTTCTCGAAGTATGTCATTCGAGTATAAATACCAGCATCCCAAAGGTATGCAAATCAGTTCTAAAGTGAAATCTGAGGTGTTAATTAGGAGAAGTGATTAAGTGGTTTAAGTAAAAGATAAGAAAAGTTTATATTTTTTATAAAGTTTATATTATTTATTTTTATATTTATATTTTTGGTCATTTTCGATGACGATCTGAGTCTTTTATCCGAGGACAATGAAATGTCCTGTGTATTAGGACACCGAGTGCGTTTGCTAATGTTGCTAACAGAAAAGAAAAACGAGTACTGAAAGAAACAAACTTATATACCGCGAGAAAAATTTCGATGCCTTAAGCTCTAGAGCTGCGCCGAAACTAAGAATATAGTTAATTCGGACAATAAAAGAATTACTCGAAAAAAAATATATAGCTGCAAATGAATATAAAGGTGTCATCGAGCTAGTTGTGTGAATTTTATTTTTTATTTTTTATTTGTTATTTCCTACTTTTTGATTTTTTTTTAGTTTTAAAAAAAATTTTATTGAATTACCTAGTATAAGATCAGAATCAAAGTGCGGGCGACACCGCTCCTTTTGATATTTACTCGTACTTTTTTCCGTTTGTTTTATTTTTATGTTTAACTATGTTATGTGGGGTGCCTAGTTACCCTTTTGTCCGGTATGTGATTTGTTTTCTGTGGATAACCTTGTGTGTTCACTAAGAAGCTTCAAATGCCGTCGTGGATTTGCTTCTCCAATTCCCGTCGGCATTTTGGAATTTCGGAAATCCACAGCGTTATCCGGGATGAATGCCTTGTGTGTGACATAGAGTGGACTGTATGTATGTGTGTTATGTTGTGTAGGGAAATCTAGGATAAATAAGTTTGTAATTATTTGTATTCCATTAAACTAATAAATTATTTCAAAAGAAAAGAAATGTCTTTAATTTTTCATGTGAGTTTATTTAAAGTGTTTGTTTTATAAATGTTGTGTTGTGTCGTTTAAATGTCTTGCTTTCAGTTTGCGATATATACTGACAAATAGAAACTTTTCCCAGGTGACCGATTCAGTTCTCCGGTTTCGGGTTGTAACGTAGCCACTTAGACAAATCCTTATTTCCTGGGATGTGTGTAGAAGTCCGCTTGAGTCGCCATTGCAATGGCACTAGTCTCATCCTTGAAGATAACTAAGTCTCCACGTATTGAACTCGGCTTCCGTATTGTCCACTTTGGGCGCTGTTTCATCGTGGACAGATATTTTTCGCTCCACTTGCGGCAAAAGTAGTTGGCCATCGTTTGGTAGATCCTTTGCTCAAGGTAACTTACCTTCTCCACGACAATGTCTCCTTGAGGAATTTATTTAAAGTGTTTGTTTATTACGCAGGACTGTGACGAAGCTTATTAGTTGTACTTGACGCATTGAATACATGGTGAGGAATAAATAAATGGTGTGGTGTATCCAGGAAGGTATTCTTCTCGTCAACGTCTGTCATCTGACGAAACTCCTTGCATTCCGTTAAACACTGGGAATTCTCCTGGGTTTTCCTTGCATCTTCCTCCCAGTTGATGAAACCTACTTAAGGCACCTAACTTCGAAGCACCAAACCAGGCTTACATTCCGGTTTATTGAATACCACATGGTGAGGAGTAAGGAAATGGTGTGGTGTATCCAGTATGGTATTCTTTTTGTCGACCTCTGTCATCTGAGGAAGCTTCTTGCATTGCTTTAAACACTTGGAATGCTCCTTGTGCTGTGTGGGGTTTTTTTGGAATCTTCCTTCCAGTTGATGAAACCTACGTAAGGCACCTAACTTCGAGACACCAAACCCAGGCTTACATTCCAGTTTATTGAATACCACATGGTGAGGAGTAAGGAAATGGTGTGGTCTCTCCAGTTTGGTATTCTTTTTGTTTACCTATATCATCTGAGGAAGCTTCTTGCATTCCTTTTAATACTTGGAATGCTCCTTGTGCTGTGTGAGGTTTTTTCTGGAATCTTCCTTCCAGTTGATGAAACCTACCTAAGGCACCAAACCCAGGTTTACATTCCAGTTTATTGAATACCACTTGGTGAGGAGTAAGGAAATGGTGTGGCGTATCCAGTATGGTATTCTTTTTGTCGACCTCTGTCATCTGAGGAAGCTTCTTGCATTCCTTTAAACACTTGGAAAGCTCCTTGCGCTGTGTGGGGTTTTTCTGGAATCTTCCTTCCAGTTGATGAAACATACGTAAGGCACCTAACTTCGAGGCACCAAACCCAGGCTTACATTCCAGTTTATTGAAAACTGCATGGTGAGGAGTAAGGTAATGGTGTGGTCTCTCCAGTGTGGTATTCTTTTTGTTTACCTATGTCATCTGAGGAAGCTTCTTGCATTCCTTTAAACACTTGGAATGCTCCTTGTGCTGTGTGGGGTTTTTCTGGAATCTTCCTTCCAGTTGATGAAACCAACGTAAGGCACCTAACTTCGAGACACCAAACCCAGGCGTACATCCGGTTTTAAATGGTTGCGATACCTCATATCGACCATCAGGCGATCTCGTTATTGTGTTGATATTTTTCCTTTCAGAAGTTTTCTCTTCCGCAGTTTAGTTAGTGTTGAAAGGCAACTCTTCCAGTTCCCAGTACCTTCGTAGCTGAGTTTCGTTATCGAGAACCTGTAAGAAGCTATGGGCAGGTTCTTTACTTTGGTGAAATAACCTTCCCAAGGATAAGCCAACCTGTGCGATTGGCGATCTTTCATTATCACCGCTTATAATGGATCCTAAAATAAATTCAAAGTAAACATCGGCTCCCAGGAGAATATCAAAGTCGCAGGCTTGTCGAATTGTGGATCAGCTAACTTTAAACTCTGAATATGTTCCCAGTCAGGGACTTGAACACATAGGCTGGGATATTTATCTCAAAAGGTGTTATCAGAGACCCAAAGGTAAGACTTACATACCGCTGACATGAGCCACTGCTAACTTTTCCCAATCCAGATACCTGAATGATCGTTCGTCGCTGATGAAGACCTAATAACTGGACAGCGGATTCAGTAATGAAAGTTGCTTCCGATCCAGGATCAACTAACGCCTTAAGATGCAAATAGTTTCCATTTGGAGACCAGACTCGAACAACTGCTGTTGCCAGAAGAACACTTGGCTGATGTACTTCAGAAGAGACTACTTTAGGTGGGTTAAATTTTGATGTTATATGTAATGTTTGTGTACCTGTGGTTGTATTTTTATAATGCCTTGTAGGTATAGAGCTGATATTATTAACATGCAGGAGAGAATGATGCGCCTGCTTGCGGTAATAGCAGCGCACACTGCTTTGACAATGGCTAGTCATGTGACTGTATGCTAGACAGTTTCGGCAAACCCCGATTCTGTCCACTGCCTTAGATCGTTCACAGATCTCCATGGCAATAAATTTCTGACAAGTCCGAAGGGAGTGCTGACATCTACTACATACGTGGCATGCAAACTGCTTAGTCCCGACGTGCAACACCGTTTTCTTCTCGACAGCAACAGCCTTGTGCGCAGAAGAACCGCTGACCTTTATGCCACTCGTTTCAGCTACTGCTTCCAAGATTCGAAAACGTGTTTTCAGGAACTCTGTAAATTGTATCAGTGTTGGCAACTCCTTCGAACTACCCAACTTCTCCTCCCACAAACGCTGAGTAAAAGCAGGTAATTTTTGCACCAGAATATAAATTAGTATGTCATCCCAAGAACTAACCGGCAATTCTAAATTTTCTAGAGCATGGAAACATTCCTGGGACGTGTCCAGTAGAGATTTGATGTTGTTTGTAGTCTCCCTTTGTCAACTGCTGCTGTTCAAAAAAAAGTTGGAAATGAGCGTTTACCAACACTCGCTTGTGATCGTATCTGGCCACAAGCAGTTCCCATGCTTTGTCATAATTGCCAGAATACAAGCCTAAATGCTGCAACAAACGAGCAGCTTCACCTGTAAGAGACGACTTCAAATAGTGAAGCTTTTGGATTTCACCCAGCTTCTTATTTGTGAGAACTAAGGACAAAAAAACATCGTGGAAAGCCCGCCACTTTGTGTACGAGCCCTCAAAATGTGGTATTTGAATTTGGGGTAATGAAAGCTCATTACAAGAAGCACCTGTGGATTCACCTTCCACAATCTTCTCCTTGGATGGTAACTTGGCATTGTCGATAGCGTCGACCTATTCTTGAAGTTCAATTTTAGAATAAGAAGACGACCTGACAGATAGCTGGCTGTACGACGTGATGCTCCAGTCTTTTTGAAGTTGGAGTGGTCACGAAGAATCTGCTCCAGAACACCTTTCTGATCTGCACCCGTGGACAATTAGGACATTTTTAAGGTTTTTATTTGTTATGTGATTAATTATAAACCAATATGTGTGTAGCAAGTATTTATTAATTTAGCAAATACAGATGTTTATTAAAATAGTACTAATGAAATTTTTTTTATTTCAGCAACTTACGACCTTTGGTTAGCTTTGCCCAGCTGGTGACAGTTGAAGTTAAAGTTGACAGGTATTTAATTTATTTTTTACACAACCACCGAAAGAGTCTGCAAGTCTTTAAAAGGAGCAAGACAAGAGGCAAGACACCTACCGCGAGGGAGTAAATGAATATACTTTATGTTTTTTATGTATATGCTCGTGTCTATATATCTTACACACTTCCACTTTGCACTTGCACTTTTTATTAATTTTATTTTTCTTTTAAAAGTCTAAAATGTTAAATGTTATGTGTAGCTTGTTACTTATCCGGTTCGTAAAGGACCAAATGGTTTTACATATATATATATATGTTGCACTTTGTAGATTTTCACTTGCGGATTTTTTTTTCTGAGCAAAAGGGTTTTTTGTTTATTTTTATCCGACTCGTAGGGTCCAAAAGTTGGGGTGTAGGGTTTTCTTCTTTATACCTTTAACTATATGTGGGGAAATGGGTTCAAAAAATGCGGTTTTAAATAAAACACGTTTGTTCGGCTTCAAGGGTTACAGCAAAGAGACTCTTTTATTCTTCTCCGGATATTACTTCCATATTTAACTTTACAAACTGTCATACATTTGTACTAAATATTTACAATTCGTAATCTTACGTTTCGTTTCATAGGCTACATTAGATTAAGTTTCAATTAATTTAGCTTAGTTTTAACATAGATTACAATTTTAATATTGAAATGAAATAATTACTTAAACTAAAATATATGTATATTATTTATACACTGTGTTCACGAACATGTATAAAGAACAAGCTAATTAGCAGAAGAATTTTGAGAGTGATTTTTTTAGTAAAGGTCGTTGCCAATTTCAATTTCAAAAAGTTACATGTAATGTAAGTTAAAGCAATGTAAGTTAGTTTAAGTTTTGTTTATGTATATTATATTATAAATTAAATTGTTTATTTTAGAAAATAAAATTGAACTGAATGCAACTTGGGCTTTGTGGATTATTGTGGTAGTTCGATCTTTGTTTTGAAGGAAGGAGTGTGGGAAAGGCATTTTAATTTCTGGGCGCAATATAACTATGATGACGGATGCGCAAAATTGCTTTAAGCATCTGTGTACCGAAGTTTTGTGAATTCCAAATTGATTAACAACCACTCTGTACTCTGTGCAGAATGCCAATTGATAAAGCGGTATTGCAGCTTTACATAGAAAACTAAATATTCCTTTATTAACTCGGAAATTCTCAATCCACTCATCAACATCATTAGAATTTACTATTTTGTTATACCAATTTTGAGAGCTTTTCTTTATCCATACTCTGTGTGAATATCTTTGTGGAATTGGAATTAAAAGAGACACGGAATAACGAAATATTTGATACTGAATCCCAGCTTATTTCGGTAATTTATTACAAAACCTTTTTTCAAACGGTTTCGGCGATTTTTTAATTTCGAAATAAAGCAGTATTGCAAAGTATTTCACAAAGTATTCGTTTTATTTATAAGAGTAAAAACACAACAATTCATTTTTTTTGATAACGGGTGACCAGATAGCAATGATAATTTTTCCAATTGATACGTTTCAGGAACTGTCAAAGTTACCAGTAACATCCGGCTGTCAAAATTTCAGTAAAGTTTGCCATTTCATCATGTATCGTTTTACGATTGCCGAACTTGCGGAAATTAGTAAAAAATATTATTAAAACTCTTCCTCAGACGTAAATATGCAATGTGAATTTAGTCGTGAGGTCATCTTGTTTTCAGTGGGCAAGGCAGTTCGGCGTATTGTGGTACACTCTTAAGCCACCAACCAGACAGAGATTGGTGCGAAGTGAAGAAAACATAGCCGCCGTAGTGGCCAGTATCGAAGTGGACCCTGAAATGATATTCCGCTCCGATCACCTGAATTGAGCATCGCCAGAAAGTCAACGCGGTTTATTTTGCGGTTGGATTTCGGCTCACGTCCGCATAAGATTATGCTGACGCAAGAATTGAAGCCGGATGACCATAGACAACGCCGTTAGTTCGCTAATTGGGCACTGGAAATTTTGGCTGTAGATCTGGCTTTTGGCCAAAAATCATCTTCTAGGACGAGGCCCATTTTTGCCTCAGCGGCTATGTCAACAAGCAAAATTGCCATTATTGGAGCGAACGCAATCCACCAGTGTTCGGCCAAGCACCAATAAATCCACAAAGATTGACTGTTTGGTGAGGTTTATGGCACGGTGGCATCATTGGACCTTATTTCTTTCGAAAGGAGGAAGTATACACCATTACCGTCAATAGTTTCAGGTATAGGGCGATGTTAACCGACTTTCTGTGGTCAGATCTCGACAACGAGACAGCGCTACATGCCATACAAGCGACGCAACACTCGAAGTTGTGAAGGAGAAATTTGGCGACTCGGTCATTTCACGGCAAGCGTTCACCAATTGGCCGCCGCGATCATGCGATTTGACACCACTCGATTATTTTCTCCTGCGTAACGTCAACTTCTTAGTCTACGCTAACAAGCTAACGTCTTTGGACGAGCTCGAGGCTAACATACGACACGCTATTGCCAGAATAACGCAGCAAATATTTGACCGAGTCATCAAAAATTGGACCGACTGCTTGAAGGACTGCCAGCGAAGCCGAGGCGGCCATTTGAATGATGTGGTATTTCATATATAATGGCATGAACGTAGCTTCAAAATAAAGCCAGAATCAATTTTATATCTCACACCGTTTTTGTTTTATTGAATTTGTTTTTTTTTTTCTATCGTTCTTATCTGATCTTCCCTTATGTCCCCATCGTACCTAAATGAAATTGTTTTAATTGCATATCGAACGCAGTATTCACTTCGAAATAGAAACGACCTTAACATTCAAAGACTGCAGACGAGTAGAGGACAACGTATACTACAATATATTGGCTTCCAGTCTTACAATAAGTTACCAGAAACAACATAAACTCCAGCAACTTACATAAATTTAAAAGGTTAATCAAATTGTGCACATAAAATAATGTGATAACCATTTAAATGTAAGCAGCGACATCTAGATTTACATAGCTGAGGATATCCATACTCGAAGAGCAGAAGATTTCGATAATTAAATAACAAAGTCTCGACCATTGATGACTGGAGAGTGGAATCGAATATTCTAGCAAATTGGAAATTATATAGGATGCTGGATGGCGAGAATTGTTCTTGAAATATGTCATTTGAGTATAAATACCAGCATCCCCAAGGTATGTAAATGAGATCATCAGTTGAATTTGAAGTGTTAATTAAGGGAAGTGATTAAGTGGTTTAAGTAAAAGTAAAAAAAAATGTGAGCGTTTGAGAAATTGGATTGTATTGAGAGAAACAATTAAATAGTGACTTGTAACCGTATTGAATAAAGCGATATATATTGAAAAGAATAAGTTCTATCACGTGTACCCACACAAACATTTTACATTGGTGTCAGAAGTGGGATAGGACTTATTGTGTGTAAAAAAAATAAAAAACTTTGTGACTGTTTGAAAAAGCTACAATAGGTCGAAAAATCTGCAGTTGACTCTCGTCCAACTCAAATCCGAGTTGAACAAGAGAATCCTCAGCGCCAGTGGAGGAAAAAGTAACTTGGTGCTCCGACTTCAGGAGGCTTTGAACAACGAGGGACATGATCCAGATACATACTTCTTTGACGCTTAACGAGGATGAACAGATAAGTACCGGCTGTGGCTTCGATGATGCAAGTCCTCTTGTTAAAAACGGACGAACAGAAGAACAGTCTCGAACAAAAAATGGACGAACAGAAGAGCAGTCTCGACGAACAAAAGAAAAATCTGGAGGAACAAAAGAATAGCCTCGAACAAAAGCTGGATGAACAAAAGAAAAATCTAGACGAGCAGAAGAGCAGCATTGAACAAAAATTCGTCGACCAAAAGAATAGCCTAGAACAAAAACTGGAAGAACAAAATAACGTTTTACACCAAAAGTTCGAAGAAATAGATAACAAATTTGAAAGAATAGAGAAGAATGTTGGCGAAAAATTCGAAAAAATGGACAGCAAAGTTGAGCAACTGGCAAAAGAGCTCGACACAGTGCGAAAACAGAAACTGCGGGAATGTTCTTTAAGCGGTGCAAGGAAAAAAGATTTGAAGCCTTCCTCATTCGATGGCCAGACCTCATGGTCTACTTATAAGAAACAGTTTGAAATGGCTGCCTGTGCAAACGACTGGGACAATGAGGAAAAGTGCTTTGCCCTAGCAATGGCCTTACGCGGTCCTGCGGCAGAATTGTTACAAACAATCGATATCGAAAAGAATAGGGACTATATGGCTTTAGTGCAGGCTATCGAAAAACGATTTGGGGATAGCCACATGCGGGAAGTTTACAAGGTTCAATTGCAAGGCCGTATGCAGCAGCGAGGAGAAACACTGCAACAGCTCCAAGCAGACGTGAGTAGACTGGCACATTTGTCATATCCCACCGCAGGCCAAGAAATAATCGACGAAACGGCAAAAGATGCATTTATCAGGGGAATTGCAGATTCGAAGCTACAGTCAGCAGTAAGGATGGCCCGGAAAAGAACCCTTGCTGGAGCACTTGCCTTCGCTCTGGCGATGGAAGCATCCAATCAAGCTTCCAAAGGAATGCATTTCGTCAGGGAAATAGTATCTGGGGAATGCTCCTGCTCAAGACCAACTACTATGCAACGAAATATCCCGCGGGAGAGACAAAGAATCCGCTGCTGGAACTGCGATAAAGTAGGACATTTGTAAGGGCATTATAAAGAACCGATACGACGAGAAGACTACCTGCACTGGGGTTCCAGGCAAATAGAAAGAAAACCGGCAAAAACGGCTACCAAGAACGCGGTCAAATTTCCAGAAGCCATCAGTTAGAAAATGCTTACTTCGTGGGGCAGAAGTCTGTAGCAGGAGTCGACTCCAGGGTAATTATCCCAGTCTCACAGGTAAAACAATGCAATGAAAGCCTCCCAGCAAAAGTAGTCAGTGGTAAAGAAGCGAAAGAACAGGCAACTATCCAAACGATCAGGACTGAGCCAATAGAGGGTTGCAGTATAGACGAAATCCGTTCCTCCCAACAGGCAGACAATGACATCGAACCAATATTGGCCTGGAAGGAACACAATGAAAGACCAAGCTGGCAGCAGATATCAGATCGGAGCCAAACTCTGGATACATACTGGGCACAGTGGGACTCGCTTTTTGTGCAAGATGGATTGCTGAAGAGAAAATGGGAAAGTGCAGATGGGATAACATCTCGCATGCAGCTAATTGTGCCACGGGCCAGAGTCAACCAAGTACTCCATAAAATTCATGACGGAATCTCAGGAGGCCATTTGGGAATAAACAAGACGTTGGAAAAGGTAAGGGAACGTTTCTATTGGCTAAGCGCTAAACAAGATGTCGAGAATTTGTGCAAAAAGTGCATAAGATGTGCGGCTACCAAGGGTCCAAAAGTAAAGCCACATGGACAAATGCAACAATACAATGTCGGAGCACCTTTCGAACGAATAGCCATCGACATCGCTGGGCCGTTTCCCGGAACCTTTAATGGAAACCGATATACTCTCGTAGTCATGGATTACTTCAGTAAGTGGCCGGAAGTGTTTGCCATCCCAAATCAAGAGGCTAAGACCGTAGCCGAACAGATAGTCAACAACTGGGTGAGCAGATTTGGGGTCACAATGGTGCAGCATTCTGATCAAGGGCGAAACTTTGAATCAAAAGTCTTATAAGAAATATGTCAATATTTGGGAATAAGAAAGACAAGGACAACGCCACTACACCCTCAATCTGATGGAATGATCGAGCGATTCAATCGGACCTTGAATGAGCATCTATCTAAGGTTGTCAGCAACTGCCAGCGGGATTGGGATCGACACATACCCCTCTTCTTAATGGCCTACCGAAACGCGGTCCATAGCTCAACAGGGCACACACCATCCGAGATCTTATTTGGTCAAACAATTCGGTTGCCAAGTGAAGCAAAATTCGGATCCCCACCGACGGAGCCCAAAGAGGTGAACGACTACGTGAATGACTTACGCAGCAGGATTCGTAAATTGCATGAAGACACCAGAGAAAAGATGAAGCCAGCAAGCAGCCGCATGAAGACTAGGTACGATATCAAGGCGAAATCTTCCGGTTTCAACGAAGGAGATCTGGTCTGGCTGTATAATCCTCAGCGTAAGAAAGGCAAATCACCAAAATTACAACAGAACTGGGAAGGTCCATACAAGGTGATAACCCGCATTAATGACGTTGTCTACCGGATCCAGCGTGGGGATCGAGGAAAATTGAAAGTGGTCCATTTGGATAGAATGTGTCATTTCAACGGGATGCTGAATGACGAAGTTGTTCGCGACGCACAACTGTAGGAAGGGAGCAATGTGATAACCACTTAAATGTGAGCAGCGACATCGAGATTAACAGCGCAGAAGATGTCGATACTCGAAGACTAGAAGGTTTCGATACTTGAATAACAAAGTCTCGACCATTGATGACTGGAGAGTGGAATCGAATTTTCTAGCAAACTGGAAATCGTATGGGACGCTGGATGGCGAAGATTGTTCTCGAAGTATGTCATTCGAGTATAAATACCAGCATTCCCAAGGTATGCAAATCAGTTCTAAAGTGAAATCTGAAGTGTTAATTAGGAGAAGTGATTAAGTGGTTTAAGTAAAAGATAAGAAAAGTATATGCGGTTGAGAAATTGGATTGTATTGAGAGAACCAATTAAATAGTGAATTGTAACTGTACTGAATAAAGGGATTTGTGTTGAAAAGAATAAGTTCTATCATTTGTACCCACACAAACATTTTACAATATGAATGCGAGTACTTGTCCCTCGAAAGTATAACTATTTACAACTCGCGTTGCTGAAAGAAAGATTTCTTCGCTTTAAATATATCCACATATATACTCGTATATATATATCGACGCAGCCAAATCTAAATATCCAATAAAATTGTACTTGCTTGTGCAGTATTACACTACTACATTCACATATTTGTAATATGAGCCTGAAAGTGGGGAAGTGCAAGCAGAGATGGCAATGTGAGAAAACGAAACTTTTTGCTTAATATTTCTTTGGTTTTTACGAGTATTAATTTTTTCAAGAAATGCATTTAACTTGACTTATTAAAATTATAAAAGCAACAAAAAAAAAATTAATATACAGAACCATTAATTGCGTGATTTCCTCCGGTTCAATACTCAATGCAATTCTTTCAATTCATCATTCCCTCCCCAAAATTTACTTTATACAACATTTTAATTTTTACGAAGGAAAAACAATTATCAAACAAATAGTGAAGTAAATACAACTCTCACTTACCATAAATTAAAGACGGCAAATCAGCTGATTTTTGACATTTCTCTATCTGCTTGCTGAAATTTCAGGGAGAACTGAATCGGAGCATTTTTATTTTTTAAATTTGAGCAGTTCGCCTGAAATATGTATACCTTCTTTCCTATTCTTCACACTTCCTTCCTCATCAACAATCAAAACTAAAATGGAAAAATATGTCAGAAATGGAACGATATGGAAAAAGACGACGTGCTTCACCCGAAAATCCACTTTAGAAATGGATTTTCGGTGGAAGTAATCCCTCTTCTTCCCACTTCAATAATAATGGCCTTAATATCGTACCTAATCTTCATGCGGCTGCTTGCTAGCTTCATCTTTCCTCTGGTTTCGCCCTTGCTCAGAGTGCAGCTCCATTGGGACCCCAAATCTGCTAACCCAGTTGTTGACTATCTGTTCGACTACGATCTTAGCCTCTTGATTTGGGATGGCAAACACTTCCGGCCACTTACTGAAGTAATCCATGACCACGAGGGTATATCGGTTACCATTAAAGGTTTCGGGAAACGGCCCAGCGATGTCGATGGCTATTCGTTCGAAAGGTGCTCCGACATCGTATTGTTGCATTTGTCCATGTGGCTTTACTTTTGGACCCTTGGTAGCCATCTTGTTTAGCGCTTAGCCAATAGAAACGTTCCCTTACCTCTTCCAATGTCTTCTTTATTCCCAAATAGCCTCCTGAGATTCCGTCGTGTATTTCATGGAGTACTTGGCTGACTCTGGACCGTGATAATATTAGCTGCATACGAGATGTTGTCCCATCTGCACTGTCCCATTTTCTCTTCAGCAATTCATCTTGCACAAAGAGCGAGTCCCACTGTGCCCAGTATGCCTTCAGAGTTTTACTCCGATCTGATATCTGCTACCAGCTTGGTCTTTCCTCGTGTTCCTTCCAGGCCAATATTGGTTCGATGTCATTGTCTGCCTGTTGGGGGGAACGGACTCCGTCTATACTCCAACCCTCTATTGGCTCATTTGAATATTTGCCTGTTCTTTCGCTTCTTTACGGTTGCAGTGTTCGCATTTTACTCCGCACGGTCGACGAGAGAGAGCATCAGCATTTGAGTGGAGTGTTCCCTGGCGGTGTTGCACTTCAAAGTCATAGCTCTGCAACTGCTCGATTCATACTGCAACTTGGCCTTCAGGGTTCTTAAATTTGAGTAGCCATTTCAGAGCTGGGTGGTCTGTCCGGAGAATGAACTTTTGTCCGTAGAGGTACTTATGGAAATGCTTCTTAGCCAGAATTAAAACCAGAAGCTCGCGATATTCTCCGTCTTGTGTAGCAAATATATCAGCGTACTCACCGATTAGTTTTTCTGCCAGGATTCGCTGATCTTCGTCCAGATTACAGAGTCTGAGAATTTTGTTCTTGATTTTTATGCTCTGAACTGTTGTGACCGGTGTTGCACCCTTTTTTCCGTTGTGGTCGATATAGCCTCAACAGGTACGCGATTTCCCACTATCTCCCCCTTTTTCACCTTTACACTGAATGTCTTTGGATTTAGAATCCTTACAGGGACCATGTTGTTTCTTTGGCTCCACTAAGGTCTTTCCCACCATGAAGTCTCTTCTCTTTTCTGACTCCATCAAATAAAATCGGTGGCTACCAGGACCACCTTCCATTTTTGCCCACAAAATTACTTCTGACGAAGGCTCTAGACTCTGATTGCTTCATATGACGACATTTGAGACTGAGGTATTGGCGTTTCCGTGTACTATTGGTATCTCCATGTTTGCGTATTTCAGGGTTTGTGGTCCCAAGTCGACTACAAGTAAATGTTCTCACATGAAGTCTGTACCAATGACGCACTCGTCACATATGTCAGCGTGAGTTGACGCGTGAGTGAATGTTATTCCGGCCAGTTAGATTTTTATGCGGACTTCACCATATACCTAATCGTTGCTCTTGTAGCTGATCGCAAGCTGCTATTGCTAGTGTTATGCAGCCAAGACTTCTGCACAAGATTATTCCTGATGATTAAGGCCGTGGCACCGGTGTCTATTGTTGCCATCCATTTTTCTTTTCCACTGACTACTTCTACTAGAAGCCTTTCGTTGCATCGTTTTGCAGCGAGACTTGGATGATGGTCCTGGGGCCGTCGACTCCTCTTACCAACTTCTGCCCCGCGAAGTTTGTGCTTAAGCATTTCCCAACTGATGACTTCGGGAATGTTGACCGGCTTCTCAATAGCTGTTTCTGCGGGTTTCTTCCTCTATTTGTTTGTCACCACAGTGAGGGTAGTCTTTTCGTCCCACCGGTTCTTTACACTGCCCTTGAAAATGTCCTATTTTATTGCAATTCCAGCAGAGCTTTATTCGTCTATCCCGTCGAGTATCTCGTTCCTCGGCACTAATTCTTGTGCATCTATCGAATGCTCCACACTGACGAAATGTGTCCCCCTGAAAGCCTGATTGACTGCTTCCATCGCCAGAGCGAAAGCAAGTGCTTCAGCAAGGGTTCTTTTCCCGGCCATCCTTACTGCTGACTGTAGCTTCGAATATGCAATTCCCCTGATAAATGCATCTTTTGCCATTTCGTCGATAATTTCCCGGCATGCAGTGGGGTATGACAGATGTGCCAGTCCACTCACATCAGCTGCAGTGTTTCTCCTCGTTGCTGCGTTCGGCTTTGCAATTGGACCTTGTAGACCTCCATCATGGGGCTATCCCCAAACCGTTTCTCGATAGCCTGTACTAAAGTCACATAATCTTTATGGTTTTCGATGTCTACTGTTTGCAACAATTCTGCTGCAGGACCGTGCAAAGCCATTGTTAGGTCAACTTTTCCTCACTGTCCCAGTCGTTTGCACAGGCAGCCATTTCAAACTACTTCTTATAAGTAGACCATGAAGTCTGGCCATCGAATGTGGGAGGCTTCAACTCTTTTCTTCTTGGACCAGTTAAAGAACATTCTCGCAGTTTCTGTTTTAGCACTGTGTCGAGCTCTTTTGCCAGATGCTCAACTTTGCTGCCCATTTGTTCAAATTTTTCGCCAACATTCTTCTCTATTCTATCAAATTTGTCATCAAAGTTCTTTTCTATTCTTTAAAATTTGTCATCGATCTGTGCGAACTTTTCCTGGAGAATGTTCTTTTGTTCTTCCAGATTATTCTTTGGTGCATCCATTTTCTGTTGAAGACTGTGCAGATTGTTGTCTTGTTCATCGAATTTTTGTTAAATGCTGCTTTTCTACTCGTTTAGATTTTTCTTTTGTTCATCCAGCATTTGTTCGAGGCTATTCTTTTGTTCTTCCACATTTTTCTTTTGTTCGTCCATTTTTAATAAGAGGAGTTGCATCATCGCAGCCAAGTCACTGCCGGTGCTTGTCTGTTCATCCTCGTCAACATCAAAGGAATATGCATCAGGATTGTGTCCCTTGTTCTTCAAAGCCCCCTGAAGTCGGAGCACCAGGTGACTTTTTCCTCCACTGTCGCTGAGGCTTCGCTTGTTCAACTCGCATTTGAGTTGAACGAGGGTCAACTGCAATAGTTTTTGACCCATTCTAGCTTTTTCAAATAGTCACAAAACACTGTTTTTTTTTTATCTTTTTACGCATAATAAGTCCTCCTATACCACTTCTGACACCAATGTAAAATGTTTGTGTGGGTACAAATGATAGAACTTATTCTTTTCAATACAAATACCTTTATTCAGTACAGTTACAATTCACTATTTAAATGTTTCTCTCAATACAATCCAATTTCCCAACCACTTATACTTTTCTTATCTTTTACTTAAAGGACTTAATCACTTCTCCAAATTAACACTTCAGATTCAACTGATGAACTGACTTGCTTACCTTGGGGATGCTGGTATTTATACTCGAATGACATACTTCGAAAACAATCATCGCCATCCAGCGTCCCATACAATTTCCAATTTGATAGAAAATTCGATTCCACTCCTTCCAGTCATCAATGGTCGAGACTTTTTTATTCAAGTATCAAAATCTTCAGGTCTTCGAGTATCGACATCTTCTGCTCTGTAAATCTAGATGTCGCTGCTCACATTTAAGTAGTTATCACAGTATCAATATATCTTTAAAACCGCACAAGGTCTGAATCCTGGAAAAGGGACCGTAATTTACAGACGTCGATAACGACCTCCCCCATACACCTCTCATATCTGTTTCAAACCTCTCTTGCATCTTCAACAAATGCGCTCTAGCTTTAAAAGCCATTATCACTCCTAACGCGCTCTATGATCCAGCAAGCAATCGTTTATCACTCTATTACCAAAATGTGAGAGCGCTGTGGACTCATTCGGATGAAGAATCCTATCTTGTTGCCCCAAATGCAGATTTTGACAAAGAAATCCGAATCTCAGATTGTCTCACAAACTCTGGCATTTTTTCTGAATCCTGGAAAAGGGACCGTAACTTACAGACGTCGATAACGATAATTTTGACAAAGAAATCCTCTTCTCAGATTGTCTCACAAACTCTGGCATTTTTCAAATAAACCCAATTTCTAACTTCATGAGTCGGAAACTAGATCTGATCTTTACATCCGAGTATTGTCTTGCTCTCGAGTGCGAACTTCTTCTTTCGAAATTAGACTGTCTCTACCCACCTCTCCTCGTTATCTATTCATATGATAAAAATAATTCCTTGAGGCTTCAAGGCACTTCGATTGCTTACGATTGCTACAATTACACTATGCTCAACAATCTTCCCAAAAATGTTGACTTTAGTTTTCTATAAAACAGTAACGTAACCGCAGATTCTGCTTCTGCAGAATCTTCCACTGCATAAGGCAAACTACACCTTTTATTCGACGCAGGAATCCTTCGTCATCTCCTCCCCGGTATAATAAAGAAATTCGTGATTAGAGAATCAGGTTAATGCACCAATACGTTAAATCTGGTTCTGACGTTGACCAACAAAATTACCTCTTAGCTTAGAATGGCTTCTCCCTAGTTGCTGAATCTCGTTAGCAAAGATATCTCAGTCAAATTCAATCTACCATCATCTCAGACCCTAAAATATTCTATCAATTTATTAACGCAAAAAAAAAATTCGATTGCTATCAATCAACTCTGAAATTTTCTAATACGTCTTCGCATGACTTGACAACTATCGCTAATCTATTTGCTGTTTATGTATCGGCTTTTCAATGTATGCGTGCGGGTTTTCTGTGCCCATAACCGCCAAGATCAAAATGAGCTTCATCTCAGAAAATGATTTTTTTGGCAAAATCGGCATCTTCTCTAAGTCGATCGCAGGCCCACTTAGCGAAGCGAAAACGCATTGAATGGTCAGTTGGCTTCAACTCCTGAACCAATTGGACTTTGTATGGCGTCATACCAAGATCTTTATGCAAAATTCGTCTCAATGATGTCACCGAAATGTTCAATAGTTGAGAACGACGGTGAATTGATGTTGATGGCGCTTCACGCTCACTTTCTGCCACAGCAGCAATATTCTCGGGTGTACGCACTGTTTTTGGCTTTTCACGCTTTGGTTTATCGATGAGGATGCCAGTTTCTTTCACTTTTATCACAAGATAACGAACATACCGAGCTGACGGTGCTTCTCTTCTTCCAAAATCCGTACGCAATTTTCGCACACATTCTGCAACATTACCATGATTTTCAAAGTAATGTCGCAATATTTCCCAGCGTTGTTCAAGCATATACAGAACCATATTCGTTCAGCGGAAGGATAAAACTAAGTATCTGTCAGATCAGACATGAGCTAAGTGTTACCATTCACGAAATAAGCACTAGTTGAAAAAAAATACGTTAGATGGCGGACCCTTTATATTTGGACGACGTTATCGTCATAGCCAAATCGTTCGAAGAGCATCACGAAAATCTAAAAGAAGTGTTTGAGTAGCTGCGAAGTGCTCATTTAAAACTGAACCCAGAAAAATGTGAAAAATTCAGTGCGGATGTAAAATATCTGGGTCATATTATATCTGCGGAAGGAGTAAGGACGGATCCCAAAAGATAAACACCAACTCAGAAGCTTATTGGGACATGCCACGTACTACGGAACTTTCGTAAAGGATTTTGCTGGTATTGCAAAGAGCCTGCTTCAACTTACGGAAAAAGGCCGACAGTTCAAGTGGTCTGGAGAGTGAGAAAAAGAAGTTCAAGAACTGCAGCAACAGCTGTGCAATGCCCCCAATATTGGGTTACCCCACGCCCGGAAAAATGTTCATCGTAGACGCAGACGCTAGCAATACTGGGGTTGGAGCTGTGATCTCCGGAGTTCATGATGTTCAAGAGAAAATGGTCGCATATTACATCAAAGTACTCTCCAGACCTGAAAGGAACTACTTTGTAATTCGGCGCGAGCTTCTGGCTTTAATTCTGGCTACGAAGTACCTCCTCGGACAAAAGTTCGTTCTCCGGACAGACCACGCAGCCCTGAAATGGCTACTCCAATTTAAGAACCATGAAGACCAAGTTGCAAGATGGATCGAGAGGTTGCATTGTTGACAAACCTGGCAACACCATCAATTTTGAAAGACCGAAGCGAAACTTGTAACCATGGAAATGAATTTTCAAAAACAGAGTGTGGATGGAAATTGCTGACTTGAATTCTTTTCAACAACCTAACCCACAAACGAAAATTTTAGATATTCCTTTTTTTTACTTTAAGTATTTAAAATAAAATTTGTAAAACGGAGTTCTAAAATTTTGGTCTTTAATTGCTGGAAAGATATTCCATCAACATTCTAAAATTGTCTGTAAACTGGAAAAATAATCCATACAAAATTCATCGCTATCGTCTGTCATAAGTAAAGATAATATAAGGTAAGGAACAATGTCGGAAAATTTTTACACCGCCTTCTAAAAATCTCAAAGAACAACTCTATCCCCCCAACATAATCAAGAATCAACCGAACAATTCAATTGCGTAAAATGTAATTGAAAAGACAGTTTCGACAAAATAGTTCAATGAGATGCGTGTGATGCTTGGTACCATTTTATTTGTGCCAACGTCAAGAATGGTATCGAATATTGGATATGTATAAAGCGCTTATCATCATCAACATCACATCTACAAAACAACATGCTTTGCTTTCGCCGAATACTAACCACCACAAACCGGAAACAATGCTGCCAATTTCTCGGGATATATCTCTATAATATTGTACAAACTGAAAAATGCATTGGGCAGTACAACGATAAAAAAAAACTAGAATTTAGTGAAACAACCATCGAAATCCCTACCAAAAGGACCACCATCAGTTCATTCAAGGCAAACACGATCGTCCGCGAAGACCGTACAACTACAGCCAAAGAGATTGGAAGAGGAACGGTTGTTTCAGGAGAAAACAGATCGAGATTATTTGCAAAGAAAATACGAATTTGAACAACTTGCAGTTGATGATGAAGAAGAAAAAGATAAAATAAAGTAGAAGAAAGAACGTCGAAATGGGTGCAAATAGTGAAACATACTGTAGGTGATGTGTCTACGAGACAGGTTGGCGAAAAAATTGTGTCTCAGTCTAAAGTTTCTCCCTACGGTCAGGAAGAAAATGTACGTGCGACTCATACGCTTATGGTCACATCGCTTGCTCAGGAACAACAAACCGATAGCCCCAATATGCCGAACATATCCCAAATCAATAACAATAACGCTCAATCGTTCTAACGAAGTCAATAACTTACCTGGCCTCACATTTGACCTGCCAAAAATTAATACACTTCAGTTAGTAGCGAGGCATTTAATGCCTAGAGAGCTACCTAGCTTTTCATAAGTTGTTTCGAAAACCCAACACGTTCTTGCGGTTATACACATAACGAGAACCTTATGCGCCTCCAGCACAGCTTGAAAGATTAGGCATTAGAAGCAGTGCACTATAGACTGTTATATCCCGAAAATGTTTCATCAATTATATCAACTCTACGGATGCTGTACGGCAGAGCTGATATCATAGTTAATTCAGTCTTGACGAAAATTCGAAATGAACCTGCTCCAAGGGCCGATAGAGTGGAAACACTTGTCATTTTCATTTGCCGTACAGAATTTACATGCTATCATGGAATCTAACCATTTAGAATCGAACCGTTCAAACCCTTGTCTACAATTGGCAATTAGACTTAATTGGGGTGTACATAAACGAACCATAAACCTTGTCAACTTATTGACATTCAGTTAAAAACTGTCAAGGATTTATAACAATGCCTTTAAAAAACAAATAGTCGGCCGTAAATGAACTATGTCTATACCGAACATGTCTAATGCCTCATGGTAAGAGCCATTGTACGTCAACAAAGAGATGCGGACAAAACGGTTGCGCATTTAAGCACCATAGCCTATTACATAAGTTTGATACGGTTGATAGTACAAGCTCATCTCTTAGTTTTACGAACACAAACAACACTAGCTTCCAAAATCAGAACAACACCGGCGAAAATAAATTTAATTACCATTTCAACAAATCGTCTAACAATATTTATAATCACTGGAATTACACTTGCATGAATAGAAACGTTTGCTTTACTTGACGATTGTTCATCTATAACTCTCATGGATGAAGAGCTAGCTTCGATTCTAGGTCTCGACGGTGAGGTTGAACTTTATGTTTAAGATGGACATCGGTCACTCATCACATGGAAGAGGGATTATAAAAGTTCGATTGAAAATCTCTGGTGCTGGAATAAAAAACAAATACGAGCTCTTAAATTCGCGAACCATAAAGTTATTGAATTTAACTTCACAATCAATTGATGCGGTGAAGATGAAAAACGGTATCGGCATCTAAACGGAATTTCCTTATCCTCCTACTCAAAACCGCGAATCTTAATCGGATTAGACCACTGGAATTTAGCCGTCTCTCTACGTACTCGCGAGGGAAAGAGAAATGAGCCAGTTGTCACTAAAACACAGCTAGGATGTCTAGTTCACGGTATCTGCACAGAAGAGAAGGTAACATGACGCTCATATTGTAATTTCCACGTTTGTGAATGTCAACCTTACTTAGACAACGAACTGTATCAACTAGTTAAAAGGCATTTTATGATAGAGAATGTTAATTCGAAATCCTTCAAAAAATTGCTCTCGACAGATGACTTAAAGGCTAAACAAATTTTGGAACGCAATTCTTATCGCAAAGGAAACCGGTATATACTGCTGCTTCTATGGAAAAATTATTTAGATATACTACCCGATAGCCGTCGAATGGCTGAACGTCGTTTGAAATGCGTAGAGTCCTGAATGTCCAAAGAACTCGCACTGGGGACAAAACTGCAACAAGAAATCGATAAATATTTGGGAAAAGGATATGAACGAAAGTTTAGTAAAGAAGAATCTTGTAGTAAAAATTCACGAAAGTGGTACTTACCAATTTTTCCAGTGTTTAATCCAAGTAAACCCAACAAAGTCCGTTTGGTATGCGAGCTGCGGGGAAGGTTGATGGCGTGTCGTTGAAGTCTATCCTACTGAGTGGTCCAGACACATTACCATCTTTATGCTCCGTTTTATATCGGTGCAGAGAGAGAAATAGCAATATATGCCGATATACGGGAAATGTTTCACCAGATTGCTATCAGCGAAAATGATCAAAGTGCCCAACGTTTCTTGTGGAGAGACATCACAACAAGGCAAATTGAGGAATACGAGTATGTCGTGAGAGTAATGATATTTGTAGCAACCTGCTCGCCATATTGTTCTCAATTTGTTAAAAAGAAAAGTGAGTTTTTAGCGGATTATCCAAGAGCTTCGAAAGCTATACTATGTCAACGACTATCTGGACAGTGTCGATTCAGAAGACGAAGCCATCGAGTTAGTGAAAGCTGTTACAAAAATACACTCAAAAGCTGGCTTTCAGATTCATAATTTCATTACAAGTTCACAAAATGTCTTGCGTGCTTTAAATGCTGAAGTGAATGAACACTGTATAAAAAAAATTACCGAAGAGAATAGCTCTACTATTCAGGAAAAAATACTAGGAATGTGGTCCAACAAAACAGATACTTTTTCGTTTCTGATTAAAAGTCCTAAGCTTAAACCGGGTATACTGTTAGGGTAAATATGCCCAACAAAGAGAGAAGTATTGAAATCATTAAAAGTATATTTGACAAGCTGGGATTAATTGCACATTTTTTGATTAAGCCAAAAATTGTTTTAAGAGAAATTTGGCCATCATCCGTATAGTGAGACGAAAAAATACACAACAAACTAAAGAATGGTGTGACTGGGTGAATCACCTGCCCATTGTACAAAACGTTATTATTAGTCGCCCATACCTAAAAAATATAGAGCATTGTACCAAACCTAACTTTCAATTGCATGTGTTTATAGATGCAAGTGAAAATGCATACGCAGCAGTTGCATATCTTCGGATTTTATCTGAAAATATAATTGAGTGTGCTCTCGTTGGTGAAAAAGCAAAAGTTGCACCACTTAAAGATACATCGAATTAGAAGCCGCTGTATTAGGTGTTCGTTTTCCTAAATCAATTTGTGCGGGCACCCTATACTTTCTGGACTCAAAAACAGTCCTCTATTGGATTAGGTCAGAACACCGTCGATATAAACACTTTGTAGCCTTTAGAATCGGGGAGATTATTGAAGCGACAGACCCTAGTGACTGGAGATGGATTCCAACTAAAGAAAATGTTGAAGATGAGGCCGCAAAATGGAAACATAACGTACAATTTGTATCTGAATGTTGGTGGTATAATATAATTTCTCTGCGAAAAGGAAGATCAATAGCCAAGGGATGAATCGCGTGAGTTTGTTACTATGGAGGAAGTCAGGGTGCATTTCGTTCAACACATGAAAACTAACGCAAGTATTATAGACTAAACATGCTTTTCCAGATGGAATAGACTCCTGCGTTCACTTACCGACGTCTTCAAGTTGACAAGTGTCAAAAAAGTTCGGCGAATGGGCGGATACTTTTATCTCCAAATGATTTGAGTCGCTCGCAGAATTGCTTATATCGACAATGCCAATTGGAGACGTATACAGAAGAAGTTGTTTCTTTGAGTACTAATCTAAATTCTTTGGTTTTAGAAAAGACGCACGCACTATATAAGTTGTCTCCATATGTGGACACAAGTAATGTCCTCCGCGTAAATGGTGGTGTTGATGCAGGTAGAAATGTTTCATTCGATACAAAGCGATCTGTGATATTGCCCAAGCAACATTATATCACTCGGCTAATCATTTATGAATTTCATTTAAGCTTTCATCACCAACATAGAGAAACCGTAATAAATGAACTAAAACAATTGTACTACATTTCATCACTCAGATCCATGGTAAAGCAAATTGCGGACAACTACTGCCGAGACTGTAAAAAGAACAAAGCAAAACCATACCTCCGCTAATGGGAGAACTACCGCGAAGCAGATTAAAGTCATTTACGCGTCAGTTTTCCTAATAGGGATAGATTAAGATACCTGCGCTAATGGGAGAGCTACCACGAAGCAGATTAAAGTCGTTTACCCGTTCATTTTGCTACATCGGGATAGATTATTTTGGGCCAATTAACGTAAGGGTTGGAAGGCACTCTGAGAAGAGATGGAGAGTCCTTATCACTTGTTTAACGATTCGAGGAATCCACATCGAAATTGCTCATAGCCTCTCGACAGATTCATGTATCCTAGCTATTATAGCACGGAGAGGTACACCATTGGAAACAACTAGTGAAATAACCCTTCGGATGAAATTCTCTTAAGTATGATGGCTAAAGTCGAGAATATTATCAATTCGAGGTCATTAACCTATATCTCGTTACACTGCGATAGCGATGAAGCTTTAACACCGAACCACTTTCATCTGAGAACGGTAAAAATCAGTTCGGTGAATTTAATGACGATGGTATCGTTCTTATGAAAGGTTAGATGACATGTGAACTCATTCTGGAAACGTTGGCTGCAAAAGTACCTACCGACGTTGAGTAGGCGAACTAAGGGGTACAAGCTGATAAGGCCGATCAGTATCGGCGATGTTGTTATCGTAGTAGATTCACAGTTTCCGAGAAACCATTGGCCGAAAGGAAACGTTGCTGAGGTATTTCCAGGAAAGGACTGCCAAGTACGCAACACTTTAGTACGCACATAGTCAGGATGCTACACTAGGCCAGCCACTAAACTCGCACCTTTAGTTATCAACAGACCAGGTTTGGTTCAAGATGGTAACCTGGCACAGAACTCCAACCTACCAGGGGGGAGTGTTAACAAACCTGGCAACATCATCAATTTTTGAAGCGAAACTTGGCATAAGCATGGAAATTAAATGTCAAAAACAGCGTGAAAATTACTGAGTTGAATTCTTTTCAACAACCTAACCCACAAACGAAAATTTTAGTTTTTTTTTTCTTTTTTACTTTAGGTATTTAAAACAAAAATTGGAAAACGGAGTGCTAAAATTTTAGTCTTTTATTGATGGAAAGATACTCCATCAACATGCATGACTACAACTTTGAAGTGCAACACCGCAAGGAAAAACTCCACTCAAATGCTGATGCTCTTTTTCGTCAACTCTGGAAGTTAAATGTGAACACCGGCCACTATCCAAATGATCAGGACTGAACCAGTAGAGGGTTGGAGTGTAGACGCAATCTGTTCCTCCCAACAGGCAGACAATGACATCGAACCAATATTGGGCTGGAAGGCATACTGGGCACAGTGGAACTCGCTTTGTGTGCAAGGTGGTTTGCTGAAGAAAAAATGGGAAAGTGCAGATGGGTAATGCAGGTAATCGTTCCACGGTCCAGAGTTAGCCAAGTACTCTATAAAATACAAAACGGAATCTCAGGACGTTGGAAAAGGTATGGGAACGTTTCTTTTAGCTAAGCGCTAAACAAGATGTCAAGAACCGGTGCAAAAAGAGCACAAGTTGTGCGGCTACCAAAGGCATAAAAGTAAAGCCACATGGACAAATGCAACAAATCAATGTCGGAGCACCATTCGAACGAATAGCCATCAACATCGCTTTGCCGTTTCCCGAAACCTTTAATGGCAACCGATATACCTCTGTGGTCATAGATTACTTCAGTAATCGGCCGGAAGTGTTTGCCATCTCAAATCAAGAGGGTAAGACCGTAGTCGAACAGATAGTCAACAACTGGGTGAGCAGTTTTGGGGTCCAAATGGAACTACACTCTGATCAAGGACGAAACTTTGAATCAAAACTCTTCAAGGAAGTGTGCCAATATTTGGGAACAAGGAAGACAAGGACAACACCACTACGCCCTCAATCTGATTTAATGGTCGAGCAATTCCATCGGACCTTGAATGAGTATCTATCTAAAGTCGTCAGCAAATGCCAGCGGGATTGGAATCGACACATACCCCTCTTCTTAATGGGCTACCGAAACGCGGTCCATAGTTCAACAGGACACACACTATCCGAGTTCTTATTTGGTGAAACAGTTCGGTAGCCAAGTGAAGCAAAATTCGGATCCCCACCTACGGAGTCCAAACAGGTGAACGACTACGTAGATGACTTGCGTAGCAGGATTCGTAAATTGCATGGAAACAAAAGAGAAAAGATGAAACTAGCGAGCAACCGCATGAAGACTAGGTACGACATCCAGGCGAAATCTTCCGGCTTCAACGGATTTGTATAATCCTTAGCGTATGAAAGTCAAATCACCAAAATTTGCAACAGTATTGGGAATTATTATTATTATTATTATTATTATTATAATTTATTAACTTATAATTGAAATTATAAAGCTAATATATAAAGGCAAGCACAAGCTACTAAGACTTTCAGCTCTGAGTTCAAATTAATTTTCATATATACTCGTACATAAATATTGTTAAGAATTATTAAAAATTTAGGAAAAGTAATATTTATATATCAAGCTTATATTTATTTATTTATAAACGAATGAATAAATGTAATATTTTTATAGCTAGGGATTTTTAAGGCTTCGAGGATAGATGCTGCTTGTGGTTGATGCAAGTTTGGTTCGGCACAGTTTTGTGTTTTCAAAATATGTTGAAAGTCTAATTGGGCGCCGCAAGATGGGCATGTTGGTTGACTTTCTTTACGAAGGAGATATTGATGAGTGCTGGACGTGTGGCCAAGGCGCATTTTTATGAAATATGTGTTCTTTAATTTGGTTGTTCTTGTTGGAAAGATGGGTTGTGTTTTATCATGATTGATGTTAGAGTAATGATGACGGTAGCTATTCCATTCTATTAATGAATTTCGTTTTAATTTTTTTTTTATATCACGGGTAAGATCGAGTCGGGTAATCGGGTCAAAGTTAAATATCGGATTGCGGTAGGCCTGAGTTGCAGCTAAATCGGCTAGCACGTTGCCTTTAATACCCTTATGGCTAGGTACCCACATGAGTTTAACAGTTTGTTGTTTTTTTATAAGGAGGTCACGTATTCGAGATATTATTATCGTGTTGTGATTGGGATTTCTTGCAGCCTGGATCACTGAAAGGCTGTCTGAGACAATAACAAACTTGCCAGTGTATGCCGTGCAAATCTTTATGGTTTAAAGAATCGCGAATGCCTCTGCAGTGAAAATGGATATCTTGTTGTCTAAGAGTCCGACGCACATTATAGAACCGTTTTCTAAAACGGATGCAAAGGATGTATTTTGTGGGGTCTTGGATCCATCAGTGAAAACCAAGGCCCAACCATAGAGTTTCAGTCTAGATACGAGTATTATACGAGTACTGAGATAAGCTTGGTTGAACATTTCGTTTGACGTGCTGTTTTTGTTTACATTTGACAAATCCATTATAGTCGTATTTGATGGTAGAGATCATGGTGGGAATAGTTGTGTATATAGTACAAGTTTTCCGGTAGATATACCCAGTTCTTTTGCTGCCGTTATAGAAGCGGATATTGTTGATTGAATCCGTTTTGGTGTTTTGCTGTTTAGAACGGTCACATTTTTATCAACAATAGATCCGTTGGAGAATATTGGCTTGGTATATACTTTAGCTCTTGTGGATACAATTCTTTCTTCTATTGTCGGCAGACCGGCTTCAACAAGCAAATTTTTAATTGTGGTTGTAGGAAGGGCGTTGAGACTCCTTCGTGTGCTTTGGTGGTATGGTGGTTTGATAATGTTGATTGTTGATTTTGGTGAATTGCCATATAAAAAGAGCCCGTAGTCAATTTTACTTGGGATAAGTGCTTTCGTTATATAACATAATGTATGAACATTGCATTTTTTACTGGCTAAAAAATTGATAATGTTTGTTCTTTTAACTAAGCTATTTTTTAACATTAGACAATGATTTTTCCAGTTATATTTGCTATTAAATGTAAGGCCTAGGATTTTCATACTGTCAACGTTAACTATGTTATTGTTTAAACGAAAGGAAGTTTTGTTACATGACGTTTTACGACAAATATGTAAAGTTTTACATTTTTCTAAAGAGAGTTTGGCTGCAGAAAAAGTAGCCCAATTTTGTATGTCATTAAAGAGTAGGTTAGTTGTTGTAGAGTGTTTGTGTTTGCAAAGAATATAAAAATCATCAGCGTAGCACGTATGGTTTAGCTGTTTATGTTTGGTAATGAGCAAGCTCAAATCATCGAACGCTATGATGAATAACACCACAGATAGTGGGATCCTTTTGGAATACCATTGAATAAGGGATAGAAGGATGAATACGAATTGTTTGCTTTGACACAGATTTTCCTGTTGGTAAGGAAAGATTTAACATAATTAAACAATTTTGGACCAATTCCCCAATTTTTAAGTTTCGTTAGGATTACATGTGCTCCAACTCTGTCAAATGCTTTTTCAAAGTCAAGTGACAAGGCAGTGACATGGTTGCGTGCCGATAAGGCATTGGTACTATAGGCATCTAGATGTAGAAGGGCGTCAGAACACCCTTTTTTAGGTTAAAAAGCAACTTGATTCGGTTTTATGAGCTTACGAGATTCAATTATCCAAAGCAGTCTTTTTGTAACTATTTTTTCGAGTACTGTAGAAATGCAGGGTATGAGGGAAATGGGTCTATAACCATTTACGTTGTTGATATCTTTCATTGGTTTAGGTAGAGGCAATAGTTGGCCTGTTTCCAAAGTTGAGGAATGACACCCGTTTCTAAAATACTATTAAACAATTGAATTAGTCTAGTAGTTGCGAGAGTTGGAAGGTTTTTTATCATTGGATATGAGATCCTGTCTCTACTTGCTGTTTTGCCAATTAGTTTGCTTAGGCAACTGTCAAATTCCAGAAGGGAGATCTTAACGTCAGTAAGTTTTGCGGTTGGGGACATGGTGTTGATATCAACAGTAGATGTGAGCGAAGTTATTTTTTGAGCAACATAATTGGCGTGAAAGTGTTCGTCTTTTGAACTGTTGGACCATGTAAGTGCAAAATAGTTACTAAGATCAGATGGGTGCGAAATAGGATCTGTAGGGGGTATGGCAAATTTTATTGTGTGCTGTGTATATTCGCCAGTTAAGCAGCGGATGTTATGCCATAATTTTGCTGTGGAGGAGCTTGGGCTTATGGTTGAGGTAAACATTTTTAAGCTATGTGATTTAGCAGTTTTGATTTCTCTACGAAATTCCGCTTTTTTTTTTTAAATAATTAAGTTAGTCTGATTTGGGTATCTTTTGAAGATGCGCCAAGCTTTTACTTTTTCGATACGTAGTTCATTGAGTTTAGGACTCCACCAGGCGACGGTTCTTTTTGCGGATTTTATTTTACTTTGCGGTATCGGCATGTTTGCGGCAGAACGTACGGCTTTGTGGAGAAGTGCGGCTTCTTTGTTTATATTAAGTGAACGATTGTTAACTGTCAAATAGTCTGATACGTGCTTGCGAAAACAAGCCCAGTCAGCAATATCAGTTTTGAATTTAAGGTTCACTGAGGTATGTGCAACACTTAAGCCGACAATAATAGAGCATATTATTGGGAAGTGATCGCTATTATGCAGATCATCCAAAACATTCCAAGAGACTTTACCTTGCAACTCGGGAGAATAGCATGTCACATCAACATGTGTTAAAGTGTTATGGGTCGAAAAGTGCGTAGGGGAACCATCGTTTAGTATAATGAGATTTGAGACAGATAAAAATCTTTCTACTAGAGCACCTTTCTTGTTGGTGAATGGAGAACCCCAAAGTGTGCTCCATGCGTTAAGATCACCACATAGAATTACTGGTGAATTCACTTGGCAAAAATATCATTTAAATCAGTTTCGCTAATTGGTTGAGAGGGTGGGAAATATACGCATAGGATGGTAAATTTAATTTTGGATTGAATTTCATAAGCTGGTACTTGCAGGTTTGAGTTAATGTTTACTTTAGTGTGAGGCACGTTTTTTTTTATTAGAATAGCAATTCCTTGTTTGGAAGTATTATTGCACGGAAGGTTGAGAAAGTAACCGCTATAAGAATTAGGAACGATCGGTGTTGAGCCGAAACAACAATGTGTTTCTTGAAGACAAATTATAGAAGGGTTATGTTGTTTCATTAGGATTTTTAACTCGTCTGTCTAAATTATTATAGAACTCTTTCAAATTCCACTGGAGAATGTATAAGGATTCATTGGAAATGGTTGGAAGCTTTTTTGGTTTGGAAGCATTTGGTTTACTTACGTTATTTTGAGTTTTATTTTTATTAAAGAAAAATGCGGTTTGGTTAATGGATTTTTTTTTATAATTCAGCATCTTCAGGGTTTGAAATAATCATAGTCATTGTTATGTGACGAAGATTTTGTGACAGCTGATATCGGGGAGAGTCTTGTTTGTGTGGGTACTGTGTTATGTATAAATGGAGTTGTTTTGTTTTTATTTGGACAAGGAGCTGAGGTTGTGATTGTTTTCTGAGCAGGTTTGTGAATAGTGGTATGTGTTATACTACTATGTGAACGAGTGATTGAATATGTGTCTGAACTAAGTGAATGATTGGGAGTGTGTGTGTTTCTTGTTGGGAGAGTTGGGTTAGGGTTTGTATTAGTAGGTAGAGAAGTGGAGTGGAATGTATAGCATTAGTTGATTGAGTGTAAACTTTAGCTACGGAGTGTGATGTTGAGGTAATAGGGGATGTGTGATTGTGTTTAGTTTGAGTAGTTTGGTGTTCTATCTGTTGCACCGGTGGTTTTACTGCTTGTTTTGTTTTAACTGCAAAGGTTTCGGTAAGAGTGGGGGTATGGATTGTATTTCATTTTGTTGGTTGTAGATTTTTTTAGCATCAGCCATTGTACACTTATTTGAGATTTTAATTTTTATTATTTCTTTTGCCTGTTTATATGATGGCCATTCTTTGGAAAATGCGGGATGGGGTAGTGAGCAGTTGGCACACATACTGCGGTTGCATGGTTGTGGAGTGTGGGGGGGAATTTTACACAATTCGCATTTGGCGCTACCGTTGCATTGTTTTGATGTGTGTCCTAATAGCTGGCAGTTACGCCACCGCATAGAATTAGGGATATATTCAGTAATTTTGACTGTATAGAAGCCTATATCTACAGACTTGGGAGGTTGGAATAGGTCAAACGTAAATATTATTAGACCACTTGGTTTTTGCTTGCCTTCTGTGTCTTTCTTTAGGAATTTGAATACGTCCGTGACCCCTTGGGGTTTCATTTCACTGATTATTTCGCCTTCTGTGACATTAATGAGACAGGGAGCGTAAGCTATACCTTTGGATTGGTTTAAACGTTCATGCAATTTGACATTAATAGAGCAGATGTTAGCAAGGTCTTTGGCTTTGAGGAAAGTAAGTGCAGTTTTTTGCGAATTGACGAAGATGAGGAGACTACCGTCACGAAGTTGAGTGATGGTTGTGTAGTCTTTGCTGATGGCATCAATCGCTTTTTTTATTAGGAAGGGGCTAAGAGCAGAAATGGGTTTTTCATTAGTTTTTGAGGAAAGACAATAAAGCGCGGATTTTTTTGCGATTGATATGAAGGGAGTTCTGGAAAGGAATTGGTTAGAAGGTAGTTAAGTTTTGTTTTTTTTTTGGTTGAGATATATGATCGGGGGGATCGGTGTCAAGGAGTCGGAAACGGCTCGTTAGCCATTTTAGCATAACTCTGCAAAAGAACTCACTAACACACGCGTAATTTTAATAACAGATAAGAGATTAGAGAGCACTGCTTTAAAGGAAAAACAGATTTTGCACTTGGCAGAGAGGAAATCACACAGTAAACTTAGAACGATACTTACTGTACGAGAGTTAGTCGGTGACTGAGTATTGGGAAGGTCCATACAAGGTAATAACCCGCATTAATGACGTTGTATACCGGATCCAGCGTGGGGATCGAGGAAAATTGAAAGTGGTCCATTTAGATAGAATGTGTCATTTCAACGGGGTAGCAGTGTGATGTCCATTTAAATGTGACCAGCGTCATTTATATTTCCATAGCAGAAGATTTCGATACTTGAATAGCAAAGTCTCAACCATTGGTGAATGGATAGTGGAATCGAATTTTCTAGCAAAATGGAAATTGTATGGTACGCTGGATGGTGAGGATTGTTCTCGAAATATGTCATTTGAGTATAATTATCAGCATCCCCAAGGAATGCAAGTTAGTTCATCTGTTGAATTTGAAGTGTGAGTTAAGAGAAGTGATTAAGTTGTTTAAGTAAAAGATAAGAAAAGAATAAGCAGTTGAGAAATTAGATTGTATTGAGATAAGCGATTTGTATTGAAAGAATAAGTTCTATCATTTGTACCAACATAAACATTTTACAATACTTTCCGGATAAAAGCATTCATGTTGATTCGAAAATTTTGCCCACACCGTTGCAAAGGAACAAATGTCAAAAATGTAAGTGAAAAAAAAATTATATTGTTTTAATTCAATAACACTTATTCGTTTTTATTTTATAGAGCAATAAATATGGGAAAAACAAGAAATGCAGTTTAGGCTGTAAGACCCACATCCATTACGCACTGTGATAACCCCAAGAAGAGTGTTTATATTATTTATATATATACACTCATCAACCTATCGTTTCGTTTTTTCGATACAAATTCTTCGATTACGAATCTGATTCGAATTATGAGTGGAAGGAAAGGGAACCAGGCGCATCACTGAACTGAAGCTATGATGAAAATGACAAATTAGCGGTTGATGATTACGAAGTTGATAACGAATGGTTTTTAATACATGGATACTTGAGCGATGGAGAGCTCCAAATCAAAGATGAACTTGTTGGTTATATTTATTATTTCGATGCTGGTGTGCTGGATATTCACCTTAATTGTATTATTCCATAGAAAAGAGTAGACAGTGTTTCAGCGATTATTAATTCAGGAATATTAATTCAACGTGTCTCTTTACTGGGACTTCTTTGCTCAATGACAGCTTATAAAAAAAAAATTCCATCAATGTAGTCAATGGAGAGAAAGTGTGAAAGATAAAGAACAATAACTGATAATGCGGAAAGTCGTTGCTCGATCTATGATTGCATATTCTAATTATGTAATTCACTATGATATGCAAATAGTTCAACAACCTCCCTCAACGATCTGCCGCATTGAATTCAACAGCATCGTCTTCGCCTATCAGCTGACATGCTTTTCGAAATTTTTGAATTTATGTAGTTCCCAGTGGCTTTGTCATCATATCAGCTACCATTTCCTCAGTTTGGCAGTATTGTACGTTCACGATTCCCTTCTTGACTAGTTCTGTTATAAAGTGGTACTTCACGTTGATGTGTTTTGTCCTATTTCTTCACTCGCCACTCTTTACCAACCTTCTAGCGCTTTGATTGTCCTCATACAATGTGACTTCGTCTTCGCCAAAATCCTTTTGTAGTCTTTTTAGCTTCTGTCATTGCAATGTACTCTGCTTCACAACTTAACCATACTACGTATTCCATTATACTGAAACAAGAATCCGCTTCGCGACTTACCATCAGTCCTATCTTCTGACCAATCAGATTTGGTATACATTTTGAGTTCTTGTTTGGTATTCAGCATCTTCAATTTTAAGTTCTTTGTCGCCTTTAAGTACTATTAAGACGATCCTTCTCACCTCATTCCAATCATTCACAGTTGGTTGGTGGATCTTTTGACTCAATATTGATACAATGGCTGCTATGTCTGGTCTTGTGTGAGTTGAATGGTAATGATGTTATAAGCTTTTGAAATACTTCATTGCTGTCCATAGGTTTTCCATTGCTCGCAAATTTAAAATATCTTTTGCATCACTCCGTCGATATCTTTCGTAACATTAATTCCGAGATAGTTTTTCAGTTTCCCTAGTCTTGTCAGCCCAAACTCTTCTTCCAATTTTTCAGCCGTCTCTTGAATACCGCCATCATTTCTATCTAAAGGGTCCGCCATCTAACGTTTTTTTTTTCAACTATTGCTTATTTCGTGAATGCTAACACATAGCTCATGTCTGATTTGACATATAATTAGTTTTATCCTTCCGCTGAACGAATATATTTGTGTATATGCTTGAACAATGCTTCGCTAAGTGGGCCTGCGATCGACTTAGAGAAGATGCCGATTTTGCCAAAAAAATCATCTTTTCAGATGAAGCTCATTTTGATCTTGGCGGGTATGTAAACAAGCAAAATTGTCGCATTTGGGGCACAGAAAACCCGCACGCATACATTGAAAAGCCGATATACCCAAAACGAGTCACTGTTTGGTGCGGATTTTGGTTCAGAGGCATAATTGGGCCATTTTTCTTCGAAAATGAGCAAGGAGTGGCCGTTACAGTCAATGGCGATCGTTATAGGGCTATGTTGAACGTTTTGTTCACAAAAATTTAAGAGGAGGATATTGGCAACATTTCTGTCCGAATCCTCGTGCGACCAGCCTTGCTTTATATTTAAGTAGTCCAGTTACAACGTTAGCTTCCGCTTAAATACCCATTTACAACCTATGGCTTTTCTGACTTTTGGCAAGTCTGTTAGCTCCCAAGCGTGATTAATCGATTTAAACTCCTCGTTCATTGTTTCCAACCACTGCTCCCGTTCGTTTCCACTGAGTGCTTCGGCAGGGTTTCTCGGTTGTTTATATTGCACTGTAATCCTCGCTTGCTACTCGAATCTGTCAGGTGGCTGGCCTTGCGTTTTCCTATCCCATCGTCTTATCTTGTAGTTTTCGAAATCTCTACTATGTCCTGGGTAAATATACTACTCGTTTCCTTCCGGTAGAGTGTTGTTTATACTCAAATCACGTGTACTAACTTGGAAATGCTCGTCTACGCTTTCAGCTTCCACATTAACTTGATCTCCAGCTTTGACTAATGGTTCGAACGGCTCGTCCAAATCTTATTCAAAATCTTCGAGAACTATTTGAACTCCTGTCAAGAAAACAGAGTTATTTGCTGAAATTTTAAATTTTAAATTTTTTGTTGCTCACCTCTTATTTTTTCCGGAACATCATCTCTTTCATACTTTTTCACGGTCTTATAGTGACGACTGATAGTGACTTTATCTGTTTTTGTATCTAGCATCCTATAAGCCTTCGATTCTGCTGAGTATCCTATAAACGTAAGCGATATTGCTCTATCAGCCAGCTTCCTTCTTTTTTCTTCTGGTAGGCTATAGCATTGACAGCCAAATACGCATAAATGCTCAACGTTAACCTTTCTTTTATTCCATAATTCAAAAAGTGTCGTCCTCACAAATTTGGTGGGCAAGATATTTTGTAAATTGCAAGCCGTGTTAACTGCCTCCGCCCAATATTTTTTCTCCATTCCATTGTCTGATCTAAAAACATTGATCTTTTTATTAAATTTGTTTTCTGTAAAATTGATGTAGTCTCTAATTTTAGCCTCTGACTTATGTCGTAAAAAATATACTTCTGTGTATTTACTCAAGTCATCTATAAAAGTTATAAAGTACCTTTTTCCCACTTGGCGTTTCAGTTTGCATAGGTCCACAGACATTAGTGTACACTAGTTCTAGTACAGATGTAGATCTCGCTGTAGACTCTTTTGGAATCGGACTCCGTGGCAATCTTCCTTTTATACATCATTTATATGCCTCTCTTATTAAGCAGTCTTCAATTTTTAAGCCAAAGACCAGCTCCTCCTTTTTTATTGTTGATTAACGTCCACAGCATATTTATGCCCAAACCTTCTATGCCATGTGTTAGTTTTTAATGCATTTTATTTTATTCATCTTAAATTTACTGAACTTACATGCTAACAGAAAAAATGCTTAAATGCTAACCATGTGTGTTGACATTTTGGTGTATGCTCACTTTGCTTAGTTTCTAGCACTCTTTAAAATTTATCGTATACATATTGGACAGTAGACCTGCCGTTATGATAACCATATTATTCCTAAATACCTTGCATTCCTGTTCTTTGAATTCTACAGTGTAACCTGCTTCTGCAAGCTTCTTTACTGAAAGAAAAATTTTCGTTAAATCTGGTACATATAAGATATCTCGAATTTTGACTGTTATTTCTTTATTGTTTCAATGCACCGAAATTTACCACAACCTATTCGAAGGACCTTTACGCTTTTACTATTAGCTAAAATAACATCATGCATTGTTTTTTGTTCCAAATCTGTGGAAAAACCCTCTTCATTTGCCATGTGACTTGTGGCACCTGAATCAATCAACGACCCTGTATTTGACGAACACTGAAACCCACAAAATCCATTTGCTCATCCGTCTCTCCGGCTTTCCTTGCCTTCTGCCCCTTGTCCCTATTAGGCTGGCAATTCTTATATTTAAAACAATCCTGCTTGAAGTGGCCTGATTTATTGCAGAAAAAACATGATTTATTTTCTCCTGCGCTTGTTCTTTTTTTCTGTGACACACTGAGAGCTTTACTTGAAACATTTGTATCCGGTACACCTTTTCGCCACTTGTACTCATCAATTAATTTGCCTTTAACCATTCCGAATGTCAGCTCTGTCTCTGCCCTGCTCTCAAGTGCCGTAATGAGTGTATTGCAAGATTCAGGCAGATTGCTAGGTAACATGGCTACCACAAGATGATCTTTTACATCTTCACCAACTTTTTTTTTTTATTCGTTATCACAACTGAGATAAAATCCCTGAGATAAACCCCAATGGTTTTAACTTTGATTGTTACAGTTTTATGAAATAAAATTAATTTAACTGGAATAAAAATTTTTTTAAATTATGGTGACATGCAATAATATAGTATGCATATGGATCTGTATGTGCCTACATGTAGTGCTGTCTTCATTTACGAACCGCGAGGTAATGTTCTCTGAAGTCATCTGGATCTGTTTTTGCAAACATGGTCACTTCCTCTTATACCTGTTTAACATTCAGGTCTCTGTGGATGTTTTCGTTACGTATGCATCATGGTGCATTTACGATGAATCTTCAGGCCCAGAGCTGGATTGCATATGTTCACACTGGTTTTAGCATTTGAAGGTAAATAAGCAGCTTATTTCGTATGGATAGCTCCGATTTGTTACCAATACATGTTTCTGTATTTCATGTTAAAGTCTTCTCTTTTTTCTTTATGCACCTTCCATCTTAATTTAGCTTCTAGCGTAGCGTGTCTATTTAGCTGTATTTGCGTATGGAACCTCATTAGAATTTATGTAGAGAGGTGGATTATTAGCTTTGTTTAATTTTATGCGCCACTTCTTTGTCCGTTCTAAAACTTCGTTTGCGGCATTTTGCAACTTTGAGGTGAACTCTGTGGAATTCCTTCCGGTCGATAAAAAAGCCGTGTCGTCAGCAAACGTAGCTATTTTAGCATTTGTTGGAGTTGGGAGGTCGTTTGTGAACAATAGATACAAAACCGGGCAAAGTACAATACCCTGTGGGACTCCGGCTCTTATTTTGCGTAGCGAGATCCGGGATGCTCCTGACTCCCATGATACCGTGATTTAAGTCCTGGTAGGGACTACCGGTGGTCCAGCCGCCAACAAGACCTATGACCGGCAACTTGTAGCTGATCAAATCGTAGCAACCTTCGTTAGCGTCATCTGAAGATTTTTATAATAAGACCAGTATTTTGCTCTGCCCCCACTTTTTATTAGACAACGTCATTGATGGGCGAAGCTTTGGTAATTGGGCGGGGGCCCTCTATCAGTTAATTATGACTTTAGAATTACATAAAACTTTTTTGGTAGAAATCTTTGGAGTTTGCTAAAAAGTCCTTGGTGCCAAACTTTTTATGATCTAGTGCATTTTCTATTACATTTGTTAATCAATGTACGAGTACTTGTTCAAGAGTTGTGTGTTTATTTCTGAAACCAAAGTGATGAGTTGGGATTAGATTTCTTTTAGTAGTAATTGGTTGAAAACGTCTCAGTAGAATTTTTGCAAATAGTTTGGACATTGTAGGGAAAAGAGATATGGGTTGATATGATTTTTGTCAGTTGGTGGTTTGCCTGGTTTAGAAATCTGCTAACTTCCATTGTCTTGGTAGGTACATATTTCAGGCGAAAAGCTGCATTGATGATATGTTGAAGTTTTCTAATAGGTCTCTCAGATAGTTCTTTGAGTAGTTATCAGATCGTATCCTGGGCTTTTTTTTTAGCTTTAATTTCCTTCTGGATGGTCTTTTTTTAGCTCCGCTAACTAGTTGAGTATCGAGTTTATCATTTTTTTATTACGAGTGAAGAATTTTCTTCCGCCGTTTGTCTTGGAAGTGATGTAAATGTATATTCAAGGTTGTTTGCAAATAGTTCAGTTTTTCCAGACGCGCTTCTTTCCCATGTATTATCTTCCTTTTTTAATGCAGAGTTTTGCTGTATTGACCTTTTTATTGCTTTTGATGCTTTCCACAATGAATATTCTTTGTCTTTTTCAACTGATAGGTTTCGAATATATCTAGTAAAAGTTTCGTTTTTAATTTCCTTCAAGAGTGCTTTAACTCGTTGCGGTACCTATTAAATATTGCTTTGTTTTCCGTTATCCGGCAGTTTTGCCACATCTGTCTTGCTTTACGCTTTTTATTGAATAGAGTTTTAATCTCTAGTGGCTATATGATACCCCTAGGTGTTTTTTTCTTAGATTCTGGTCTATATACGGGTCTTCTACGAGTAATCCGATTGTAGCACATGCTTTGTTGTTTTTCTTATCCCAATCTGCCCCATCCACTGTTGAACGCTCGGAATTTATAACACTCCATAAGTCTTCTTTAATAAGGACCACCTAAATTTTAAATTTCCAGACTTGATAATTTTCATTATTCAATTTTGTCACACATGACCTTAGTGACTCTGCATTAATTAATCTTAACTAAAAAAATATTTCTTTTGATGCAGGAATTCTTCCTGGGCCCATAACGTGTTGGTTATATTAATTATTTACATAGATGTTGGTTTGCTGGATATTTACATTGATTTTGGTATTTCATAAGAAAAAAATAGACAGTGTTTCGGTGGCTATTGCTTCAGGGATATTATAATAATTCAAACTGTTTGTTTATTGGGACTTCTTTGCTTAATGGTAGTTTACAAAAAAAATTACATAAATGTAGTTAATGAAGAGAAAGCGCGAAAGAGAAAGAACAATAACGGATAATACGGAAAGTCGTTGCTCCATCTATGATTGAATATTCTAATTAATTCAGCATGATATTGTGATAACCACTTAAATGTGAGCAGCGACATCTAGATTCAAGGACCAGAAGATTTCGATACTGGAATAACAAAGTCTCGACTGGAGAGTGGAATCGAATTTTCTAGCAAATTGGAAATTGTATGGGACGCTGGATGGCGAGGATTGTTCTCGAAGTATGTCATTCGAGTATAAATACCAGCATCCCCAAGGTATGCAAACCAGTTCTAAAGTGTAATTTGAAGTGTTAATTAGGAGAAGTGATTAAGTGGTTTAAGTAAAAGATAAGAAAAGTATAAGTGGTTGAGAAATTGGATTGTACTGAGAGACAGAATTAAATAGTGAATTGTAACTGTACTGAATAAAGGGATTTGTATTGAAAAGAATAAGTTCTATCATTTGTACCCACACAAACATTTTACATTGGTGTCAGAAGTGGGATAGGACTTATTGTGTGTATTGAAAAAAAAGAAAAAAAAAAGTGTTTTCTAACTATTTGAAAAAGCTAGAATGGGTCGAAAACTATTGCAGTTGACCCTCGTCCAACTCAAATCCGAGTTGAACAAGAGAAACCGCGGCGCCAGTGGAGGAAAAAGTGACCTGGTGCTCCGACTTCAGGAGGCTTTGAACAACGAGGGACATGATCCTGATGCATACTCATTTGATGTTGACGAGGATGAACAGACAAGTACCGGCAGTGACATGGCTGCGATGATGCAACTCCTCTTATTAAAAATGGACTAACAAAAGATAAGTCTCGGACGAAAGCTGGATGAACAAAAGAAAAATCTGGAAGAACAAGAGAATAGCCTCGAACAAAAATTCGACGAACAAACCAACAATCTCCACGGTCTTCAACAGAAAATGGATGAACAAAAGAATAATCTGGAAGAACATCTCCAGCAAAAGTTCGAAGAAATCGATGACAAATTTGAAAGAATAGAGAAGAACGTTGATGACAAATTTAATAGAATAGAGAAGAATGTTGGCGATAAATTCGAACAAATGGACAGCAAAGTTGAGCAACTGGCAAAAGAGCTCGACACAGTGCGAAAACAGAAACTGCGAGAATGTTCTTTAAGCGGTCCAAGGAGAAAAGATTTGAAGCCTCCCTCATTCGATGGCCAGACCTCATGGTCTACTTATAAGAAGCAGTTTGCAATGGCTGCCTGTGCAAACGACTGGGACAATGAGGAAAAGTGCTTTGCCCTAACAATGGCCTTGCACGGTCCTGCAGCAGAATTGTTGCAAACAGTATACTTCGAAAAGCATAAAGATTATGTGACTTTAGTACAGGCTATAGAGAAACGGTTTGGGGATAGCCACATGCAGGAGGTCTACAAGGTCCAATTGCAAAGCCGAACGCAGTAAAGAGGAGAAACACTGCAGCAGCTCCAAGCAGACGTGAGTAGACTTGCACATCTGTCATACCCCACCGCAGGCCAGGAAATTATTGACGAAATGGCAAAAGATTCATTTATCAGGGGAATTGCAGATTCGAAGCTACATTCAGCAGTAAGGATGGCCGGGAAAAGAACCCTTGCTGAAGCACTCAGGGAAGAAACATTTATCGAATGCTCCTGCACAAGAATTTGTGCGGAGGAACGAGATACTCGACCGGATAGACGGATAATGCGCTGCTGGAATTGCAATAAAATAGGACACCTTCAAAAGCAGCGTAAAGAACCGGTGCGACGAAAAGACTGCCCTCACTGTGGTGGCAAGCCAATAGAGGAAGAAACAAGCAGAAACAGCTATCAAGAAGCCGGTCAACATTCCCGAAGCCATCAGTCGGGAAATGCTTAAGCACCCACTTCGCGGGGCAGAAGTTGGTAACAGGAGTCGACGGCCCCAGGACCATCATCCAAGTCTCGCTGGCAAAACGATGCAACGAAAGCCTTCTAGTAGAAGTAGCCAGTGGAAAAGAAAAATGGATGGCAACAGTAGTCACCGGTGCCACGGCCTCAATCATCAGGAGGAATCTTGTGCAGAAGTCTTGGCTGCAAAACACTAGCAGTTGCAGCTTGCGAACAGCTACAGGAGCAACGATTAAGGTATGTGGTGAAGTTCGCATAAAAATCCAATTGGCCGGAATAACATTCACTCACGCGTTTCTGGTAGCTGACATATGTGACGAGTGCATCATTGGTACAGACTTCATGAGAGAACATGGACTTGTAGTCGACTTGGGGGCACAAACCCTGAAATACGGAAACATGGAGATACCAATGATATACGGAAACGCCAATACCTCAGTCTCAAATGTCGTCATCTGCAGCAATCAGAGTCTAGAGCCTTCGCCAGAAGCAATTTTGTGGGCAAAAGTGGAAGGTGGTCCTGGTAGCCACCGATTCTGTTTGATGGAGCCAGAAAAGAAAAGAGACTTCATGGTGGGAAAGACCTTAGTGGAGCCAAAGAACAACATGGTCCCTGTAAGGATTCTAAATCCAAAGACATTCAGTGTAAAGGTGAAAAAAGGGGAGATAGTGGGAAAATGCGAACCTGTTGAGGCTATATCGACCACAACGGAAAAAAAGGGTGCAAAACCGGTCACAACAGTTCAGAGCATAAAAATCAAGAACAAAATTCTCAGCCTCTGTAATCTGGACGAAGATCAGCGAATCCTGGAAGAAAAACTAATCAGTGAGCATATTGTTCAACACCACATTGACACCGGAGACGCTCGACCAACCCGTCAACCTGCAAGGCGTCTTCCATTGGCAAAGCAAACAGAAGTTGCCGAAATGATGTCGAAGATGAAAGCTGAGGGAGTGATTGAAGAATCGCAAAGTCCGTGGGCATCTCCAGTGGTCCTCGTGAAGAAGAAAGATGGCAGCACGAGATTTTGTGTAGACTACCGACGTCTCAATGATGTCACTAAAAAGGACAGCTACACACTCCCTAGAATCGATGACACTTTGGATATGCTTTCTGGAGCGAAATGGTTTTCAACACTTGACTTGAAGAGCGGTTACTGGCAAGTAGAGATAAATCGTACGGATCGTGAGAAAACTGCCTTCACTACAGAAAGCGGTCTTTGGCAGTTTGCAGTGATGCCGTTTGGACTGTGCAACGCTCCGGCCACCTTCGAGCGACTAATGGAACGATCATTGCAAGGACTCACCTGAAAAACCTGTCTAGTATATTTGGACGACGTTATCGTCATAGGTAAGACGTTCGAGGAGCACCGCGAAAATCTAAAAGAAGTGTTTGCGAGGCTGCGAAGTGCTCATTTAAAACTGAACCCAGAAAAGTGCGCCTTGTTCCGTCCGGAAGTAAAATATCTGGGTCACATTATATCAGCGGAAGGAGTAAAAACGAATCCTGACAAAATCGAAGCCGTGAAAAGTTGGCCCTCTCCAAAAGATAAACACCAACTGAGAAGCTTTTTGGGACTCGCCACGTATTACAGAAGGTTCGTAAAGGATTTTGCTGGCATTGCAAAGAGCCTGCATCAACTTACAGAAAAAGGCCGACAGTTCAGGTGGTCTGGAGAATGCGAAAAAGCATTTCAAGAACTGAAGCGACAGCTGTGCAGTGCCCCCATCTTGGGTTACCCCACGCCCGGAAAAATGTTCATCGTGGACGCAGACGCTAGAAATGTTGGGGTCGGAGCTGTGATTTCCCAGGTTCATGATGGTCAAGAGAAAGTGGTCGCATATTACAGTAAAGTACTCTCCAGACCTGAAAGGAACTACTGTGTAACCCGGCGCGAGCTTCTGGCTTTAATTCTGGCTACGAAGCATTTCCATAAGTACCTCTACGGACAAAAGTTCATTCTGCGGACAGACCACGCAGCTCTGAAATGGCTACTCCAATTTAAGAACCCTGAAGGCCAAGTCGCAAGATGGGTCGAGCAGTTGCAGGGCTACGACTTTGAAGTGCAACACCGCAAGGGAACACTCCACTCTAATGCTGATGCTCTCTCTCGTCGACCGTGCGGCGTAAAATGCGAACACTGCAACCGTAAAGAAGCAAAAGAACAGGCAACTATCCAAATGATCAGGACTGAGGCAATAGAGGGTTGGAGTATATACGAAATCCGTTCCTCCCAACAGGCAGACAATGACATCGAACCAATATTGGCCTGGAAGGAACACGAGGAAAGACCAAGCTGGCAGCAGATATCAGATCGGAGCCAAACTCTGAAGGCATACTGGGCATAATGGGACTCGCTTTTTGTGCAAGATGGATTGCTGAAGAGAAAATGGGAAAGTGCAGATGGGACAACATCTCGTATGCGGCTAATTGTGCCACGGTCCAGAGTCAACTAAGTGCTCCATGAAATACATGACGGAATCTCAGGAGGCCATTTGGGAATAAACAAGACGTTGGAAAAGGTAAGGGAACGTTTCTATTCGCTAAGCGCTAAACAAGATGTCGAGAATTGGTGCAAAAAGTGCATAAGATGTGCGGCTACCAAGGGCCTAAAAGTAAAGCCACATGGACAAATGCAACAATACAATGTCGGAGCACCTTTCGAACGAATAGCCATCGACATCGCTGGGCCGTTTCCTGAAACCTTTAATGGAAACCGATATACTCTCGTAGTCATGGATTACTTCAGTAAGTGGCCGGAAGTATTTGCCATCCCAAATCAAGAGGCTAAGACCGTAGCCGAACAGATAGTCAACAACTGGGTGAGCAGATTTGGGGTCCCAATGGAGCTGCACTCTGATCAAGGGCGAAACTTTGAATCAAAAGTCTTCCGGGAAATATGCCAATATTTGGGAATAAGAAAGACAAGGACAACGCCACTACACCCTCAATCTGATGGAATGGTCGAGCGATTCAATCGGACCTTGAATGAGCATCTATCTAAGGTTGTCAGCAACTGCCAGCGGGATTGGGATCGACACATACCCCTCTTCTTAATGGCCTACCGAAACGCGGTCCATAGCTCAACAGGGCACACACCATCCGAGATCTTATTTGGTCAAACGATTCGGTTGCCAAGTGAAGCAAAATTCGGATCCCCACCGACGGAGCCCAGAGATGTGAACGAGTACGTGAATGACTTACGCAGCAGGATTCGTAAATTGCATGAAGACACCAGAGAAAAGATGAAGCTAGCAAGTAGCCGCATGAAAACTAGGTACGATATCAAGGCGAAATCTTCCGGTTTCAACGAAGGAGATCTGGTTTGGCTGTATAATCCTCAGCGTAAGAAAGGCAAGTCACCAAAATTGCAACAGGACTGGGAAGGTCCATACAAGGTGATAACCCGCATTAATGACGTTGTCTACCGGATCCAGCGTGGGGATCGAGGAAAATTGAAAGTGGTCCATTTGGATAGAATGTGTCATTTCAATGGGATGCTGAATGACGAAGTTGTTCCGGACGAACAACTGTAGGGAGGGAGCAATGTGATAACCACTTAAATGTGAGCAGTGACATCTAGCAGAAAATGTCGAAGACCAGAAGTTTTCGATACTGGAATAACAAAGTCTCGACTGGAGAGTGGAATCGAATTTTCTAGCAAATTGGAAATTGTATGGGACGCTGGATGGCGAGGATTGTTCTCGAAGTATGTCATTCGAGTATAAATACCAGCATCCCAAAGGTATGCAAATCAGTTCTAAAGTGTAATTTGAAGTGTTAATTAGAAGAAGTGATTAAGTGGTTTAAGTAAAAGATAAGAAAAGTATAAGTGGTTGAGAAATTGAATTGTACTGAGAGAAAGAATTAAATAGTGAATTGTAACTGTACTGAATAAAGGGATTTGTATTGAAAAGAATAAGTTCTATTATTTGTACCCACACAAACATTTTACAATATGCAAATAGTTCAACAGAACTTTGTCTCGATACGTCTCGTGAAGAAAAGAAAACCGAAAAAATCAACACGATTAATCAGTGCAATTTGGGAGCATGAAAACGACAATCAACCATATCACTGTCCTAGAATCATCCGAAATAGATTGTGTTTACGTGAAATGATGTTTCGTGAACCACTGCTTGTTGAATAGCTTGGAAACACAGATCCTCAAACTGAAAACCACCACTAGAGCTAAAAAAAAGACGTAAACTCGCTGAAGCGTTTTTATGTAATTTGGGAATTCGTCTAATTTATGGCAATATACACTCGAAAGTTGTTCTCATAAAAAAATAGAAGTTATTCAGAATTTTCACCGTTTTTTTTTTATTTGCATTATAGTGTTATCTATAGAATCGAAATGCAGTGTTATCGGCTAAACATGTGCATACATATGTATATTGAACCTAATACCACTTGGTTTAGAAAAAAAAACATTCTTTTTTATGTAAATAAGATAAACTTTTTAATTTAAATCTTCTTTTATTCTTCACTTTTCAGAATGCAGAATAGGTGCAATAGGCCTACAGGGGAAGCCGAATACCCAGTAAAAAAATCGGTTAACGCACCGCTTGCATACCTCAAACGTGGTGTGGAATTGCATAATCCAAGAAAAAACAACAATTTCTTTAAACTTTTCTTATTTATTGAATAAAAAAATCTAAACAAAAATTGAGGAAAAGGCATTAAGTATATACATATATTAAAAATATAGTTAATATGCGGTAAGAAAATTAATTCTGTTGTTGTACTCTAAATGTTGAATCTGTAAAGAAAAAGGCATTAAATGTATGGCTAAACTAAAATGTATACTTTTACTCACATGTCTTTAGTCAACATACGATGATTCCACCCTGGGAACGCTTTTGTCGGAACCGTTGTACTCCAAATGTTAAATGTTAAATGTATGACTAAACTAAAATGCACACTTTTTACTCACATGTCTTAAGTCAGCACACGATGGTTCCACCTTGGAAACCATTGTGTTCAGAAGGGCTTTTCTGAGGTGATTTATATCAGGCACAAAAACTTGATATTGTGGTGAAAGTATTGTGAAACAAGCACTTAAACCTGTTCACTAAAAACCGCTGGTAATTGAAATTGAAAGAGTGAATTAAAGGCGGATGGTATCGATATTCATCAATACTGACTTTATTTTTGATTTACATTTCCTAACATTTACAATAAATGCTTAAAATTAAAGTCATTGGCGGTAATGCAGCGTGAGCATAATAGGTCGTTGGCTTGACCCAATAAATATTATATACATGTTATTGTGGTGTCAATACGATGGTTGTTGTTGATGTGAAGTAGCTGCATTACCTTGACTTATATCAGGCTATGTGCGCGTCGTCAGCACACCGGTAATTGAACTGAACATTTTCCCCCGTGTTGAATGGCTATTCAACGAACTAAGCAATGGTGACAGCGAAATCCGTATATGATTGTTTTGGTTGAAGTGTTGTGTGTGGTGTCTTCGTGATAATAATAACAACGGTATATAAAATGAATTACAAATTTAAGTAAGGTACATCGTGGATTATCGATTGCATAACAAGTTCCTCTGCTGATCTTGTTGTATTGTGTTTCCGGACTATATAGATGATAATATAATTGACAATGTGAGAGCCAAGTATCCAGTTGCGAAGTTATGATGACTGGTAACTTGAAGTTTATGAGGTAGGTCAAGAACTTCTTATTGTAAGATAATCCTTTGTACGTCTATTAGATTTTCAAGTTGGGTATCACAACGCGTATCATCGAATTCTTGGAGCAATGACTTGTGGTGCTCTGGTGTTGAAATTTCCGATATGTTCCCAAAGCTTGTTTAGGACCCTTTCAAGTTTGTGGAGAATGTGTTATGACCTTGGAAAGTGATAAATTTTTGTCCAAATATACATCCGGGCTGCAACGCTATCATTCCGGCACCTTCTAAGAGCATTTGTACATTTTCCTTTCCGCAGATAGCAATACGTCGAGATGGGGGTGTTCGTAGCATATAACCATTGATTTTTGTACTCGAGTCGAATCCAAGTTGAATTTTTTCCAGATTTGTTTAGTACACAAGTGTTTCGTTATTGAAAAGACTGGGTCTTCGCAAGAGCAGACCTCTGCTCCTTTGCTGTATCTTTTTTGTACGTTGAGAAATAAATATTTTTCATAGCTTAAATTGATGATTAAAGTGGCGGACTGAATTGGAAAATATTGGTCGCGATGTGCGTTCAGAGTCAGTTTTCTTGCACAAGGGTGATTGCTAACATGGTGTTGTTTATGAAGTTTGGTATAGATGTCATCCTAAACAGCTCGTAATGTTCTTAGTCTACTAATCCAAAATATGGCCCGTTTATCCGTTATTCCTCCCTTTACTGTCATCAGTTTGTATAGCTTTAAGAAATCTTCTTCGTCTAGAAATGCTGGTAAGTAAGTGTTGATGATTTTCAGCTCCATTTTTAGTTGATGCGTTAACAGTGAACTGGTTTTGCCATGCTGAGTGTCTGTCAGTACATCAGTAAGCGATGATTGCAGTCTCTGAAAGTTGATTTTCATTAAAATAAGTTGCGATGAGAGGGATGCGACGATCTGAGACATTTTGGCTTAATAGCTTTCTTCACCGTTATCACGCATCCTTGCTCTTATTTCGCTTAATTGGTTGTTGATTTGATCAAATCTATTTTTAATAATTACTTGGTCTTGTTTTACAATGTTTATTGTTGAGTCGATAGCTGAGGTTTGATTTCTAAATAACTTTAATAAGTGATTTTCGTTTGTGCTAACTTGCTCTATTTTGTCTGTCATCCGCTCTGCGTAATCCGAATCCAATACTCCAAATAGAGAAATAGCAATTTTTCCAACTATGTTAATGGCTCCTCTTTTAATTCTTTTGGTTTGTAAAACCATATTTTCCGACTGTAGTTCGATTTAGTACGTTTGTGCAAAAGCTCCTTTGCTGAATTTCTCGGCATAAATGGTTGAGCGTTAATCTTCCATTGGATAATGCCTTATATTATTCTATCAACGAATTGACATTATAATGTACGATGAAGTTCAATTCGCTTGTCGCATTTTTGCTGAGCCAATGTCTTCAAAGATTCGGAATTTGGCGCCACTGTCCTTCGCCTTTTGGAGGAATAATGCTGAAGTGTATCGCATTATTACTGCATTCCTTTGCAATAGCAATACTAGCCTTTTCTGAGTAATTAATATTTTCCAATTCGGACAATTGATTATTTGCTCCCACAAAATATGTTGCGTTATCGCAATATAAGTTCTGGCAATGTTCTCTACGACAGATGAATCGTTTCAGCTCTCCAATAAATGATTCGGTAAATAGCTTACAAGCTCTATACGTACTGCCTTTGTGGCGAAGCAACAGAAGATCGCTCATAAGCCTTTTGAGGTCGTTTACCGCGAATTGTGTAATGTATAAATGGCCCCGCTGGTGTTATTTTTGGTGGCGATAAGTTCCCAATAACTTGTTGAAGTAATTCAGCTCTGGCTCTGCTGCATTTTACGCAGTCGTGTACTATTGACCGTGCCATTAACTTGCCTTTGATTGGCCAAAATCGTTGTCTCATCTGCGCCAATAATGTTTGGGGGCCACAGTGGCTATGCTTCTCATGGATTTCTTGCATCAAGAGCTTTACTAGAGCTTTACTAGAAATGGAGCGAGCCTGTTGCAGGTCACTGATTTCTTCCATGAAATCAAATGCCTGCATTGCTCGAACTATTACGACGAGTGCATCTTCTAGCTCCTTTGGCGTCAGTATTATACCATTTTGTCGTTCTGGAATTATTACAAAAGCATAGGATATATCCAGTTATCCTTTGAAGAGTTTTGAACGAATTTTGGTGGTTAATCTTGTAAATCATTTCTTGGTTGGAACTATAAGTAGCTGTTGCTACAGTTGGTATTTCTCTTTGTGTCTTCTGAAATTGGGAACTCCTTGTGTTTTGACGATACATGTCGCCATTGCTCGGGAAGTGTAAATCCCTGTATAACAGCAACTCGATTGGCTACAAACGTTTGGACCGATGAAGAAGGGGAGTTAATCCAAGTGAGGACAATTTCAGAACCAGTCCATAAGAATGTGGGTGTATCCGTGAGTTTCAGGTCCATTTTAATTCTGACTATTAACTGAGCGCCTAGAACTGCAGCGCACAATTCCATACTTGGCAAGGATTGTTTCTTTAGTGAAGCAACTCTTGATTTGGAACATAACAATCTTACGATTACCTTTCCATCCTTCATAATTGTTCTTAGGTAGATAACTGCTCCATAAGCCTTTTCAGATGCGTCGCAGAAGGCGTGGATCTGTGTTGCTGCTGGAACACCATTGTTAAACATGTGGCGTTGAAATTGAAAATTGTTTAGTTACTTTAAGTTATTTCTAAATGTTATCCATCTTGTATGTAGCTCGGCTGATAGTGCTTCATCCCATGATAACTGCAATAGCCATAACTCTTGGACGAATATTTTTGCTGTAACAACTAATGGAGCCATCACGCCCAATGGATCGAATAATCTAGCAAGATATGGAGTGACAATCTGTTTTGTTACTCTACTTGTCGCACTTCAATTGGTTTTATCACAAAATGTATCAATTTTCGGTTGTCATGATAGTCCTAATGCCTTGATTGACGCACTGTTTTCGTTGCTGAAGACGAGATCGATTTCCTTATCCTCTTGTACGATGCCTTATAGTAGACGGGGATGATTGGCGCACCATTTTCGAATTTTAAATCCTGCACTCTTTAAGATGGTTGTGAGTTGATTTTGTATTTCAATGCAGTTGATAAATTGTCATTTCTAATTAGGCAGTCATCGACATAAAAATCGTTGTGTAGAGCATGAGCGCCTAATGCCAACCTATCGCTATTTTCGTAGGTACAAACCATTTCGTACGCCTGGTTAGTGACGGAAGATAGTCTTGTATCCATTTCTTCCAGAAATGGTTGGAAAACTGTTCGGAAATCATCGAGTTTCTCTTGATCGTAGCACCACTATCGAAAAAATACCCATACGATTTTCTACCATTCGACGAACCCAGCAAAAAGTGGTTTGGAGTAAGGACCTCCTTGCTGTCACTGTCAATAGGTACGTAAGTTATAGGCCTCGATATCCACTTCCGCCTCACATATTCCACTTTCGCCAATATTGTTAAGAGTAGGTCATCTGATAGAGTTTTTGTCGCAGCCAGTGTTTGCTTGCTCAGAGCACACCATTCGCTTCCAGACCACTTAATTCTTGAATCCATAAACTCTTTTACCAACCCTTCGTTATCGATTTTGGCGATTGCTTTACGCAGTTCTTCCGAAGCACCTCTAAAATTTCTGAAAAGGCAATTCTTATTTCTACCGGAATTCCACGCCTTGCGGTAAATCTTTTCAAAGCCAATATGCAACGGTCAGAGCTAAAACTATGAGCGACCTCGATGTGAATAGTTATAGTCATTCATGTTATTAGTACGCCTCAACGTTTTTCAGTACAATGGCCAAAAACTATGTTCATAGGCCCAAAATAATCGACACCAATGTATGAAAATGGTCTTTTAAATGTCTTCAGCCTTGGAGCTCACCCATTAGTGGACAGATTGGTTTCGTATCTAATTTTTTACAGGCCTGACGTTTCCCTTTTATTTTTTTAGTAGGACTTTTAGCGATTAAATATAATATTTTTGACGCAATTCATTAACCATTCATTGTATTGGTGTCGATATCATATGTAGTACTTTTTTATTATCAACATGGTAACTGCATGGCGTTTTGGGAGAATTATGGACCTTTTTGTACCAATTGAGACTTCTACATCCGCATCTATGCGTCCTAGCAGACGAATGATCTTTTCTTCGTCGATATAGGGGTAAGTTTAAATAAGGGACTACTTTGGTCCAAGGACTCTTCACATTGATTTTGTTTTCTGGCTCTCAAAAGAGCCGATTCAGTTGGAAATGCTTAATGTTGGCATTGTCTATATATGACATTGTCTAACATATATAGATATTGTTCTGCCTTAGATAACTCAAGATGGTTCAAAATTAAAGTTAATTTACCTTGCGGTTGTTTTTGTGCTCTTTTAATAAGCCGTAGGGCGTAGGCTACTCCATTCTTGAGAATCGATCAAATTCTATTAAACACTCTCTTGTTTCAGTATGATGAATTCAATTGAATTTAGCTTCTTCTTTTGTGGAGATAATAGGTTCATTTAATAACGGCCAATTGATCTGGGGCAGAGTTAAGAAGTTTGGGCCACAAAACCAGCTCTAGTCGTGGGATAGAAATTCCTTTGAGCGGAGACTGCCGAGCTGACCATCGACAAGTGCACACCCACAAGAGCACTGTGAAATTCGTTCCTCGCGTGGAGGAAAAAAAAACAAAAAATAAAAACAAACCGCGCGAGTTAACAACAAAAAAACAAATCAACCCAAAAAAAAATCCACTTATGCGGCCTAAAAAAAAAATCAAGAAATAAAAAAATTAAAACATCAACGCGCGAATGCAGTGAAATCCACAGTGCGGGCATTCCAACCTTCCTGCCCCTGGTCATACTGTTCCTTGCACTCGGTCACTGCCGTTGCTGTATTACGTTATTATACAGTGCGTGCAGTGGCTGAGTATATGTAACAACCGATGGATAGCGTAGTATGAATTTTGTTGGTGTGATGTTTCCTATTGTTGTATGGGCATAACACCTACAACAATTTGATTCAGTAAACCAACTCTGAATTTCTACTTCACAGCTGTGCTTAGTAACGTCGGTGTTCGTGGTTTTTGTGTTTGTCTTTCTTTATAATGACTCGTGAATTTAGATTGGACATTGCAAATATACGCGGGCTAAAAAGTAATCACTTTTCTGCGTACGTCTGAGTCTGTAAGTACAGACCAGCTGTTTTGGCACTTAGTGAAACACAGGTAGATCCCCGCCCACACTTCTCAGATTATTCTGATCTGAAGCTACATGGCTACGAACGAGTGCCATTATTCTTCTCCCACCGCGGTCTCGCCATTTATGTGCGTAGTGATGTAGCTTACCAAACTCCACAACAATGTAGTCCCTGTTCCAATCCGGAATTCAATTTCATGTGGTTAAAATTCCATCTCCGTAAGCAAATTATCCACTACTGCTTTATTTACAGAAGCCCCAAACTGGACAGCAATTCAACTTTTAACGAGTTTGATGCGCTGTCTGACTTAATTCAAAGAATTGTATCCCTGTATACTACTTGAAATCGTTATTACGGGCGATTTCAATATACACAATTCTGGGTGGCTTCAACATTCTGGACAGACAACACCTAAAGGACGGTTTATTAAGATCTTCGCTTCGGAAAACAACTTAACGCAGCTTGTAAATGAGCCCAGACGAATAATAGACGTTGTCATACTGCTAACACCCTGGACTTGTTTTTAACTTCTCAGCCCAATAAGTACACTGTTGATGTGCTCTTTCCTCTAGGCTCATTGGACTATTGTGGCATATCAGCTAATTTCTCGTACACCGGCCACACAGTTAGAGAAAAAAATTACCAAAAGAATAATATGGCAATACGAGAAAGCCAACTGGAGTGGTCTTAACAGCTTCTTTAGGACTTTTAACTGGTCGTTATGTTTCCTCGATATCGACGTGGATGCCGCTGCTGATATGATCACATACACATACACTCCCTTTCGAATGTGCTTTATCCCTCATCGGATGAAGAGTATCAAACCAAAAGAAAAGGCATGGTACGACTCGAGCTGTAAAGAGGCTGTCAGGGTTAGAGAAATGTTTTTTCGGTCCTTCAAGACCAATCCGACAGGGGAAAACCTAAAAAAGTTTAAACGAGCCAGGAATGACTGCAACGTCTTTCTTAAGCGTGTAAGATTCCTGTTCGGAAATACAATTGCATCTAGTTTCAAATAATTATTTTCTTTGTTGAAATTGTCATATCTATTTAAAACTTAATTGAAATTTAACAACTAAATTCTTTTGTAAACAAAGAAACGTAACGTAAGATAACGAATTGCTAATTTGTAGTAGAAATGTATGACAGTTAAATGTTAAAATATGGATGTTATTTCCGGACCAATAAACGTTCTCTGTGCTGTAACTATTCGCATTTTCTATCTGATTTACCCCACACGTATAGAATCAAAGTAAAACCCTATACACCCCAACATTTGGTCCTTACGAGCCGGATAAAAATAAAATAAAAACCCTTTTGCTGAGACAAAAAAGAAATAAAATCCGAAAGTGAAAATCTGCAAAGTGCAAGCCTACAAATATATATATATATATAAAACCATTTGGTACGAGCCGGATAACATTCTCCCAAATACATTAAGCATTTTTAAAATAAAAAGTGCAAGTGCAAAGTGCACAAAACAAAAAAAAATATACATATATAAAAATCTACTGACTAAGTACATACATATATTCCCTCGCGGTCGGTGTATTGCTTGTCTTGTCTTGTTAACTTTAAAGACTTTCGGTGGTTGTTCATGAATCGGAATTCCCGCACCGTGTAAAAATTTAATTTGTCAACTTTAACCTCAACTGTCACCAGCTGGGCAAAGCTGACCAAAGGTCATAAGTTTCTGAAATATAATATTTAATTAATATTAAATATTAGTATTTAATAACAACTGCATCTAATAAAATTTAATAAATATTTGATACTACACACATATTGGTTTTTAATTAATTACATTACAAATAAAAACCTTTAAAAATGTTGAAATTGTCAACGGGTGCAGATCAGAAAGGAGTACTGGAACAGATTCTTCGTGACCACTCCAACTTCAAAAAGACTGGAGCTACACATCGTACAGCCAGCTATCTGTCAGGTCGTCTCTTTATCCTAGGAGGGAACATTAAGAACGTGCTTGGTCTTCAAACGAGGATTCGACGAGGAGAAGTTGAAGAAGGTCTGGAAGAGGAAGATTTTGATTAAATTTTTGATCTGTTACAGGGAATATATTTCACTTACTTAATGCCAAGTCAGCATCTAAGGAGAATAATGTAGAAAGTGAATCCACAGGTGCTTCTTGTAATGAACTTTCATTAACTCAAATCCAAATTGCGCATTTCGAGGACTCGTACACAAAATGACGGACTTTCCGTGATATGTTTTTATCTTTGGTCCACACAATTAAGAAGCTGGGTGAAATTCAAAAGCTTCACTATTTAAAATCTTCTCTTGTCGGTGAAGCTGCTCGTTTGTTGCAGCATTTAGGGTTGTATTCTGGCAATTATGACAAAGCATGGGAACTGCTTCTCGCCAGATACGGTAAACGCTCATTTCCAACTTTTTGTTGAACAGCAGCAGTTGACAAAGGAGACCACAAGCAACATCAAGTCTCTACTGGACACGTCCCAGGAATGTTTCCATGCTCTGGAAAATTTAGAATTACCGGTTAGTTCGTGGGATGACATATTAATATATATATTAGTAAAAAAATTACCTGCTTTTATTCAGGAGGAGAAGTTAGGTTGTTCGAAGGTGTTGCCAACACTGACACAATTTACAGAATTCCTGGAAACACCTTTTCGAACCTTGGAAGCAGTAGCTCGTCAGAAGCAATTTTGTGGGCAAAAGTGGAAGGTGGTCCTGGTAGCCACCGATTCTATTTGACGCAGCCAGAAAAGAGAAGAGACTTCATGGTGGGAAAGACCTTAGTGGAGCCAAAGAACAACATGGTCCCTCTAAGGATTCTAAATCCAAAGACATTCAGTGTAAAGGTGAAAAAGGGGGAGATAGTGTGAAAATGCGTACCTGTTGAGGCTATATCGACCACAACGGAAAAAAAGGGTGCAAAACCGGTCACAACAGTTCAGAGCATAAAAATCAAGAACAAAATTCTCAGCCTCTGTAATCTGGACGAAGATCAGCGAATCTTGGCAGAAAAACTAATCGGTGACTACGCTGATATATTTGCTACACAAGACGGAGAATATGGACGTACGCATATTGTTCAACACCACATTGACACCGGAGACGCTCGACCAATCCGTCAACCTGCAAGGCGTCTTCCATTGGCAAAGCAAACAGAAGTTGCCGAAATGATGTCGAAGATGAAAGCTGAGGGAGTGATTCAAGAATCGCAAAGTCCGTGGCAGCACGAGATTTTGTGTAGACTACCGACGTCTCAATGATGTCACTAAAAAGGACAGCTACCCACTTCCGAGAATCGATGACACTTTGGATATGCTTTCTGGAGCGAAATGGTTTTCAACACTTGACTTGAAGAGCGGTTACTGGCAGGTAGAGATAAATCGTACGGACCGTGAGAAAACTGCCTTCACTACAGGAAGCGGTCTTTGGCAGTATGGAGTGATGCCGTTTGGACTGTGCAACGCTCCGGCCACCTTCGAGCGACTAATGGAACGAACATTGCAAGGACTCACCTGGAAAACCTGTCTAGTATATTTGGACGACGTTATCGTCATAGGTAAGACGTACGAGGAGCACCGCGAAAATCTAAAAGAAGTGTTTGAGAGGCTACGAAGCTCAACCCAGAAAAGTGTGCCTTGTTTCGTCCGGAAGTAAAATATCTGGGTCACATTATATCAGCGGAAGGTGTAAGAACGGATCCTGACAAAATCGAAGCCGTGAAAAGTTGGCCTTCTCCAAAAGATAAACACCAACTGAGAAGCTTCTTGGGCCTCGCCACTTATTACAGAAGGTTCGTAAAGGATTTTGCTGGCATTGCAAAGAGCCTGCATCAACTTACGGAAAAAGGCCGACAGTTCAGGTGGTCTGGAGAATGCGAAAAAGCATTTCAAGAACTGAAGCATAAGATGTGCGGCTACCAAGGGTCCAAAAGTAAAGCCACATGGACAAATGCAACAATACAATGTCGGAGCACCTTTCGAACGAATAGCCATCGACATCGCTGGGCCGTTTCCCGAAACCTTTAATGGAAACCGATATACGCTCGTAGTCATGGATTACTTCAGTAAGTGGCCGGAAGTGTTTGCCACCCCAAATCAAGAGGCTAAGACCGTAGCCGAACAGATAGTCAACAACTGGGTGAGCAGATTTGGGACCCAATGGAGCTGCACTCTGATCAAGGGCGAAACTTTGAATCAAAAGTCTTCCAGGAAATATGCCAATATTTTCGAATAAGCAAGACAAGGACAACGCCACTACACCCTCAATCTGATGGAATGGTCGAGCGATTTAATCGGACCTTGAATGAGCATCTATCTAAGGTTGTCAGCAACTGCTAGCGGGATTGGGATCGACATATACCCCTCTTCTTAATGGCCTACCGAAACGCGGTCCATAGCTCAACAGGGCACACACCATCCGAGATCCTATCCCCAAGGTATGCAAATGAGTTCTAAAGTGTAATTTGAAGTGTTAATTAGGAGAAGTGATTAAGTGGTTTAAGTAAAAGATAACAAAAGTATAAGTGTTTGAAAAATTGGATTGTACTGAGAGAAAGAATTAAATAGTGAATTGTAACTGTACTGAATAAAGGGATTTGTATTGAAAAGAATAAGTTCTATTATTTGTACCCACACAAACATTTTACAAACCTATCCCCAAAAAGGGGAATGATATATCCAATCCGACGAATCTCCGGTCGATAAGTCTCCTTCCGAATATCAGTAAGGTTTTTGAAAAAGTAATCAATAGAGCTCTGTCTAGGTGGGTTGAGGACAGAGATATAGTTCCGGATAATCAATTCGGTTTTAAGACGGGACATGATATCTCACATGCCGCGTCTAAACTGGTGTCCGATATCCAATGGAATAAAGGCAAACAACAATGTACTGGTGCCTGCCTTGTTGACTTGGAGAAGGCCTTCGACACCGTATGGTTAGAGGGTCTTTTCTATAAGCTGACTGGGCTGGGGATCAGCAAACCACTCTTGTACATTCTTTATAATATGTTAACTAACAAACAGTTCATCGTGAAAAATGGTGATGTGACTTCTGTTGGAATATTTCAAATTAAAAATGGTCTTCGGCAAGGAGCGGTCAAGTCGCCGATTTTACAAGCGACTTGATAGGTTCACTTCCCCATACTATTGCGTACGCAGACGATTTGATAGCGTACAGAACAGGTCCAAAAATCGAGGTCATTAATACTCTCTTACAGCGTTACTTCGATAAGATAAGACGATTTTGCGATGACTGGAAGTTGAAAATCAACTTTCAGAAGTCGGAAACCATTCTCTTTAGGACGCCATTGTCTGGAGCCTCTAGGGATACCAGAAAAAAATGGCGAAAGTTCTCTATCATTGGACAACACGGACAACCTCTTGCCTGTCGAAATGTAGCCAGATACCTTGGAATCTGGCTAGATCAGTTTCTGTATTTTGGCAAAAATGTAGATGCTGTTCTGGCCAGAGCTAAAGGTGCTTTTGCCCTTACAAAGAGACTGTTTTATAGCAGCCAACTCGATGCGAGGGTAAAGGTAATCTGCTACATAGCCCTTGTCAGGACCATGCTGGTATTCGGTTGTCCCGTATGGTTCAATGTACGGGCAAGCTTAATGGAAAAGATTCGGGTGTTTGAGAGGGCTTGTCTCGCTTGTACAGAACACCAGAGTCGGAGTACAAGAAATTTTATCCTAATGAGGCCCTTTACAACAGGGCGAACCTAATACGAGTGAACAACTTCGTAATTAAGCTGACTCGAAGGCACATTGCAAGAGCAATGACCTCGACGAATAACCTGATATCTGGGGCTTACTACCCCAATTACCTTTACCACGAGAGTCTGCGCTCTGACGGCCTCGTTCCACCGGAAGCATTCCTCTACCTAGATCAGATAGGGTTGATCCAGGATAGATCAGCGGTACCGTTAATCTTCCATGTCGCTCGGACAGCTGGGGACAGGCGACTCAACTACAACAGAGACGTCGCACACGGCAGTGTGGATCGCCTCAGGTTCAGTAGGGCGGTGGGGAATCGCGATACCTCGTTCGACAGCACCAGCAATTCTGGTGGTTGAATGATGGGGAAGATGTTTCGTCGTCGTTTCCGTCTATTACAGACCAGCCTCACTAATGATGCAGAGCTGACCAATCTGTTTTCTCTGTGAATAGCGATGGCCAGCTTGCATAGGCTTAGGTTAGCATTTAAGATATATATACATATGTTAGTATATACAAAGGTATTATTTTAAGTTAGATATTAAGTTTTTATAAAAAAATAAGAAATTATGTCCATATGCTAAGTTTTTCTTAACAAATAATTTTTCTTAGCCTTAAGTATTCAAAATAAATAGTTCTAAGTAAAATGTAAATAAAGTCGAAAGACATAAATATTTAGAGTTGCTTAGAGCGCCTGTGTGGGGCCAGTAAGTTAGTATAAGATTGTTAAGTAATTTTAAGCCAGCATTTAATCATTTTTTGTTAGTATGTAAGAGTTAATGATTAAGTAAATAAAATGCATTTAAAACTGAAAAACTAAAATTGAAATAAAAATTATTGTAGCTGAAGATGAGGAAGCGCTTGAATTTGCTGTGACACTCGGGTTGTTGCTAAATTCGAAATTGTGCCGAGTACATAGAATTTCAATGAAGATTTTTCTGCGCGGAAATTCAATTGGCGAGTTCAGGTGCACAAAATCAAGTTGTGCAGTAAGAACAAGTCGCGCAGCTGGCAGTTGTTTTGAGCAGTCTCGAATGCCTTTACCAACATGCTTTTATGTAATGTACTGCTTCGCTAGGAAATATTCCTACGAAACGGTAAAGGTGGAGGATTTCACTTCGACTCAATGTCTGTCTCAGCGGACTATTGCCGACTGGTATAATTATTGCCGGGAGACAATAGTAATTCAGTTTTTGGAAACATTTAAAGCGAAAGAAAAGATAGGCAGACCAGGCAAAATCGTCCAGATCGACGAGAGTAAATTTGGCAGACGAAAATTTAACAAAGGAAGGAGTGTGGACGGTCACAGGGTTCTCGGTTTGATTGAGGTTGGGTCCGAAGACTAGAGAATGGAAATCTGCCCAGAAAACGAGCGCAGTGCTGAAGTGCTAGTGCCACTAATAAAAAAGCAATTTGGGTTTGGGTGCTCATGGGTTCATTCATAAAAAAGTGAACCACAGTGATTCTGACAATCCTTTTGTTGGTCCTGATGGCATACACACCCAAACAATCGAATCTCAGTGGCGTGCCGTTAAGAGACAATTTTATAATGACAGCTATTCTAATAATTTCGCTGATTGGATAGTTGAATACCAGTGGAGGAGAGAAATTGCGAAAAAAAGTTAGATCCCTTTGAAGAGTTGCTTCAAGCAGTGGTGCATGTTTATGGAGATTTCAGAAAACAGGTTTGAAACCCGGGTGTATGAGTCACATAAACATTGGTGGATTAAAAAAAAAAACATTAAAATTGTATTAAAAAAAATAAAATTTAATAATAAAAAAAAAAAAAAAAAATTAAAACTAAAAAAAAATTTTCATTTCGTCAAGAAAAATATATTATATTTATATTTTTTAGGCCATTTTAAACCAGAAAAAAAAAATGTTGCATAGTGCGCATAATGGAAACCCCTTACTGAACACTATCATCGTTGTCCACTCAAAACACAACACAACACATTAACTGGTATAAATTTTAAAAAAATATTCTAAAGTTTACACCACTAACATATAATACTATATTGCAATAATAAATACCTTAAACTAATCTTATTCTAAATTTAAAAAAATAATAATAATAATATAAAATTCGTAAATAATAAAAAACACTTACAGCAGATGAATTGCAACAACAATTCAATAGTAAAGCGGATTCTTGGTCTTTACTTAAAAACACCACACACTAAGGCAGCTAATTCGGCCATCATTAAAACACAAACCGTTAGCGAAAATTTCGTCGCACGTCATCGCACTGCACAACCAAAAAATGCGTACGCGGAGAACAGTTATCGTACAAAATAACACTACAAATTGTACCGAATTTGTTGGGAATATAATTATAATGAACAATTAATTTTTTCATTTTCCCATTTCTTTTTTTTCTTTTTTTTTGCACTGCACTCGAATATTACTTTCGCGAAAACAATAACAAACAATCGATTTATGTATATCAATATATACACACGCATGTACATATATATGTGCGTACACTCGCTCCACAACTCATTACGAAATCGAATTTCGGGAAGAAGGGGAGGAGACAAAAAAGATAAATAAATAAAAACACTTACCTTTTATTCACAATAAAAAAAAGGTTCAAAACAAACTATTGCATTATTGCAAACCAAAGCGAATGACACATTTCATCTCCCTTTGTTGCGCGTTTGTCATCCTTGTCACCTACATGTAATGTTTCAAATTATTAACTTACACGATTTTATCTCATTTACATGTACATAGTCAACACACTCGCACTAACACAACACACAAAAGAAGTACAACATACTCCAACTGCAATTTGTTACAGTAAGGTACATGATTGAGGACACTTGCGGACGAAAATCGTCCACCAGGTGGGAGCATGTTCGAAAATACAATTGCATTTAGTTTCAAATAATTATTTTCTATTATCTATCTTCTATAATTATCTATTTAGAACTTCATTTAAATGTAACAACTAAATTCTTATGTAAATAAAGAAACGTAACGTAAGATTACGAATTGCAAATTTGTAGTAGAAATGTATGACAGTTAAATGTTAAAATATGGAAGTGATTTCCGGATAATTAACGTTCTCTTTGCTGTAACTATTTAAGAAGAAAAGATGTGTTTTTTATATATTTATATAGAATCAAAGTAAAACCCTACACACCCCAAAAATTCCAATACGACCAAAAACTGAGGCAAAAAATAGTACAATATCCTAAAGGTAGTAAACATTTTTGGTTGTTCGTCAAAAATATTAGAAACTCTGTCTCATCCTCCATCTCAAGGCTCATTTACAATGACATTCCAGCTGTCAGCTCTTTGGACAAGGCCAATCTGCTTGCTGCCCACTTGCGGCCAGTTTAACACTCCCAGACTATGCTTTGTCTCCGCTTACACTTGAGTGCGTCGAATCTTCAATGGAACGAATCCACTTTCGCACTCGTGTAGTAGCACGAGTACTTAAAGATCTAAAAATACATAAATCCGCTGGTCCAGATGGTATATCTCCCCTTCTTCTGAAGAGTGTTCTTCCTCGCTGACAAAACCACTGCGTAAGCTTTTTCATCAATCCTACTCTTAGGACTCTTCCCGAGCAGATGGAAAACAGCACTTGTCCAGCCCGTCCCTAAAAAAGGCGAATCATCTTCTCTCGCCTCCTACAGACCCATTGCACTTACGTCCCTTCTTTCCAAGGTCATGGAAACGCGGATTAATCGTCAGCTCATGAAATATGTCGAAACACGAAAACTTCTCGATGACCGGCAGGTCCACTGGTTATTTGATGGCATATCTCACCGAAAAGCGGAACCAAAGCATACATCGCTCTGGCGAAAGTGAGATAGTTGCACTTGATATTTCCAAGGTATTTTACAGAGTTTGGCATCAGGCTCCTTGTCGAAAATGCGTGCATTTGGGATCGACGACTCTCATCTTCAATCGATTAGAAACTACCTTTCGGAACGTTCAATTCAAGTTGTCTGGGATGGTTTCAAGTCTGATATTCACAAAATAGATGCTAGTGTGCCCCAGGGCTCCGTTCTGTCTCCAAAACCCTTTTTAATTTTCATCAACGATCTCTTGTCTGTTACTTCTAATCCAATATATTCCGTTGCTGACGACAGTACTCTCTGCTTTTCATATTCGTTCCCGGACTCATGTCCCTGCTGTTCGGCTGTAGAACGGGGACGATAGCGTATGTCAATACCAATATTAACAGCATAATCAATTGGGGAACTATCACCAGAGTGAAATTTAATTGTTTCAAAACACAATGCTGTCTGCTGTCGTTAAAGCGAAATTTAAACACCCAGCCATTATCCATGAATGGCACTTGCATCGTCGAAACTGAAAAACTTTTCATTCTCGCTAATGAGGCAGAGTTGACTAATCTGTTTTCTTTGTGAATAGCAATGGCCAGTTTGTCAATGACAAAATACGTAGGAATGACCACATATTCGATGTCGTCAAAAATGCTGCGAAATATCTAAGTTTCCTCAAGCGATGTAAGAAATACTTCACCCCCTCTGATCAGGCCTCAATATATAGGGCATTTATTCGCCCGAAAGTACAATGCCCACATCTGGGGTGCTCCCAAAACATCTCTGCACCTGCTAGTTAGGATTCAAAACAGTGCATTAAAACTCATAGGTAATAATAATATCTCTCAAACAATGGACAGCATCGATCACCGACGTAATGTCTGTATTTTATCTCTGTTTTATCGCCATTTCCACCACCAGTGCACCATAGAAATCGCCAGTAGCATAGTCCACTTTCAGACGTACTCTGAAATATTGTGATTCGTTTCTAAGCCGTTCCTGCCTAGCTCTATATTCTCTAGTCATTATAAAAAAAAGAACGGAGCCACTTTTGCCCTTCCTCCAATTAAACTTACCAGTACAGTCATTAATAGATACGCGAAAATATATCACAGCTGCATAAGCATCTTTACCAGCATAAACAAATGTGTGCAATTGAGCATCGGCATTTTTATTAAAGCAACATTCCTTCAAATAATATCTTGGTATAGAAATATTTCTTACATCCGGGAGCAATCTTAACCATTTTCGCTAATCAACCCAGTGCACATCATTTATTTTCTGATCCTCGTCAATTGAAGAACGCCACACTTGTTGAAGGAGTATTCGTAAGAGAATAGTGAAACATGATACCAATCCTAAAGGATCAAAAATTGACATTAGTATATTAAGTAGTTCTCCCTTTGCTGGATCAACCATTAAAAAGCCATTAAAAAAAACTGTACTAAAGTTTCTGCTTTCAAGTGAGAACGCCAAGCTGTGATATACCGGTGACCACAACATTCCTAGGATTTTTTCAACAAACAATAGATTTCTGCAGTTGTTAAATACCTTCTATTGCTTAAGAACTTGCCGATCTGAAAACCTCCTTCGGCCTGTATTTGTTGTATTGTAGATGTACTGTATCAAGGCTATAAAAAAAATTGTCTACGTAATGATTATGATTGATTGCGCTAACAGTCTTTGCGTATTTATTTTTGTCCGCAAAACGAAGAGCATTGCTATTTTTTTGCGTATTGGGCACAATTAGGTGAACTGTTGCTTCGCAAATTAGAACTTGCCTGACAAAAACTTCTGTTTCTTCAGCTGGCGAATTTCTCCATAGGAACCTCTCCGAGTCTTGATCACATATGATTCGCACTTGGTGGAACATCTCTTTAATGTCTCCATATAAAGCAACCTTTCTTTCTCTGAAAACATGCAAAACTGAAATCAATGAAGAGACAACACTTTGTTTGGTTTGCTAGGATTAAAAACTGGAAAAATCGGTAAGTACCAGGTACGTTTCTTTGACTCCAGTACCTCGGCTGCGGATACAAGCTTCCTTGTACAATTTTCTCTCTAGCAACGCTATTGCGTATCTGCTATTTTCGTAAGCTGTACAGCTGTAAAATATTTTTATTGAATATTCGCCTTTGCTATATACATAGAAGCCCTTTTTTGGGTTTGATATTTACCCCTCAATAGAAAAATATTCCTCTACTAACTAATTCATGCAATTTACTTTCAATATCCTGTTGACACTCACAAACCTGAAAATTGTGCAGTGTTTGATATATTTGTTAAAGATCGATGTTCATCTAATTGGCAACCCACAATAATATTCATATTGTAAAATATTTGTGTGGGTACAAATGATATAACTTATTCTTTTCAATAGAAATTGCTTTATTCAGTACAGTTACAATTCACATTTAATTGTTTCTTTCAATACAATTCAATTTCTCAACCGCTTATACTTTTCTTATCTTTTACTTAAACCACTTAATCACTTCTCCTAACTAACACTTCAAATTCAACTGATGAACTCATTTACATACCTTGGGGATGCTGGTATTTATACTCGAATGGTATATTTCGAGAACAACCCTCGCCATCCAGCATCCTATACAATTTCCAATTTACTAGAAAATTCGATTCCACTCTCCAGTCATCAATGGACGAGACTTTGTTATTCAAGTATCGTAATCTTCTGCTCTTGTAGTATCGATGTCATCTAGATGTCGCTGCTCACATTTAAATGGTTATCACACTGCTCCCTCCCTACAGTTGTTCGTCCCGAACAACTTCGTCAACTTCATCATTCCGTTGAAATGGCACACTCTATCCAAATGGACCACATTCAATTTTCCTCGAGCCCCACGCTAGATCCGGTAGACAACGTCATTAATGCGGGTAATCACCTTGTATGGACCTTCCCAGTTCTGTTGCAATTTTGGTGATTTGCCTTTCTTACGCTGAGGATTATACAACCAGACCAGATCTCCTTCGTTGAAGCCAGAAGATTTCGCCTTGATGTCGTACCTAGTCTTCATGCGGCTGCTCGCTAGCTTCATCCTTTCTCTGGTGTCTTCACCGAATATAGACCAAAAGCTATCCTTCCCTTTTTATCAAAAGTTTTTGAATGTATTGTTAGCAACCAGATTAAATAATTTATAAAAGATAAACAGCTCCTTAATCCATTCAAGTCAGGTTTCCGGTCGGGACACAGTTGCACGTCAGCTTTATTAAAAGTTTTGGACGACATAAGACAGGCAATTGATGTCAATTATACTACTGTGATAACACTACTTGACTTTTTCAAAGCATTTGATTGTGTTAACCCTGAAATACTCTGTGATAAACCAGCGGCATTTTTTAACTTCTCTGACACTTCTATTAAACTTATTTATTCATACTGGACTAATCGGCTGCAAGCCGTTTCATGTAATAGTAAACTGTCTTCGTTTCTTCCCGTTAAAAATGGGGTTCCTTATGGATATATTCTTGGTCCATTACTGTTTTCCTTGTTCATTAATGACCTACCTTTTCATTTATCTCATTGTCGATTCCATATATATGCGGACGATATTCAATTATACATTAGTTTTCCTATTGGCTTGGTTGAGGATGCAATAGCAAAAATGAATGACGATATACAATCTATCTTTGAGTGGACTGCACGTAATGGCCTGACTCTGAATCCCATCAAAACAAAAGCGATGCCAATCGCCAAACATCAACCGAGTTTCTCAGATTTTCCTCCTATCTTTTTAAACTCTTGCCAAGTTGAATATGTCACTCACGCTAAAAATCTTGGAATCATGTTTAACAACAAATTAACGTGGGATTCTCACATAAACACTGTAATAAATAAGGTATATATGCTTCGCTACGAGGACTGTCTATAACTAAAAAAATGTTACCTATGCAAGTTAAGCTAAAATTAGTTAAAGCTCTAATAATCCCAATCATGTCCTATAGATGTGAATTGTTTGCCGGTCCTGACTCTCTTATACTTCAAAAGCTAAAAGTTGCTTTTAACTCAATTGCCCGATTTGTATTCAAGCGTCGTAGATTTAATCATATCTCATCAGATGCTATTCAAATTACCGGATGTAAGTTGGAAGATTTTTTCAAATATCGGTGCTGTTCTCTAGTTTTCAAAATTATTCATAAGAAAGAACCAAACTATCTGTTTAATTTAATTAATTTTTGTTATACTAATCGCTATATAGTGTTGCGGCCTGCCAGATACACCTGTTTAACATCACGCAGGCAATTTTTTATTTATGCTGTCAAGCTATGGAATAATCTACCCAATCATGTGAGATCTACTATCGAACACAGAAAATTTCATACAGACTGTTTTGAACACTTTTCTAATATGAACTGATCTGTCTTTTTTAGTGATTCTTAATTTTCCTTGGTTGCGATCTTATCTTATTTGTATTATTATCTTTTCTTTTATTTATTTTATATTTAATTTGCTCTAATTAATTGTAGTTTTCTTCGTATACTTTTGCACATTATATGTAATTTAATGTTATTTTATATCCTGTACTAATTATAAGTTAATCTTCATGTACAGAGTTTCATCTGATCAATAAATACAAATACAAATACAATTTTTGATGCACCAGATCGAAAAAACTATCAAGGTCTTGTTGAAGGAGGAAGGAGCCATGGGGTGTGGAAATGGTTTTGAAAAATTATGTGTCGTCGGCGAAAAGAGAGACAGATGAGGGTTCGATGATTCTACCGAGTCATTCGTGGTTAACATAAGAAGGAGAGCACCTAGATGGCTGCCTTGTGGAACTTCGTAGGTGTCCAGATATGGTGCTGAGCGGGCTGACCTAAAATGAACGCTGTAAAAACGGATGTCGATGGCTGTTCGTTCAAATTCAGCTCCGACATTGCATTGTTGCATTCGTCCCTCTGGGTTTACTTTTGGGCCCTTTGTAGCCATACACTTTATGCACTTTTTGCACCAATTCCAGATATCTTGTTATACACATAGTCAATAGAAGCATTCACTTACCCTCTCTAACGTCTTGTTTATTCCCAAATGGCCTCCTGAGACGCCGTCATGTATTTCATGGAGCACTTATCTCTTGATAGTGGCACTATTTACTGTATACGAGATGTTGTTCCATCTGCACTTTCCCATTTTCTCTTCAGCAAACCATCTTGAACACTAATGGAGTCCAACTCTGCCCTATATATCTTCAGAATTTGACTTCGGTCTGATATATCCTGCCATCTTGGTCTTCCTTCTTGTTCCTTCCAGACCAATATTGGTTCGATGTCATTATCTGCTGTTGGGACGAACAAATTCAGTACTCCAACCCTCTATTGGCACAGTCTTGATCATTTGGATAGCGGTCTGGTCCTTCGCTTCCTTACGGTTGCAGTGTTCAGATTTGACTCCATATGGTTAATGAGAGAGAGCTTCAGGGCTTGAGTGGAGTTTTCCCTTGCGGTATTGTACATCAAAATCGTAGCCCTTAACTTAACTTATTAGCTTAAAACTTATTTAATTTACCAAGAAAATAATAATGAGTAAATAAACAAAAACTAACATCACAAGTCCGTAGTTCAATTCTCCTTAACATAAAAAGAAACAACAAAAATCAATTAAACAAATAAATGATGAAGCACAGTTCTCACTTAAATCAAAGTCGGCAAATCAGCTGATTTTTGTCGTTTCTTCAACTGTCAAGGTGACAGTTTTCGCCTTAAAATCTAGTTCACTGCTTTTGCAATCAATTCTTGGGCTCTCGACCAATCAGAATAGTTTGACTAACTGTTGCCTAGAATTCCGAACACTGCCACCAATTCTAGTACTAACATCTTAAAACGTCGATGAAAATATTTCCAACATAAAATCTTGATATACATATACATGGAGTCCCAGTTTAGGTTTTCGTCCTGATAGTTGAAGATTCCTGAAGTTACGGCGCACAAAGAATTGTATAGCAGAGGGGCTTTATTTTTACCCCCCTTCAAGTTATAGGCCGTCAAAATGAGGAACCTCTGACTTAGAGGTAAAACTCCTTAAAAGGCAGTAGCTTTCTAACGGATTCAGTTTTAGAAGCCCTTGTACATGTTTCTGAAAAAGAATTTCAGTGCGCATAAAATACTAAAACTTCGTCGAGTTCGATGAACGCCAGCCAAAATTATGGCATTTTAAAGCTAACCTTTTGAAAAATTTGGACCAATTTCATCAAAAAAATGCGTTTATCTCAAAATTTCCAACTTTTAGGTTAACTTTTTTTACCAAGGCTTTTGTCTTCTCTTCATTACCTACGATTTTTATATATGACTTTTCCACCTACGAATAATGGAAGTTATTGCGAACCACTATTTTATTCCGGCAAATGGATCACAAAATAAATTTAATATCCCTTTAAAAAGTTTTTGTGGTCCTAAAGAGGACCGTTACGCTTTAAGATTTCAAAACGCTTTTATAGTAAATTTTCGAAATGTTGCCCGTTCCTTTGGAAGCACGTACTAGCGCGTTTGATGACTTCAGATTGCAAATTAATGTTTGGTAAAATGCTCCTGGTTTTAACTCCTCTGCCACTGTATTTATTCTCTCTTGGAACTCTTCCCAACTTGAAATCTCAGTCAAATAAACTCTTTTTTTTATGACTCCCCAGAAAAAAAAAACCGTTGGCGTTAGGTCAGGAGATCTAGGTGGCCAAGGAAAAGGACCCAATTGGCCAATCCACCGTCCATTAAATTTTTGATTTAAGAACGAAGTTGCATTATTTCTACAATGGCAAGGAATTCCATAGTGTTGGAAAACCATTTTTTGCCTCTGAGCAAGAGGAACATTTTCCAGGACTTCCGGCAACTGGTCTCTCAAAAATTCTAAATAGAATGTTGAATTTAGGACATGTGGAAGTATGAATGGCCCGATTAAAGTATTAACCAATATGCCGGCCCAGACATTCACGCTAAACCTTCTGTAAAATGGTAGTTAAGAAAAACATCTGCATTTCAACCGAATCTTTACCTTTGAGAAGTTGTTCGTGTTAAGTGAGGATTAGACACTGCCCAATAGTGGGAATTTCGTTGGTTGGTAATGCCCATTCTTGTAAACTGAGCTTCGTCAGTCCATACAATTTTTTGAATAAACTGCTCATTCTGCTCTTGTTTATGCAGCAGCCATTGGCAAAATTCAATCCTTTTGTGGAAGTCCACCTGGCAAAAGTTCCTGTACGGGCGTATAATGAATGGGGTAAACGCGGTTGGCTTGAAGAACTCTATGGATTTTAGTTCTTGGAGTTTCCAACTGTGCTGCAATCTTTCTGGTGTTAATACATGGCTGCATTCTTACAGAATTTATTATTATTATTATTATTATACAAACTAACAAAAATAATCTTAAATTACTAAGTTAGTATGAACAGTTTTAGAGAGCACAAGCTGCATAGGCTATCGGCTCTTCTTCTTCTTTCCTCTTCTGCTGCTGTTATGTTAGACAAACTTTCTCTTTTTAACCCATATGCTGAGCCGATGGTTGAAAGGCGGTGAAAACCATTGATAAAAGTTGGCCTAGAAAGGATCCTCCGTCTAGGTTATCCCCGTTGGTAATCTAATCTAGCTAACCCTGCATCCCCATTACAGAAACCGTAAATGAAAATTATATCGGCGTATTCGCGAAACAGAAACATTTTTACTTAAACATTTGCTAAACACTTTACTATTTAGTTCAATCTTAATCAGTAGATAAAGTAACATCGGCACATTTCAAAAGTTGTCACCGAATTAAAAAAAAACATTCCACAAAATAGCGGAAAATTTATCGTTGGCTTAATTTTCCATCTTTGTTTTACTTGTTAACTGACAGCTTTTAGTAAATTTTTTTGTTTTATTTGAACACACTATTTATTTTGTGACCCATTTGCCTGAATAAAATAGTGGTTTGCAATAACGTCCGTTGTTCGTAGGTGGAAAAGTCATACATATAAATCGTAGATAATGAAGGGAAGATAATAATTTTGATAAAAAAATTAACCTAAAAGTTGAAAATTATCTCGAGGTAAACGCATTTTTCTGATGAAATTGGTCCAACGATTTTTCAAAATGTTAGCTTTAAAATGCCATAATTTTGGCTGACGTTCATCGAATTCGACAAAACTTTAGTATTTTATGCACACTGAAATTCTCTTCCAAAAATATGCACATCGCTTTCTTAAGCTGAATCCGTTAGAAAGCTACTGCCTTTTAAAGAGTTTTACCTCGAAGTCAGAGGTTCCTCACTTCAGGAATCTTCAACTATCAGGACGAAAACTTAAACTGGGACACCCTGTATATAAACAAAGTGAATTACTAAAAGATCTCTCAAAAGTTGCGCCCAGATGTTTTTTTTTTTTTTTAAATAAAACATGTAAATATAATACTTAAATCTTTTCTAGTGTTCTTGTTTTTATAAAAATATGACTTCTAACAATTATGTGTGAAAACTAACAGTTATTTAAGTGTGCCCACAGGTTCTCACACAAACATCAAAATTTTCAAGGACTGGCTTACACATTACTGCATTAAGATCATCAATTTCATTCTGAATGTTGTTTTTCAGCTGTACAATTATTGCTAGTTTATTCATATAGAGTTTAGTGTTAAAAAAATCTAAAGAAAGTAATTTAATGTCGCTAAATCGCATGATCTATGTGGCCAGTTTATGCCATTCTACGTTAAATTAATCGAGCGAATAGCTAAATTTTTTCCCATGTTGTGTGACTAGTATCTCCATCACAACCTATTTCTTATAAAAAAAACAATCGTTTTTAAGAAATTGTTATTAGCCATTAATTTTTTTTTTTAATTATACCTAATAATTTTTTGAGAAGTTTGGATCTTAGAGGCCGGGGCATTTTTGTAGAGGTTCCTCTTCATCATCATTCTGTTGCTTTTCTGGTCGAGAACAAACCACTTTATTTTATCCGTGCAATATTCACGAATTTTTGCGCCCATCAGTTAAACCTTGTGGAGGAATTTGAAAAATTGCTGCCAACCACTAAATTGGTACGAAGACCTCCCCCAATTCACTCCCCGTTTTAACCTAATTCATTCTTCCTGACAGAGGTGTGGATTTTGTTAAAATATCCGCCAGATCCTGGATACTACTAGCACGTTCAACTCTAAATCTCTTCCTAATGAGACCAAAAACCCAGGCAAGACGAAATTTTGTGTTTCCTATAGTGAGAAAAGACAATTGAATAGTGTCGTTCAGGCCAGCTAACACACTCCACCCAAGGTATGATACCATAAAATTGCTTTTATTTTAAGCGACCAGAAAATTATCTGCATGGATGCATTTCGCCAATGTCAAAGTTTTCTAAATAATAATGAACATATCTTATTACGACATTGCGCTCTTTTGCAAAACTAACGGCGTCGGGAATAAGAAAATTGTGTTGAGTTCTATTAGTGCCATTCATTATCCCAAAAATACCCAACTTTTACGACGTAATAAAACAGATGGGGAATGGTTAGAGTGGTTCTTATATGAACTCGTTGTGCAAAATCAAATGAATAATGAACTTCATCACTAGCTATTAGTTAAAAATGTTCCATCATAATTTTTTAATGATTTATCTAAGTTAAATTCATTTTGGTTTTTTAATGAGAGTACGGAAGTAGGCCCTCTCTTTTACAACTCTGGCGAGGTGAGATGTGCGGGCCTCAAAAAGTTCTCTTTTCCCTTCTGTTGGCTGTGGCTGACGTAATTTTTTTGGCAAGTAGTGTACAAGTCTCTACGAGGATGACTACGTCATTATAAAAAGTTTTCCAAATTGTATGAAACATAGTTCTTCCTACCGTCAGTCCTTCAGCTGCAATACATATTTGTTGGTACATACGATATAATCTCTGCTTAATATCAGAAGATGGCAGCAGCTTGACTATTATCTTTTTATTTGCAATCCGACCGGGCATAAGCAAAACTGCTTCCTCAGTATGGTTTCTAATTAATCTTATCACATTTTCTGGCTGTTCTACTGTGACATATTTTTTTTGCGTTCGATTGAAATTCGCATGCATTGGTTGATGAACACCGTGCATTTTAAAAAGCTTAAATAATCTTTTATACCGTTTTATTTTTATTGCGTGTGAAAACAAAACTGTCATATTTTTTTGCCTATCCTTTTGAATTTTTGACTTGCCCTCTTTCATTTAATTTTGTGTTCGAGCCATCAGTCTCAAGCTACTAATGATTGTTAGATCCAAAAAATTGTAACTGTCAGTGTAGTAGTCAAGCTCGAAATACTCCTGTCTGTATTTCACCAAATCATCAACAGTGAATTTATCTACACACATACTCTTGCAGCATTGTGATTGTTTGAAACGTGTGACATCACTATTTTTATTTTTATCAATGTCCTCAGAAAATTCTTGAACGTCATTATGAATGTTTTTCCACATCGGCTCAACGTTTTCTACGTCGACTTCTTCTAATGGAATAGCTTCCTCTTCAGTAATCATAATTTCCTCACCCAATACTCCAGAGACATTATTCTGTACCAAAAAGTAAAAAACAATCAGTGTCAATCCCCCCGGGAAAGATATTTTTTAATAGTTTTTTTATGTACCAATAGTTAATTACGCAACATTTGACAAATTGAGATATTTAGTAATTCGTCCAAATCCTCAAAGAAACATTTTTCCCAATAATAATATTCATCCATTTTCTTGCTATTGGTACTCGTAGGTACCTGTTTCAATACATAATTATGGTCGCGTGGGCGGCGAAGGGGGAGACAGAGATCGCTGATTAAGTCTCATGGAATGTCTTTAGGAGAAACTAGTAGCACATCAAGAGGCGCAACAAGTGGTTCATCACCTTCTTTTCTTTGGCTGCCTTGACGTGCTAGAAGGATTAAGTGTCAAAGATCCTAAGGTTTGACAAGAACCCAGGTGAGACGTCGAACTAAGCACCACGTGTGGCTCTTTCTACGACACGTTCGGTAGATTGAGCTGGAACGATTGAGAGTGTACCGGAGAGACATTGCCTGTTACGGTTAAACCCCTTCAGAATAGACCAGTGGTTGGTCAGGGTACTGTTTCTGACGGTTTGTCTCGGGATACCGAAAAGGTGGAACAGGCTCCAGAAGAGACACACTCTGAAGAACTACCGTCTAAGTGGTAGCTGAAGAGGCAAACGTACTGCGCAAAGTGATGCGAAGTGCCGTCGAAGGCGCGAGTGCCAAAAGTCTCACTCCCCCAGCGGCGAAGGAGAAGAGAAACAGATCGGTGGAAGTGACACCCACTGAAACCGACCAACCTCTCGGATCTGAAACTGCGCCATCTTCTTCTGTCCCATACAGGGGGCCCCCGCCCAATTATCAAGGCTTCGCCCTTTAATGACGTTGTCTAATAATGAACGGGGGCAGAGCAAAGTACTGGTCTTATCATAAACATCTTCAGATGACGCTACCGAAGGTTGCTACGATTTGATCAGTCAGTTTGTTGGCGGCTGGACCACCGGTAGTCCCTACCAGGACTTAAATCACGGTACCATGGGAGTCAGGAGCCCCCCGGATCTCGGTCCGGGCCTGACTTGTTAGAGGTAGGCCCCCTTGTGGGAGCGTCATGGTGGCTGTGGTTTAAACCCAAAATCGCGGGTAAGAGTCTTCCTATGGTTTTCCTTGGTTTTCCTTTTGGTTTTCCTTGGTTTTCCTTTGGTTGACTCAATGTGGAGTTGCAATAAGTGCTGGGTGCTGTGACCCTAAGAGCAGTAAGAGGTTTTAGGTCGGCCTCGACTCATACCAAGGGTGGAACTTGTGCCGGCAACACAGTTCCGAATTGGTATCAATGGATTGACGGTGAGCGATGGCAAGGCGTATCCTTGCTCCCATGGATGTATGGGCATCCCGTAAGTTTAAGCCCACACGGCAGGTACTTACGTTAAAAAACATGAGACATCTGTCCCATACAGGGCCAAGAGGAAGAATGTTTCCGACACTCCTGTCGATGGGTCTCTCCACGCACGATGTCTGGATAAAAACGGTAATGCAACAAAGGCTGTAGTTCCGGTGGACAGAAATCGCATGAAACGAGGAGGAAGGCAGTATTACAACCAGCAAAGGTCGCAGCTTTGATCGGCGGAGGTCTGCCAAAGCGGAGAAATCGCCGCAGAGGAACAACTCTGGTGGTGGCTTTCCCAGTGTCCAAGATCCGGCTGAAACCGGTGCTGTAACCAACACAATTTGTAGCTCTGGCAGACGGAACTGGAAAAATAACCTCCAAAAAAATCCCGAAACGCCAAATGGGACGATACCAGCGCACCTACGAAAATGCTGCTATCTCCTCTCTGGCGCTTCGAAGTGGCAAGGCTGGCAATGAAAACAATGCTGAGTGCAAACACTGTGTCGATCAACTGTGGGAGCTAGCCAAAGCTGAGAATGTTTGCATTCAAGCAGAAGGCTGCGATATGGAGAATGGAACGTTTTGAGTGAGGTGCTCCACGCAGCAAACTTTGGAATGGCTAAACAAATCCTTGCTGAAAATCCCATCCCTGGAAGCTAAGACTCTCGAGGTTTTCAGACAACCAAAACTGATACTCGCCATCTTCTGGGTTCCGGGGCAACTCAGAAATACGGGAGATGTTCTGACGCGTCTTCATACAAAGAACCTGGACTTGACACTAAAAAGTAGAAAATCCCTTATCACAGGGAGAGAAAGAATCGGGAAATGAAGGATGGCTCTTCTCTTGTTATGGGCTTAGACAAAGCTTCTGTCGAGACCAGTCTAGGTATGATTCTCGTCCCTATCTGCACCTTGGAAGAGTTAACTTCCACTTTTTTTGCAAATTATTGTGGATAGGAGGCGACAACCCCAGTACCCATCTATTTTGTATACTCAAATCAAAACCCTACATAATATCTCTACAGGTACCATGGGTTTGGAAGAAACGAATTTGTGATTTCGTATGTTTCGCATATGACTAGCGACCGCAAAGGCCGAGAGCTTGTCTTTATGTCCCGAACTCACTCTCACCATCTAAACTTGTGCAATTTTGTAACCAAGATTTAGTTGCTGCAGACATAAGCTGCGAAACGAATGGAGAATTGCACTAATTCGTAGTTACGTCTGCTTCTTTTCCCTATGATTCATTATTGCAACCATCACCGTCGGCGGTAGCAGAATTCATTGGATATTGTGATTCCAGAAAGACGTAACTTATCATATGCTGCGCGTCTAATGCTCAGAACACTTTTTTGGGGCAGTAGCAAATGCAACCTCAGAGGTAATCATCTCCTGGATTTAATATTATCGTCTGACCTGGCTATTAACAATGTTGGCTCTCAGCCAACTTTTGTTACGAGAGTAGGGCTGCGGCTACGCAGCGAGCGACGAGCGTCTGAGCGATTGAGTGACGAGCGTTCGAGCGACAAGTCTGAGCGACGTGTGGCCATTTACTGAGTGTCATCGCTGAGCGAATTAGTTGGCGTACACCCCGCTTATTTTCCCCATGTTTTTACTTCGTCGCTTTGTCGCTTACGATACGATTTCATGTGTTTTAATTTTTTGCGTCGCTTGGCGATACGTCGCTTAATCTCTCAGTCGCTCGTCGCTCGCTGCGTGGCCGCAGCCTAAGACAGCAAGTAATCGACTTAACTTGACCCAACAGGTATGCTAAGGAGATTACCGGCTGGAAAGTACTATTGGAGGTCTACATGTCAGACCAATGTCAGAATTCAGAAGCGGATGCGAGATCTACACTCGTTGAAGAGGATGAATCCGAATAAAACCAACCGGACACGATATAAGGAGGAGATCGACAAGTACAATAGTGCTCAGGACAAACCAAAAGCTAGTGAAAGCTGTTCATAACCTAAATGGCATATCCAGATAGTAAACAATCCTGCAGATCACCCATTCCTTGGTGGAACGCAGACCTGCAGCGTCTCCGTAAAAAACCTCGTTGAAGAGGAGGAATCCGAATAAAACCAACCGGCCACGATTTAAGGAGGAGATCGACAAGAACAATAGTGCTCAGGACAAACCAAAAGCTAGAGAAAGCTGTTCATAACGTAAATGGCATATCCAGCCAGTAAGCAATCCTACAGATCGCCCATTCCTTGGTGGAACGCAGACCTGCAGCGTCTCCGTAAGAAATGCACTTGCATACATATCGGAACCCTGACAAACAGTGAGAGTGGCCTTTATAAAGAAAATCGAAAAGGGCGATTACTCACTCGTCAAGAGTTTCAGACGTGTATGTCTGAATTCCTTCATGCTGAAAAGTATCGAGAGAATGGACGAAATCCATGTGCGCAAAATCGCCTTGCGAAGTCATCCTCTATCGGCGATGCAACATGCCTACCAATGCGGAAGTTCTTGAAAAAGTGCGCTTCAGAATCTGATAGGCAGAATTGAAGGCGCACTCGACAAGAAGGAATATGCTTTGGGCATTTTCATCGACGTTGAGGGTACTTTCGATAAAGGAACTTTTGAAGGCAACACGGCGTAAACGAATCTCTAGTTTTATGATTTTGGATGCTGGCTGTGGCCAATACGTAGTGGCGGTGGTAAACAAGGGTTGCCCGCAAGGCGGCGTTCTGTCTTCACCGCTATGATGCGTCTTGGTCAACTCACTGCTCAACGCGCTCACTAGTTAGAAAGTCTATGCTCAAGCGTACCCGGATGATGTAGCTGCACTGTCTGTTGGATCGTGTCTAGCGACTGTCTGCGACGACTGGTGCACTATTAACGAGCTTTCAGTCAATCCTCTCAAAACTGAGGTTGTTCTCTTTACGAAAAGTAGGAAGCTGCTTAGTGTGACCATCCAGTGCTTAAAGGCATACGATTTCTAAGCTATTTCAATGATGCAAGAGATCACTGACCACAGTCGGAAGGCAAAATTCAATAACACTTGTCTGGGCCCCAAGTTACAATGGGATCACGGGAAATGAAATTGCCGCTGAACAAGGTTCAGAGGAGAGATTTTAAGAACCCGAACTTTTTTTTTTAAAACTTAACACTTAAAAGGTTATTGCTACTCTTAAAATTCGGGATCATATATTAAGTTTTTTGGAAAATTGGATAGAGAGAGAGAGTGAGAGAAATGTTTTTGTGGCACCATATCGAGAACCTATTAAGATCGTCTTGTAAAGGTTGAGAGTCAGAGCGACTTGAAAGCTGTCTATAGATTTTCATATCATAGATAGATATATGAGAGTACTTTATGACGTTAACAATATCGTTAATAGTCAAGATAAAAATTGATGGGCCAAGATGACTGCCTTGTGGAAGACCCGAAGTTGCGGAAATTGGGTCAGAAAAAAGGGAACGGAAATGGACAAGATAGTAGCGTTTTTCAATGCAGGAATTAATCTAATTTATTATTAATTATTAATTAAGGCATTACTGAAGTCCTTGGCGATTATATCAAATTCTTTCTCTTACTCTAGGGCGCACGGTGTACTAGACACAAACTCAATGAGGTTGGTGAACTCTGGTCTGCCTTTGCGAAAACCATGTTGGTTGGTTGGAAATATAGATTTACATTGAAAATATAGTGCATCATAAACAATACTTTCAAAAACCTTGGGGATGCAGGATAATTCAGCTATGGGGCGATAATTGGTGATATCGTGCTTTGGCCCTTTCTTGTGAAGTAATAAGAGCGACGTGAAGCGTGAAGTGGGATAATAAAAGCGCTTTCCCAGACATGAGGCAAGAGCCCTTCAGACAAAGATAGTTTGAAAATAAATATCATATGTAGAGGATTAGGTCTCATGGGTAAACCTCTTTAAGAAAAATCGCATTCAAAATGTGGAGTGTAAGCGAGGAATGGAATTTGTACTCTCAAATAAATAAATATTATTACTGTATTGTGTCTCCACGATATACAAATATGTCGGACTAAATTTCAGATATTTCGTCCTTCGTTTATGGAAGCATAACTGTATTCCAACTGAGATTTCTAAACTCTTGACAAGCACTTATTTCGAAATTTACAATTTTTTTCTCCATATTTTAACTTGAAACGTATTACAAAAAAAAACATAACTTAAACATATTTAATAATATTATTCCCTACCGAATTTAAACTTTAAGCGGCCCATACACACCACACTTGTGTGCATACTTCGGTGTGAGCATCGATGTCGCTTTCCGCCGTACACATCACACAATGTTCGCACACATTAGTTCTTTATCGGACTTGGCCGTAGAAGGCACAGTGCTATGAGCAGTCGCAGTCCCTAATTGCCATTTTGAAATATTTTTTTATCCGATATTAACGCTACCACGATCAAACAAAGACTGATATTTTGTATGAGCGTGCGCGCACTAACCCAACCACAGCACACATCTAGGAACACCGACACAAAAATCAAAATATTTTGATTTTGCTCGCATAGTGTAGCACACCGCAAAACCGGTGCGCGGACTGCCCCATACAGACCACACATTTTAGCACACCGATACAAGTGTGATGTGTATGGGCCGCTTTACACGCGAATTAAAATTAACACGAGCTGTAAAACTTAATCTCACAATTCAGGTAAAAAATGCCACTAGGTGTCGTTGCAAGCATTTTTCCCAATCTTAAATTTGTGATATGTCGAAATTGGAAGATTGAATAATTGGAAGGTTTGTCATCGAGATGTAGTCAATTTATAATTTTTAGCAGGATACTTAGCGCTTTCAGTTTGTTGTATAGTTTCACAAAAAATACGGTATATAAGATCGAGATAAATAGGTATTTTTTCGTTTGATATTTTCATGTAGTGGCTCAGTTCTGAAATGCACGTTGTAATATACTCAGTGGGAAAAGTAGCAATAAGATATTTAAACTAGGTTAAACATTAGAAAAGGTTTGGTAAAAATAAATTGATTTGAGAGCTAAAAACATGATTTGTTAAGAGTTGCTCAGTGACAACAAATATAATGTAAAATGTTAAAATGGGAAGATCCAAGTTTCCTGGCAAACCAAGTAAATCGGTAATGAAAGAGAGAGTTCGCGTATTACATAAAATTGAGAATGTTAAAGCTGATAGAAATACGTTTTTAAACTCGATGAGAGGGTATCATGCTTACAAACCTCATACGAAATATGTCAAATGTAAGCAAAAAGCCAAGCCTGACGACGACTTGAGTAAAATAAACGATTCAATAGACAAAGTTTCGAACTCGACCTATGAATCTACAGAAGAAAACTGCTTTAACAATGAAAATGGGCGAAATCAAAAGGTAAGGTTGTTCTCAAAAGATACTTGTGTAAAAAAATAAATAAATATTGAGACCGCTTTCCAAATATGGATACATCGATACATATGTATAATGTATACAGGATGATATGGATAATTTGTCGAAAACTTGAAGCGCAGATTCTTTGACATATTTTGATAAAAAATAGATTACTGTTGGGGGAGGGGTTTCCGAAATGCATCTTTTAAGCAAAGCCTTACGCTGTAGAGTCCGATCAAAGGTGTATTTTTTGGCCGTAGCCGAAGTCGAACTTCGGATTCTTCATCACCTTCGGCCGAAGCCGCATCCAATAGAGATTGTATTTCAAAATGCTAAAGTACCTAAAATATAATGATCGGTTTGATAAAATTGATCAGTAGATATTTTCTTTTTTATTAATTTAGACACAAACAGCAAAATAGCCAGTAAAATATTGCAGTAGACTCTTTTAAATAACGCATGAACAGAACGATCAAAATGAATGTTTAACAAAGAAATAAAAAGAAGAAATAACCAGTAAAAAAATCCAAATGCCTAGGTAGAATTAATAATCAAAATTAAATAACTTAATATTATATGCAAGAAACAAAAGTTTTTGTACATTTTCTCCCTGCAAATTAGCAATCCGATCAGCATAAATTTGTCTAGCAGCACTGAATTATTGCTCACTCGCTACACTAGTAGGAGGCTACTTCTTTCAAGTAGGTATAAGGACTTGCGACCCAATAATTAAAAATATCAGCATTCCTTGTAGCTACATACCTGCTACAGAAACCAAACAAACATGAAATGACTTGCTCGAAATCTCCTCCAAAACACGGTGCGTATGATAGTTTAATTTTTGCGGAAAAATGGTTCGGCTCGGCAAAATCTTCGGCCTTTTCTTGCCGAAGGTGGAAATTTAAGCCGAATGTGACCGAAGCAGAAGCCGAATGTTCAGTCGGACTCTATTACGTTGCTCTTTTTTTTACTCCTATTGAAAATAACATCTTTCAAATTTATTCGCGTTTGGTAATAAAAGAGGTTTTGGGGAACTCGTATGAGTACTTTAATTGTTCCACAGTAAATTTTGTCCGAAAATTAATACGTCAACAGTTATTGAAGATCACAAATGCTTATTTCTTTAAAACTGAAAATTTTGAATTCTTTATTATTTTTCCTGAAAAATGTCTCATTGACCCCCATCTTTTCATTAGAAACAAAAAAAGAAAGCAAGGCCACTTTATCTCGTGTCAGCAGTTTTCAAAATTAACTTATTGATGTAGAAAGACATAGAACGTTAAATTAAATTTTTTTACAAATAACAAATATTGATTGCGCATTTTTATTATTTTCGTTTTCATCAAACCTTGCACCCATCATATAAATTTTTCAAAGTGCAAACCATTGCTTTGTATGCACGCCAGAGTTCGTTTTTAAAGGCTCTAACAATGTTCATTATTGCCAATTCTTCTCGGTAGAGATTCGAATTAAGCGTTGGAGGGAGCTTGTAGGGTAGATCAGCTTGTTACTCAATATTCTTGTCCACACATTGACGTTCAACTTATGTTGAAAAGCTCTGGATTCCACGGAGTGGGGGTTGCTGTCTGCCCAGGTATGTGAATTGTGGGAATTAGTGATTACATCTGTTCGCGTTGAAATACCTCCAGTTTTAGGAGGTTAGGTTTCAAGCACGATGACAACTTGGAGTCTGGAAAGATTGCAGGGTGGCTTAGGAGAATCTCTAAGCCAGTACAACTTTACTCAGATTCTTTGCAGTCGATTATCGTGGAACTTGGTCCAACTCTGGATTCCTTGAAGATCCAAGTATTTGTACTTGGGCGTTGGTGATCTAGGAACGTCGTCTAGATCACTGATGGCTTCCTCCAAATAGTCCGGAGTTCCGGGAGATAACTATGTAACTCTTCTAGTTATTAAGGTTCCGATGAAAGGGTGGTGAGACTAGGAAAACCATCTAGTTCACGATGTTAAAATGAAAACACTTTCTTAAATGTTCAAAACTTAACTGACTTTATTCTAAAATCTGTGGTTTTTTTTATCCCTACTTAGAGCTAAATTTAATTTACAACGACATGAAAATATGATTACTAATTCAAATGCGAAATATATCTTATTATACATGATAATGCTGAGTCAAATTATGGCAAGAATACAATCACCCCAATTACGTTTGTCGGGAGTCGAAAACGACTCGAATCGTTTGTCGAGTCGAGTCGATAGAAAATTTCGATTCCGTAATTTATTCGACCGACAATACATGTACTATAGTTTATCCAAGAATTAATGTCAGTACAGGGAAGATAGGACATTTGCCTCTTAGTCTGGTTGCAATGACATGCATAAATGTGTCCCTCTTTAAAGCTCTCCTAGGGCTGCCATGGTGTATATGATGAATCACCACAAAGAGAAAGAGCATTTCGCTTTGGGTTACCATCTCCCCATTTAAAATAAACAAATAAAAATATTGCTGAACGATATAAATTTCATTTATCTTTTTCCTCACCACCAAGCGGTGGTGCGTTTTTTTAAGGGTATCCCCAGTAGGCCTAATCCCTTTTTAGTTTGTTTAAAAAAAAAATTCCGAAAACAGAAAAAAGAACTAAAAAATATATGTATTTTCATTAATTCATGATAAATATAGTAAACAAAAACATAATTCATAATAAATATAGTAAAGTATAATGTAAAAATATAAAATTTCATTAATTTAAAGTAAAAATAACTTCATTAATATATAATATTAAAATCTATTAGTCTGATGAAAAGTTAGTGCTGCTACTATCGTCATTTATATTTATTACTAATCTTTCGACTGCTTCCTCGGCGAGAACGTCCACATCCCACATCTTTGGCTCAACAACCTGTTCAACGTGTTGCACACATCGGTGCCATTTCTCACTGTCAACTCTTACAAGTGCTGTTGTTAATAATAATTTAATTTCTGTCATTTTAAATGACTTGTTTTGGCTTGCTACAAATCCTTTTACTTAAGCCCAAACCAATTCTATTGGATTTAGATCGCAGTGATAAGGCGGCAAGCGAAGCACTTTATATCCTGCAGCTTGAGCCATTTCATCCACAACATAGGTTTCATACTTGGCTGTGAAACCTTTAACGATTTCAAGCAACTCTGTTTTAACCATATCATCCTAAAAATTTATAGCATTAGATCTCAGCCACTTTTTTATGTCATCTTTTCTAGTAGAAGTGGTTGGTGCTTTACTTTTCTTTCTCGAATGGTAGGAAGCATTGTCCAAAACTATTACGGAGTTGGGTTCCAGGCGCGTTAAAATATCTTTGAACCATTTCTCGTACACTTCGGCATTCATGTCTTCGTGGTAGCCTCCAGTTTTTCCTGAAATAAAACATAGCAGCCCTTCATCTACGTAACCTGTAGAACTTCCAATATGGGTTATAATTAGTCGCTTTCCTTTTCCAGATGATGATCGCAGTCCAGTTGACAACCCTTCATCAAAAGCTTGGCGTGGTGTTGAAATGGATGGATCTACCCACACTTTCTCCCGTGTATGTCCCTCGTTGAGCCAGGTCTCATCAGTAAAATATATTTTTCTTTTCTCTTCTCGAAATTTTTTTATTTCGCGTAAATACCTTCGTCTCCATGAAATAATATCACTTCTTTCCAACAACAAGTTTTTACGCTGACGTTTGACGAATTTAAATTTAAGATCTTCTTTTAAGATTGTATGTAAAGTTGATCTGCTTATTTTTGTAATATTTGCATTTTGTTGGGCTTCATGCAATATCTTATCGAGCGTTGGTAAATCATTATCCATGAAAAACTGATGGACTATGCGCCTGACGGCACATTTGTCCAAATCATCGACCCTGCTTTTGCGACCAGAATTATTTTTCTTCTTTGAAGGCGAATTGTGGCCTTTAATTTCATTTTCCTTTAAAAGCCTATATACAGTTCGTTCCGTAACAGAAAAGACATTAGCTGCTTTTCTCACGGATTCCGTTTTATTTTTAAGAAGGCTATAAAATTTGTTAGTTGCATTAACAATTTGTTGTTTCTGCACTTAATTCCTTTGAAGACTTTGTAGCCATTTTTCTATTTAGCCACAACACAGTTGCTTAAAACTAATTAATCACTATTAATTTGATACAATATCACTACTAATACTTATGCTATTAAATATGATCACTAATTGCATAGTCAATGAATTCTTATTTAACACAATATCACATAGCACATAGTCCAACAATAATATGATCACTTATTGTACTGCTTTGTTGCAATGCATTAAAATAGCGCGTGAATAAAATTTAAAATACAAAGTCGAAAAAAAATGGTTTGACTACATTTTAACGGTTTCTCAAAAAGAGGAGAAAAAAACGCAAATGACAACATCACCACACATATTATTACACACAAATTCATTTTTGTGTTCTCAAAAGCTTCAAACCCCATAAGCTCTGTAACAATAACACTGAAAAATCAGTGACGATGTGCTAACATTTGAGAATGGTAACACTGATTTGATGAGCTTATTTTCAATGTATAGCCAGCAGTATTGGCGAATGGTGATTTTATGATCATTTTGCCCACGGCTATCGGGCAAGCAATTCATAGGGTGGCTGTGGTTATATCTGAAAATAATTACAACAACAATTGTACACAAAGTTCAGTGGCTTCCTTTGTGTTTCAGTGGTAATGTGCCATTGAGTCCCCCTACTGGCACCATTGTTAGAAAAAAAGCTTTCCCATAAGCCCTGTACTGACTTTTTTTGTTGGATAAGGTATAGATTTTTTTCGACAGCCGACATGTTGTTTTTTTTTTTTTTGACAGCTCACAAAACATTTATTATTGTGGAAAGGCTGTGTTTTGAAGAAGTTAAAAAAAATATAATAACAATAACAAATAAGATGTTAAGTATTGAGCACTTCATAAGTAGCAGCGAAGACGAAGAAAATGAAATAAAAACGACACTGCTACGTTTAAATAGGAAATTGCTGAGAATTAAGGCAAATCTCTTTGAATTGCCAGACACAAAGTAAGTTTTTATATTAAATAGTTAAAGCAAATGTAATTCTTAAATTTTTAAAATAGGTTCGTGCAATACTTCAGGGTAACCAAAGAATCATTTGGTGTCATTCTTCGGCAGGTGGAAGCCAAACTCAGTTCGAAACGAACTTCCTCCGATACCTCCGTCAATAAAGTTGGTTACTGCTTTGAGAATATTTGCTGAGGGTGGATATCAGCATGGTGTGGGGAATGATTTTAACCTGAGATTGGCACATCCACCCTCTCCAAAATTTTCAATGAAGTATGCAATGTTTTATTTTCGTGTTTTCTCGTTGACAGTTTTCAATGATACTAAGTCTATCGGTGATTTCTTTAAAGGCTTTTCCTGGGACAATAATTGCCTTTCTAGCAACTGGTCTTTCGATTTATCTTTTTTTTCTAGGCGTAGAGTGCACCGGATGAAATTCTGGGATGGAACGTGAGGTTGATGGTAATTCTTCCGCCGCCAACGTTTGCTTATTTGGGGTTAGAATCAATCCTTGACCTTCCGACAAAATGACTTGGTCCGGAGCACCGAATGAATAGCCTTCAGGCTGAACCACATCGTTCATGGATAGCATAGCCACCACAGCCTCTTCTACAGCAGAGCTAGGTTCCTGGTCAAATGGGCTTCCTCCCGTCGCTTGCTTTTTCATTTTGTTTCTGACCACCTTCTTTTTTGTTTTATATTTGAAGTCGCTCCACACCTGTATTCAAAACTACATTTAAATTTTTAATTTAAACTTTATAAAAATCTTACAAACCTTTTGTCAACCGTCACCGTCTCTTGATGGAGGACCTAAACTATTTAATTTAGCAGCAAGAGAACTCCACTCATCTTTTACGTCAATTTTGTTCACTGACTTCGAAAATCCCTTTGCAAGTTGAGGGTTTACTTGCATAAAAGCAATCAACACCTCAAACTGCCTTTTATTGGTAATTTTCATCATAAAAAAAATTGATTTCCTTGTTTCTTATCAACCTTAAATTAGAACAAATATATATGAAACATATTTAAAAACAAACAAACAATTTACTTACTTTGTTTGTGCAGAAGCAGTCGTATGCCTTTTTGCTCTCGACTCGAAATGACATTTATCCGCAAGCCATCCGACAAACAGAATGACAACTGAAGTCGAAAATAGCCTATAATCTACTAACAAATGCGCCAAATGGAATGTTACATGTTCAGAGTCGGTCGAAATCAAGTCGATTGTAAGTCGAAAACGACAAACGTAATTGGGGTGAATGTATTTACAATGATTTAATGAGCCGAATTATGCTACTAATGTGAATATTTTTACAGTGATTGTGCTTATCAATATTCGAGAAGCAAACAAAAGCATCCCAACGTTGTGACTCAGAGTAAACTGTGATTCCAAAAAGGCAAAAATGATTATCTCCTTATAATGTTTAATCTATTAAGGAGACAATAAAATGTGAGTCAGAATATGATTACTTGCATTGTTTACCCAGACAAGATATTCTGTCAGTCAGAATATCTAACGACGATAACCGGATGTTTTGAGTCAGCCTATTTATTTAACCTTGATTACGACAATATTTTATCAGGCGGGGGGTTTGCCTCTACCGACAGGGGAACATGTATTTCCTTGAGTTTCTGCTGGAGGTCTCTCAAGTCAGCCTCGAATGGTCCTTGATCCAGGTTAAGTTGCTCTACTGCGGCTATTCCAGGGTTGACCTTCCACTGGTGTGCGTCGGTAAGGATGTCTGTAAGAGTCTGTTGTGTCCTTTGTACCTCATCAATGATTAGAGCGGTGTATTGTGCTAATACTAAGGCAGTATTGAATAAGTTTTCTCTCGTGGAATCCGCTGCTATATTTTTGACTAGATAGGCTATTTTCTCTATTTCTCTATTTCTGCATTAAGTTTGTGGAGCTTTCCATGACTGATGTTTAGTTTTTCATTAGCTCTGATACGTAATCCTGTCGACCTTGAATGCTCTTAATGGTACCTTCTATTTGACTGGCATAGTTGTCGTCGAGTACCCCAAACAGCTTATTGGCTATGTTTCCGACGAAATTTATTAGTTCGCGCTTCCTTCTTGTTCGATGTGTATTCGTCCCAAACAGTAGTTTATTGCCTTCTTCTACCTCTTTTAGCCTGTGCTCATATTGTGCGCATATCATTGTGAGGTAGCCTGTTTCGTTCTTTGACTCAGTTAGCAATTTAAGCCTGTAAGTTGCCTTTTGGGCTGTCCTAAGTATCTGCCAATATGTTGACAAGTTTTGGTAGATAATAACCTTCTAATTTGTTGCCGTCAGTTGTGCTGTGCCTAAGTCCACGAAGTGTATGCCGGCATTATTGTGGACTCCCTTTATTTGGGGGCTCCTAATGCTAATAAGGGGAACATTAAGATTGCGAGGATAAATACTGTATAAGAGGAATGTCTCGATCTATTTGGGCATTCGTTTCCTGGGTCTCTTGTCCGGGCCTTTGCTCGTTTGGTCGCAGTCTTCTCGCACTTTCCCGCTCTAAAATATCCATTATCTGATGATGCATTTTGGGCCTTGACAATCACTGCATTGGGGGTTCAATTGGTAGTAATGCTAGTCACTAGGATGGCTCTTTTGTACGTGTCCGTTGCCGTTCTCACTATCGCTACTCGTGCTAATCCATCGTTACCAGTATTACTTGCTCTATTCTACCCAAGCGCCATTTTAACGGCGGCGTATTTTCCTCCTTGAGGGTTACCATAATGCCTGGTTGGACGTTGGCCGCATCGTCTCTCCATTTGTACCTAGGCTGTAGTCTACTAAGATATTCCTTGGTCCACCTTTTCCAAAGTCCTGTTCTGATGGCTTAGACCAATTCCCATCTGGTTAATCCGGACAAGTTACTTTGGACAGCATTCGGCTCGGGTATTGTCGTTAGTGGTTCTCCTATTAAAAAATGGCCTGGGGTAAGTGCGCTCAAGTTGTTTGGGTCTGACGACATCGGGGTTAAGGGTCTTGCATTTAAAATTGCTTCTGCCTCTGTTGCTACCGTATTTAGCTCCTCGAAACTTAGAAAGGCCGATGTAAGCGTATGTTGCAGCAGTTTTTTAACTGATTTGACGGCGAAATGGAATTTTATGCCCTTTTCGGCACAGTCCCTAACTATTTTTCCTTGGCCCGATTCTTCTTCCAGCAGTGTCACCTATTCGTTGAGCTTATTTTTGGCTCCCACAAAGTTTGTTGCGTTGTCACAGTGCAGATCTTTACAATATCCACGGCGAGCCATGAATCTCTGCAGAGCACCTATAAAACCGTCAGTAGTTAGATCGGACATTACCTCCAGATGTACTGCCTTTGTTGTGAAACAGAAAAATACCCCTATATAGCTCTTCGCTCGTCTTTTGCCCCTCAGATGATAGTGTGTCCATATGGGTCCGCAGAAATCCACGCCGGCTGACAGGAATGCTCTTGTGGGTGACACTCTCTTCTTTGGATAAACTTCCCATTTTTTGCGTAAGCAACTGCGGTTTGCTTCGAACGCACTGTGTGCATTGAGCGACAATAGCCCTGGTCAACGTTCTACCTTGAAAGATCCAGTATTTCTGTCTTGCGATCGCTAATAGTACTGATGGTCCGGCATGCAGGTGTTGCTTGTGCAGGCGTTCTAGTATCAATCTGGATACAAAGTTATTTCCTGGTAGCAGAGCTGGATGTTTAGCTACGTATCCTACCTCTGCATTGTGTAGCCTGCCGCCTACTCGAATGATTCCCTCCTTGTCTAAAAATGGCGAGAGTGTGGTGAGTCGGCTGTGTCCCTTAATTTCTGTTCCATTTGTTAGTTGCGCCAGTTATTCCTTAAAGTGCACCTGTTGTATCGCTCTTATGATTTCGATCTGTGCTTCCTTTAGTTCCAGGGTGGTAGGCCATCTGCTGTCTAATAATTTACCCTTCAAACGTCTCGTGGCTCTTGCTACGTATGCTAATACTCTTTGCAGGAATGTGAATGAGTTGCGATGGTCTATGATGAACACCGGGTGTTGAGTGGCTTCTCTTGCTTCCCTGCAAGTTGTTGGCATACTGGTTATTCGTTCCTCTTCTTCTATCCTGGTGTGTGCCGTTTCTCTCTTTGGCCATTGTTCCTCGTGCCTGCTGAGGAATTCGGGACCCCAGAACCATAACTCGGAACCTTTTAGTTTGCTTGGTAGAGTACCTCTTGATCCCAAGTCCGCCGGATTAGCCTTTGTACTGACATAATTCCATTGTCCTATCTGGCTTTTCTCTTGTATAGCCGCAATTCTGTCAGCTGCATAAGTTTTGAAGGTGGATGGAAGATGGCTCGCCTTTGTTTTGTTTGATGTTGTATTGCATGATGCATCAAACACTACTCTCAGCTTTGTAGTGCTCTTGTCTGGTCTCAGAACTACGTGATGAGGTAAAAAATAATTGGTTTCCGGGATTTCGCTTTCCCCTATTTCGCGCATGTGTCCCAACTGTAAGTATTCCTCTAAAAATAGTGTATACCAGTGATTCCGACGCTCCTAGGATCGGGAAGTTTACTATGAATCTTCCGTCGGTATCCTTGGCTGTAGTATTTTGGAAGAATTCTTCGCACCGTTTTTCGTTGGCCCTTTGTACCTTCTCTGAGGGAATTTTCTCTAGTTCCTAGAATTTCCTAGAGTTCTTTTTCTAATTGACCGTTTGAGATTCCTGTGAAAACTCCTGGATGTTGCACATGTGATACCTTGCCCAAGATCATCCATCCGAACACGCTGCTGTGGAGTGTTGGCAAGTTTGGGTCCAATCTTATTTGTCCAGAACGTATAATTTACCCGTACATTTCTGCTCCTAGCAACATATCCACCTTCTGAGGTTTATTGAAGTTGGGGTCGGCTAAGGTTATGTTCTCAGGCCATTGCCATTGCGAAATATCTATATATTTTTGTGGCTGTATGTTGGTGATACTTCTTATGACTTGGGCCTCGACCGCTGTATGGAAGCAGCTGATTTTGGACAGGATTTCCACTGTTACTCTGTCCTTGGATTGCGGGCCCCCGCCCAATTATCAAGGCTTCGCCCTTTAATGACGTTGTCTAATAATGAACGGGGGCAGAGCAAAGTACTGGTCTTATCGTAAACATCTTCAGATGACGCTACCGAAGGTTGCTACGATTTGATCAGTCACAAGCTGCCGGTCATAGGTCTTGTTGTCGGCTGGACCACCGGTAGTCCCTACCAGGACTTAAATCACGTACCATGGGAGTCAGGAGCCCCCCGGATCTCGGTCCGGGCCTGACTTGTTAGAGGTAGGCCCCCTTGTGGGAGCGTCATGGTGGCTGTGGTTTAAACCCAAAATCGCGGGAAAGAGTCTTCCTATGGTTTTCCTTGGTTTTCCTTTTGGTTTTCCTTGGTTTTCCTTTGGTTGACTCAATGTGGAGTTGCAATAAGTGCTGGGTGCTGTGACCCTAAGAGCAGTAAGAGGTTTTAGGTCGGCCTCGACTCATACCAAGGGTGGAACTTGTGCCGGCAACACAGTTCCAATTTGGTATCAAAAATAGTGAAAGTCATTGGAGAGCGATGGCAAGGCGTATCCTTGCTCCCATGGATGTATGGGCATCCCGTAAGTTTAAGTCCACACGGCAGGTACTTACGTTAAAAAACATGAGACATCTGTTTTTGGATTGCGACGCTGCGTTTCCGATGCCGTATATGGTGAGCTGACTGTCTCTCTTGTCAAGCTGTAACCGCCTTTGGAGCCTCTCTGAGATAAGGTATATCTGGGAGCCTGAATCTAGTAGGACTCTGCAGTCGACCGGTTTATGTTCCACTTGCTTCCATACTGTCACAATTGCCGTTGCTAAAAGGACGTATTCTGTTCTTTTGTCTGGACCGGTGCTGCCACGTTTCAGAGGCCTGTAATATTTCTTCTGTCTTTTGCTCTTGATGTATCAGAGTGTGATGCTTTCGGTTACATTTGGTGCATCCTTTCGAGTTCCATTTGCGCTGGCCATGACCTCTCCTTAAACAGTTAAAGAAAAGATTATGCTTTTTTATTAATGCTTCTCGCTGAGGTGCAACCATACCTCACACTGAGAAACGTAATGTATTTTACCACAGATCGCACACTTGAAGGGATTGCTGCTTACGGTACATGTGGTTGCCTTCAAGTTCCTTTGACCAGGCCTTGTTTGATTTCCTGCCTTTGTTCCCAGGGTTTCTAATGACTGGAACCTTGTTTCAATGAACTGTAAAAACTCAGCCAATAGCTGTAACTCTCTAGTGGCCTTTAGATTTTGCTCATAACTGGAGTGTGAACTGCGGTCTAGCTTCTTAATGAGAATGTACAATAATATAGGATCCAACGTGCCCTTAATCTTTATTCCATTGTTCTCCAGCATGAGTACACATTCTCGCGTGGTATCGTACATCTTCTTCAATGATCTTGCGCAGTCCGGCAAAACTGCAGCCTTCAATCGGTTTATTTTTGCTTCATAGTACTCTGTAGTTTAATTCTGCATTTCCAAGCGCTCCATTAGCTTCAGTATTGATGCTTGCTTTATGTGGTATCTCCTCACCGCTCGTTGTACTTCAGGGTTCGGTTTCGGTTGTGAATTTGTTGTTAGGTTTTGAGGCCCGCTTATGCTTTCGTAGCTGCTTTTCGATAATATACTCAATGCTTGCAATTTTGCTTCAAGCTCGCCCTTGAAGTCTTCGTATAATTTCATCATCTGCCCGTGCAGATCTTCGGTGAAATATAGATGGTCGATTCGACTCCGATAATCTTTGCGGATTTGGTCATCCACTGCTTCAAACGTGGCCCACGCTTCTTCAAGGGTTTTTAATTTCTCCTTTACTGCTTCAGTAGCCTTTCGTTCTTCTGCGAGACATTAGTATGCGAGGTAGTTAGCGCTGACTTTCATTGAGAGATCCTACTGCGCCTTGGCCAGCTGATCCATGATGAACTAGTGTGTTTTTCACTCGCTGTACTAGTGTTCAATTCTCCGGATGCTGTATCACACTGCTTAGATTGATGTTCCTGTATCGATGTACTTCGCTGTCACGTCGATAGCGTAGATCACGTCGATGCTGCGTCGATCACGTTGGGGTCACCAAAATGTTCGCGTTGAAATACCTCCAGTCTTAGGAGGTGGGTTCCAAACACGATGACTACTTGGAGTCTGGAAAGATTGCAGGGTGGCTTAGGTAGAATCTCTAAGCCAGTACAGCTTTATTCAGATTCTTCGCGGTCGATTATCGTGGAACTTGGCCCAACTCTGGATTCCTTGAAGAACCAAGTATTTGTACTTGGGCGTTGGTGATCTAGGAACGTCGTGAGCTGCTGAGTCAAATTATGGCAAGAATACAATGTATTTACAGTGATTTAATGAGCCGAATTATGCTACTAATGTGAATATTTTTACAGTGATTGTGCTTATCAATATTCGAGAAGCAAACAAAAGCATCCCAACGTTGTGACTCAAAGTAAACTGTGATTCAAAAAAGGCAAAAATGATTATCTCCTTATAATGTTTAATCTCTTAAGGAGACAATAAAATGTGAGTCAGAATATGATTACTTGCATTGTTTACCCAGTCAGAATATCTAACGACGATAACCGAATGTTTTGAGTCAGCCTATTTATTTAACCTTGATTACAACAATATTTTATCAGGCGGGGTTTGCCTCTACCGATAGGGAACTTGTTTTGTGATATGTTCGGCCTGAACAACATCCATGGTGAATTGATACTCATCCCTCCATAGAATCAATAAAGGTTTTTCCGCTAAATGTCTTTCCAGAATGTAATTGCAGAATTTCAAACACTTCTCTATAGCTCATGGTACTTGGTTGTTCTCTGACGTAATGTAAAACGTCTTCTGCTTTCAAAAAAAAAAAAAAAAAAACAACACTCAAGTGGGTATGACTACACTTAAGGTGCGATCAGACGGTCATCCAAACTTGTCATCCTGACATCACTAAACCTAATAGACCAAGAGCCAGCAGTATAGATTTGTCAGTGAAGGAGAACCAAAAAATATGTACATTCATAGGTAGTATTTATTAGTGTGATTTCAAATAAGGCAGTCTGGCAGTGTTTACTGACGGCCGAGGAAAATAACAGTACTTTTAAAATGCGAAATTATGCCCAAAAGGAATAGGGGAGATAACCATTTAATGTTTATTGAAAACGATAGAGCAGAATTTGCTTGCTTTAAATTCATTTATGCCAGACCTTTAAGATGCGGCGAAGGCCACGCCAGACGCCCTCAAAGTGTTTGAATTATGCCCAATTTTGCATAATTATGATAACCATGTCAATTTTACATAAAACATAGAACAGAGTTGTATTATTATTAATATATGGTTCCAAGACGTTTATGGTTCGTTGAAGATAATGCCAGACACCGTTAAAATAAGCAAATATTCCATTTTTGCATAACTAACATATCCATTTTTTTTCTCTCAAAAGATAGTTTAACTCTCCCAGATTACAAAAATATGAACTCCAGACGTTTTGCGCGGGGCCAAGTTCTTGCCAGACGCGTCCAAAATAACTAAAGTAACAAAAAAACATGAAATGTACTTATAAAATTACTATTTCTGTGCGTAAACACTAGAAATTGACCAGTAAAATAATAGTGTAAAATGTTCGTGTGGGTACAAATAATAGAACTTATTCTTTTATATACAAATCCCTTTTATTCAGTACAGTTACAATTCACTATTTAATTCTTTCTCTCAGTACAATTCAATTTCTCAACCACTTATACTTTTCTTATCTTTTACTTAAACCACTTAATCACTTCTTCTAATTAACACTTCAAATTCAACTTTGGAACTGATTTGCATACCTTTGGGATGCTGGTATTTATACTCGAATGACATACTTCGAGAACAATCCTCGCCATCCAGCGTCCCATACAATTTCCAATTTGCTAGAAAATTCGATTCTACTCTCCAGTTGCTAATCCAGTATCGAAACCTTCTAGTCTTCGAGTTTCCTGCTAGATGTCGCTGCTCACATTTGATTGGTTATCACAATAGAATACCCGTTCTTTATACGAGGGGCGTTCAATATATTCTCGGTATCGATATGAAGGAAAATGCGAATTCAATTTAAATTGTTTTTATTTTTCAATATAATCTCCCCTAACATCAATGCATTTGTTGCATCTTGAGATAAGCTTTTTTAAACCCTCAAAAAAATAAATTTCCTCTTTCTCTGCAAAATACCCATTTATTGCCGACTTGAGTTCTTCGTCATCCGAAAATCTTTTTCCACGAAGACATTTTTTCAAATCCGGAAACAGGAAATAATCACTAGGGGCAAGGTCTGGACTATAGGGTGGGTGTTGGATTTCTTCGAAACCACAATCTCGCGCAGCAGCCTTGGAAACTCGCGCCGTGTGAACAGGAGCGTTGTCATGAAGAAGCAACACACCCGCTGCGAGTTTACCCCGTCTTTTCTTTTTAATTTCCTCCCGCAAATTATGCAAAGTGGAAGCGTAGGATGTGGCGTTGATGGTTTCACCTTTTTTTTGTACTCAATTTGAGTCCCAAAAAACTGTGGCCATAAGCTTCCCGGCAGACGGAGTGACTTTGAACTTCTTCGGGGGGTCTGTTCCTTTTTTATGCCACTGCATGGACTCTTGTTTGCTTTCAGGGTCATAGTGGTGGACCCATGTTTCGTCCCCAGTAACAATTCGATCCATAACACCGTCCGCGTTCTCACTACACATCTCCAAAAGCTCTCTACAGCATGCGATTCTCACTTTTTTCTGAGGCGCTGTGAGCATTCGTGGTACCCACCTTGCACTGACCTTTGAAAGGTTAAGATGGTCATGAAGAATGGTGTGAATGGTACCAATTGAAAGCTTGGTGATCTCTGCCATCATTTTCACCTTTATTCGGGCATCCTCAAGAACAAGTTTTTCGACTTCTTTGATGCTTTCTCCCGTACAAGCATTAGCCGGAGCGGGGGTCGTCTTCAATGCTCTCTCTGCCTCTCTTGAACTCACTTGACCACTTTTGCACAGTTGATAATGAAGGTGCGGTACCCTGGTAAACGGCCACCATATCTTCATGAATAGTTTTTTGACTTTTTCCTTGCTTAGTGAGAAATTTAATTACAGCGCGATGCTCAATTTTCACCATCATCGTCTCAGTTGCCATTATGATTCTGTTTAACTAGAGATAAAACGCGAATTAATAATCACATTTATATGAAATTTTACATGAATGCACTAAAATAATAGTATTACTTGATAAATAAGTCAATTTATATATACAACCACAGCTTCACCCCGATACCGAGAATATGTTGAACGCCCCTCGTAAATATACCAACCCCAGATACTTTACCTATCGCCAAGTCCTCGCAAGGCGCATCCAAAGTATCCAAACGTAACAAAACCATCCAAACCATTTAAACCATCAATCATACGTCTAATAAATCATGTTGCCATCTGAAATTTCTAACAAGTAAAGAACAATTTCCACCGATTACTAACACATTACAATGTATTGCCTCACCTGATGTCAAGACTTTACCAGATGCATCTAAAATTATGCAAAATTGGGCATAATTCAAACACTTTGATGAAACGTCTGGCATAAGTGAATCTAAAGCAAGCAAATTCTGCTCTATCGTTTTCAATAAAAATTAAATGTATATCTCCTCTCTTCCTTTTGGGCATAATTTCGCATTTTAAAAGTACTGTTATTTTCCTCGGCCGTCAGTGAGGACTGCCAGACTGCTTTATTTGAAATCACAGTAATAAATACTACCTATGAATGTACATATTTTTTGGTTATCCTTCACTGCCAAATCTATACTGCGGGCTCTTAGACTATAAAGGATGACCACCCTGTGTGATCGCCAGTCATCCGGCATATCATTGAAGTGTCAACCGGATGACATACCAGATGACATGATTTCTATGTCATCCAGATGACTGATTTGTTTGACGGTGTGATCGCTTGTCATCGCTATTGGGACTGGATGACCAAATTTTTTTGACAGCGTGTCATTCGAATGACAAGGTCCCATGGATGACATTACTTGATTTTCCACATTATCATCTAACATCGGATGACACGTTTGCATCGTTGAAAAAGTTAACAATTAATTTTCGTTTTGTTTCAGTGTTATAAAATGGTGCCGTAGCATAAGGCCATGTGACATAAGGCCATATTTCAAAATACGGCCTCATGACGGTCTCACAAAGTGAAATAAGGCCATATTTCGGCGTATGTCACTTTTAATGTGGATTTGTAGCCCTTACCTGAATTGGTGCCGTGACATAACGCTAAGCGACATAAGGTCAATTTGGCTTCCACTGTATAGCTGATTTTGTTCACCTGATTAATACAATATATACCCTCCATTATTGTCTACAAAGAAAACGACAATTTTGCATTCAATGACTAGTGTACTACACGCTTCGTAGCGGCGCCTGAGCACCTGCATGTGAGGCCGAAAGCCGTCCGGTGTATGAGTCGAAGAGACGCCCATAGTGTGCAATCCTTGTAACTGTAACCCTCAACTGTCAGGCAGGCACCTAAAGCGAGTCTGGGTATTTCAAATTTGTGAATTTGTGAAGCCGATATTGAGGCCAAAAAGAAAATACCCACGGTTTCAGGAAAAGAAAGGAGCAGAAAAATTGTATTTTCCTGTGACCGTCAAACGGAGTCTACTTATTTGCAGCTGTTCAAGTAAATCCTATCCTTTGGGATAGTAGGTTACAAAACTCCGAACTCCAAAATTGATTCCACGAAACAGGTGGCGGTCAATTTAAATGTTGAGAGTGTTGACGATGTCGAGCCGCGTCTTAAATGGCAATCACTTCGTAGCCATTTTAAAACCCATTTGGCAAATTTTAAGCCAGCAGATCAGACCAAAGGACAGGCGAAATTGCGAAAGCATCGTGGCCTCATTTGAGTGAAATTATATTTTTGGAGTCTTCCGAAATGACACAATCGTGTCCAACGACGTCCACATTAGAATTAGTATTGTGTATACATACAGTAAAACTAAACCACTTAATTAATATTATATTTTTTTCTTTTACAATAATTTTTAACACTTTATTCCAACTTTTATACAGATTAAATGCATCGAACATTGAGCGCCATACAAACTTTTGCTTTCCCTCCGTGTTTTTCTCTGACACTTTTTCTGTTGTTTTATTTTCATTTTACTGACGTTTTCGTTTTGTGTCATCCGTGTCATTAGTGTCATCTCGTGGGACAAAATGACACTGTGTGATCGGGTGTCATCTAGCGGATGACACGCTCCCAAATGACATGCATATGACAATCAAATTACAAAAGTTCTCTGATGTCAGCATGTCATCCGGATGACAAGTCTGGATGACCGTCTGATCGTACCTATATGATGCCAATACATGTGTTAAGTTTTTCAGAAAAGCAAGAGAAAGAAAGATGTTTCGGCTCAGTGGGTATTGCGTTCCATAGTTGGCATCCAACATTTAATGGGAAGACTAAATTATGAGTGCAAATTGACTTGATGTCGTATTTAAGCAACCATTCATCTCACGAGATTTTAGTTGCCTGAAAAAAGTATTTCGGTCACGGCTGGTATTGAACCTCCTACCGTCCGATTGGGAAACCAATACACTACCACTTGAGCCACGGCCACCCATGCTAAAGCAGTATGTGAGTTTTTCCTGCCTTTTGGCAGTCCTATCAGGGTATCATTTCAGATATTACAACTTCGTTCGTTGACCGTTACCGTTGCAGAAACCATCGATATAAACCATGTCCGCAGACATGTATTGAAAAGTCCATCATTGATATTATGAATATCTCAGTTAAAAACTACAAACTTGTTATGCAAATAATTTTGCATTCTTTTTATATTATTTCATAAGAGATCTCCCTAATTTTTTTTCAGAAAATGTTCCTGCAATTCTGTTTTGACCTGCAAATATTAACATTATCTACAAGGGGTGGTCCCTTTTTATGAGTCATAAAGTGAACATTTTTTTTTAATTTTTGTTTGGATTTACATTGCCCAATAATAAACTTATTTTACGGGAAAACAATTCCAAAGCAGCTGTTAATTAAAGGATGAATTTTTTGCACCTTGGTTTGTAAGTGTTCTATTTTTGAGAGCTCGCACGTGATTCGTGACGTGTCAAAATCAAACATGCTCAGTTAGCATTGTTATTTCATCTTGGCAAGACTTACACCCGAACAACACTTACAAATTATTGAATTTTCTTCTCAAAATTGGTGTCATAATTATCATAATCGACCTACTAAGCAAAAAATTCAAGCCATAGTGACCAAATTTCGCACCAACTACAGAGGAAAATATTGCTGCTCTATCCGCCAGTGTTAATGAAGACCGATATTTGTCCATTCGTGTCGTCGTTCGCAGCCATTGGGATTCTGTTACTCAACCACGTGGAAGATTTTACGCAAGGATCTTGATCTAATACATTACAAAATACAGCTCGTGCAAGAACTGAAGCCGAACGACCTGCCATAGCGTGGAATTTTCGGTGACTGGGCCCTAGAAAAGCTGGAGGAAGATCCGCTTCGTTTTCAGCGACGAATCTCATTTATGGTTGAATTGACATGCCTATTTGGTTCGATGAGCAACCTCAGGCATCACAAGAGCTGTCAATGCACCCGGAAAAATGCACTGTTTGGTGCGGTTTATGGTCCGGCGGAATCATTTGCCCCCAATTTTTTCAAAGATGATCGTGCGAACAACGTTAGAGTCAATGGCGCCCGCTATCGTTCAATGATTTCAATGATTTTTTTGCCTATGGTGGGCGAGCTGAATCTGGACCTGGTGAATTGGCCGGCTTGATCGTGCGATTTCACGCCTTTAGACTATTTTTTATGGCGATACACTAAATCACTCGTTTTGCCGAAAAACCAGCGTCAATTGCAGCCTTGGAAGACAACATTACACGTGCTCGAAAAAGGGACTCAAAATTGGACCTCTTAAAACGTAGTCGTGTTCAACATTTACATGAAATAATCTTTAAAAAGCAAACGGCAAGTATTGATTTATCAACTCAAATAAAAGTTTTATACACTTTTGCAATTTTCCTGTGTGTTTTTTTTTTACAATTAAAAATCAAGCGCTTAACAATTCATCCATTAGTTAATTGTACAGGGCTGTTGCAAAAGAATACCCGATTTTCAAGTTTTATACTTTGAACAAGTTATGTAGTTCGTATCGTGAAAACTACTGACTCGAAATTAAATGACCTGATTTTTTTTATTGTCTGTAAAAACTAGGTATGTACATGTTTCAAAGTTGCAAAAGGTGGGGGTTAATAAGATATTTTTCCGAAAAAAATTATGTCAAATAATTTTTGTCACACTCATTTTATGAGAACATTAACTCTGAACCTATTGAAAGTAAGTACAACGATTCCCCATTTGTTAAATTTGAAAGATTCTCAATAAGAGTCAAAACAGGCTTCGTTTAAAACCTCTCTAGCTGGAATGGAAGGCATTTCAATTTTGTACGAAGTTAATGTTTGTTAAATCCGATAATAACACAATGGAAAAGACATACATGACAGGAAGACAACAGTGTCGGTATTTTCTTCAGATTTTCAGAGGGCATCCAGACCAATTCTCATTGAAAAGCTAAAAAAATATGTGATAGCAGGAACCGACAAGGCTTACCAGTTATTTAGCAAGTAGATACTAAAGAACCCGATTGGCAGAGTAATGGAAGTACCAACCCATTTAGGTTTATTGGCCTATTGTGAAGTCACGTGGATCTATCATCCTCTTACTAATGGAACCAGTTTGAGCTTATGATAAAGCGTAGGAGACTGCTAACGTCTATATTTTCTAGGTCGTTTAGGTCGTTGTAGAAGAAAGCTCCTATATGAAGCTTTCTTCTCTGGGAGAGAGCTGGACATTTACAGAGTAGGTGGAGGATTGTCTCTTCCTCTTCCTCGTTCATGCAGCTTCTACAGAAGTCGTTTGTAAAAGCGCCAAGCCTTCTTGCGTGCTTGCCTATGAGGCAGTGTCCAGTGATGACACCTATTATCGCGCTGAGATGTTTCCTATTTAAAAGGATCAGACATTTAGAGCGATTTAGATCCAGCTTTGGCCAGATCTCTTTGGACGCTAGACATGTTTGCCCAGCAGTCTACTTAAGGTCTGTTATTTTATTGGCATCCACCTTTAATTTTAGTTTGCACGTTTGGTATACCAGCGATTGGTATACATATACTACTCTTTTCCGGTAGAATAGGTAGAGTGGTTCCAATTTTGGTGAGTTCATCGGTTCTGCAGTTCCCTAGAATGTCTGTGGCCCTACACCGAACAAAGGTGAATGTTGAACTGCTCTGCCATCTCCATGAGAGATGATCGGCATTCAAGGGCGATCTTAGAATACAAAGAGGCCGAGTCCAGGGACTTGATGGCAGCCTGACTATCCGAAAAAATGCGGATATCCTTTGCAGATATCACGTTTTTCTTCAGCAAGGACAGAGCTTCTTTAATCGCCTAAATTTCCGCCTGGAACACGTTACAGTGATTTGGAAGACGGAAAGAGAGGCTTAGATTTAGCTTATCTGAGAAAACACCGCCACCAAATCCGCTATCGGTTTTGCAGATATCACGTTTTTCTTCAGCCAGAACAGAGCTTCTTTAATCGCCTAAATTTCCGCCTGGAACACGTTACAGTGATTTGGAAGACGGAAAAAGAGGCTTAGATTTAGCTTATCTGAGAAAACGCCGCCACCAAATCCGCTATCGGTTTTAGATCCATCTGTGTAGAGATGGATTCACTTATCCTCCATGAAAGCATCTTCCTCCCAGAATGATCTAGAGGGGAAGCTTACATGGAAGTTTTTGTCAAACTAAAGTTCAGGTATGGTGTAATCGATGTTCTCTGTGAGGATTCCTAAGGTATTAAGAATGTTAGCGGGGCCAAATGAATTATTTGTCCACTGTTTAGTCGCTTTAAGGCGAACGCGACTGCAGAGCAGCTACTTGCCCGCTGAAGATATCTAGGTGTGTCAAATGAAACAGAATGTCTAATGCCGCAGAGGGGGTAGACCGCAAGGCTCCGCTTATGCATAGACATGCTGTTCTTTGGACTCTACTTAGTTTAATGCAGTGGCTTTTTTGCAAGAGAATAAAGCTATTGTAGCTTTATTGACTCTTTCTTGGATGTTAGGTTTCCAGTTTAGTTTCCTGTCAAAAATGAGACCCAGATATTTTGCTGTATCGGAAAATACTAAACTGGTAGCGTTTATTGAATGAGGGTCTATAGTTGGAATTTTGTATTTCCGGGAAAGGAGGACAATATCACTTTTATGGGGGTTTATTCCCAATCCACAGCGATCTGCCCAGCGGGTTAATCTACTGAGATTTACTTGAAGGAGTTCTTTAATGGTATTGAGACGTACCTGAGACGGCTTTACCAACGTCATCCGCCTACTCAATTACCCTGCTACCCCCGCTTTCAGGTATATCAGTAGTTCATTAACTACTAAGTTCCAGAGAAGGGGAGACAGGACACCGCCTTGTGGCGAACCTCTGCTAACTTATCTTTAAGTCTCACCCAGTTTGGAGTTGATTATCCTGCTTTTCAGCATGAGACTGATCAACTCCCCAAGTGAGTCGTCTACCTGCAGAGTTGACAGCGCAGTCGTGATTGCGCATGTGTCGATGTTGTTAAAGGCGCTCTCTATGTCCAGGAAAATAACCATTGTGTACTCTTTATATTGTAGGGATCGTTCGATGTGGCTAGTCAAAGAGTGCAGAGCCGTTTCCACCGACTTTCCTTTACAGTAGGCATGTTGATCCGTTGACAGAAGTCTTGGATCAATTTTAGCTCGTATATGGATATCAATCAGTCGTTCTAGAGTTTTCAGACGGAAAGTTGATAGACTTATAGGTCTGAGGTCCTTTAGAACAACATGAAAGCATTTTCCGGCTTTGGGAATGAATACTGCATTTACTTCTCTCCATGACGGTGGAATGTGGATAAGTTCTACACAGCTCCTCATAATATTTTCTAGCACAGGCAGAATAATATATGAGGACCTCTGTAGCTTGGCAGGTGTTATACCGTTCGGACCAGCAGATTTGTATGGTTTGAAGCTATGCAGCGCCCAGAGCAGTTTGTCTCTCGTAATCAGACCATGAATTTTGGTCGCGGTTGCAGTGGGTGTCCAGTAGCAAATTGAGTGATCCATCATTTGAAGTTGTCCAGGAGCCGTTTTTCAAACAGCTAGACATCATATGATTTGTAGAGAGGATTTTTCTTAGCCGCGATGCCTCAGAGGTTTCTGTGATTTTGTCACAGAGCGAGTATGCGGGTGTCCTAAGTCAACGAACCACGCCTTCTACAATCCATGGTTCCTGGATTAGGATAATGTCTTCTTCGTTTTTTGAAAGACGCAGAATGAGTGCGGCCGAAGCCATTTTTGGGTGATGGAGATTAATCTGGAGAAACCGTTTCATTGCTATAGTCCTCCAGAGTAGCCTCCATCACGGTGCTGTTGAGGTCCTCCGATTCTGAAGATGTGCCCAAGAGCTCATCTTCTTCCTCTGATCGTATAGGACCTCTTTTTCCTTCGTCATCAGTTTCCATTTCCGACAAGATGTCAGAAGAGGAAACCGACGGCTTATTTGTCACCTCGGATAGATTGGAGTTGTCCATTTCTGGAAAGGATATCGACGCTCCAAAATCCAAGGTTGTGTTTTCTGGTGTCTCCGTTAGAGGAGGAGGAGGTTGCTTATCAGCATCCAGCTCATTATTTTTGTAGACCCTTAAATGTATAGACTCAAAACCGAACCGAATCATGCTTTTCGTCTTTATTGATCACGATCAACGCGCATCGATAAGGGCCCCTTAGTTCCTCCAGTTTCGCGACTTTCCAGTCATGAGTCGGGTTACTGAGCCTGATGATTTCCAGAATACTTTCTGTGGAGGAGTGCTCGGCTGGGATCCAAGTACGAGTTCGAGGTCTACTAGGAATGTCTTCCTTACACAACCTCGAGTTTTGTACCTGGCCAAATATCTCCTAAACCATATATGGCCTTAGTGAAGAGATCAAGAGATCTCTGGTTGGCACACGCAATAAGCTTGACATGGCCTTGGTGACAGCCAGCGTCGTTTGTGATGGGAGGTGGTCCGGGGTTTTCCCGCATTATGACCAATAAGTTGCTCGGAAGCTTCAGTTTGACCAGCTGCCACCGTTCAGGTGTTATGGAACCGTCGGTATCGTTTCTATCGATCACCGCGATCACTATTGCGTCCTTTAGGACTTCACTGAAAGACCTCAGAGATGTGCTGTTGGATGGCCCAGGGGTTTTGGTACTACGTGTTTTGGGCCTCTTGGAAACCGGCACGGTTTCCTCCAACGATCTCTGGCGCTTGTAAGAGTCCTTTGTAGTTTTGGGAGCAGTGGAAGCAGTGGGTGGTCCCTCTTTTAGGATGTTTTAAGCCCACTCAATCTTGCTCTCTACGTCCGGAATGGATCCGAAGGTTTTGATTATGCGTGAAGCATTTCGGCGTCTGATGTAGACTTTTGTATACTAGTCTTTCTTATTGCTTAATGCACTAATTTTACAAATTTCTTTTTCATTTGTTATTTGTATTTACATTCGCAAGAAAAAAAATCAAATATATCTCAGACAGATGATAACGCGAATCTTCGCAGAAGTTTCCGTTTGTCTCAAAGCCGATAGCTACGAAATCGTGCATTATGATCAATGCAGAAGCCGGTACCACTTTGCGGATGTGAATGTCACTGCTGCCTTAGAATTTGAGGAATGCTATCTTTAATGTGGACTGTCAAAGCGACGTGGAATCGGGTATTGGGGAAAACTTTTAAATGAGAGTAAGTGAGTGGATCGAAATCAACAGACGGATGACACTGAACAACATTTGGTTTTTGCAGTCGATCAAGTCGAATCAGCATCAAAAATCTGTGGTGGTTACAAAAAGGTCGTAAAGGACGAGCACTGTTAGCTCCATGCCACTGACTTTTATTACCATCTAATGTTCCATCAGTAATCTCCACATTGCGAACGCTTTATGGACATCCCGCAGTTCTAATTCAAGAACTACTGTGCGGGCTGAGCCCATGCCGCGGGCAAACAAATTGAAAATTGTAGTTTCTTTTTGCATGCACACTGTATGACCATCTTGAAAATCCGATGCTAGTCCAAGAACTTGTGGGCAAGTTACCATCTCATAAAACACAATTTGGCTATTCATAAACAAATTTTATCAGTTGTCCAATACGCGGTTATTCAAGATAGCAGAAACAATAAGTGAATGTCACTATTGCAATTCCCGTAGAAACCAAAAATGAAAAACGTAGAGCAGAAAAGGTATATGCACACGAAAACGGAAACAAAAAAATATCAGAAGCAATAAAAAATGTAAAGCTCTACCGCACTTGTTTAAGAACACATTTTAGGTAACATGCGGTATAAATGGTTGTTCGTATAGACATCACCGACTTTTACACAAAAGCGTCGAATCGCCCGAAGAAAGGAAGTGCATAAGTGCCATGAATGTGAATACGGAAAAATGACGATAAGGAGCTCCACGAATTGATAAAGGAGTAGTTTTCTCCGGATAGCCTGGATGGGAGTAGCCAAACATTATAAACCTATATGGGCCAGTAGAAGAGGAACGCGCATGTTTTTTTTTAAGTAGCGCGTTGGGATGGGTCATAATTTCAAATGTTTTTGACATACGACCAAATGGTTTTATTACCTTTGGACCATTAACTTTTGGTTGTATTGAAATTTCACACGCCTAAGAAAGACGTTGCAGTCATTTCTGGCTCGTTTAAACTTTTTTCGGTTTTCCTCTGTCGGATTGGTCTTGAAGGACTGAAAAAACATTTCTCTAATCCTGACAGCCCCTTTACAGCTCGAGTCGTACCATGCCTTATCTTTTGGTTTGATACTCATCATCCGATGAGGGAGAAAGGATCTCATTCCAAAGAGAATAGTGTCTGTGATCATATCAGCAGCGGCATCCACCAGTTAAAATTCCTAAAGAATATGTTAAGTCCGCTCCAATGGGCCTTCTCGTATTACCATACGGTTCTTTTAGGAATCTTTTCTCTAACTGTGTGGTAAGTATACGAGAAATTAGCTGATATAACACAGTCGTCCGACGAGCTTAGAAGGGAGAGCACATCTACGGTGTACTTATCAGGGTGTTGGCGGTATGACGTCTGGTATTCGTGTGGGCTCATTTACAAGCTGGGTCAAGTTATTTTCCGCAGCGAAGATCACACCGTCCTTCGGGTGTTGTCTGTCCAGAATGTCGAAACCAACCAGCATTGTGTATATTGAAATCGACCGTAATCACGATTTCAGTATGAGGATACAGGGATAGTATTCTTTGTATGGAGTCAGAGAGCGCATCAAACTCGTTAAAGGTCGAATTGCTATCCAATTTGGGCTTCTGTAAATAAAGCAGTAGTGGATAATTTGTTTACGGAGATGGAATTTTAACCACATGAAGTTGAATTCCGAATTGGAACATGGATCACATTGTGGTGGAGTTTGGAAAGCTACGTGACTACGCACGTAAATGGCGAACCAGGTAGTTTCAGATCAGACTGATCTGAGAGATGTGGGCGGGGGTCTACCGGTGTTTCACTAAGTGCCGAAACAGCTGGTCTGTACTTACAGACGTGGACGTACTCAGAAAAGTGATTACTTTTTAGCCCGCGTATATTGGTTACGTCCACCCTGTCATAATTACAAACAAGAACAGTGCACTGCTGAAAGAGAAGAAGTGCGAAGGGCTCCAATTCGTGGGGGTCAAGCCTTTCACCACAGCCAGAGCCAAAAAGGAGAAGCGGCAACTGCCGATTTTCCTGGTCCAACTAAGTCCCACCAGCAATCTGGATGGTCTAAGGAGTATTAAAGTCCTAGACTACCAGGTTGTCCATTGGGAAAAATTAAAAAGGAGCGAAAACATTTTGCAATGTGTTCGCTGCCAAAGGTTCGGGCACGCCGCGTCGAACTGCGAAATGCAGCCTCGATGCGTGAAGTGCGGAAAGAACCACAAGTCCGAGGAATGCGCTCTGGGTAAGGACGGAGCATCTGAAAAAAGCCAACTCTCTTGTGCTTTATGTAGGAACACGGGACACACCGCAAATTATCGGGGTTGTCCCAAATTCCAGTACATTAAAAGAATAAATCTGGCCCGGCAGCAGAAAGTGGAAGTTAAACGTCCACCCGTGCATTCACAAACTCCAGCCGTTACTCCCCATGTTACCTACGCTCAAATGGCGGCAGGTAGGGGAAATACGGGACAACAAGCGAAGTTTGCTTCTCAGGCCCCAGCGCCCAGAGCACCGGAACCAGTTCCCGACATGCTAGCTATCTTGCTCTCTATCCAGGGGCAGATGGCTCAGCTCCAACGTCATCTAACTGAACAGACCGCGCGGGTGGATCAAGTATACGAGCTGCTGCCTGGCCTAACGCACCTTTTGCCGTAATGAGTACGTACGTGGCGGAGCAAACCCTGAAGGTCCTTGCTGTGAATGTGAATTCACTGATTAGGCTCGAACGACGAGCCGCACTATTTAAGTTGCTTAAAGACCAAGCCCCCGATGTGCTTTTGGTTAGCGAAACTAAGCTTACCAAAAGACACAAAATGAGGCACAGAAGATACAAAATAGTACGGAGAAACCGACCCAACTCCATTCAGGGAGGTGGCGTTGCGATTTTCGTACGAAAAGGTATACGTTTTAAAAGAGTATACAGTCGTGTAGTACGTAGATTTCAGGTGCTGGAAGCATGCATCGTGTATATCCCTCTCCGTAGTGGAAAGCGGTTGTACATGGTGTCTGTCTATGCACCTACGGCTACTCAATCCACCTTATTTATCTCAGAGCTCGAGACACTTTTTCGATTTCTGAGGCTGGAATTGGAAGACAACTATTTTATTATCGGCGGAGATTTCAACGCCAAACATAGTGATTGGGGAAATAATACACCAAATACTAGAGGGAACCTACTATTCAATTGGTGGGGTCAGCACAGTGTGATGTATCGACTCGGGCTTAAGGCGACGGATAGTCCGTCGTTTCCCAGACACGGGTCTTATTTGGATCTTCTGCTGTTCGACTCACGAATACAACTGACATGTACTAACCAACCAACTACAAACTGTCTACGCACTTTCGTGTATGACAGTGACCATTGCGGTCTCAGCACCGAAATAACTGTTCCCAACGAAATTGCGGAATTGGATGAGTTTGTCCAAAGGCATTCCTACAATTACAGTCGGGTGCGTTGGACACACTTCACCAGAACACTGACTAGAGCACTCTCCTCGAATTCGCTCTACCCACCGTTCAACAGAAATCTGTCAAACGAGGAGATTGACAGGTATCTAAGACTAATGGACGAGACAATCAAACGAACAATTGACATAACGATACCTCGGTACCGAAACACTGACGAAGAAGACATATTCCGCAACGCAACTATCGACGCACTGCACCGACAGAAAAGTAGACTGCTGTCAAGACTAAAAACCTTGTACAGACAGTTTACTGACAGACATAACCCGGAGATCATGACACTGAAGTCGTCGATTAAAAACCTCCAAACATTAATAAAAGAAAATTACAGAGCATCTGTAAATTTGTATTGGAACAATAAAATTCGGGCTGTAAACACCAGCAACCCGAATATGTTCCCGCAAATAAATAAAATATTTCGGAGGAAAAATAAAAACGACCTTCAGTGTCTTAAAATCGCCCGAACGACGAACAACGAACAAATACTGGTAGCAGCGGGCATAGATCCAAATGAGGCTGTTGATGATGACAACTTCTTTGTGATCGAGGATCCGCAGGAGCAGGTAGAGGCTATAGGAGCGACTTTCCAGGAAGTGTACAAGGCGAATGTTATCATTGGCCCGAACCACGATCTGCAGAATCGAGTCCTTGCGCACAATTTCTGCCTTCGAAATGAAATAGTGAATTGGCGATTCGAGAGCTCGGGTTTCACCCAGTTCAGTGACGAGAATATGGTAAATAATGTCATCACCAACGATAGGGTACTACCCCCGTTCATTTCGAAGGAAGAGCTCCAAACGATCTTCGAATCACTTAGAAGTAAGAAATCAGTGGGAACCGATGAAATACCGAACATTGTGCTTCGACATCTCCCTCTAGAAGCAGTGGACATTTATACCACCCTGTTTAATAATGCAATGAATAATGCACATTATCCACCGCACTGGAAAACTGCGGTGGTACATCCCATCCCCAAAAGGGATAAAGACACATCCAATCCGGCGAATCTCCGGTCGATCAGTCTCCTTCCAAACATCAGTAAGGTTTTCGAGTAGGTGATCAATAGAGTCCTAACTAAATTGGTTGAGGACAAAAATATAGTTCCGGATAATCAATTCGGTTTCAAGGCGGGGCATGATGTTATTCATGCTGCGTCTAAACTGGTTTCTGATATCCAATGGAACAAAGGTAAGAATCAGTGCACTGGAGCCTGCCTGATTGACTTGGAAAAAGCCTTCGATACCGTATGGTTAGAGGGACTCTTTTTCAAGCTGGAGAGGTTGGGCATTAGTAAACCACTGCTGTATATTCTTTTCGATATGCTCTCCAGTAGACAGTTCATCGTGAAGAATTGCGATGTGACTTCTGCTGGAACATTTAACATTAAAAACGGTCTGCAACAAGGTGCGGTAAATTCGCCGATCCTATTCAACCTTTACACGAGTGATCTGATAGGTTCACTTCACCATGCCATAGCGTACGCAGACGACATAATCGCGTACAAATCGGGTCCAAAGATTGAGGTCATTAATACACTTTTACAGCGTGACTTCGACAAAATTAAGCGATATTGCGATGACTGGAAGTTGAAAATCAACTTTCAGAAGTCGGAAACCATTCTGTTTAGGACGTCTTTGTCTGGAGCCTCTAGGGATACCAGAAAGAATTGGCGAAAGTTCTCGATCGTGGGGCAGCACGGGCAGCCACTTGCTTGTCGAAATGTAGTCAGATACCTTGGGATCTGGCTAGATCAATTTCTGTATTTTAACAAACATATAGATGTTGCTCTGGCCAGAGCCAGAGGTGCTTTTGCCCTTACAAAGAGACTGTTTTATAACAGCCAACTCGATGCGAGGGTGAAGGTAATCTGCTACATGGCCCTTATCAGGCCCATGCTTGTATTTGGATGTCCCGTGTGGTTCAACGTGAGAGCAAGTTTATTGGAAAAGATTCGGGTGTTTGAGAGGGCTTGTCTTAGGACTTGTCTTCGCTTATACAGAACACCAGAGTCTGAGTACATAAAATTCTATCCCAACGAGGTCTTATATAATAGGGCGAACCTAATAAGAGTGGACAATTTCGTCATTAAGTTGACTCGAAGGCACGTTGCAAGAGCAATGACCTCATCGAACAACCTGATCTCCGGGGCTTACTACCCCAATTATATGTATCACGAGAGAGTTCGCTTTGACGGCTTTATTCCTCCAGAAGCGTTCCTCTATTTAGATAGCAAAGGTCTGATCCAGGACAGATTGGCGGTGCCGCTAATCTTCCACGTCGCTCGAACAGCTGCGGACAGGCGACTTAACTACGACAGAGACGTCGCACATGGCAGTGCGAAGCGTCTCCGGTTCAGTAGGGCGGTAGGGAGTCGCGACAGGAGGGATGTTGCTCAGCAGCACCAACAATTTTGGTGGCTTTTTGAAGGGGAGGATGCTTCGTCGTCGAATTCCTCCAGTGATAGTTAGCTTCATGTGAAGCAAGGTGGGCCAGTCTAATTTTGTTTTTTTTTTTTTTTTAGCCATGGCCGGCTTACATAGTTTTAGGTAGGTTTAAGTTAGATTTTAAGAAAAAAAAATGAAAAAAAAAATTAAATATATATACATACATATATTTATATATTATGTATATATATATTATGTGTGTATATATATGTATGTATGTATGCATTAGGTTAAGTAGGTTAAGATTTATTTTTAGGTAGATTGTAGGCTTTTAGTTTTAAGTTTTATGAAAAATTAAAAAAAGTCCAGACACTAAGTTTTTTTAATTAAAATTTATTTTCTTAGTTTTAGTATAAATGTAAAAATAGAAATAAAAGTAGACTGTAAGATTCGTCGAAAGACATAGTTTAAGTGTTAGGTTTAACTTAGAGTGCCCGCATGGGGCCAGTAAGTTAGAATAAGATTATTTGTAAGTAATTTAAGCTAATTTTTAAGCGTTTTTTGTTTAGCATATAAGAGTAATTTAAGTCATATAATAAAAATGCATATAAAATAAATAAAATAAAAAATAAACAAACAAGAACAGTAAACACACGCCCGCGATGCTCTTTTGTGTTATTTATTATTATCTTCTTTTTTTTGATTCACACGCCCGCGATATTCTTTTTATTATTTATGTTTGTTTTTGTTTTTGAAAGGGTGTACTACGCACAGCGCGGTATTTTTTTTTTTTGCACAATACGGGAAGAGCAGAAGAGGCGAATTTACGAGTGCACTGGTTAACGTGTGCAGTCGTTGGTGGTCCACTCCTTACTCGGCATGTAGGATTCTTCAAGAGAAGAACATAATAATAATGTCGTGATGAGCCTGTTGTGGAAATATTGCTCCTTACAACAACCATATGGCTTTCCCACAGCTCTTCGTACATGAAGATCTTCGTAATAGATGAAGATCAATACGTCCAACGATTTCTTTGTAGCCACGACTTTAACAATGATCCAGACATTTATGTGATGCAGGTGTTAACATTTAGAGCCATCTGTTCACCAAGCTGCGCCCAATTCGTAAAAAATATTATTATTATTTATTGACATGAAGTATATTGCATATTAATAATTTTTTTTTTCATAAGCACTAGCTGCAAAGCCTTTCGGCTCGAGTTAATATGCATTTTTATAATAACTACAATTTTATTTATTATAAATATTTAGTTCTCCTGTGATAGATTTATTAGTATATTGAGAATAAAGATAAGTTAAATGTCTTATGCATTGCAGTGAATTGTGATCAATTTCAGTCACAGAAATTGCTTATTGAAAAGAGTACTGCAAGATTATGAAACCTTTTGCAGAAATATTAGACTTTGGTCTAGACTTTGGCTTTGGTATGCTACTTCCGTCTTTAGCAACCCTGAAGGTAAAAACAGAAAGAATGCTAAGAGTAGATTCGTTACTGTTTTTACATGAGGTAATTCAAAAAATGCAAACAAGTCTACTTCTTCGTTTCAAGCCTTACTACAACCTGGAGGAGGAAGCATATGATGATGTAGTGGCAGCTGTAAGTCACCCAGCAGACAAGCTAAGCTGGCATAAAGTTTTATCGCCAATATCAGGAAAAACAAAAACCGACATATTAAATTAGTGTTGATGTATTAGCAGAAAAATCAATTAGATGCGAGGCATGTGGAAAAAGAGCAAGTACACATACTATCAGCACTGAGTATTTTCGATTTTGGAGATGACGAAGGTAAATATTATCCACTTCCAAAAATAACTGCTTCTGAGATAATAAGTGTAACGTTTAACAATTGCAGCTCCTTCCGAAGGAAACGTTAACAGGTTCAGAAGCGTGGAAAATGAAGAACTCCCGCTATATCTTATGGACAAAAATGTTTCTCTGCAAAACTTAGCGAACTACCCGATGTTGTCTTCGGCACTGTGGAGAGACTTTTTTTATTTGCTGGTTTGGTTTCATCGCCTAGAAAACATTATTTAGATGAAAATAATTTTTAAATGCTAGTACTTCTAAAAGCAAATGAAGAGTTTTTTTGAAAAATTTATGGCAAGAATAGTGAAGTTATTAAAGTTTAGTTTTCTTTAATATTATTGCGTTCGCTTTAGACATAAAATATTCTAAGCTGGTTTCCTTGGCAGTATAATGTACAACCAATGAATCGGGTTTTAAAGCTTCGGCAAGGGACTTATGCAAACACTTAGCCTTTCTCAAATGACTCCTACTCACATATCGATGTGATGAAACCAGGGAGTCTAAATTCAATCCTGAAGCTTTTACGTTTGTTAGCAAGGGGGGAGAGAAAGAGTAAGTCTGTATTATAGCTCGTCATTTGAAAGGAGAGCGATACTGAAACGAAGATGGTCCGAGTTCCAATCAAAGTCCTGGTTCAAGTTTCAGTCCAAGTCCTGGTCAAAGTTATATTCCAATACCTAATCCGAGTTCCAGTAAAAGCTCTGGTTTGAGTTTCAGTCTAAGTTCTGGTCAAAGTCCTAGCTCAGTCGAAGATGTATTAATATAATATAATGTATTACATTTTAAGTATTATATTACATTTTAAGCATTATATACTTGTAATGAGCAATGGAATTATTTCCATTACAATTTCAACTAATGGTAATGGAGAAATGTTCCATTACTACACTTTGTAATTGTAATGGTTATATTACTAATTACTTGTAATTGTAATTGGGCATATAATTAATGTAATACTTACTTTCCGTCTCTGGTATATAACCAGCGAGGTCGGTTTGCAAAAATTGTTTCGATCATTTTAGATAAGCAGGGAATAAGGAATGTACGATGATACCCAACAACTTTAGTCGAATGTTTTTTTTTTTTGACTTTTGGCTTGGTGATGAGGACGATCGGGACCATCTTCCAACTTTGAGCCATGGCACCACTGTCTAGAATTGTTTTATATAAGTTTACAATTAGTGTTTTTGCCGTAAGAGGCGGATTTTTTAACATCGGATACAGGATTCGGTCACGACCAGGAGTTCTACCTTTGGCACATTTAGCAGTAATCGAATTCTATGGGAGGAAAATGATTTCTTTTAATTGCAATGTCTTTACATTGTTAGCAGTGGGAGAACTCAGGTTTAGAACTTCTCGCTTCATTAAGTTGAAAGTAGTAGGAAATCATGTTTATCATCTGAGACAAAGGGCCAATTTTTGTTTTTTGAGAAAAAACAAGGAATTTATTTGATGGGACAATGTGGGTTAATAGAAGAGGTAAATTCGTTGAATTATCGGACCCAAGCATAATTATTAATATCGGTTTCGAGATCAATCCCAGAAAAATGTTGTGCCGGTAAGATATATGTAAATAGACATTCGGTTTCTTTTATAATTTGTGTTTGGGTTCAGCCCAACTGTGTGAGCGACATTATAGCGGTCATGGGGATAATGAATCGATATCGCCGTTCGTTTTTTTTTTCTTTGTAAGTGCATGATTCGCGTCGCGCTCTATATGAGTGTGCCTATCGGTATACTATGCTCGAGCGAAAATGATCCAATCTCATTCCCGCCCCACTTCTCTAGTGTATTATGCCATATAAAACAATACGGAATATTTGGGTTAATATCATGCAAAATATGGTTGTTCCTGCACAATAGTTCCTTATAATATACGCGCGCTCAAGGCACTATTAATCCCCCTTTAAGTACACAAAAGGGAAAAGAGTACCGGTGCGCAATGGTTTTCATGTTTGTGAGCTATGATGACAGAACATTTTACGATAAATTTGAAAGCGGTAGGTGTTGTACATCGGCTGTTAAAATTTTAATATCGGTATTGGTTTTGATAAGCTTTCTTAAAATCAAATGCAAAGTCTTTCATAATGTGATGTGGATCCAGCTTACTTAGAAGACATATTAGCTCTTGGGTCGTATTACGTTTTGTATCACCTATTTTGACTTTTAAATAGTAGATGAGAATGTTTGTAATCGCTCCGTCTTTACCATAACTAAAGGGTTTTCCTATAGGGACTTGACAACTTTGAATTTAATTTGTGAACGCACTCTTTCACTAATCATCCAACTGTCACTGTCAATTTATTCAGTAAACTCAGCATTTTCGTCATGGTAAAGTACACGAACGAGCAACGTCTGCAAATTATAAAAATTTTCTACCGAAATTCGGAGTCGGTGACTGCAACTTTAAGAGCGTTAAGTCCAATTTTCGGTCGTAATTCTCGCCCTAGTAGACAGGCAATAACAAGTATAGTGCAAACATCGTTGTGTGATGTTGCCGTGTGAGTGAGACAACGGGTTGGCCGAAGTATCGAAAATATCGCTGCCGTTCAGGCGTCCGTAGCAAACGATCAAGAATTGGGCATCGCTCAGACCACATTATGGCGTATTTTGCGTAAGGATCTTGGTTTACACAAAATAGCTGTTTGGTGCGGTTTGCATGCCGGCGGCGTTATTGCGCCATATTTTTTCGTCGACGATAACGATCGTCACGTTACTGTGAATGGTCAGCGTTATCGCGGCATGATCACCGATTATTTTTGGCCCGAATTGGAAGATATGGACTTGGACGACATGTGGTTTCAACAGGATAGTGCCACAACCCACACAGCACACGCTACAATCGATTTATTGAAGAGTAAAGATATATATATGAACGAAGTCGAGTTCCATTCATAAATGTTTTGATTGTACTTCAAATATCTCAAATGGTTTGCGTTTTATTTAAAAAAAAAAAGTTGTCAAGTCCTTATTGGAAAACCCTATACTTTTCCTGGATAATTGCACAGTTCACAATAATCCGCCAGTTCTCAGTACAATAGTCACCACCTCTAAATTGCAACCCCTTGACCCGGGAGTGATTCAGAATTTTAAAACTTTGTACCGCAAAGAAGTAGTGATGATAGTTTTGGAAAGCATTTTAAATGGACAGAGAGCCAACATAAATGTTTTAACAGCTATGGCCATGGTTGACAAAGCATGGATAAACTCCCTTGAGTTTCGAATTATCGAGAGTCGATTGTACATACTTAGTCTTATATTACATCAATATTGTGATTCAAAAAAGGTAATAAAAAAATAATAAAAGCAATTTATGTGTTAGGTATTATTATTTAATTTTTTTATATAAGAGTTTATTAATTGAAATAATAACACATAATTTAAATCTCTCCGATGAATACTTCCTCCAGTAATAATGTTGAGAACCTTCCCAATATACATCCAACCTTCTTCCCAATATACATACTCGTACATTCCCAATATACATCTGTTTAAAACTGTTTTGCTTTTATCGGTGAGTCCGATGTGTTTTCAGAAAATCCACAGGGATTTCTAATGTTATTTGTTGAACTTGCCCCAAAGAAAATTTTTAAGTTGAAAACAAAAAAAAAAAAAAAACTACAAGGAAAATGCACAAAAATGTCTATTGGCATAAGTTTTCCTGATAGTAGAATATATTTTCCTCATTCATAAAAAGTCATTCATGATATAGCATCAAAATAAAAATAAAATTATGTAAATATAATTTTTTTAAATAATAAAAAATATATCTATTTTTGTTTTAGGGTTGCCTAAATAATATTGACCTACAAAGTTTACAAAACACACCATGCTTTCCGGGTAATATGTCAAATATACATATATATATATATATATAAATAAATTAAATGGTTTTTTTTTTTAGAAAATTCTACTGTACGAAGTATATTAAATTCAACCCGATGTATAAATAACACCAGTAAATTTTCTTTTACGGAGTTCGACAAATTTATTAAAAAAAAAACCGTAACATTCAAAAATGTGCCTGAAACAAGTGATGACATTTCCATTATTAAAACTGTTCACAATCCTCTTCATAAAGGTCCCCTTGTTTCGATCATGAAAAAAGACAGTTCTACATCACAACAAAGCTTTAATGTACGTGGAGATGGTATTGTACGTCCATCACGTCTTACTGAGACTCTTAAAAACAATGAAAATGTTGATAAAACAAGGTCACTTACGTTTCGTTCTATATATATAACGAGCAAGTTGTCAAATTCATATGAAAACCTGGATACCGAGTTGACTCAAGACCTTTCGCTGAAACGAAATGATCAATATAGAATAGCGCCTTTATATAATGAATTGGAAAGAGATAAAATCGATGCCAGCAATAATAATGATCGACAAAGAAATAGTTCAAACCAATTTAATAAATGGTTAGTGGATGGTCCTTATGCTGAAACCGATGCTGTAAATTCTAGAGGTAAACGAATAATATATTGAACCAAAAGCAAAAATAAATAATAAAATATTGAAAGTAAATTATCAGCATTATTAAACTAAAGGTTTGTATTTAGAAATTGTCTCAATAACAATTTTAAACCATACATTATTAATTTGCGACTTCTGTAAGGAATTTATTTTGTTTTGCTTCTATTCTAACACACGCATATGTATATAAAGTTTTTCGTATCTGATCTCTTAAATTTCCAGGAATAATAGATCTCAAATGTGTTAAGAAAAAATTTTATAAATAGAATCTATTTCCTCATATAGAAATATCATTACCAATTCATTCCCGTTGAACAATTCAAATAAAACAAAATTAAACTCCTCATAATGTGTGATAGTTTTAGAAGGATTGAAAAGTCGATTGCTATATAATCAAAAAATGGCATCGTTTCTTGTTTTTTATTTTTTAAAACAGTTTTTTGTGTTAGTTTTTTAATAAGGACTGGAGAATTCAGAGTGGATATAGCAAATATTCGCGAGCTTAAAATTAATGACTTTTCTGCATACGTCCACGCGTGTAAATACAAGCCAGCTATTTTGCCGCTTAGTGAAACACAGGTAGGTCTCCGCCCACACCTCTCAGATTATTCTGATATGAAGCTACCTGGCTACGAATAGGTGCCCTTATTTTTCTCTCACCGCGGCCTTACCATTTACGTGAATAGTGATGTAGCTTACCAATCTCCATCATAATGTAATTCAACATACCAATATTTACTAACCTGCTCAGAAAACAATCACAGCCTCAATACCACCTTCTCTAAATAAAAACACAACTCCATCCATACATACGAGAGTTGTCTGAAAAGTTTCCGACCGAACAATGATACAAGACATTTTTTCTCAAAATTTTTTTTTATTTTTCTACATAGTCTCCTTGTAACTCTACACACTTCTCCCAGCAATGCTCCCATCTCTCTAACCCGTCCAAATAGCGTTGGCCTTTTTCTCTGCAAAATAATTGTTCACAGAGGTGATTGCCTCCTCATTTGACGAAAATCTCTGTCCTCCGAGCGCAGTTTTTAAATGAGGGAACAAAAAGAAGTCGCTTTGGGCTAGATCTGGTGAATAAGATGGATGGTCAAGTAGATCAAACCGTAATTCATGGATTTTCGCCATGGCAACCGCTGAGGTGTGAGACGTCGCGTTTTCTTGGTGAAACAGGATTTTCCTTTTCTGCAAATGTGGCCGTTTTTCCGCAATTTCTGCCTTCCGCTTGGCAAGTAATGATGCGTAGTATGTTCCTGTAATGGTTTTTCCTCTTAGAAGATAATCGATTTTTACTATCCACTTTGGCGTTCTCCATTGACCAACAATAAAGGTGCTCTGTTAGAAGGATTTTTATCTTTCTCAAATTTTATTATACTAAGCGATGGTTCTCCTACGCACTTTTCGACTCATAACACTTTAACTCATGTTGATGTAACATGCTGTTCTCCCGAGTTGCAAGGTAAAGTCTCTTGGAATGTCTTGGATGATCTGCATAATAACGATAACTTCCCAATAATATGCTCTATTATTGTCGGCTTAAGTGTTGCACATACCTCTTTGAACCTTAAATTCAAAACAGATATTGCTGACTGGGCTTGTTTTCGCAAGCACATATCAGACTATTTGACAGTTAAAAAACGTTCACTTAATATAAACAAAGAAGCAACACTTCTCAACAAAGCTGCAAGTTCTGCCGCAAACATGTCGATACCGCAAAGTAAAATAAAATCCACAAAAAGAACAGTCGCCTGTCGTAGTCCTAAACTAAACGAACTACGTCTTGATAAAGTGAAAGCTTGGCGCATCTTCAAAAGGTACCCAAATCAGGCTAACTTAATTCTTAAAAAAAAAAAAAAAACTGGCGAATATACACAGCAAACAATAAAATTTGCAATACCCTCCACAGATCTTATTTCGCACCCATCTGATCTTAGTAACTATTTTGCACTTGGTTCAACGGTTCAAAAGACGAACACTTTCACCCCAATTATGTTGCCCAAAAATTAACTTAGCTCTTAATGACGTAAAGATCTCCCTTCTGGAATTTGACAGCTGCCTAAGTAAACTAAGTGGCAAAACACCAAGTACAGACAAAAAACCTCCCAACTTTCGCAACTACTAGACTAATTCAATTGTTTAATAGTATTGTAGAAATAGGTGTCATCCCTCAACTATGGAAATAGGCAACTCTATTGCCTCTACATAAACCAATCAAAGATATCAACAACGCAAATGGTTATAGACCCATTTCCCTCATAAAATAGTGGAAAAAAGACTGCTTTGGATAAGGGTGTCAGAAAGGGTGTTCTGACGCCCTTCTACATCTAGATGTAGGGCAACCATGTCACTGACTTGTTATTTGACTTTGAAAAAGCATTTGACAGAGTTGGAGCACATGCAATCCTAACGAAACTTAAAAATTGGGGAATTGGTACAAAATTGTTTAATTATGTTAAATATTTCCTTGCGAACATGAAAATATGTGCCAAAGCAAACAATTCGTTGCCACAGGGATTCCCACTATCTGTGGTGTTATTCATCATAGCGTTCGATGATATGAGCTTGCTTATTACCAAACATAAATAGCTAAACCATAGGTGCTACGCTGATGATTTTTATATTCTTTGCAAACACAAGGACCCTACAACAACTAACCTACTCTTTACTAACCTTCTTAATGACATACAAAATTGGGCTACTTTTTCTGGAGCCAAACTCTCTTTAGAAAAATGTAAAACTTTACATATTTGTCGTAAAATCTCATGTAGCATAACTTCCTTTCGTTTAAACAATAACATAGTTAACGTTGACAGTATGAAAATCCTAGGCCTTACATTTAATAGTAAATATAACCGGAAAAATCATTGTCTAATGTTAAAAAATAGCTTAGACAAAAGAACAAACATTATCAATTTTCTAGCTAGTAAAAAATGCAATGTTCATATTAATACATTATGTAATATAACAAAATCACTTATCCTAAGTAGAATTGACTACGGGCTCTTTTTATATGGCTATAAACCAAGATCAACACTCAACATCATCAAACCACCAAAGCGCCCGAAGGACTCTCAACGCTTTTCCAAAAACCACAATTAAAAATTTGCTTGTTGAAGCCGGTCTGTCGACGATAGAAGACAGAATTGTATCCACAAGAGCTAAAGTATATATCAAGCTTACATTCTCCAACTATTGTTGATAAAGATGTGACAACTGTTTTAAACAGCAAAACCCCAAAACGGTTTCAATCAACAATATTCGCTTCAATAACGGCAGCAAAAGAACTGAGTATATCTACCTTGTAATACGAGTATGTACACAACTATTCCCGCCATGGTCTCTGCCACCAAATACGATTTGTCAAATGTAAACAAAAACAACACGTCAAACGAAATGTTCGACCAAGCTTATCTCAGTATAATATCTAAACTGAAGCTCTATGGTTGGGCCTTGGTTTTCACTGATGGATTTAAGACCCCACAAAATACATTCTTTGCATCCATTTTAGAAAACGGTTCTGTAATGTGCGTCGGTTTCTTAGACAACAAGGTATCCATTTTCACTGCAGAGGCATTCGCTATTCTTAAAACCATAAGGATTTGCACGGCATACACTGGCAAGTTTGTTATTGTCTCAGACAGCCTTTCAGTGATCCAGGCTGTAAAATATCCTAATCTCAACACGATAATAATATCTCAAATACGTGACCTCCTTATAAAAAAAAAAACAAACTGTTGAACTCATGTGGGTACCTAGCCATTAGGGTATTAAAGGCAACGAGCTAGCCGATTTAGCTGCAACTCAGGCCTATCGCAATCCGATATTTAACTTTGACCCGATTACCCGAGCCGATCTTACCCGTGATATCAAAAAAAAAAATTAAAACAAAATTAACTAATAGAATGGAATAGCTACCGTCATCACTATTCTAACATCAATCATGATCATCTTTCCACCAACAACAATCTAAATTAATGAACACATATTTCATAAGAATGCGCCTTGGCCACATGTCCAGAACTCATCAACATCTGCTTCGTAAAGATAGTCAACCAACATGCCAATTCAGTTTGACTCTGACTGTCGTGGGGTGCGCATCACATCAAACTACTTTCAACCACCATTACAAATCATTCCAAAATGAAGGGCTCTGTTTGTTCGGAGAAAATTGAAAGAAATTGCACCACTAAGATATCCTGCAACGATGATATATATGATATATTTAGAGCGCTTTCTAGCTACAATCAACGAGCTGAAAACTGAAAACATACAGCTAAAGGCAAAAGTGGATTTATTGGAGAATAGACTAAATTCGCAACAACAAAAACTTCTCAGCAATTGCATAGCAATGTCACGGACGAAAATGCAACAGAGAAAGCTAAACAGATCTTTCAAAATGCCTTTCAAATTGACATTCCCGACGGCAAATTCCAAAAATGCTCAGTGAAGAAAGTGCGAAACAAAGGAGAAAAGAGTACCTCCTCGTCTTTACGAAATCCCATCACCTGTGTCAGATTCGCTGACCATTCTATCAAGGAGCGAATAATGAGTGAAAAGAAGAAAAACACACTCAACTCAAAGATGTTTGGAAGCAGTAGCGGTAACAACAGGAGTGATGACAGCAGCAGCAGTACTAGCAAGAGCACCGGCATTTTTATAAATGAGGCGCTTACGAACTACACACCGGCTCTCTACATGCAAACAAAAGAAGTAAGAAAGCAGAAAAACTATATATTTGCGTGGTTTAAAGATAATCAGATTCTTGTTAGGAAGGTCGAGGGTGGAAAGGTAATTTCTATTAGATCATTCAATGATCTTGCATTAATTTAGTGCGTATTTTTATTTTATGCACATTTTTGTTTAAATTAATTTTAATAATTCAATCCTCGAATTAAATAGTAAATGCTGTAATAATGTTTTCCTTGATAGTTTACACTGTAACAATAAGCTTTTTGTTATCCATCAAAATGTCAGAAGCTTGAGAGAAAATTTTTCATCACTTGTTGCACACCTTGATTCATTTGTAAGCATTCCAGATATTGTTATTGTCTTTGAAATCTGGATTTATAGTTTTGAGAAAAATGATTATCATTTGCCTGGCTTTACATTCTTTGCGGAGACAAATGAAAGTTATGCGGCAGGGGGTGTCGGATGTTTTGTAAAAAATGGTTGCGTTATAAAGGAAGTGAAAAGTATCGATTTCCTTATTACAGATATTATTGAAATTTCAATTGAAATTAATCACGTTGAGTATGTTGTTTTATGTGTTTATAGGCTACATATGTTTAATGTTGCGTCGTTCATAGAAGAATTTTCTCGTTTGTTAGATCAGATAAAATCAAATAACCTAATAATTGCCGGAGATTTCAACCTAAATTTATTAAATAAAAGCGAATTGATTTCTAATTACTTTGCGATTCTGGCATCGCATGGTCTTGCGAGTTTTATCTAGGATGATCTCTGGAAGGTGTTTAGATCACTTTTATTGACCAATATTTCATTGAGCTCCTGCGAAAGCGGCATTTTTCATCATGGTTCTTCTTATGGTAGCTGTGATGAGAATTTTCAAATTAATAGTTTTTCCTTCGAGCCAATATCTGCTTTTGAACTTATAAAAGTTATTGTCACACTTAACGGTTCTAATGCTAGCGGTTATGATGGTATCTCCAATATACTTTTGAAACCTATAGGATGTTTCATAGTAGATGTACTAGCTGTCATTTTTAATCTTAGCATATTTTCTGGAGTTTTTCCTAGTGCTCAGCTGATGGTGTAAGTAATTATAGACCTATTTCACTTCTTCCTGTTTTTAGTAAACTCTTCGAAAAAGTTGTTAAAATAAGACGCCCTACTTAATTTTTGTTCCAATGTTTTGATGCAAAAAAGCTCACTGCAGGTTTATTTGAGATTGTGGATCTCAAAGAGTTAAGCACGGTGAAACCAGGAGCGATGTAAAAATTTTAAATTTGTGAGTACCTCAAGACTCTGTATTGGGACCTATTATGTTCCTCATATATATTAATTCACCCTTTGACTTCGATTTTAAAGGTACACTTACTGCTTTCGCAGATGATGTAGCAGCCCACAGCCTACGGTTGGTTTCTGACATTAACTGGGATCTAAGCATTTCAAGGATCTGGTTCGCTGAACATAAATTGAAAATTAGTTCTAAAACTAAATTAATGTTTTTTAACCTATCGAACGCAACCGACTTTAATGCAGAGTTTTACATTCATTCCACGGATTGCCAAAAATTCAAACTTGTACGCTCATGTGTACCAGCTTCCTCTCCTCTTACCTTTAACAATAGTCTACATTGCAATAATGAGTGTTTTTTAATTGAGAGCGTAGAAGGGTTTAAGTACTTGGGACTCACTATTGACTCTAAAATGTCATTCGCAAACCATACGCAGTCATTGAAAACATATTTTCGTTCCACTCTCCGACATTTTGTCTACCTTAAAAGTGTTTGCTCTGACAAATTATTAATAATTGTTTACTATGGAATTTTTCATTCGAAGCTCCAATATGGAATTGCTTGCTGGGGCGGGGCATATAAGAATATTTGATTCATATTTGAAAAGAATTTGTCGAAAACACCGTCGACATCCCAGTTTTCCTTTGTTCCGTGTTACGAAAATTCTTCCCGTCCGTCATTTGTATTGTTTTAAGGTATTAAAAGCATTCTTTAACAGATCGGGGAATCGAAACTAGATTTATCGGAAGTCATTTTTTTGCAGTGCGATTAAAATTAAAAAATTAGTAAAGTTAAATAATTTAAATTTTTAATTTTACAAAGGAAATAGGTTTTTTTAAGCAGTGGATGTACAAGAAATTGAAAGAAAGGTGAACAAAGGATGTCGAAGTGCTACAAATGCAGATCAGCGATTCGTGGTGAAACAGGTGTCAGCTGTGAACGCGTCTGCAAAAAGGTTTTTCACTCTACATCAAAATGTTCCGGCCTTGATGAATACAGCATTGGAATAATCAGAAATGGGAATATGTTAAGATTCATGTGCGATGAATGCATACATTATATCCAAAATATGGATTTGATGGGGAGGGAAATGCAAGAAAGCGTGGAAAAAAACACAAGTTACTTAAAACTATACAAAGAAGAATTTGAGGAATCAATGAAAAAAAATGAAAAGAATTTACTCGAAGCAATCGAAATTAGATATACCGAGAGAGTACGCGAAATGCAAATTGCCCAAGAAGTCTGCGAAAAAAGTGTAACGGAATTAAAAAATATATGCAGCATAACGGAAAATCTCAAGGGCGAGTGCAACAAATTGTCTGCTGAAATAAAAAGCAATAACATTGTGTGCAATGAAGTGAAAAAAATTATAAATAGTAAACAAGCGGTTACTGAAAATCAAATGTCATTTGCGGAAATTGTCAAAGGAAGAAGTGACAAGTCAAAAGAAAAAGTAATGCCAGAGCTACGAAAAAAAGAACCTCTTATAATAAAATCGAAGGCAAAACAACATTGTTACAAAACTAAGGAGGATCTATGTAAAAAAGTTGATCCACAAAATTTACATTTCCACAATATTGAAATCACCCGAAATGGAGCAATTTTAATTGAATGTGATAATATTGAAGAAAGGAATAAAATAAAAAGTGCAATCCAACAACACCTGAGTGAAAAGTATGAAATTAAGGTACCAAAAAAACTTAGACCAAGAATTTTATTAGCAAATATGAAATATAAGAACAGTGAAAATGAAATTATTGAAAGACTTAAAAAACAAAACATTGTCATTTCACATAGGCAAATGGAATTAGTTAAATATTTCGAACGGAGAAAAAACAATGAAGTTAATTACAATGCTATTATTGAAATTGATGAGGACTCCTTTCCAAAAGTGTTAGAAGCAGGAAAACTCAGCATTGGATGGGAAAGATGCAAAGTATTTGATGGAATTGACATCCTAAGATGCTATAAGTGCAAAGGATATAATCATCGTTCAACCGAATGCAAAAACGAAGAAATTTGTGCAAAATGTCTAAAGAATCACAAAACAAGTGAGTGTAATAACGAATCAATTACGAAATGTGTAAATTGCATGCGTGTCAATGAAAAACTAACCTTGGGCCTTGGAGAAAACCACGACACTTTCAGCAAGACATGCCCAGTATACATAAACAAACTTGCATCAAAAAAGAAGCGAATTGGTTATTAGCAATCAAGTTCTATTATGGGAATATATATTAATATACAAGGCCTAATTAATAATTTCGAGGAACTTGAAATAATATGTAACAGTGATAAATATGATTTCATAATTCTGGCAGAAACACATTTGACATCTAACATCGAAAAAGAAGAAATACAAATCAACGGTTATAAGGAGGTATCCTGTATGTCAAAATCAACAAGAACAGGGAGTGCGACATTATATATAAAGTCTAAGTGGCAAATCAGCGACACAATAAAAAGTTCAATCAACCACACAGCATGGTGGATATCATGTAAATGTACAATACACAATAAAAACATAACGGTTGCGGGGATTTACAGATCACCAAGCAGCTCAGAAAAAGAATTCTGTAGCTTTTTCAAGAAAAATATAGAAATGCTGACAGAGAGACCAAACAATATAATCTTAGGAGGTGATTTCAATATTAACTGGTGCCTAAATAACACATACAAAAAGGAAATCAAAAGAATCCTGGAAGACAATTACCTTCAACAAAAAATGCAACGATACTCAAGAATTACAGCGCAATCTAGTACAATAGTGGACTACATCATAACCAACATACAAAATATAGACGTAAAACCAGATGAAAGGGAAAAAATATCTTACCATGAGAGTATAACTTTTCGTATGCAAAATGAACCAAACAGAAAGAGAAGTAATGCAATGGTAACTGTTTTCAAGTATCACAGAGAGCGATTTAGTGAAAAGGTAAATACAATGGCTGTGGCATATAATAGAGATACTACGGTACATGTAAATGCTGAAAATATCGAATGCATTCTTAAAACAGTAGTAGGCACATTTACAGCGAAATTAACCACAATACAGAACAATCAAACAAATAAATGGATTAGCAAGGAACTTCTAGTTTTAAAAAATGAAAAAATTAAGAAATACAATAAGGCAAAGCTGATAAATGACGAAGAAAGTTGGGATAACTATAAGAATATAAGAAACTCTTATAAAATGGAAGTAAATAAAGCCAAAAATAAATTTATAAAACTAAAAATTGAAAATGCAGGTGGGCAAAAGCAAATGTGGAATGTTATAAAAAACTTAGTGCTTAAACAAAGAAGAATAACTATAACTGACGTAGATTTTGAAAAAAACTATACTGATGGGAAGGAAATAGCCAACAAATTCAACCTATACTTTATTGATAGTATTTTAAATATCAGAAACGAGATTGAAGATGTGGAATATGTAAATGGTATAAGACAATATAAATGCAAATTTCAGTTTCAAACCATTACATTAGAGCAGTTAAAACATATATGTAAAAAACTAAAAAATAAAGCCGACTTTAATAAAATAAGTCCAAGAATTATCCTTGATAATTGGGCCGCCTTATGAAACACGTTATTAGAAATTATTAACCAATCTCTACAGGAAGGTGAATTTCCGAATTCATGGAAGGACGCGATGGTGACTCCAGTGGAAAAAATACCAAACACAAAAAAATGTGAAGAGTTTAGGCCTATAAATACATTAAGAACATTTGAAAAAATACTTGAAAGCGTAGTTAAAAGTCAATTAATGGAATATATGGAGGGTAACAAAATCTTTAACAAATATCAATCTGGCTTTAGGAAGAATTACTCGTGCGAATGGAAAAGCCAAGGAAGAGCAAAAAAAACATTGGCACTTTTTCTAGATTTTAAAAGGGCTTTTGAAACAATAGATCGTCAAATTTTACTCAGAAAAATGTCAAAATATGGAATACAAGGAAAAGAACTGCAATGGTTTAAGTCATTTCTAACAAATAGATCACAGAGAACCAAGGTCAACGACAGCATCTCACACACGATAGAAGTAAACATAGGAGTCCCACAAGGATCTATCTTAGGTGCACTGCTATTCATAATTTATATAAACGATATGCCCAATATCCTAAAAGATTGTAAAGTCATTTTATACGCGGATGATACACTAATCTACTCTGAAGGAAAAGATGGAAATGAGTGCAAATCAAAGTTTCTAAAAGATATAAAACGGATAACATGATGAATAAATTAAAATTAAATGAAAAAAAGACAAAATTAATGGAAATAAATATTAATAATAAGACAACTATAGAAATCAACAATAGCATTATAGAAAACGTAGACAATATAAAGTATCTGGGAATAATAATCGATAGAAATCTCAAGTTCTCGGAGCACATCGATTACATATGCAAAAAAATTGCAAAAAAATAGGGTTCTTTAAGAGAATAAGGAAGAAAATGGACTGCAACACAGCGATCAAAGTTTATAACACAATTGTGAAGCCCCATTTCGAATATTGTTCCACAATTATATACTCATGCTGTAACCAGGGACATGTCTAAAGACTCCAAAAACTGCAGAATAAAGCGATGAGAAGTATTCTTCAGTGCAATAGATTTACATCGATAAGAATCATGCTAAATGCACTCAAATGGATGAGCATACGCGAAAGGTTACAACTTAACACGTTACTGGCAGTTTTCAATATGAAGCTAGAAAGCACACAAAGTCTATTAATGAGTGAAACAAGGACCGTAGGAGAAGCACAACCATATCGATTACGTAATTGCAACGATTTTAGAATTAAACGACAGATCTCAATGCCCGGACAAAACACATTTCTATACAAAGGAATTCTCCTTTTCAACAACCTGCCAGAGTATATAAAAACCGAAAGCAACTACAGATTATTTAAAAGAAAAAGCATAGATTTTTTGAAACTTAATAGCTAACTATATTTTTGTACCTTTTCTCTCTTATTTATTTATTAAAGTTTTTAAACCGTTAATTTAGTAAAGCACTATGCAAACAAAAGACTTATATATAGTACAAAAAAAAAAGTAAAACAACATATATAAAATGTAAAATTTAAAAGTATAACAACTCGTATATACTAATAAATACAACTACTACTACTACTACTACTTTATTTGTCATTATAATTTACGAAGAAATTTTTCTAAGGTTGTATCTGTGCCTTTTTTCCGTACCACCGCCTTTCGTAACTTTTATTTGGTTTCATCGTGCCGCCTTTTTAATAAACTACCTCAATCGATCAGATCAGAGACCGTTCCAGGAAGTTTGTGAAATGCGTCAAACTGTGGCTCTTACAATTAAATTACAATAATTTAGAAACCATTCTTTCTGACATTCTGGTATAACTTTCTTCTTTTTTTTTCTATATATTGCAGATTCATATTGAATTATAATTTATACGAGTAAATATATATAAATATATTTAGAAATATATTATCCTTTATTGTATATAAATATGTATGTTAATATTTAAGGGTCACCCCACCAATTATTAAAAAATATTAATCAAGCCTATTGAAGTGGCATTTGACACTATTTTAGTACGTATAGTATATAAAATACAAAATGTCATTAAACTATTTCTAAAAATCTGATCTGATCTGAATCAATCTTGCGGCTCCCAATAGACTTCCAACATTGACTATTTTCTTAAGATTTTTGATTGTTATCTCTGGATAATTTGTATGTATGCTTTTGCTCTATATGTGATACATTTCCAAATATTTGGCTTCCTTGGCTAATTTTACTATGTTGCCATTAATTTTTAAAGTTGGTGGATTTGTTATTTTTCTTGTTGTGTTTATAACTAGTATTGAGTTATTTCGTTGACAAACTTACGACATACGACATGGGACGAAAGTATTACCGTGTCATCTGCGAAAGTTGCGATCATTGAATTTCTTGTCAAAGGTGTTGGAATGACATGTACATATATATCGGGTTTTCCAATAAGGACTTGACAACTTTTTTTTAAAATAAAACGCAAACCATTTGAGATATTTAAAGAACTTTATTATCGGCTTGAAGTACAATCAAAACATTTATGAATGGAACTCGACTTCGTTCATATGGCCACCGCGGGCACGTTTGCAGCGGTCGATTCGTTGGACCCAATTATCAACGACTCATACATTTCGGCCGAAACGGCCGCTATTTCGCGTTCAATGTTGGCTCTGAGCTCTTCCAACGTCGTCGGCGTGTTGGCATAAACCAATGACTTAACGTAGCCCCACAGAAAATAGTCAAGCGGCGTTAAATCGCACGAACGAGGCGGCCAATCGACTGGCCCATTTCTTGAGATAACACGCTCACCATATTTACTCTTCAATAAATCGACTATGGCGTGTGCTGTGTGGCTTGCGGCATTATCCTGTTGAAACCACATGTCGTCAAGTACATATCTTCCAATTCGGGCCAAAAGTAATCGGTGATCATGGCGCGATAACGTTGACCGTTCACAGTAACGTGACGATCGTTATCGTCGACGAAAAAATATGGTCCAATAACGCCGCCGTCATGCAAACCACACCAAACAGTTATTTTTTGTGGATGAAGTGGTGATTCATGAAGCACATATGGATTTTCACTCGACCAATAACGCATATTTTGCTTATTGACGAACCCATTGAGCCAAAAATGAGCTTCGTCACTGAAGAACGTTTAAATATGTTTCCACCTCTCTTTTCCTCAGAGGGCAGTGCCAACCCTGTCATGCAATTTCTTATTTTTGTCTCACCAAAACCTATGACTTAGAAAAGTCTGACCGTTCATATATTAACGAAGTCGTAGTTAGTACTGCAGTGACGGTTTCAAAATGTTTGCTATACCTTTAGTAACTCAGATGGTTATGATTTTCGTTAAATGTGTGCCATCGATTATTAGTATTGCAAACATTTCGAAACAGTTCTCTAATTTTAAGAAAAAATTAATTGTATTTTGTGTATGTTTTTTGTTTAATAACATAAGATGTTATCGGCGGATTTCGGTCAAAATCTAATGGACGCAAATGAAGTCTGACAAAATTCAAATCAATAGCACTCTTCGTTCGCGTATTGTAGGCCAACAAAATTTACCTTTTCTGAAAAACTGTTAAAACATTATAGACACCTTAAAACGTAAAGATATCACCAAATTTTCGTTTTCGATTTTCGTGGTGAATGCCAGAACTTCCCTATCTGGAAGTTAAAAATACAATTCAGAATATTTAGAGGAAAAACAAAAGGGGGATAGGCAGAAAATATATTAATTGAAAGATAGAAAAAAGATAAAGGAAAATAAAAAGAAAAATAGAAAAAAGGAGGGCAAGAGAATAGAAAAGTAGTTGTTGTTATTACTTATTTTTGTTCCAGTGCTGCATTTTTGAACAATGCAGTTTCCGTTGTTTGCTTCGTCGTTAAAGGATAGGTGTTCCAAAGCCAGGTGGCATAGATAAAGAAGAAGCGCGAGGAGTTCAAATAATTATATGATATTTAGGGATTGTAAGATTATCTATGTAAGTGTTCTGGTAGATTAAGAAAACCGTATCTTATCAAATAGATAAGTAGGGGATTTATTTTTAATAATTTTGTGCATGAACACACGTAAGATGCGTCGATGAATTATTTGAGGGAACAACCAAGAACTGAGTTTTGGTAGTGTGCGGCTTGATTGTATCGGCGAAGTCCGTATACATACCTCAACATATCATTAACGGCGACAAGTAACTTATGTTGCTATATTAATTTGCAACCCAGATTTGTAACAACAATTAAGTTGTATGTCATTCAGGAATTTTAAAAGTGTTTTCTTAGTGACTCACCCAAAGGGGTCGCAAATGAGTATTAAGTCAGCAGCAAAATATTTAAAAACATCAGACTCATTAGTGAAAAAGAGGAGAACAAATTATAATGAATGCGGTAATGTCAATGATGGGTCGGGTAAATCCAGCAAGGTCAATAAAGTAATTTTCAATTGTTTCGGAAAAGCCCCACTATTAGTCTGAGGTACGTAAAAGAGAAATTGACCACAAAATGAATTAAAGGGTCGATCAAGATAATACGATGCCATTTGACAGAATCTGGCATTAAAAACAGGAACTGGCCTTCGTGTGGTCCTAATCTCAATCCAATTAAGAACTTATGGCAGCACCCTAAAAGACAACTCGCCCTCAAAAAATCGGAAACTTCAACACTCTTGTTGAAAAAAGGAAGGCTACAGAGCGTTTGCCAAAAGCTAGGGGAGTCTATGCCCAAGGATTAAAAGCTGTAGTCGAAAATCGTGGCTATGCTACTGTTGAATTATATTAATTATTTTGATAAATATTAACAAAATTCCAAAAATGTCATCGTTTCTAATTATGTTCACGACCACTTTAGTCAACTTTTTCTCCTGTGACATATGTCTAATGGCTAAGATAACGGTACTTTATGCTAATTCCCTGACTTGTTAAATTAGTGTACTCTATTCTACAGTAAAATAGGAAAATCATCTTAAAATTTCATGAAGATAATGCAGTTCCTTAAGGTGAAAACCTATGTCTTATTAGTTTTCGATTGGAAATGAACAAGTGGCTTCCTGGTTCTTGTGTAGCGTCGAAGATTTTGGTTCAATTGTTGGTCATCTCCTTGGTTGGCTATTGTGGGTGTGTTGACCTCAAGATATTCAACTTTTATTTCACCTCCGGGAGCTATTTTTTCAGTTAGTGTCGATGGCTGCGATATATCTGGAATATTAACAACTGAGTTAGGTTTCATTGTTTCTGTGTTTAAGAGTTTGGTAGAATTTGATTCAAGTTCAGATTTAGGGATAAATCCGGATATTTGTTTATTAGTTGAATCAGCAGCGAATTGGTATATTAAATCCCGTGATAGATTTCGCGGTTTTAGCTGGTTTTGATGTCTCTTGAAATATCCAAGTTGTTTGATTATTTTTCCTTCTAACCAAGTCGAACCTCTTGCGTAATTTCGGGTAAGTACCAGCTGTTGAGGTTTAAATTTGTTGTTTTTCTTTCTTAAGTATCTTTGTTTTTTGAAGTCTGGAATAATTTGAGATAGAATAGCTGATTTATTTTATTAAATTGGCTTTGAAAGTTCGTACAAACCTTTCAGCCTCACCATTTGACGCAGGATGGAAAGGCTCTGTTTTAATATGCTGAATTCCTTGTCCTTAGCAAAATCTTTCAAATTCACTGGAAGAAAACTAGTGTCCATTATCGCTGATGATGGCTTTGGGTAAAGCTTCAAGTATAAATATTTTGCTAACGTTTGAATAGTTGCAGTTGCAGTTGTTTTCCTCATTGGCATGACAAATTGAAACTTTGAAAATGTGTCGACACAAATTAACCACACATCTTGACGAAAGAGACCAGTAAAGTCGACGAGAACGCGCTTCCATGGTTCCTTAGGTTCTGACCAAATGCTAAATTCCTTAGGTGGATTAGATCCATGGGACTGACAAATGTTACAAGACGATGATTTTGTTTCAATGTGTTGGTCGATGCGAGGCCACCAGCAGTACCTTCTTGCCAGTTGTTTCATTCTTGAAACTCCCCAGTTTCCTTCGTGTAGCATGTCTAATATTCTTTTGTGTAGCTTCTCTGGATCAATAACTCGTATATACTTAGTTTGCAAAAGTAAGATATTTTTGTAAACGCTTAAATAAAGTTTTCTCTTAAAGTAGGGCTCAATGTTTTTTTCTTGTAAAGGCAAAGGCTCTGGCCAACCATTGCAAATATATTCTCTTACTTTTGATAAGATTCTATCTTTCGGAGTGTGTTGATTAAGCTCTTGCAAACTTACCGGAAACGTGTTGATCTGATCCTCATAAATTGCTTGAACTTCGTTTGTATCAAATTCTGCATCTCCCAACTGGAAGACGAGAGAGTCCGTCGTCGGCGTTTGCGTGGTGATTAGTTGATTTATAGCGAGTGTCGTCTTTATACCCCATCAAGATTGTTGCAAACGATTAGCTGTATTATTTTGACAGGTTCTTGCTAATGCTAAAAAGCGATATGAGAGGTTTATGGCCGGTTGAAGAGTGAATTGCCTCCCACATAAATAATGATGGAACTTTGTGATTCCATAAACAATCGATAAATCATTGAGAGGGCAATAGGGCGCTCCGTGCCATCTGCAAAAGTGGCTAATAATATTCTATATTTCGGGTTAAAGTGCGTGAGGCGTATTGCATCTATAATCTGTTTTTTTAGACATTGGAATCCATGGTCCTGCTTTTGGTCCAGATAAATTTAGCGTTTTTCCGACGTAACATATTCAGTGGAGCTTCAGCTCCACTCAGTTGAGAGAAGTTATTAACAAATTTATTATAAAAAAATAATTTACTTTGCCAATAAAGGCTTGGAGTTGTTTCAAATTTTTTTTGTACGTGGAAGATTTTTAGCTGCTTCTATGTCTATGCCTGTATAGGACGGACGAGGGACAGTACTTACTACATGGCCCAAGTACTCGACTTCAGTTTGCATAAATTTACGAGTACATTTGCTACGGTTGACTCGCAAGCGACTATCTGCAAGACGCTGAAAGACCATTTCTCGATTAGCCTTATGTTTGTATTCATCTTTACCTGTAACTATAACGTCATCCATATAAATTTCGCAATTAAGACCACTCAAAATCATCTACAGAGTTTTTTTTTGATAAATACACCATCAGGGGCACTAGCTATTCCAAATGGAAAATGCTGATATTGGTAAAGCCCTAATGGAGTACTTACAACACCAAAAACCTTGGAATCATCATCCAATCCCAGCTGTAGATACACGTCAGACATATAAATTTTAGAAAACGTTTGGCTGCCAGAGAGTTTATGAGGGCGAGGTATCGGGTACTGGTCCATCTCCAAACAGGAATTTACGGTTACCTTGATGTCACCACAGATGTATATTTTTCGGTTACGTATTGGAACAATGACTATGGGTGCTGCCATTTCGCTAAACCGTATTGATTTCCAGATGCCAGCTTCTTCCAAACTTTGACCTTCTGCTTAAAATACATCGAATTGGGAAAACGGTATAGACCAGACCTTGCTTTAAGGGGGTAGTCTCATGTCCGAGGTTAAATTTTGATGGTTTTTAAGGATTTTTTTTTAAATACAATCTTCTTATGATAATTATATGTTATTATTTAGCTATTGAATAATACAAAAAGAAAATTGTTAAATAAAACAAAATATTTTAATGTCATTTTGGTGAGATAAAGTAGGTCTTTTCAAAACAAAGTAGGTGGCTGGTCCCCCTGATTGCTGCTTTTGTAATGATCTGAAATCAAAATTCCAAAAAGAATTATTATTCAGTACGGTTGTCATTCTGTCCAATAGCAGATTTAAAAGATTTGAATGAAAAATAATAAAATGGCGGCCTTGTAAAAAAAATCAAAAATCTACTGTTTTTCGGTTTAAAATCGAAATAAAAAAAAGTGGATAAAAAATCTAATTCTGGTACCGGACAGAAACATTCATGTGTAGAATATTTCAATTTCAACTTATTTCAATATATTCGGGAGTATAAGTAAGAACTGAGTCTTTTTTAGTACATATTTATAATACTCGTATATTTATGTAGCTCAATTTAGAAATTATTAGTTAACATTATTAACATCGCATTATGAGCACAATAAGGAGAAATTAATTTAGTTATAATAATATTAACAAAACAATAATAAGGCGTTAAGAAAAAATATATATATATAAAGTAATGATTAAATAATATTTAGTATTTAATTAATTAAAAGTATTTGAAAGAAAACGTATATGGTATGGAGAAGGGAGCGGAAAGCTGAGGGGAAGAAGTAGGAAAAGAGAAAAATGAAGAATGAAGGTATAATGAAAACAGAGAGAAAAATGCATTGATTACCGAAAGTGTGCAAGTAGTGCACTCTTAAATTGCTTTGCATCTATTATTTGCTTAATAGTGGCAAGAAGATTGTTCCAGAGTCTGTTGGTGTAAATGAGAAAGAGACGCGATGTACTAAGGTAGTTAGATGTTGGTGGTAACAAGTTTAAAGTTCTCTGTGACTGAGCAAACTGGAGTTTTTGATATAAGTACGCTGGTGATTTGGTTCGGATTATTTTGTGCAAGAAGATACAGCACCGTAATTCCCAATAATTTTGAAATGTGCAACCCAGCACAAACTTATGAAGGTGGGATATGTGTTCGTATCTTCTTATTCCATATATATACCTTACCATATCGTTGAAGGCAACGAGTAGTTTGTGCTGAGAGATCAAATTAAGCTTACAAAAGATAGGAATGGAGTAGTTAAAAATCGGAAAAAAATAGAGTCTTGATCAATCTTAACTTGGTGCTTCTTGGTGTAAAGCAAGAAAAAATCCAGAGTTTTCGTAATCCTGAGACAATGAAGTTAACGTGGTCTGAAGCAGAAAGTGTACTATTTATTTTGTAGCCAAGATTAATCACAGTATTGGAGAAAGCAAGTCTTGCGGAATGGAGATAAATAGGTTCAAGCCATTCAGTACAAAAATGTTTTTTTGATATAAGTACCAGTTGACTTTTGTCAGAATTTAATAATAAACCATTATTCTGTGACCAAGTAAAAATTCAGGCTAGATCTAAGTTAAATCTAGCCACAAGATCTTCCACAAGCCCAATGGGGCGGGATAAGTAAATTTGTGCGTCATCAGCATAAAGATGGACCGTAGCATTTTGGCAGACTTGTGGTAGGTCATTTATAAATATGCAAAATAAAATAGGGCCGAGGATCGAGCCCTGAGGTACACCAGCGGTTATATTGATCGGCGTTGAATATTGGCTACTACATTTTGTGAACGGTTAATAAGATAGTCCCTTATTAATTTAACTGAACGTTCATGAAATCCAAAGTAAAATCTTAATTTAGTGCATAAAATTTCATGATTGACACAATCCAAAGCTTTTGAAAAATCGAGTAAGCAAAGCAGCGTTAGATAGTCTTTATCAAAGTTTAATCTGATATCATCAAGTACTTTAATAATAGCTGTTGAACAGCTGTGGTTAGCGCGAAAGCCTGATTGCACTGACGTCAGCAAATTAAAACCACTTAGATAACATGTTATTTGTTTTGCAAGGATTTTTTCGAGAATCTTTGACAAACAAGGTAAGATGCTTATAGGACGGAAATCTGATGGCATTTTTTGGTTTTCTTTTTTAGGAACAGGAACAACCTTGGTTTTTTTCCACAAATTTTGGAAAGTTGAAGAAGCTATGAAAAAATTGAGAATATGGGTGAGACAACTAATTATGTAGGGCAGTAACATTTTCATAAAACGCAAGTGTACTCCATCCTCACCAACTGCATTGGATTTAACGCTTTGAAATACAAGAATCACCTCGCTTTCGGTGACCACTTTAAACTCAAAATTATGCAGGGATCTAAACATAAGGTTGTTGTCCAAGTGAAGAGAGGAATGTTTTATTCAAGTCATTGATATTTGGAATATTTCTCCAAAGTTTTTTTGGTTGTTGGTCGGCACTAATTTTGGAGAAGAAATATCTTTTTTTTTGCTCTTTTTGTCATCATGGAAGCAAAATTCCTGGCTCTACAGAAAACCTCTCTGTTATGTCTTGTAGGTTCAATTTTCCATTTTGCATAAACCTTTCTTCTATTCCGTATTGCGTCAAGCACCTTACTTGTAAACCAGGAGCATTTTTTGTCGCGAATGGTTACTTTTCTGAGAGGAACAAGCGTATTAAAGAGCTCATTTATCAATGTTTGCACAAAGTCAACTTTCTCATCAATGTCCGCCAGGAGATAACAAGAACTCCAGGGGAGTATGCCAGCATAGTAATTGAGGCTGTTGAGGTTAATGGAGGCAAAGTCTCGAAATTCAAAAGAATCTCTCAGGAATTCGGAAGAAAAATCGATATCATATGTACAAAAGAGCATATCATGATCTGACATTCCCTCAAAAGATAATTGGTCTTGCAGCAAAACATTAGAGCGGTCGGATACTACAAACAAATCAAGAAGACTCGGTGGAGAATCCGATCCGAAGCGGGAAGCAAAGGAGTTAATGACCATTAGCCCTAATGTAGCAACATTTTCTAGCAGCCCACGAGATCTGCTATCATTTTTAAACAAGTCGGCGTTAAAGTCACCACAGAATATTATATTTTCATAGCATGCGGTGAGAGGTTGAAGACGAGAGAAAAATGCGTCAAAAGAACAATTACGATTTGGACTAGAAACTACACTTATCAAACATTTAATATTATTTTTTGAGAATTCGGTTAAAACAAATTCAGTATCATTTCCCACTGACTTTCCCAAAATATTACAACTCAGATCAGGCTTGTGATATATTGCGATTCCACCACCAGTAGTTGCAGTGATTCTATTGTGCGGGACTAACTTGTAACCAGGGATGCCATATAACCTCTCATAATCACTATCATTCTCTAATGTCTTAAATCAAGTTTCGCTCACACATATAACATCAACTCCAGAATCTACAAAAATATGTCTAGCATAATCTAGTTTAGATGTACTAAGGCTACGAGCATTGACGTGAACAATTTTGAAACCCTTCCGTGCATTAGACAGAATCTTAACTAATATCCTAACATCAGTCTCATTCGTTACACCAGGTATAGAAACATCACCCACCACTACCAGCAATAGATGCAGAACAAATAATAGAAGCTTGTTTAAGTGATTTCTTGTTAATAGGTAATTTATGCAGAAAAGGAATCGAAGAAGAGATAGATAGAGAGCAAGGAGTGGAAAGAGAAGGATGGGTGAAAAGATAAGAAGGGGCGAGTGGATAATTAAAATATGTTATAAGGTAGTACAAAATCATTATTAAATCAATCATAGATTGAAAGAGATGACAAAATAAAAAAATAACTAATAATTATAATATTGTTAGCAACAATGGCAAGTATTTATATATATATAACAAATTACATTTTTACGATGCTCCAACGGTGATAAAGGAAACAATTGATGTAGTTCAGAAACAAAATAGGTAAAAATCAAGTTTCGTATCTGAAGAGATTTTAAGCTCAGAGTCGGTTTTACTTTTTTTTACAAATACGAAGCCATTGCGAGTTTTGACTGAGAACAATAGACCCTCACGCCGTAGCTGTAGTGCGTGGCGCAGTAGCAAGCTCTTTTCTCTTGTTAGACTCTCATTGATGTACACGCGGCCAGTATATTTAGGTGTTCTGCTGACAAAAGAGAATGTATCATTTTCCAGCTGCGCGAGTGTGAGGCCATTGTTCCCACGGAAAGTCCCAGTAATGCACTTTTCTCAGCTAGCGAAAAGAGTCTGATCAGCAACGGACAGCTTCCATCATTTGTTTTATATATTGAGTTTAGCAGCAATATGCTTAGCCAGCTCAGTTGAGTTTTCGTTTGGTGTAGCGGAATGCCACGAACAATGACATCTTGGAGACGCTCTTTACGGTGAAGGTCATTAATTTCTTCCTTTAATTTGCGGTTATTTTCACGCAGTTCCATAATGTCGCTCTCGAATTGATCCACTATTTTATTAAGAGAAGCAATGGCTTTACAAAGCTTATCATTAAAACAGGTTTCAAATTCTACGAGCAAAGTTTTGAACTTATCCACAAGATTGGATTCCAATTCTCGAAGCTGTTCAGATAAAGATGTTTTTTTAACCTTTGCTTGGCTATTCACAGATAAGGGTCTATCTGGAGTAAATGTGTGGCTATTGAATTTTTCTCCTTGATTGCTTGTTGGCGGGTGGTTGACATTTTGGATTTACCGAAACACAAATCACAATATAAAGAATAAAAAAAAAGAGTTTTGCCACAATAAGAAAAACAAGGGAGTTCAGTGTAAAGCACGAGAATTTTATTTCTGCTTGATTTTCAACGACTATTTTAAATATATATATCTATTAAATAGTTTGGATAGAATTTAATACGCGGAGCGCAACGAGAGTATGTCTATCCATTTCTTGACATGAACCTTTCCGCTCTAACGTAGAGTCAGTAATGAATATTGTGTTAAAATTTCTGGCGAATCGGTCCAATAGTTTTTTTTTAATCATCTAGACCGACAGATAAAAAGTAGTTTCAAGAAAAACGCGTTTAAAGTTTGGTATAATCCCCGCAGCTGCCTGGTACGCTCTCCCCTATCATTTGCTGTAACTTTAAAATGACTTAGTGTATCGGTCTAAAATTTTCACAGTATATTCCCAACTTATTAAACTTTAACAAAAGAATCGATTTTTTGGAGATCGAACATGAGACTACCCCAATACTAGGCGAATTATTTGCAGAAATTGTTCAAACGAAGATCTACACCGAACGCTTCCAACCAGTTAAGACCAAAATTGTTTAACCAGTTATGGCGTCAACCACAAGAATGGGAAGTATTTTTTTTTACCATTGAACTGTACAATTACACCAGCTTCACCTAGGATGCGGACTCCATACGAAGTGATCACTTTATTTGGCTTTTTTAGCGTAAGGTCATGGAGTAAGGAATATCCAGGCCATCCGTCAAGTGAACTATTCGCACCAGTATCAATTAGGAACTAGATCTTGTTTCTATTCACTTCAGGGACAACATAATACTTTCCCATATCTTTGCAAAAGCCTGCTTGATCTAGCGATTGTACTTCATCGATATGGCGCTGGCTGCGGCTACGGTTCACAGGTCTTTGTTTTTCGTCAGAGAGTTTAAGACATATCGGGGCTATATGACCTATTTTCCCACACTTCCGTCAAACGGCTTTCGGAAATTTACATGATTCTCTGTTATGGGTTTTAAAACATCTAGAACATGACTGCGGCTTGGTTACAATATTATTACTAAATCTACTTACACTTCTTCCGCGGGCAAATGACTTACGAAGTGACTTACTGCTTATTTGATTTAAATCGGCATCTTCTATATTTCCTGAATTGATTTCCTCGTGGTTTCAAATGCGTCAGCAATCAGCAATAGTGATGGATTATCTCTTTGCAGGCACGTTGTTCTCACTGAGTCGTGTGGGGTGTGTAATGTTAAAAAATTGCGAATCATTTCGTCAACGAATTCCGTATTACAATTTTCTTTTTTGCACATAAATTCGCACTTACTCGCGAGACCTCGAAGATCAGAAACCCAATCAGGGTATGATTGATTATTTTTCATTGGACACTTAAAAAATTCAGAGCCGGCAGTCGATACAAGAATCTTCGCTTTAAAATGCTCCGATAGTTTTGTCGTTAAATCAGCATACTCTTTTTCCGCTATTTTAATAGCACCATACAGTGTTTGCAGAAGTTCATATGGGTTAGTTTCCAACCAAGATAATATGTTTGCACATTTTTATCCTCACTTGTCACTTCATAAGCATTAAAATGCTGCTCCAACTGCTGCAAATATGTTTCCCATTTGATTTACTCTTGATATGATTGAAACGGTGGTACGCTGTGTGGGCTTATGTGATGTGATGACGATGCAGCGATTAGATTTTTTGTTCGGTTAAAATTGTTCACAAACTTTTGTTTATATTGAAATAACTTTTCAAAAAGTTCTGCTATATTGTTGTTTGGCATGGCTAATAATTACACGCGTTTTTAGTTCTTCGATCTCGTCGCCGAATGTTAAGTTCAATGAAGTGTAAGCCCGATGAAATCCAGAGTGATACTGGAACATAATATATTTCTAATTCAAAATATGGGTATAATAATATAGGTGTATGCATGTATATTACATGTTTATATATGTGTATTAATATAATGGGCATATGTATATATACTGATCTGTAACACCGCTAATGTAACCAGAACCAGAACTTTCAGCCCAGGTTCTGTTACCGCGATAGATTCGCATTACTTATGCCATGAAGCCCTTTTTGACTTTCTCACTAGGCACTTGAATTGTTTTTTTACATTCTCAGTACTCACTTCATGTATTGTCACTTCTGAAAAGTTTCGCCTTATTGTAGATTTTCTGAACCTCTTTCCTTTTTAAGCCTATTTCCCTATTCAACCATTTTGGTTGAGCCCGTTTAGGTGTTCCGTTAGCCGGACAAGCTGTCTCGAACGCCATTGTTAGCGCCTTACTAATATTTTCTACCGCCCTATCTAAATTAACAATATTATCACAGGTGATTGATTGGGTATCCAGGTGTGTATCTACCACTTCTGTATACTTGACTCAATCAGTCTCTCTATGATTTCTTTGAAAGCTGCATACCATGTTCTGAAAGCTCACCTAGAAGCGTATCCATCGGTGATCCTACATCGACGCTCCGTCGACTACTCTCCATCCCAGCCTTCACCTTTTTCGCATCGTTTGGCTCCACGACTGCGTCGGATCTGCCTCTCTTCCTCCTGAAACTGCCCTTCCTTCTTAACATTCTTCTTAATTTTGCCGCGTAGGAGGTAGAGGGCGCCTGATCCGCTTTCACTCTCGCCTTTGCAGCAACATCTCCCTTGATTGCCACCTGTTGATGGCCTTCAGTTAGATTGCTGGGATTGCAACCTTCATATTTTGCTACCTTATACCTAGCGTAATGTAGCAAAACCCTTGCCCTTTGGTGTGCGTTTTTCGCACTCTTAGCAGCGGTGACTGAGGCGGCGGTGATTGAGCTGTTCCTTTTTTTTATCACCGCAGCATTGCCCTGATTTTTTTGAGTCGTGGAGATAGCTTCGGCAGCGGATGTTCCAGTTGCCTTGGCTAACCCTTCGACCGAAATTCTACCCTGTGCATCACCGGTGTGAGTGTCAGCCTGCTCACCGGTGAAATCGCTCTTGTTAGTGAGCGTTCTTTCGAACTCGTCACTATCGCTACCCAAAAGCTCCGCTTCTTCCAATGCTTCTATCAGGAGGGAAATGGATGAAGTCGAGATTTCGTCTTCACTCACCTCTAACTATTCCTGGACAGGGATTGCCTGTTTTTGTAATATTTTTTTTTGTTTGTGTTTTTCTTTTTCCATTTAAATTAAATTTGAGTCCCACGAGTAAGGCCGGAAATAAAAGCTCAGCCCAGGCAGCGCCGCTATGCTTGGGTAAAGCTAAGTACAACAGGCCCGCACCAAGGCGCCTGAGAGAGCTCAGTTCGCGGTTGGTTTGACCCCCAGCCTTAAATCCTTTGGCATGGTTTACTATGGTATATGCTCACACCACCACTGGATTCAGGTTTGGCAGTACTTAGTTCACCATTCCTCAGCCGACCGTAGTCGGTAGTAAAGGGTCCGCCATCTAACGCTTTTTTTTTCCAACTAGTGCTTATTTCGTGAATGGTAACACTTAGCTCATATCTGATTTGACAGATAATTAGTTTTATCCTTCCGCTGAACGAATATGGTTGTGTATACGCTTGAATAACGCTGGGAAATATTGCGACATTACTTTGAAAATCATGGTAATGTTGCAGAATGTGTGCGAAAATTGCGTACGGATTTTGGAAGAAGAGAAGCACCGTCAGCTCCGTATGTTCGTTATCTTGTGAAAAAAATGAAAGAAACTGGCATCCTCATCGATAAACCAAACCGTGAAAAGCCAAAAACAGTGCGTACACGCGAGAATATTGCTGCTGTGGCAGAAAGTGTGCGTGAAGCGCCATCAACATCAATTCACCGTCGTTCTCAACAATTGAACATTTCGGAGACATCATTGAGACGAATTTTGCATAAAGACCTTGGTATGACGCCATTCAAAGTCCAATTGGTTCAGGAGTTGAAGCCAACTGACCATCCAATGCGTTTTCGCTTCGCTAAGTGGGCCTGCGATCGACTTAGAGAAGATGCCGATTTTGCCAAAAAAAAAATCATCTTTTCAGATGAAGCTCATTTTGATCTTGGCGGGTATGTAAACAAGCAAAATTGTCGCATTTGGGGCACAGAAAACCCGCACGCATACATTAAAAAGCCGATACACCCAAAACGAGTCACTGTTTGGTGCGGATTTTGGTCTAGAGGCATAATTGGGCCATCTTCGAAAATGAGCAAGGAGTGGCCGTTACAGTTACACAACCATATTCGTTCAGCGGAAGGATAAAACTAATTATCTGTCAAATCAGACATGAGCTAAGTGTTACCATTCACGAAATAAGTACTAGTTGAAAAAAAAAACGTTAGATGGCGGACCCTTTATATGTTAGCAGTGGTATTCTTGATTGAAACCTTTAAATCATATTGTGAGAAAATATGCTATAATGTTACAAAACAAAGTAATAAAGCATGTGAAAGTGTGAAAGAGAAATTAGGATCGAAGTGAAAAAATTAAAACGAACAACAAAAATAAAAATGAGATATGCAGAACAATTATAATAAAACAAACCGTTTATTATATCAAGCCAAAATCAGAACAAGAAAACACAAAAACAACAAAAGAAATATGAGGAAAGAAAAAAGTTACTCATCATAATAATGTGAAGTGAAACAAAAACTAGGAGAAAAATATGACGTCAAGATAATAGCAAAAAGAAACAAAACAATGTGAACGGTACGGTAAAACACGTAAAAATGTTTACAAACAAAAGTAGAAATGTGCATAGTGCAATTGTGGAGATAGAAAAGAAACATAGCTTGACAAGGTTTTGGTAACATGAGTGATAATATGTGTAACTGTTTCTTTACAGTTACTTGAAATAATAATGGAAAGCAAAACTGTCCCATTACGTCAATCTCTCGTGTTACTGACGCATTTATAAAAGCTACCTACCATGTGTTAAGTGCACCAATAATTCAATTTAGTGGTCTTGCTCGGTCGGTTGGCAATTGGAATAATTTAAATAAAGTGATTTAAGTTGTATTGAGATAGTTTTAAGTGAAAGTGCAATATAATCTATAAACTAAATATGGACAAAAATCAGACGTCGCACTTGTGAAAATTGCCCCACTAAATTTTGTTATGTGTGACCAATATATTATAAAGTCCCAAGGAAAGGCTGTAACTGAAAAAGTAAAGCAGGCTTATCAACTTTATTATAATCGTTCTATAAAACAAGGCAAAGAATGGATTCCGAAATTGTTTTGTATCTCATATTATGTTACATCGAATGGTTAAATGCGAAAAATAAGTCGATGCCGTTTGCTATTCCAATGATTTGGCGTGAACAAGTGGATCTTTATGATGACTGTTATTTTTGTTTAACTAAAGTCAAAGGGTTTTAATAAAAAATTTAAACAAAATAAAATACCCTAAAGTAGCTTCTTTGTCCATGCCAATACCTCATAGTGAAGAATTTTCTGTGCCCTCGCCAAGAACACAAGAACAATGTGCAAAGTCAAGTGATGAGGATGACCGTGAAGAAAATTATGCGCTAGAGAAGGAAATATCCGAATATGTACCTCCTAGAAGTTCGTTGAAAGAACCATACATGATTCAGCAGCAAGAATTGAATGACTTAAATTTATCCATCACACAGTCTAAAATTCCCGGTTCTAGACTATAAGAATAGAGTCTGTTATCACTAGAAACTAAGATATCTTTGTCAAGGAAGAGGAACAAACATTTAGTTACCTTCTTCACACAGAACGAATCCATATGCTACTGTAACGTAGCAAATGAATGGCGTCTCTATAATGATAGATCTAAAACCAGTTTAAAAGCAGTTCTTCTAAATAATGGTAGCGAATATTCCTCCATACCTGTAGTATATTCACATTAAAAGAAACATACGATACTATGCAATTTATATTAAACTTAATAAAGTATTGTAAAATGTATGTGTGGGTACAAATAATAGAACTTATTCTTTTCAATACAAATCCCTTTATTCAGTACAGTTACAATTCACTATTTAATTGTTTCTCTCAGTACAATCCAATTTCTCAACCGCTTATACTTTTCTTATCTTTTACTTAAACCACTTAATCACTTCTCCTAATTAACACTTCAAATTTCACTTTAGAACTGATTTGCATACCTTTGGGATGCTTGTATTTATACTCGAATGACATACTTCGAGAACAATCCTCGCCATCCAGCGTCCCATACAATTTCCAATTTGCTAGAAAATTCGATTCCACTCTCCAGTCGAGACTTTGTTATTCCAGTATCGAAATCTTCTGGTCTTCGAGTATCGACATTTTCTGCTAGATGTCGCTGCTCACATTTAAGTGGTTATCACAGTATAGAGACTCAAGTTAGAAAGTTTGTGCTGACTTAAAAACGATAGCCTTGTTACTGGGATTACAGGGTGGCTTTACAAAAAATTGCTGCTTTTGTGTATATGGGACAGTCGAGCTACAGAGAAACACTAATTGGTTAAATATTGGCCGATGAGATCGGAAACAAAATGTTCTTCTTCCACCTTTACACATAAAGCTGTGTTTAATGAAAAATTTCGTAAAAGCTGTGGACAAAACTGCTGAAAGCTTTTTACATTTAAAATATGTATTCCCTAAATTAAGTGATGCCAACTTAAAGAAAATATATTTGTTGGACTGCAAATACTAAATCTCATAAACGATGTCAATTTTGACATTAAACTAAATACAAAGGAACTAGCAGCTTGGACTTCATTGAAAGCTGTAATAGACCCGTTTTAAGGAAATCATCGAGCTGACAACTCTGAAGTGTTAGTCGCAAAATTGTTAAAAACTTATAAGGATTTAGGTTGCAGAATGTCATTGAAAATATATTTCTTGCATTCACATTTTAATCTTTTTTCCAAAAAACCTTGGAGCGGTGAGTGACGAACAAGGAGAACGCTTTCACCAGGACATAAAGAAGAACGAAGAACGTTATCGACGTCGGGATGCAGGGATGGGATACAGTTGGTGGATTACTGCTCTTTAATGCGAGAAGGTTCAACAAGTCACCAACGTAAAAGCTTAATCATAGAATACATGTTTTATAATAAATAAGATTTACAAATATTTATGTTTTAGAATGAATCAAATGAGTTTACCTTTTTGAATTTTTAAGTTTCAATGCCAATAAACGTTTTGTCACTTCTAATTTTGTATGTATTTTGATATTAATTTTCGTTTCCATAACACGGAAACGGTACATTTTACAAGATAATCATTGTTATGTCCTTAAATAGAATTCCCAATTGATAAAAAGAGTCAAGCCATAGTGACCAAATTTCTCATTAATTTCAAGCTATTGGACATCAAGCCACCTACGCGTAGAGTGCGTAGAGAGGAAGATAATGCTGCTGTATCCCCCAGTGTTAATGAAGACCGTGATTTGTCCATTCGTCGCCGTTCGCAGCAATTGGGATTGTGTTACTCGACTACGTGCAAGATTTTACGCAAGGATCTTGCACTAAAACCTTACAAAATACAGCTCGTGCAAGAACTGAAGCCGAACGACCTGCCACAGCGTCGAATTTTCGGTGAGCGGGCCTTAGAGAAGCTGGAGTAAGATCTGCTTTTTTATCGAAAAATTGTGTTCAGCGACAAAGCTCATTTCTAGTTGAATGGGTATATTAATAAACAAAACTGCCGTATTTGGTTCGATGAGAAACTTCAAGCAATACAGAAGCTGCCAATGCATCCGGGAGAATGCACTGTTTGGTGCGGTTTATGGTCTGGCGCAATCATTGCCTCGTATTTTTTCAATGATGACAGTTAGAACAGCGTTACCGTCAATATCGGCCGCTATCGTTCAATGATTTGGAACCTGGTCGACATGCGGTTCCAGTAAAGCGGCGCTACATGCCACGCAGCACGCGAATCGATGGACCAATCGAAAAATGAGTTCGGTAAGTAATTTATTTCTTGTTTTGGATCGTGCGATTTGACGACTTTAGACTATTTTCTATGGGGATACGTCAAATCACTCGTCTATCTAATAAACCAGCGTCAATTGCAGCCTTGATTGAAAGTCTCGAAAAAGTGATACAAACTTTAACTCTCCGAATGGACCACTCAAAACGTAGTTAGTTGTGGTCAACATTTATATGAAATAATCTTTAAAAAGTAAATGGCAAGCATTGATTTCTTAACTCAAATAAAAATTTTATACATTTTTGCAGTTTTCCTGTGTTTTTTTTAATAATTGAAAACCAAATGCTTAAAAAAACACCCATTAGATGCTTCAACTGTAATGGATACCACATATACCGCACATAGCTAAAAATTGTACATATAGTATCACATGTGCCATATGTGAAGATGCACATGATACCCTAGAATGTTCTGCAACAATTTTGAAGTGCGCGAATTGTGTACGCTAGAATAAAAATTTTAAGTTAAATTTAGATATAAACCACTATAGCAGAGACGCGAACTATGCAGTATAAAAGACTACTGGAATCAGAAAAAAAAACAAAACGACGCATTAGCAATTAAAAATATAACCGACCTTCAACAAAATGCGCAGATTCAAATCTCGATTTCTTTATATTAAAGGAAACCAATGCAATAAAAAAAAAGAGAACGCGGAAATCCTTATTAATGGGTTCTAAAATCCTTTCTGCTGTAATTGACTCGAGACATACAGGTGGTGTGTGTGCTTATGTAAAATAATTCGTTTGAAGAAAGCGAAATAGAAAAATGTATGGAAGATATGATATGGTGGCTTAAATGTAAGATATCGTTTATCAATCATTCAGAGTATTTAGTTGCAATTTACCATGCGCATACTTCTTCCAAACGTGAATTCTGTGATAAAATGAAAATGTTAATCGAAGATCTAATAGATATAAATAAACGCTTTATCATTGCCGGAGATATAAACATTAATTGGTTAGACGAAACAGATCTATATAGAAATATGTTGGAAAATAATATTGAAACATTGAAATTAATATTAAATAACAAATAGTACAAAAGCATTGAGTGACTATATAATAACGGAATCGGGAAATAATGTGAATGCTGAAGTAAATAAACATTGATATGAAAATAAGCGACTGTACAATTTGATTGTACAATTATTCTCCCTAGAAAAAAGTATAAAAAAAAAGTAAGTACAATTAAAGTCTCAAAATACATAAGACAGCTATTTGTTTCGAAACTAAGTAACAGTACCGCTATACAAAGTTTAAAAAATACTGAAGACCCAAGTTTAATAGGTAGGATACTTTAGAATGAAGTGATAAAAGTAACGAACATGTTAGTACGTATTAAAGTGTTAAAAAACAAATCCAACGACTGGTTCAGTGATTTATTATGGAGTATGAAACGGGATACAATTGTGTCAAAGGTGTCGATTTTTATTATTAGTATTAAGGAATAATTAACGTGAAATAAGAAACAGGTATAAAGTAGAAATAGTAAAGGCAAACAATTAATATAAAACGAAAAATTCTAAGTGCTCGTGATTAGTACTCTATGTGGAGAACTATCAAAATGAGTGTATTAAATGTTAAAAAACGTACAATAAATAATATAAAATTTAATGGTCAAATCATTAAAAATTATAAAACCTTGGCAAATAAATTCAACATCTTTTTCATAAATGTTATTTTCCCAGCGGGAAAAAGATCACTTACGAAGGGCATTGTAAGCTCATACAAGGAAGCTCGAAGCGCTTACTCACTGCATGACCCTAGGTTTGGTTTTTATTATATGATATCCGCAGACACAGACAGATTACTGTGAATCAGTACAAAGCGCTGCTTTAGTGTCTCAGAAGAAGGCAAATGTAAGAACTTTAAACAAGATTGTAAGGAAGCATAATTTTAGAACTTCGAAAACACCAAAGGAAAGCGCTACGCTCTACAATGGCGTTAAGGCACAGTTGCAGTAAAAAGAATTCCTATAATTAAACTTTAAATAAAAAAAAGAAATTTTCGTTTGTTAAAATATTATAGGTATTTGCTAACATTTATTATTTTCAGAATATCATATAGTATAGTAAAAAGTTAATAGCTTGTAGGTAATATAAATATTTACGGTTAAACAAAAAACGGACTTGAAATATTGTACAACAATTTCTTAAATGGAATCAATGAACATTTATTACCTAAAGTATAACATATAATGTAACACAATAAGATATTATCTACAATTAAAAAAAAACAGTCTCAACTGCTTTCATTTTAGACTGCTAAATGTTTACTTTGCTTTTCTTTTGAAATCAGACGCCTGACGTGCCTTTTACTCTTGCCGCTCTTGACTCATTTTCTAAATAAATAAATAAAGACTGTCCATTTACCGTCTAATTATATTTTAAATAAACAAGCAAATTTTCGGTTGGTTTTAACAACAGGACCAACTTGTCACGAAAATCATTTCAAGAATGATTTTGTATCTACAAAACGTAACTCAAAAAGAAAAATGTTGCAGCTGCTGTCCAAATAGTAATATTTCCGCTCACTCGCTTTATCAAAAACCCCGCTGAAAAAATTGTTAGTGTTTACGAGTGGCTTCTAAAAGAATCGCTTTGTAAGCATTCAACATTGAAGAGTAGTAACTGCTTACAAGTAGCTTCCTTCCGATTATGAAGAATTAGTGCTTATATACTGCATCCTACAAAAGCGCTTACTATATTTCCCACTGGGTCTGAATACATAAATACGTAAATCGGTAGCTTTTATGTTAAATACGTTAAAATTGTTACGTGTCAAACAAAGAATTTTAATTAATGCCTTGTGTTTTATATTCAAAATAAAATATAATATGCTCCCTTTGTACTTATAAAAATATATGCGATATGATAGAGAATCACAACCATACTATCTGCGAAATGAAAATGAATTAAGATTAATATTACGAGGGTGGGTCAATAAGTCCGTGACTTTTGGAATAAAACACAGATTTTTTGATAAAAAAATAATTTTATTTTTCAACGTAGTCTCCCTTGAGCTCTATACACTTTGTCCAACGCTTCTCCAATTTTTTTATCCCTTCCAAAAAAAATGATTTGTCGAGGTCCTCAAAATAGGCCTTTGTTTGCGAGATGACTTCATCATTGGAGTCAAATCTTTTTCCACCAAGCCATTTCTTCAGGTTTGGGAACAAGAAGTAGTCGCTCGGAGCCAAATCTGGAGAATAGGGTGGATGAGGGAGCAATTCATAGCCCAATTCATGGATTTTTGCCATGGCAACTGCACATGTGTGCACCCTTGCATTGTCTTGGTGGAAAAGAACTTTTTTCTTGGCCAAATGAGGTCGGTTTTTTTTCAAATCGTCATTGAATCGGTCCATTGAATATTCCCCATTGATTGTGCTTCCCTTTTGAAGGTAGTCAATGTGGATTATCCCGCGTGCATCCCAAAAAACAGTCGCCATAACTTTATTGGCTGACAAACCCACCTTGGCCTTCTTTGGCGCCGATTCACCCTTAGAAACCCATTGTTTTGACTGTTGTTTGTTCTCTGGTGTGTTGTGATGGATCCATGTTTCGTCCACGGTTACAAAACGGCGCAAAAACTCCTCCATATTGCGATTAAACAACGCCAAACCTTCCTGTGAAGTTGTTACACGAAATTCACTTTTTTCCATTTTCTCCTCAAATTAGTGAGTAGTCTGATAAAAATAGCTGTCAAACACAAATTAACTGACGCAGCAAGTTTACATTTTGACAGGAGTCAACTGACAGATGCCTGTTGACAGGTGCAGTGTTGCTGTTTCAGTAAAGAGGTCAGAAATTCAAAAAGTCACGGACTTATTGACCCGCCCTCGTACACCAAAAAGTATATAAAGGCTTTAATTTATTTAATTCAATGTCAAATAAATCAAAAAATTAAATAAATTTTCTTTATAGTCAAATATAAATTATTTTAATTACTTTTTTATAAATTGTAGACTAGATGTAAGCGGTGGATTATTTACTAGATAAATAAATAAATAAAATAAAAACTAGACGATGCACTTGCATCGTTAATCTGAAAAGCTTTCCATTCTCGTTATGTGTGTCAATAACAACTTGTTTTGGAAATAAAACATATACGATGCCGCCAAAAATGTTGCGGAATGGGATGCCTACGCTTCCTGAAGCACTGTGAAAAATATGTAACCCTCGACACAATATATAAAGCATTTATCCGCCTAAAATTGGAGTACCCACACCTAGTAAGATGCTCCTAAGAGCATAGAGCGTGCGCCAAATATAAGAGAAAACAAAAAAAGGAACGATTCGAATGGCTTCACTCTGCACGTGCTGATGAATTTACCTTACGGGCGCTTTCAATTAAAGTATTGATGACCGCTTCTTGTATGCCAACCATTTGCTGCGATCAAACTATTAGTTTGACCAGTGTGCGCGGTTTGATTGTTAAGCCACTGGGTTGAGGAGACTGGGTTTTAATAGCAGTTTTAGTGATTGTATAATACATCTTGAGGCAGTTGATGCTTCACCTGAAAGCATACTCAGGAAGTGAATATATAGCATTGTGTCTGACACGGAAAATGACGACACATCTTTTGCTTTCCGTTCTGAATTGTTAAAAGAATAAAACATACTCACAATGTTTTTGACTTCCAAAAGTTTTCTGCCCTCTATAGTAACTGATGATTTTTTTTCCTCTATATGGTAAATTGTTCACCAGACTCAAAGCGGGGTCGTCCACTATAAGAAGTCCGTACGGTAGGTACTTAACAAAAAAATAACAAGAAAACGTCGAGAATATATATATGTCTATAGACACAAAGAAGATAAATAATTGTTTATCGTTATCGGTGTAAGTTTCTCTACCAATGCTTTTCAGAGTGAAAACTAGTCCACAGTAAAATAGCCTTTCTGAACCGAACCTGCTATTTGGCTAGTAAATCGTTTTATCGTATTAATCGTAGATCTAAGATTACCCCTGAGAATATTTTGATAACGCTGGCATATACTTTTTTGAATATTGGAAGAACTAGTTTTTTTCTAGAGCGTACTGGAACTTTACCATTGTTAAAAATTACGTTAAATATGATACATACAGCCTGTCTTAGTTAAAAAGTATAATTTAGTAGGTGGACACTGCTCACTTTCTGGCGAACATAGAAATTTACGGCAGGGTGGTTATTTTCACTCCTTCTCAAGTTATGTATAAGCCGTTGAAGAGAGACACCTCAGATTTGAAGGTATACTCAAATTATTATATCCTCCAAAATATTAAAGATAGAATAACAATAGTGGACGTCCGCACTACTGGCGCAAAATTCAAATCTTGTGTGAATCTTCTGACATCATTTACAAAAACTAATAAGTTATAATTATAATAAACAGCTGCTTAAAAACTAACATAATATAATAATTCATATACAACTCCCTTAATGATAAAGAATAATACTTAATTAATGAAATAATTGGGAATATAAAAAAATAAATCAGTTATTCCCTACTCAAACAAAAAAACCATCTAATTACATATATGCCAAATATATTGTAAATTTATTTTGCGTGGACTTCCTTGTTTTTCTTTTGGACTTATTATTTGATTTTGGAGAATGGTTAACGGACATTCTGGTGACAAAAACGTGTCAAAAGAGACAGTTTGTCGCCATCTTCAAGATATGAGTAAGGCCAAATAGAGTTGTGGGAAATTTTCGCGTAATCGAAAAACGGTATACTATTTACGATACAGCCTATTAAACAAGCAAGTAGTAGCAATTCAGGTAGTTCAGTTTTCTTCTTTAAACTCGATGTTAAGCGTTAAGTGTTTTTTTTTTTATAGAATATAGAAAGAAAGAAAGATGTTTGAGCTCAGCAGTTATTTCGCTGCATGAGAGGCATCCAGCATTAGATGGGGAGATTAAATTTTTAGTGGAAGCTGACTTGATGCTGTTTTCTAGTCAACTACTCATCTTACTTGATTTTAGTCAAATCACAAAATAAATATTTTTCGGGCGCGGTTGGGATTCGCACACCGAACCTTCCAATTTGGAAGCCAGTTCACTACCACTTGAACCACGGCCGCCCATCATTAGTGAAATTGAGTAGACGTGTTGATAATATCATTCGGCAAAACCTTGTGATATAAATAATCTTTTCCCTAAAAAGTAAAGAGCTCAATACATCCGCTTGCATATATTTGCGGCACGATTTAATTCAACGCATTTTTTCCATCAAAGAAAGCCTCTCTACAGATGTAAACGAGGTTGAACGATTTCTTAACAACATAAAAGTTTGAACTTCGTGTTGAAGCAGTTGAAAATCCATCCAAAATCTGCAAAAGTTTGATGGAGGAAGGCGGGGAAGGCTGAATCACAAACTCTTAGAGGGGAAGCACCCGATTTCCAAAAAAAGGTGTGAACGGCGAGAAATTGCAGCTGATGCTATCTTATTTGATGTCCCACAGATATGAAATAAAAATCTGAAGACAATTTTCCATCACATTTGGAACTCCATAGACTGTATGCCCCATCTTCAAAAATCATTTTCCGTTCTAAACTAAAGCAGCGAACACATACCGACACAGTGAAAGAAGGCTCTCCAACCATAGTCAAATTCAGCTCTCCAAAAAAAAAAAACCAATAACCTTAAATTTTAAAATATCGAAAGCACACACAGCGGAATGCTTTTAATCGAGAGTGGAAATCATGAAGATAGAGATAAATTAAAATATGCTATTGAAAAGCAAATGGGTGAAATAATCGAAAGTTTCGTCAAAAAGACCAACGTGTGCCATCAGTCACGGGGCAGCCATTTATCAGATATTGTGTTCCGTACATAACCTCTATGTCTACACTCTATTAAAATAAAAACATCAGAGCTTTTCAAATAAGCACTGCGTTTTTTTTTTCGAAATTTCAATATCATATAGTTAGTCTTAATGGGACACCCACAAACTATTAATTTGGACTAACATTAACAGGAATATATAGATCACCGAACAGTTTAGAAATCTTTGAAATGTTGAAGGTAACTGTCTTAAACAAAAAATGGAACCATACCCAATAGTTGATTATATCGTGACAAATTTATAAAATACAAAAGTTAAACCAGAGGAAAGGGAAAAAATATCAGATTGTCATCGAAAATTAAACCATTAAAAACGAAAATAGCAAAACCGTCATTTTTTTCAAATACGGCAGGAAGCAATGTACACAGAAACTACCTACAGTGGATACTAAATATGAAAGAGAAAATACTGTTCATGAGAATAGACAACATTTCAAAAAACAACTGCAATATTCTCTATCACAAAAACCCTGAATATAAGCAGTCAATCAAATAAATGTTTTAGTCAGTAATGAGCTCTAAATTCTAAAAAATATAAAAAAAAACATTGATAATACTAAAATTATAAATGACAAAAACAGCTTGGATGAATAAAAATAATAAGGAACCCCTAAAATGAATAAAGCAAAATGTCAATTTATAAATTTAAAAATCAGTACAGGAAACGGGAAATAGCAGATGTGGAAAACCATAAAGAATTTGGTGTTAAAAGAAAATAAATAACAAATAAGTAATATAATTTTGTAAGAGACCAACTGTACAGATGATGATGAAATCTCAAACAAGTTTTATAAATATCTTATAGAAAGTATGTGAATAATAGGTGTGTTTTTTCATCGGTATCAGCACTTATATCCAATTTACGTGTAGATTATACGCGCAAACTTAATGCAAGATAATTATCGGAGTTAACGCGGATAGAAACAATGCTTCCAGACCAATTTTTCCATGATAGCGATAACTTGTATGGGGACGACAAAACATGTGTCACTTTTTAAACAAATAAAATGTCAGTGCTGCCAAATTATTCGAATGTTAATAGTTAACGCTGACAGCCGTTTGTTTGGCCTCTGAAAATTAAATGCTGATACCGATGCCAAAAAAACATACATGCTTAATATTATACGATACGAATGCAAATTTAAATTTCAACAAATTACATTATGAAGATTAAAAGAAGTATGTAAAGATTTAAAAAATAAGACTGACTTTGATAGAATTAACCCCAAAATAATCCTTGATAATTGTAGTACATTAAGCTTTACTGTGCTCATTACAAAAGGGAGTATTTCCGAACTTGTGGAAGGAGTCGATGGTTACACCAGTAGAAAGAGTCCATAATACAAAAAGTGGGAGGAATTTCATCCAATTTGTAACACATTAAGAAAGTTTGACAACATCTTGGAAAATGTAGTAAAACGACAGCTAATGGCGTATATGGAAAAGACCTTGGTGAATGCAGAACAAAGCGGCTGGGTGACATTAACTGAATAACAGAATGGCTAACAATTAACAAGCTGAAATTAAATGAACAGAAAACGAAAATTTCGAAGATTAACATAAATACTGAAACACCTATAAAAATAAATAATAATAAAATAGAAAATGTAAATCATATCAATTACTAGGAATAATCATTGATAAAAAAATAAAATTAGCTGAACACATGAATTGTATCTGCAAAAAAAATGGATAAAAGATAGATTTCTATAAAAAGATACGTTGAAAAATGAATTGACTTAGGTATATAATACTATCAGTACACCTCATTTTGAATATTACTGAACTGTTTTATACACATACTGCGACCACAGTCATATAGGAAGACTCCAAAATCTTTAGGATAAGGGAATGAGAAGCATATTAGGATGCAATAGATTTACAAATATAAGATACATGCTAGAAGCGCTTAAATGGCTGATCATACGCGAAAGATTTGGACCTAACACACTAATAGCAGTCTTCAAAATGAAGCAGGGTGCTACACCAAACTATCGAACAGATGCAATAAAATTGCGTAGCTGTAATGATTTCACAGGTCGCCATTAGACTACTACATCCGCTCTAAACACACTCTAAGGAAATACGTTGATATAATTAATTGCCAAGCAATATAAAAAACGAAAACAATTTTTATATTTGAGAAGCAGAATACTTATCTATTGGAGGAATATGTATGTAACGATAGTACAGAAAGTTATCAAAAGACGGCAGGAGGGAGTATAAATACCAGCTTCGGAGAGAGGTGGACTCTTCTCGAAAAGGTAAATTAATATTGTAGAAGTGATTAAGTGGTGTAAGGAAAATATAAAGTAAAGTAAAAGTGAGAAAGGTTGCGAAAGTGATTGAATTATAGTTGATTGAATAAAGCGATCGTGTTGAAAGAAATAAATTCTGCCGTTTTAAGACACACAAATATTTTACGGTATTAGTTTTGTTAAGGTAATTAATTGAATTATTTTAAGAATAACCACAGAACAAAGGCTGACTGTTAAAAATAATATAAACTATATTTCTACTGATACTTATAAAGTATTATTATATTACTACTACTTCTGCAAATGCCACAGGCAGCTATGTCTCCAAGATATGAACATATGAACGGAAAAAAAATTCAACATCTACATGTTCTCCCGAACTAAAACAAACCGCTCCCTCTATCAGCAAGCCATGCGTCTCCAACGCAGTAAACAGCACGCTTCAATGGCTTGCTTTTTGTGTACTGCTATTTTTGTCTCATGATTCCACCACCAGGTTTCTGTAATGCAGAAATACCGAGCAGAGTTTCTGCACTACTCTTACGTTTTTAATCGAAGTTGTTGCACGAAGTTTTGTGGCACTTTTTATTTTTTTATTTTTTTTTTTATTTATTTATTTATTTATTCAATCTACGATTTTCACAATCTACAGATTTCGAATCATAAAAATAAAAATAAAATATAATAAAGGGTCGGCCATCTAACGTTTTTTTTTTTCAACTAGTGCTTATTTCGTGAATGGTAACACTTAGCTCATGTCCGATTTGACAGATAATTAGTTTTATCCTTCCGCTGAACGAATATGGTTGTGTATACGCTTGAACAACGCTGGGAAATATTGCCTGCGATCGACTTAAAGAAGATGCCGATTTTGCCAAAAAAATCATCTTTTCAGATGAAGCTCATTTTGATCTTGGTGGGTATGTAAACAAGCAAAATTGTCGCATTTGGGGCACAGAAAACCCGCACGCATACATTGAAAAGCTGATACACCCAAAAAGAGTCACTGTTTGGTGCGGATTTTGGTCCAGAGGCATAATTGGACCATTTTTCTTCGAAAATGAGCAAGGAGTGGCCGTTACAGTCAATGGCGATCGTTATCGGGCCATGTTGAACGAATTTTTGTTCACAAAAATTGAAGAGGAGGATATTGGCAACATTTGGTTTCAACAGGACGGCGCTACGTGCCACACAGCCGAAGTTACACTCGATGTTTTGCGCCCTGTTTTTGAAGATCGCATTATCAGCCGCAAAGCTGATGTCGTTTGGCCACCTCGGAGCTGCGATTTGACACCGTTGGACTATTATTTGTGGGGTGCCGTAAAATATAAGTATTACGCCGACAAGCCAGCGACAATTGACGCTTTAAAGGACAATATTCGTGAAGCCATTGGTGAAATAAAGCTGCACACAATCGATAATGTGCTTAAAAATTGGACCGATCGTGTAGGCCACTGCATGGCCAGCCGAGGCAGCCATTTGAATGAAATTATTTTCCATTACTAACCGGAAGTATAAAACTAATTATCTGTCAAATCAGACATGAGCAAAGTGTTACCATTCACGAAATAAGCACTAGTTGAAAAAAAAAACGTTAGATGGCGGACCCTTTATAATATAAAATATAATAAAAATTCATTGGCAAAAAACAAAGAATAGTGTGTTTTTAAAAACATTTCTGGGCAAAGATATATCTAATTTTGAGTAATAAATAATAACTTTGGAGCCATTCTCGTAAGTTTAGCGCCTAGGACTGTGCCAGTTTATTTGCTGGTTTCCGCTGCTTGTTCTCTGTTTTTTTGCAAGAAAAGTTCTATCAGCAAAAGTTGATGTTTTGGTGGTTTAATGCCTTTGAAAAATTTGAGTCGCCTGAGTAGTTGGACCAACTGTGGGCAACGTAATTAGGTATCAAGATAAGTGTGGCCGGAGACTGTTTGAGTTGATGATTTAATAAAGTTACCTGTTGAGCTTCGAATACGACTCCAAATTTTTTGGCTGGAGAGGCATCAGGGTTGATGCTGGAGTTGAAATTCCGAAAGCTTTTTGTTTTTATATTTATATCACCGATTACGTGAATTGCATAGATCGCGTCTTTAGTGCTTATCTGATTAATGTAATTTTTTTGGTTGATTGACCTTAAAATAGTTTTTATTTGTGCAATATTAATACACCTATGTATGGCGGGGTATATTGAGTAATCGGAATACATCTTTTTATTTCAAGGAAGGCAAACTGAATTTATGGGCTGTGTTCTTGTCATCTTGTATATAATCAGCGTTAAATTTTGTATTTCTTATTGGTGCTTTTAGTATTCTGCAAGAAAGTAATTTAGATTTTTTTTTATTCCGGCCCTTATTACCTCTAAATTGGACCAAGTGCAATTTCAGGTTATCATCATTGGTGAAAGTTTTACCGTTCAAAGAGTTTTGCTAACTTTGAAACAAAAGAAAATCTGAACAAAGGAAATCTGTGTCATCTCTTCCCAACCAAGGTTCAATTATTTTTCACTAGTTACCAAAAATGTGTTTGGTTTAGCTTTGTCATGTTGGAACATAATTCATTTACGATTTAGGCGTTTTTTCTTTGGTTGCTACCTCCTGGTTCACCAGTTGACAGCAAACATATGAAGTCATTTATTTTATTTCTTGGAAGCAGTTCAAAATATACACCTCCATAATCCCACCAAATTAACAGCTTTCAATGTGGTATGCGCTAGTTCATTGCAGTTAGACCATGATCGTTTGTGATTGATGTTGTTGTAGATGATCCATTTTTCATCAACAGAGATGATTCGTTTAAAAAAAAAACAATTTCATTGTGTTTGAGATGCATATCGCAAATATTGATTCGTTGTGTTTAGTGAATCTATATTATAACCCAAATACCGAACATTCTTACGAGTCCAAAACGTTTTAGGTAATTTTCAATTGCTGAGCGTAATGCATCTAACTTCCCTGCAATACTCGCATAGCCATATGATGATCTGATTGAATTATGACTTCGATTTAGTCGTCAACTTCAGCTCGTTTACCACCAACGTCGGCACCTTCGAGTGCAAAATCTTCAAAACGGATTTTTCTAAACCAATTGTGACACGTCCGTTTTATTAAGCAGTCAACACTATACACTTCATATATCTCTTTGTGAGCCTCAGCAGATTTCTTGTCTTGAAATAAAATAGCAAAATATGTACGTTTATGCACTCCATGTTAAAATTGACACTGTACTAACAGGTGTAAATAAAATTCAGCTCGATTTGCTTCTAAAAAAGATTAAAGTAACATCTTTCAAATATCAAAAGAGAAAGCCACATAGTATTGACAAAAGCTATTATAGGATCTGCAAACATGCAGCAATCTACTTGCTAAAACCTAAATTGCTTTCTTGCCACCCCAATACGTTTGGGAGTCATTATTTTATTGTTCTTTACATAGATTTTTGATTACGCGTGCTAAATATTTTGAATTTTACATTTCATTTTTTGTTTTCAAAAGTTATATTTTATAACTTTTCCTATTTGTCAATAACTATTCCAACAAAATTCATGTTTAGAAAATCTAAATTCCTGACATTTAGCAATTTTCTTTCATTCCATATTTTTCAATGCTACTGTTGGTATAGAGTTTGTTTACTTTTTAATTCTTTTATGAATATAGACATATTTTTTATTCTTAGGGGTTTTTATTCTACCCGTTATATTTGTATATGCAACATTGTATAATCACTCAAATGCACTGCTTAAGATTCAAATCAAATGAAAAACGAAAACCAAAAAAAAAAAATAGTATGGGGAACAAGAGTGTTTGGAGAGTTGCAATTAAATGGGGCCACAAAATACCTAAAGTTAAGTTAAAAGGTGAAACTGAAACTAAATTCAAGGATCAGTACAAAGTTATAGTGCCTACGAAACATAATCCAAAAGTTTGCATTATGAATTTAGAAAACGATGAATTGGAACATGAAATAGTAAACGAAATAAAGAAAAAAACTCCGAATTGAATGAAAGTGATATTAAATTAATTCATAAATTCAAAAATAAAAACAATTAATTCATGAAGTCGACAGAACAAACTTTAACAATATAATGAATTTAGGATAAATAAAAATAAGCTGGATTAAATGCACAGTAATATAATATTTTAATCTAACGCGATTTTTAAGTGCCAGGGTTTTAACCACAAATCAGCGCCTGTAAAACCAAAACAGCATACACGGTTTGAAATGTCCATCAAGCAAAAGATTGTAGCAGTGAAGAACTTTCGTGTAATTGTCATAATCCAGCAAATGATAGAAATCGTCGAGTATTTATTCGAAGAATAAATGTGTTGAAATTGAGCTTATAGCAAACAATAACACCTTTGAAGATCTTGCTTTTTCGGAAATTCATTTAACTTAGGATATAGACAATAAGGAAATAAATCTCCCGCACTATTATTCTCTTTACCCAATGATAGTACAAGTAATAATACTGGCGGTGTATTATTTTATGTGAATACATATTCCGATGAAAATTTGGTGATTATTTTAGGAAATTTTCACAAATAAACTTAAAGAAACAGTAGCGATTTATTAAATATCACCACGTAGTATTTATTAAAGATCTTACGTAGCACGTAGGAATTGGGTTGATATGATTCGGGATACCAATTCCATTATATTCATTTATGCTGACTTTCATACCAATTTACTGGGTATTGACTATACTTATACCAAAGTGTTAATTGAAATCTTAATACAAAACAAATAATAAATAAATCGACAAAGACCACGGAGCATACGAGGTTATTAATTGACTTTGTTATATCTTCCAAAGAGAAAAATATTTGGGCAGATACAGTAACATGACTAAAAGTCAATGATCATGAAGTAATTGTTATAAAAGTGCCCGTGGTTAAAAATAAAGTTATAAATGGTAAAAAATATATTTTTTTCCGAAAAAATTATGGCAACATAAAATATTTTTTGTTAGTTTGGCACAAAAAAAATCACTGATCTTCAATAGCTTTTGACACATTAATTTTAGGGTAAAGTTTACACAATCAAATAAACAATCAAAGTACTCATAATTACGAGTTCAACGATACCCCGTTTGTTACAATACACGCATAAATTTAAAATACGTTATTTTTAATAGTAGTCAAAACAGGGCAGACCAAGGCTTTGCTTAAAACTTCTGTATCTCATCTCGGAGGACAGTATTCGTCTAGCTCTCGTAGCGTAAACATATCTTGTTAACCGCTGTGTTCTTACTCGACGCTCAAATCTCTAGTGACAGCTCTCTGTCTCTTTTCCCTTTTCTTACCACTTTTTTATAACCTTTTTTCATATCGAACCTCCTGGTTAATCAGTCATGCAGCCTTTTGCTGTTTAATTACGACATGGGCCCATCGAGGCCGAGAAACAAACCCGGGAATCAGTTCGACATACTATCTGATATGTCTTCTGAGCAACTCAGAGCGAAGAGGAACAAACGTGGAATCTTACCGGTAGAATACCCAGAATTACCCGCTGTTCGCAATACGAGTATCAAGAACCCGAAGTTTGTAGCGATATCAGCTAAAAATTAAGATAAACCCATCTCATCTGCAAGTATTTTTGTCTTAAAGAAATCAGTCGATGCTATTGGTACTGGGTACGAAAATATTTCCATACTGAAAGATGTTAGTGTGTTTTTATTAGCAAAAAGGCAACAAATCGCTGATAAATTCACAAAAATGAATTATTTAGCTAATAAAATCCCAGTGTCAGTCACTTTCCACAACTTAATTAACAACTTAATTCCTCCAAGGGCTTTGTATATGCTCCGTGGTTGAAAAACCTGCAAGAATCTGAAATCGTTTCAGAAATGAAATCGCAAGGGGTAACTGAAGTTCACTAAAAAGATAAATGATAGTCGAACCCACGGGCCTCGTCGTCTTATCATATTCCGCAAACTGTTGAAATCGGTTGGTACAAAGCAAATGATAAGGAATATATCCTTTAGCTATGCGTTGCCGTAATTGGCAGTTGCTTGGACTGGTAGTAGGTGCATTAGAAGTAAAGTCTGTGTAACTTGCAGTCTTTCTCCACATGAGCCTGTACTAGATTGCTGTATGCAAATTGTTTAGACAAACATTTGTCCTCTTCAAAAGATTGCCCCCAATAAAAATAAATGCAGTATGGCAAAAACTAGTCGCACGTACAACGAACAAAACCAAGAGCGCATGAACAATGCACCATCTCTCGCTGAGCGTATAAACAAGAAAATAGATAACAGCTCCCATCAACTTCAAAATCCCTTTCTACTTCTCCCTCCCACGCAAACCACCACCACTGAAATTAAAACCACAGCATCTGCGCATACAGCCAACCAAGCCGCAAAATTCAATTCACCATGTACTCTCTGCCACGGCATTGACGGATATTCCCAAGGATGCGGTTTCTCCTTGACTGGATTAATTTTGTTTCTGCAGCACCCACGACAGCTTGTTGGCACGGCTTCTATGTCTTTATCGATGCCAGACTTAGTTGCTGGAGAGACATAGACACCAGACATAGACAAAGCTTTCATTCGTGCTACCCCTAAATGACCAGTGTGAAGCTCATCGAGGATTCTTTTTTTGAAGAGATTTGACTCTTATTCGATTGAAAATGCAATTATTTTCCAGCGAAAATTGTCCTTCAAGTTGTCCATTCTGTAGTTTTGTACCTTGTTGCAGTGCATTAAAATATTGTTTGCACTCATGATCTTTACCGATCTGATTTAGAAAATGTAATTCGGCAAGTACAACCGCCTTACATAATAACAGGTGATCTTAATTCCTGGAGTGTGCTTTGGGTCTCCCCTAAGAGCAACAAAAGGGGCTCAGTTATTGAAGAGTTTATTACAAAGTCAGCCCTAACTATACTAAGTGACGGTTCTCCCACCCACTTCTCAGCTCATAGCACGTTTACCCACGTTGATTATTACATGTTCCTCTTCAATACTCTTCCCAAAATTATCTTATTTCTGATGATTTGCATAACAGCGACCATTTTCCAATATCCATTTTACTGCTTTTGACACCTAGGAACGAAACTATTAAACATATCCCAAGATTCAAAACCGATTTGACAACGTATTAGGACCCTCACAGGCAACGTGAATATATTCTATCTATAAACACACTGTAACTGATCCTCACGAAATCTCAAATTTGTTTGCCCAAACGTGGTCATCCAATACAGATAACTCAAATTTTCCACCGGCCTTTAACACCAAGAAATCGGAAAGCCTTAATTTACTTCCACATCCCGCAATGAACGCAGCAGCGAAACGTATTGCAACTGATATCTCCTTAGTTGAATTTGAAAGTTGCTTAAGTAAACTGAAAGAGAAAACATCAGGTCGAGATATGATCTCATATCCCCTGATAAAAAATCTTCCTCCCTCATCTAAGCAAAGGCTTATATCGCTGTACAATAATATCTTCAGCAAAGGCATAATACCTCAAAGTTGAAAAACAGCCACAATAATTCCAATTCCAAAGCCCAACAAAGATGGTAAATGGTGTAAATGGATATCGTCCAAACTCATTGCTTGCTTGCTTATCAAAATTACCAAAAAAAATAATTGCCAACATAATTTTGTGGTTTGCAGAGTTTAAAAAGGTCTTAAGTCCCAATCAAGTCGCCTTCAAACGAAGAATAGGGTGCATAGATGCCCTACTGCACATTGACTATGTGAAAAGGATTGGACCATGTTGGCACCCACCTTGTCCTTAACAAATTAAGGGAATGGGGAGTTGGCCCAAAAATGATTCGATACATAATGTCGTTTTTAACAAACAGATAATGTTTCATTAAAATTCGAAATACATTTTCAAAAACCCTGCCACTAGAAAATGTAATCTGGCAAGGATCTTCCTGTCATTTGCTTTGACGAAATCGCCTTTCACGAAATAAGTACTAGTACGAGGGCGGGTCAATAAGTCCGTGACTTTTTGAATTTCTGACCTCTTTACTGAAACAGCAACACTGCTCCTGGCTCAACAGGCATCTGTCAGTTGACTCCTGTCAAAATTTAAACTTGCTGCGTCAGTTAGTTTGTGTTTGACAGCTATTTTTATCAGACTACTCACTAATTTGAGGAGAAAATGGAAAAAAGTGAATTTCGTGTGCTTATTAAGCATTATTTCTTGCGAAAAAAAACCATTACCGAGACCAAGGCTAAGCTTGATAAATGCTATGGGGACTCTGCACCATCGATTTCAATGGTAAAAAAGTGGTTTACTGAATTTCGTTGTGGCCGTACAAGCACTGAAGATGCCGAACGTCCTGGACGCCCAGTTGAGGTCTCTACACACGAAACAATCGAAAAAATTCACGATATGGTGTTGGCCGACCGAAGATTGAAAGTGCGAGAGATTGTGGAAGCCGTAGGGATCTCGCATGGCTCAGTGGTTTCAATTTTGAATGATCACTTGGGCATGAGAAAACTTTCCGCAAGATGGGTGCCGCGTTTGCTCACAGTCGACCACAAACGCAATCGTGTAACAACTTCACAGGAAGGTTTGGCGTTGTTTAATCGCAATATGGAGGAGTTTTTGCGCCGTTTTGTAACCGTGGACGAAACATGGATCCATCACAACACACCAGAGAACAAACAGTGGGTTTCTAAGGGTGAATCGGCGCCAAAGAAGGCCAAGGTGGGTTTGTCAGCCAATAAAGTTATGGCGACTGTTTTTTGGGATGCACGCGGGATAATCCACATTGACTACCTTCAAAAGGGAAGAACAATCAATGGGGAATATTATGCCAACTTATTGGACCGATTCAATGACGATTTGAAAAAAAACCGACCTCATTTGGCCAAGAAAAAAGTTCTTTTCCACCAAGACAATGCAAGGGTGCACACATGTGCAGTTGCCATGGCAAAAATCCATGAATTGGGCTATGAATTGCTCCCTCATCCACCCTATTCTCCAGATTTGGCTCCGAGCGACTACTTCTTGTTCCCAAACCTGAAGAAATGGCTTGGTGGAAAAAGATTTGACTCCAATGATGAAGTCATCTCGCAAACAAAGGCCTATTTTGAGGACCTCGACAAATCATTTTTTTTGGAAGGGATAAAAAAATTGGAGAAGCGTTGGACAAAGTGTATAGAGCTCAAGGGAGACTACGTTGAAAAATAAAATTATTTTTTTATCATAAAATCTGTGTTTTATTCCAAAAGTCACGGACTTATTGACCCGCCCTCGTATATCTAAATACAAAGATCTTGATCACTGTATCTATGCCGACGATGCATATATACGAGTATTATGTAAATACAATGATCTAGATAAAACAAAATCAGTATTCTCTCTGTTGCTTAATGAGGTTCATCAATGGTTATATATTTCCGGCTCTAACCTATCTTTGGAAAAATGTAAGATAATTCATATATGTAGGAAAAAGAAATGTTCAAACTTAGAATTAGTTATTAACAACACAAATTTAGAAGCAGTTACTAACCTTAATGTTCTAGGACTTGTGATAAGCAATAGATATGACTGGAAATCACACTGTATTGATCTTAAGAAGTCATCAGCATCAAGGCTTAATATTGTAAAGTATCTATCATCAAGTAGAAGTAAAGTTTACGTTAATTCACTTTGTAACATAACTAAAACGTTAATCTTAAGTAAGATAGACTATGCTTTGGCCATCTATGGTTCTTGCCCCAAAACCACCAAAAATATTATTGATCCAACATACCACCAATCAGTAAGGAAAAGCCTAGTTGCCTTCCCAACTACCCCAACCAAAAACTTTCTTGCTGAGGCCGGACTACTGGCAATAGATTAGCGATACTTTGAAATGATCGCGAAACTAAATGTGAACCTTTCTTTTCAAACTGGCTCGTTAAAAGATAACGACAAGAAAAAAGCCAGTAATCACAAACGCAAAAGAAGAATCACCTCTGCAATACACAGGATCCTTGACCCTGTAACCAAACAGTAAACCCACATAAAATTCAGCTAAAATACCCAATAAACAGCCCTAAATCGGATTTAAATATGTTTATCCGACTCCGACTTGGCCACACTGCATATACTCGCCTACACCTGCTCTAAAGGAAACCTCCACCCACCTGCCTCAGCAACATAACGGTAACGCAGCTCCTCAGCTAATGTTTATTATCTTCATACCTATCACTGCAAATCAACCATAACCAGAACCATAATCTATTGGAACATATTAGAGAACCAAACCAAAGCAATATTGAGAAATTAGAAAAAACCATAAACGAACTTAAAATCATATTATCCGGAACCATATTTGCAATAAAATTGAATTTTGTCAAAATAAAAAAGTCATGAGGAAAACAATAACACAATTAGTTTTGAAAGAGAAAAAAATTGAAATTAGTGAAGTTCGGTTCGGTGAAAAGTTGCAATCAGTAAGTTCGGTTATCGCTAGTATATATTATTATTATTATTATAACTTTTTTGAAACATAAATAAATTACATTTTCAATAACAAAAATCAGGCTCTACCTGCCAGGACTTTGAGCTAAGTAATTGTAAAATAAATTAAATAGTTAATTCTAGTTTTAAACTAGCTTCGTTTGCATGTTTTATATTGGTGAAGGAAATAAATGATGAAAGTTCTTGATGGTCTTTTCCAGAAGTTGTTTTTTTGGATCGAATTTATGTATGCGCACTTTAGCATATGTGCTACAGTAAGTACTGGTCTTTCGTCGCAAAATTCGCAAAGTGCGGAAGGTTTTTTAGTGATTAAGTGCTTGTGGGTGGTATTGGTACTCGTATGTGCCATTCTCAGCTTAATATATGTTTTGATCGCTGAACTCGGTAAGTTAATAGGGAATATTGCCTTCATAGCGGTTGGATTGAGTAATGAACATGTGTGTTGGTATTCCTGCCATGCATTTTTCAACTTGTGTTCATAACCGTTTTCAAGTATTTTGATTTTATTTATGGTTTTATTTTATTTTCAAAGGATCGATACAAATGAATTTGTAAAGCCCGGCATTTTACGCTGGGGTACTATGCCCATGTGTCGTTTGTCAACAGCACGCGGTGTACCGAGTTCCCATGTGCTCCACCATCCATTTACTTACCGTGCCAAACACTGCTTGATTTCGGTGATCTAGTGGGAACCGATGCAGTTTAGTTCAGTTTATATGCATTTTCATTTAATTCATTAATTGGTACTTACAAGCTATACTATACAACAAAAACGCTTAAAAATTGGCTTAAATAACTTAAAACTAATCTTATTGTAACTTACTGACCACATGCGGGCACTCTAAATTAAACATAATACTTAATCTATGTCTTTCGACGTTTCTTACAGTCTATTTTTCTAAACTGTGTTCTGTAATTTTCTTTTATTAATACTTGGAGGTTTTGATCGACGACTTCAGAGTCATGATCTCCGGGTTATGTCTGTCTGTACAAGGTTTTTAATCTTGACAGTAGCCTACTTTTATGTCGGTGCAGTGCGTCAATGGTTGCGTTGCGGAATAAGTCTTCATCGTCAGTGTGTTGATACCGAGGTATCGTTTTATCCAATTGTCGTTTAGTTGTCTCGTCCATTAGTTTTAGATACCTGTCAATCTCCTCGTTTGACAGATTTCTATTGGGCGGTGGGTAGAGCGAACTTGAGGATAGTGCTCTCGTCAGTATTCTGGAGAAGTGTGTCCAACGCACCTTACTATAGTTGTAGGAATGCCTTTGAACAAACTCACCCAATTCCGCAGCTTCGTTCGGAACGGTTATTTATGATAGAGACGGCAATGGCCATTGCCATACACAAAAGTGCGTAGACAGTTTATGGTTTTATGGTTGGTTAGTGCATATCAGGTACATTCGTGTGTCGAACAGCAGGAGATCCAAATAGGACCCGTGTGTAGGAAACGACGGAATATCCGTCGCCTTAAGGCCGAGTCGATACATTGTACTATGCTGACCCCACCAATTGAATAGTAGGTTCGCTCTAGTATTTGGTGTATTATTTCCCCAATCTCTATGTTCGGCGTTGTAATCTCCGCCGATAATAAAGTAATTCTTCTCCAATTCCAGTCTTAGGAATCGAAAAAATGTCTCGAGCTATCAGATGAATAAGGTGGATCGAGTAGCCTTATAATCGCTTTCCACTACGGAGATGGATATACACGATACATGCTTCCAGCACCTGGAACCTACGTACTACACGACTGTATACTCTTTTGAAACGCAGTCCTTTTCTTACAAAGATCGCAACGCCTCTTCCCTTAATGGACTCGGGTAGGTTTCTGCGTTCTATTTTATATCTTCTGCGCTTCATTTTGTGTCTTTTGGTAAGCTTAGTTTCGCTAACTAAAAGCACACCAGCGGCTTGGTCTTTAAGCAACTTAAACAGTGTGGCTTTTCGTTCGAACCTAATCAGTGAATTAACATTCACTGCAATGACCTTCAGCGTTTGGTCCGCATGAACGTACCCATTACGACTGGAGGTGCGAAGTTTGGCAAGATTTTTAGTACACCAAGTATGTTTTTGAGTTTTGTCCTAAGGACTTGGCCAAACTTGGCACAATTAACTCTCTTAGTGTTTCAGATTAATCTGTATGACCTTCAGTATTATCCGTTCTTTCAGCGAACACCAGGTCCTCCACCAATAACTTGTCGGTGTTGGACAACATAGTTCTCAGGGCCCAGTGATAGAAAAACTTAAGCTGAAGGATAGAAGGACATATTGTTCCTCCGCCTTAATGACAGTCCAGTTATCCTTTGGAACTGCCAGATTATGTATTTTAAAACAATGGAGGAGCTTCCATCTATTTTTATATTGGGCAACCAAATGCGGGCCCAGGGTCTCCTTGGGTTGTCATTAGCTGGGATAAGCTTGAGCTTCAAGCCATCCCAGGCGTCGTTAACCTTTCATTAAAAAATCTTAACCGTCTCGGCGGACTGCAAACTAGGCAGAGGTCCCCCTTCGTTGGTGATCTATCGGCATGTCGGAAAAACCTCTGGCAGCCTCAGATAGTATTTTATTTAATTGTTTTTCTCGTATTCTATCAATATTTTTCTCCTTTTTATTTAATTTTGTTCACAGGAGTGAGACCGCAGAGGGGTCCATGCTGCCATGCTGACGTCAGCCTGGGTACCTTAACACTTTGGATTAAATTTGGGGTTTTGAATTGGTTTTTTTTTTCGCTTAACACTAAGTTAAGTTTTTTTTAGGATAATTTATTTATTTTATTTATTTATTTATATATTTCAAAGAATCTTTTACATTGGGCTTAAAAGCCTATAATTAACAGTAAAAGTTGTAAAAAGTATAGTTATAATCAATTTTAATTATTATTTATACATTCAGTTATTATTGATTTAAAATGACAAACTAAATTCATATTCATAATGACAAAACAAAATTCTTTATTACACTAAATATTAAATTTAATTATTTATTAAGTATGTGAATAAAACCGTCTCAAATTGTGTGGTGCCGCGAAGTCTTCTAATGAAAGAGGGTAAGCTTTATGGCATAAACGAAAAACTGGCGCTCCGAGGTTCTGCAAGTGAACCTTGGTTGCAGTATCATAAAAGAACGAGATGAGTTAGTAAACTGTATTTTTTGAATTAGATATGAAGGTTCCTTGTTTAAAATTATTTTGTTCAATGTTTTAAGGGAAAAATACTTGAAATACATGTAAAGATTACAGCCTAGTATGTTACTTGTGTAGTTTGAAATATGATCATATCGTCGGAGATTGTATACATATCGAGTTATATTATTGAACGCCACAGTTAGATTTCTTTTCGTTTCTGAGTTATGGCTAGTAAACAATTGGCACCCATATGTTATCATAGGAAGGATCAAAGTTTTTGCCAACCTAAGTCGAACGTGTTGAGGAGTAAATTGCTTCGAAAGTGAAAGACTCCGTAAGGATCCATATATTTTTCCAACAACAGTTTGAATATGGTCATCCCAGGTAAGGGTAGAATTAAATAGAATTCCTAAGTTCATAGCTTTATCGACATATTCAATTTGTTCGTTTCCGAGATAAACTATAGGAAAGTAGCTGTTATCAAGTTTATTTTTATAAATTATTAAGCATTTAGACTTTTGTGGATTGAGGTGAAGATTATTTGTATTGGACCAGCAAAGTATTCTTTTTAAATCAGAGTTCAATTTCACAACACCATCTTCAATCATGCCTAACTTGCAGCTTATACGAACTTGAGCATCGTCAGCATACAAATCGATTGAAGAGTATTCAGATTGTATAAAGATCGTAAATAAGAGTGGACCAAGTATGGATCCCTGAGGAACCCCACAGAAAAGATTTAAAGGATGGGACGTTTTATTACCAATAACAACAGCTTGGCTTCTTCCACTAATGTATGATAAAATCAGTTTTGCAGCTGTGTATGAAAACCGAAACTGTTGTATTAGTTTTTTAATAAGTCTTTTATGATTGATTTTGTCGAATGCCTTCGAGAAATCTAAGAGAACTAAAAATGAAACCAAGTCATTATCCATAGCATTTCTAATATCATCTGAAATCTTAAGAGTAGCGGATACACAACTGTGGTTTGGTCTAAAACCGGATTGGTTTTCACTTAAGAGTTTGAATGGCTTTAAAAAGGTTGAAATTTGATTGTGTAAAATGTTTTCCAGAATCTTTGACAGAAATGACAAAATTGAGATTGGTCTAAACTCTTCTTGAGATAAGCGAGTGGCTGGTTTTTTTAAGACTGGTATAACTTTATCCACTTTCCTAAGAGATGGAAAAGAAGACGTTGTTATTACAGTATTAAAGACATGTGTTAGCACAGGAAGAATGTGAGGTAGGATCATTTTGATGAAACGTGGATGTATTTCATCAAAGCCAGTAGCTGATGATTCTATTTTAAGTACAGCACTTAACACATCCGCATCATCCACCCTTTGAAATTGAAAGGAATGTCCACTACCAGGGTCCACAACCCGGTAGGTTTCATTTGCTTCATAAGTGCTTTGTACAGGGTCAACAACCGGCAAAATCTCATTCAACGCTCCACTAAAAGTTTGAGAATCATCATTTGCAGGGTTAGTTTTATCTACAAGTGAAGTATTGATTACTGCTGCTTTCAACTTTGGAGAAATGTTCATTTAAATAATTGGGACATACATCCAGGGAACAATGTTCTCTTTGTCGACCAACACCAAGCTCACGAATATTTTTCCATAAGGTTTTTGATGGTATGTTTTTGTTTAAGCGTTTTGAATACAGTCTACATTTTGCTTCTTTTACTTTTTTGCACACATTTTTTCGTAAGGCTCGAAAGGTAGAGAGCATTTCAGGAACGCGAAAGCACTTCCATCACATATACGCTTGATCCCTTTGTTTAATAGAAATAAATATGTCAGCCGTAAACCACGATTTTCTTTCCATACCAGAAAATTTTGTTTTTAGCGGTACATACATATTAAAAAGTTGGTTTACTGAAGTTTGAATAAAATCAGCTTGATCGTCCGGTGATGCCATTGAAAAAATCATTTGCCAGTTTATTTCGTGAATACTATTTTCTAGGGCATTTACATTAATAGCCTTAAAGTCCCTATATTTATAGACTGTTGATTTAACCTGTGGAGTAACTTTAAAAGTCGCAAACATTAAATCATGCCTTGAGAATGCAGGTGCCTCAAGTTGCGAATAAAGCAGAACGTTGCCGATATTATTGACACAAAATAAATCTGTAAGTGTAGAAGTATTTGATGAAAAATGTGTAGGATTTGCAGTGTTGACTATTGATAAGCCAAAACTTTTTATTTTAGTGAGAAAACTAAGTGAAGTATCTTTCTGAAGTAAATCACAATTGAAATCTCCACAAAGGATCACTTCTAGGTAAAGAGACGAGAAGCGCTCAAGTTCAAAATATAACTTGGAAAAGTCAATATGTTTATTGGGACGATAAATAACTCCAAGCAAAGAACTGCTGGATCCGTTTGGAATATCAATGAAACAATATTCAAACAAAGATGACGCGTTTGATTTTACAACTAATTTAAAATGTATGCTTTCTCGAATATAAATTGCTGTACCACCACCTATACGATTACATCTATCTGCACGCATTAATTTGTAACCAGATAAACTGTATACAACATCTTTTATCTCAGTTTGAAACCAGGTTTCAGAAACACATATAACATCTATATTAGACCCTACAAACATATCCCTAAATTCATCAATTTTTGCATGCAAGCTTTGAGCATTTATATGACAAACCTTTAGGCCATCACATTGTTTGCACAAAACTTGAAGCATAACTCGCAGTTTTTCGCCTCCATAATAGGCTAGTGGAGCATTACTATTAATACTATTGCTAGTCATTTTCATAAAACATAAAATTAGCCTTACAACTCTTCAAAAGAATGATTCCACACCAACGACAGAGACGAAATTCAGATAAAAGACTAAAGTTAAGAAAAAATTCAAGCAAATTCAAAGTAATAAATAGAAAAGAAAATTCAAGAAAAAAGAAGACAGAAAGACAAATATTGATCTCCTCCAGCTTACGATTCTCCTCCATCATCATCATCTTCATCGGCAATGGAATTTAAGCTTTCAATGGAATTGATTAAAAGCGATTTGTCTGCTGCAGTTGCTGATTTTCTACGTACGTAAACTTTTCCGTTTCGAGTATAGACACTCAAAAGTTTTTTAGCTCGTTTGAGTTGAAGAGCTTTTCGAAGAATTAAATGATTACATGACGTTAAGCTTTCGTTTACGTAAATTCGGCTGTCAGATGGTATTCCAACGTCACGTAAGCAAGTGCTCGATTTTGTTGCTTTCCATCGAGAATGAATTGAACGAAGCAGAGAGTTCTTGTCAAAGACACTCTTGAATTTTATTATTATTGCAGTATCAGGTGTTGTTGTTCCTTTGGGCTTTGCACGAAAAATGTTTTCAGGTACAGGTGTTGGTATACAGTTCACAGAATGGCATAATTTCTGAAACAAATCGTGCAGATTCTCATCAATTTTTCTTGGTATTCCAAGAAGGATGGCGTCAGCTGACATTTTTTCGCGTTCTAACTCATCGACGCGTTGAGCAAGTAACAAGTTATCTGCTACTGCAACAGGTGGTTCAGGTGTCAATTCAAGCTGTTGGACTCTTTTTGACAAATCAGCTATTGTTTTGTCCACTATTGCGAAGCGCTGTACAAAATCGTTTTCAATTTTGTTAAGTTTTTCGGTTAACTTACGATTTTCATCCAGTATCAGTTCTTTTAATCCCTTGATGTGTTGTTCGATCTTGAGTTCCAAAGATGATTTATTCTCCTTTATTCCTATTTTATTTATTCCTTCTGAGTGTTTGCTTGTGGACGCAGTAGGCTTCATTGTATTTGTTTGTTGTTGTTTTCCCGTTTGCGTTTGTATGAATTTTGCGCGTTTCATGTATTTTATTTACAGACGATGGAGTGTTTGACATGTTGCAGGTACACAGATGGTCAATCAAATTTAGAGTTTATAGGTACACAGAATACAGAAACTGAATGAAATTTTGCGCGACTTTACTTGTCCAGCGCTTATAACCAGCAAAATTAGGCTTTTATGTAATTATTCGTGTTTATTATTTAAAAAACTTAAAAAAATATTGCACTGTGAATTTCAGCGTGTTTAGCTTGTCATTTTGACATTTGACGTCGTTTTGATAATAGGACAGCATCTTCATTTAAAGTTTGGGTTGTCCTTAGTTTCGTTCCATTGAGTGTCTGTAGGCATTTAGGGAGTGGTCTTGCGACCAGCTCTCTTTTGTTTCCGCCTTCCACATGTCCCGTAGACTTACTACAAACCCTTCAATCTCGACAAGGCGGTACCCTGGCGGACGAGCTTGTTGAGGAACTGCAGATAGTAAATAACTGAATAAATATTGTGAAAACAAATAAACAAACAAATTAACAAAGATTAATAAATACAATTCTTACAAGGGTATTTTCAACACTCGAGCATTTATCGACAGCATGTTCCGGATAATGTGGCAAAAATTTTCAGGAGAGATTCATTGACATATTTTGAGTAGAAAGTCGTACAGTGACTCCGAAAACTATTTGACAACTGGGATGTCACATGGTTTAACAAAATAAATTAAGAAAGTATTCGCAGTTATGTGTCCAAAAAGTATTCGCTCACTTATAAAGAACTCAGCTGTTTTGGCAGCTAGTACTTTGTTAGTCCACACTTATTTCTTATAATGTGTGCCAATCTTTTTGGAATGGAGTTAACTAAATTTTATTAGGTTATATTAGGAGAAATTTTGTCCCATTTTGTTATTAACGCAGCTTTCAAATAAACTTTGTTCCGGATTGAATGTTGTTTAATATTTTACTGCAATATATTCCAGATATTTTCAATCGGATTGATATCCGAAGATTGTGATGGAGTTACATTCCATTTTCTTGTGTTGTGAATCAGCCACATCTTAGTGTTGCAAGCTGTATGCTTCGGGTCATTGCCTTGACTAAAAATGACCCATTTTATTTGCACTATATTCTAGATGAGTTTTCAGAATGTTGATGTACTGCTTGTCGTTCATTACACCATCAATAAATTGGAAACTACCAACGCCTTTGGCACTAATACAACCCCACACTAAGACGGATCCACCCTCATGCTTGAATGCTGGTTTAAGGTTTTCATCTAGTTCGGGTTTTTTTTTCTCCATAGCAAGCCATCTGATCTACAAATATTATATTTACTCTCATCAGTAAATATAAACTTGTGCCAAAACTCTTTCAATTCATTCTTATGCTTTTTTTTTTGCGAATGAAAGCGTCTTCTGTTTGTTGATGCTGCTGATATATGACATCATATAGGATATTTTTTACAGTGTTAACACTTAATTGGACACCAAATTCTTTTTGTATTTCTTTGTTAATTTGCGTAGCACTTTTTTTGGGGTCTTGCTTTACTTTTGTAATTACCGCACGCTTTTCTCTTTATGTTAAAACGCATTGTATCGCAAGGACACTAGCAAAAAAAGGATATTTTGTTGACTGGACCTTTTCCAATCCGATTCTTTAAAAAATTGCGCGGCAGAATCTTTAGGCTTCAGTGCAAATAAAAGAATACAACGACACAACCTTTATGATACGAACATACAAAATGTATCGCAAGGATACTAGCAAAAAAAAGGGTATTTTTTTGACTGAACCTTGTCCAATCCGATTCTTTAAAAAATTGCGTGGCAGAATCTTTAGGCTTCAGTGCAAATAAAAGAATACAACGACACAACCTTTATGACACGAACATATAAGTACTAAATAAAAACAACTCGTCCTTTAATTTAAATTAATTCAAACTTTATTGGTTTGAGTCTTGATTGGGAATCAATTGACTCGTTGTTGTTCGCCCAAACGAAATCTCTCCGTGCAGCTGTTTTTGCTGCGAAACATCTACGGCCAGCTGTTTCTGTTGCGAAACCTCTACGGCCACCTGTCTCGGCGGCTGGCTTAGTTATCCTGGTCATTGACCTCTCCAATGATTTTCCGTCAATGCCGGCGAAAAAGAGTTCTCTCCCTCTCCGTGTATGTGTGACCCACGACAGCATGCACACACACCAACATGAACTGCGTAGAATGCAGATCAGTGGGAGGCATTCCCACATGTGCTAGTTTTATGTTTTATTTATGTTCTCCCAATTTCGCCACGGGAATGCAGTGGTGGTTTGCCGTCGGCTTGTTGCATTTTGACATCATCTATTTTGCCGACGGAAAAGGCATTGCGCTGCCTTGAGGCCGGGATGTTTACATGTTGCTTTTGCAACATGCATGGTCGGCCCGATCGCTGAGCACTGAATATATTATTTTTACCAGAATATCTATCGATTATGTTTTTTTACAGTGGAATATGGCCGATCAACGCTTTTAGCAATATACCTAATCGATGCACAAGAGTTATGCAGATCTAAAATAATTTTCCGCTCATCCACTGATGTTTCACTTCCTTTTGGACTCATTTTAAGAAAAAATCAAAGAAAAAATGGTTTGAAACTCAGGTGTACTTGGTTTCGATATTCGCTCTCCAGGGGGTGGGAGTCCGAATAGGACGGAGAGTTTTTTCTTCACTCAGAGTGATTCGAATTATAATTCGCACTAGCTTTTTGTGGTTGAAATTCTACAACAGTCAAATCTACGTGTCAGTGTTATGCCTTCACACGCAGAATTTTTCTGTTTGAGTTCCAATTACACAAATGAAAAACTTGAAAGACTTGTCATGGGCGGGATTCGAACCTTGACCCTCCGAGTGAGAAGCGATTGCTAGTACCAATACACCACGGCCCACCTCCATATCTAAGCTTAAGTCTAACAAAGCTGCTGAACGGACGGACTGACTGCAGAGCCCTTCAAATCGGCAGGCGATGACTTGGTAAGGAGCAGCCAACATCTCATCTGTAAAATATAGTCGGGCAACAATGTGCCCGATGAATGGAACCTCAGCATTGTTTGTCCGATCATCAGGAAAGGAGACCTTCTGAACTGCGCCAACTACAGAGTCATGTGTCTTCTTAACATCGCCTACAAGATCCTATCTGCCATATTGCGTGAACGCCTGAAGCCGTTTGTCAATAACCTGATCCTGGAAAAAAAAACCCATGACTCCAAATCGATACTCACAACCTATTCATCGATTTTAAGGCCGCGTATCTATATTGACGAGCTATACAGAGCAATATCTAGCTTTGGCATCCCTGCTAAACTCGTCCGTTTTTGTGATGGAGGATGCACGCTGCTCTATCAAAGTTGGTAAAGAACTTACCGAGACTTTTGATGTCAAAAAAGGATTTAGACAAGGCGACACGCTGTCATGCGATTTCTTCAACATCATTCTTAAAAGAATAGTGCAAAACTCACTCGCCAACACGACAGTCACAATCTTTCATAAGTCTGTCCAATTACTCGCATACGTCGATGATATTGACATAATTGGAAGAAAGCAGCGTTCTGTCAGTGGTGCTTTCGCGTGCATTGAGACGGAAGCTCCTAGTCGTGCTCTATTTCGCAGAGGCGTGGACTCTATCAAAAATGGATAAGGGCACTTTTAGTTCCGTCTGCGTAGACAGTGAGTGGAGGAGGAGATACAACGGCGATCTGTACGGGCTGTACACCGAAATTGGCTTAACCAGAAGAGTGAAGATGTACGACTGAGATGGCTGGGTCATGTAGAGCGGATGGACACCAATGCTCCGGCCCGAAAAGTCTTCGAATCCGCCCCCTCAGGAAGGGGAACTCAGTCAACTAGGCGTGCGAAACTGGAAGTAGCTAGCTAAAGATCGGGCTGGCTGGAGACCCAGGTCCACCCCGGACTGTAGCGTAGTTAATTTAATTTATATACGCCAAAAAGAATGTGTTTTTAAGTAACGTTACATTTGACTGAGAGAAATAATTTGTAAGTACATTTGATAACGACATGCGGCAAGAAGTTCCATAACCGGATGGCAAAAATGAAAAATTGACGCTCTGATCTTAGAGATGAGAAGTGAGGATGTTCCCCTCTTCCCAAACACTCCTTTGGGTTGCATCGAGGTGTCATACGACCTGTGTCGAGGATCAACCAGGCTAAAAGCCCAGCATCTCCAAAAAATAGCCCAGTCGCGAACGGAGTATCTGGATACCTGGCGACCTCCGGATTAACTAGCCTTATTTGTATATGTAGTGATTGGACATAATAATGAAAATGAATCGACTACTTTTAAAATCGAATAATCCATTTATTTAATTAACCTTTTAAAATAAAAAGATTCCAATTATAATGGTGAGCTAGACACGCGCAGCAGACTCACTAAAAATGTTCTAAGCGAGGTGAAATATTCTCTTCAGCTGTTGGCTAAACGATTATTTTATGACCATGGCATGATCTCGAAACCGTATTTTGACTTGTTGTCTTCTGATGTAAGAACCGTATTTTGTATTTTTGCGTAGATGCAGTTATCGTACACGTAATTATGACGAATATGGGCAATCATATGGTGGTCGCCACTACGAGTATCTCCTCTTCTGGGGAAACAAAAAAATAATAATAATACATTGATTAATGTAAATTGTTTTGCGCAAAAAAAAAATATATATAACTGATTTAGCTTATTTGTCAAAGTGTACGCGTTTACGCGGTTTGTTTGCAGTTGAGCTAGTAGCTGGTTGTATATTTACTATATATTGCGACGATATCATTGTCCTCTAGTTCATCTTGCAAAATAAACGCAACGTTTTACCTTTGATACAAACGTTAAAATACTTGTCATGTCTTTCTACGACTAGGTAAGGTCCATCGTAAGGGGCAGCAAATGACTGTCGGATGTGGTCCGTGTCGTACAAAAACATGGGAAGCATCCGTGTGGTTTGTACAAATGAAAGTTCTTCGTTAATCATGCTGGAACATTTGTTTGGGCGTAAGATCTCTGACCACGCAAAATACTAAGTAGCTCTGGAGCTGGGGTATCTCTAACTGATGGGTCAAGAAATTCGCCTGGTAATTTTATAGGTTTTCCATATACTAGCTCGCCAGCAGTTGCACGTATACCTTCTTTCCACGCAACGCGCAGCCCTAGAAGTATAACCAGCAGACCATAGTACCACGAATCTCCATGATATAGTAGTGCTGATTTAAAAACTAAGTAGTTCTAAGTGGAACGCCAAAACGAGAGATCCAAGATGAAACTAATGCTCGAGCAAGAGTTTCCAAATCGACAGCTTCAGGAAAACGCGTGAATCTGTCGATTATATTTAGGCATTGGTTAAATTCTTTTGATGGTGAAAGAGTAATCAGATCTAAGTGGATGTGCTCGAATCGTTGCGAGAGTAGGTTGAAATTTCCTATTGGTGAAATTGTATGTCGAGTTACTTTATTTACCTGACACGTAATGACGAAACGTCGCAATACAGTTGAGCTTCAAAATTTCGCACTGCTAGACGACGAAGTTGTAGTGAATAGATTGTTAAGAATTCCGCGTAGTTGCTCATCCGAACCTTGAGCTTCCGCCAATGTTTCGGGTGAAACTGCCATTGCGATTTCATCTCTCCGCGAAAGAATGTCTGCGTCGATGTTGTCAGTGCCAGCGACATGTCTAATATCAGTAGTGAACTGACTTATAAAGTCCAACCTCCTGATCCTTGGTAGTGCGCGTTCCGGCCGTTGCTTAAAAACATGGATAAGCGGCTTATGGTCTGTTCGGCGCTGGTTATTTTGTATTAACCGTGTTGTAATTTTTTACTTTAATGTGTCGTACAGTAAAAACTATTTCAGTCCCGATTATAGGTATTTATAAGAGAACCATTGGCAGCATAAATCTGTTAGGTAAATGGCGACAGCGATGCCTTTAACCGTTGTTGTGGATAGACGGAGACCCATGAACCTGTGTTGATTAAAAATGTATCTGTTGACGTTCAATCTGTAACGAAAAGACGGCAAGATGTTAAATGAAGGTCGTGTTCCGCCATTAACGACACTCGGCTGAGTTTTCCGAAAATGCACAACCTGGTTGTCATTTGCGTGCTTTTTGTCCAAATTTAATATGATACCAACATAATGTTGCATTCGATGGTACTTGCCTGGTTTGTGAAATATCCCTGATTCTGCTTTTGTGGTTTGGGTTTTTGGATCTCGATGCTCGGTTGGAATGTTGAATGGTGGCGACTGTTAAAGAAAGAGAAGCTACTTGTTGGGCGATGCCCGAAAGTTGCTGATGAATGTCGGATGTTTCTACTGCGGCAATACTATGATTAGAGAAAACTTCATGCAATTTGTCTGCAAGATCTCCGAGAGATCTCCGATAATGATAGAAGATGATGTCTGCGCCACGAGACAGGCCTGTGTTTGTGCTGGAAATCCAACGGGATTTAAGCACTTCTTCGTCAATGTCTGGTACGGTACCATACTTGGCAGGCATCGTAGGTGTTGAGACGGCGTGCGATCTCCCAAATTTTCCTTGTCCAATAGTTGCACGATTTTTGCTTTTTGGACTTGGGAAAACGTGAAATGAGTGTGTGTTTTAAGATTTTATACGGCGTGTCGCTGGGTGGATTTTTAATTAGATCTTCTACTTCACATGCAGAACGAGTATCTATTAGAGGGGTTGTGCGAAAGAATTTTTCTGATTCTAAGGTAAACTGGGCTTCCAGTTGCGCAAACTATAACGCGGGTCTATCGGCGCTAAATGGCGGAGCTTTAACGACGGGTGGTAACACAATTCTTACGTCAGAATGTTCTTCGGGTTGGGCGGAGGTGGAACAAGTTGCCATTATTCAGACACAAAGAATAGAATTACTGCACACGTAGTAGTAAAGATATTATAAAATGTAACAAAAAATTTACTTTCGCGATAACTCGCTATGGAAAAAAAAATTCATCATCACTTTATTTATTAAGTAAAATAAATTAAAATTAATAAATTCAAAAGCTATAGTGCTAGCTACCTGGGCTATTTCAATGCTTCTGTTTTCACTCCCACCAGGCCCATCGCTATCGCTATCACTACCACTAACTCACATAAAAGGTTCTCTTGTAATTCAACTTGAAAGCAAAATTCAAAATTCTTTATTTTCTCTTATTACCCTCTATCCATTCTAGACTTTTATATATATTTAAGTTCTCCTGAAGGAAATTTGACTTTATACATCTACAAAGAGATGTGGGATTTCTTTTATTATATGTGATTAATAACCAATTCGACCGTACAATCTTAATTTATCTCTATTTTAGTTTTAGAATTACTTAATAGCTTAATAAAGGGTTTTCCAATAGGGACTTGACAACTTTTAATTTAATTTGTGAACGCACTCCTTCACTAATCATCAAACTGTCACTATCAAATTATTCAGTAAACTCAACATTTTCATCATGGTAAAGTACACGAACGAGCAACGTCTGCAAATTATAAAAATTTTCTACCGAAATTCGGAGTCGGTGATTGCAACTTTAAGAGCGCTAACTCCAATTTTCGGTCGTAATTCTCGCCCTAGTAGACAGGCAATAACAAGTTTAGTGGACAAATTTGAGCCTACATATTCGTTGTGTGATATTGCCGTGGCAGTGAGGCAACGGGTTGGTCGAAGTGTCGAAAATATCGCTGCCGTTCAGGCGTCCGTAGCAAACGATCCAAATCAGTCAATTCCACGGCTTTCTCAAGAATTAGGCATCGCTCAGAGCACATTATGGCGTATTTTGCGTAAGGATTTTGGTTTACACATACAAGATCAAGCTGACTCAAGAATTGAAGCCGATGGAGCATTTGAAGCGACGTACGTTCTCCGTTTGGGTTGTGGAGAAGATGCCCCAAGATGATGAATTTCATCGCAAAATCATCTTCAGTGATGAAGCTCATTTTTGGCTCAATGGGTTCGTCAATAAGCAAAATATGCGTTATTGGTCCGGTAAAAATCCACAAGTGCTTCATGAATCACCACTTCATCCACAATAAATAACTGTTTGGTGCGGTTTGCATACCGGCGGCGTTATTGGGCCATATTTTTTCGTGGACGATAACGATCGTCACATTACTGTGAATGGTCAGCGTTATCGCGCCATGATCACCGATTATTTTTGGCCCGAATTGGAAGGTATGGACTTGGACGACATGTGGTTTCAACAGGATGGTGCCACACAGCACACGCTACAATTGATTTATTGAAGAGTAAGTATGGTGAGCGTGTTATCTCAAGACATGGGCCAGTCGATTGGCCGCCTCCTTCGTGCGATTTAACGCCGCTTGACTATTTTCTGTGGGGCTACGTTAAGTCATTGGTTTATGCCAACACGCCGACGACGTTGGAAGAGCTCAGAGCCAACATTGAACGCGAAATAGCGGTCGTTTCGGCCGAAATGTGTGGCCGAGTCCTTGAAAACTGGGTCCAACGAATCGACCGCTGCAAACGTGCCGCGGTGGCCATATGAACGAAGTCGAGCTCCATTCATAAATGTTTTGATTGTACTTCAAGCCGATAGTAAAGTTTTTGAAATATCTCAAATGGTTTGCGTTTTATTTTAAAAAAAAGTTATCAAATCCTTATTAGAAAACCCCATATAATTGTACTATACACATCTCGAACTCGATTGTGCTATGTACATCACTATGTATTTTAGTTTTAAAATACTTTTACACATTTTGCTGTATCGTATACTCGTACATTGTTTTGTTTGTTTATTTCTATTTCCAATTCTTAGATGTAGGCGAAGTTGGTGGTAGAGCGGCAGTTGAGTGTTATTAGTGTGGTATGTGCGTTTCGAGGTAATGGATGAGAATTGATAAACGGGGATATTAGAGCTATTCCGATTTTATTATTGTGAGCTTGTGTGAGTTGGAGTTGATTGAGTATTTGAGTCGTGCTTTGGATTTCCTACGGGCTTTGAGTTAAAGATTGCGATTTTTCTTTTGGATTTTTGGGGTTTTTCGTCGATATGTGTACGTTTGGATGTGTCGTTACGACTGTGGGGTCTATGCTTTTTCGTTTGGATAGTATAAGATTGGGTAGAGGTTGCTGGAGGAAATTATTGTGAAGTAGAAATAGAAACATAGATTATAAATTTAGATAAGCGTTAACACGAATGCAATTAAGGGAGCAGTCTATTAATGCTTTTTAATTTGTTGAAGTCGTATGTTAAAGCTTCTCACTTATGAATCTTATTTGTTGAACCACTTGAAAACTATCAAATAACTATCACTATTAAGGGGGTAGTCTCATGTCCGAGGTTATATTTTGAAGGTTTTTAAGGATTTTTTTTTTTGCAGAAAATAAATTACGAGTACAATCTTCTTCTAATTATATGTTATTATTTAGCTATTGAATAATAGAAAAAAAAAATGTTCAATAAAAAAAATAAAACGTCGTTTTGGTGAGGTAAAGTACGAGGGGCGTTCAATATATTCTCGGTATCGATATGAAGGAAAATGCAAATTCAATTTAAATTGTTTTTATTTTTCAATATAATCTCCCCTAACATCAATGCATTTGTTACATCTTGAGATAAGCTTTTTTAAACCCTCAAAAAAATAAATTTCCTCTTTCTCTGCAAAATACCCATTTATTGCCGACTTGAGTTCTTCATCATCCGAAAATCTTTTTCCACGAAGACATTTTTTCAAATCCGGAAACAGGAAATAATCACTAGGGGCAAGGTCTAGACTATAGGGTGGGTGTTGGATTTCTTCGAAACCACAATCTCGCGCAGCAGCTTTGGAAACTCGCGCCGTGTAAACAGGAGCGTTGTCATGAAAAAGCAACACACCCGCTGCGAGTTTACCCCGTCTTTTCTTTTTAATTTCCTCCCGCAAATTATGCAAAGTGGAAGCGTAGGATGTGGCGTTGATGGTTTCACCTTTTTTTTTGTACTCAATGAGCAAGATTCCCTTTGAGTCCCAAAAAACTGTGGCCATGAGCTTCCCGGCAGACGGAGTGACTTTGAACTTCTTCGGGGGGTCTGTTCCTTTTTTATGCCACTGCATGGACTCTTGTTTGCTTTCAGGGTCATAGTGGTGAACCCATGTTTCGTCCCCAGTAACAATTCGATCCATAACACCGTCCGCGTTCTCACTACACATCTCCAAAAGCTCTCTACAGCATGCGATTCTCACTTTTTTCTGAGGCGCTGTGAGCATTCGTGGTACCCACCTTGCACTGACCTTTGAAAGGTTAAGATGGTCATGAAGAATGGTGTGAATGGTACCAATTGAAAGCTTGGTGATCTCTGCCATCATTTTCACCTTTATTCGGGCATCCTCAAGAACAAGTTTTTCGACTTTTTTGATGCTTTTTCCCGTACAAGCAGTAGCCGGGGCGCCGGAGCGGGGGTCGTCTTCAATGCTCTCTCTGCCTCTCTTGAACTCACTTGACCACTTTTGCACAGTTGATAATGAAGGTGCGGAACCCTGGTAAACAGCCACCATCTCTTCATGAATAGTTTTTTGACTTTTTCCTTGCTTAGTGAGAAATTTAATTACAGCGCGATGCTCAATTTTGACCATCATCGTCTCAGTTGCCATTATGATTCTGTTTAACTAGAGATAAAACGCGAATTAATAATTACATTTATATGAAATTTTACATGAATGCACTAAAATAATAGTATTACTTGATAAATAAATACAACCACAGCTTCACCCCGATACCGAGAATATGTTGAACGCCCCTCGTAGGTTTCTTCAAAGAAACGTAGGTGACTGACCCTCTGATTGCTCCTTTTGTAATCATCTGAAATCAAAATTTCAGAAGGATTATTATCCAGTAGGGTTGTCATTCTGTCCCGGAGAAGATTTAAAAGATTTGAATGAAAAATAACAAAGAAAATGGCGGCCTTGTAAACAAATTTTTTTAAATATCGACTGTGTTAAAATTTCAGTCCAATAGTTTTTTTAATCACCTAGGCCGACGTATAAAAAGTAGTTTCGAGAAAACAGCGTTCAAAGTTTGGTATAATCCCCGCAATTAAAGGGTACGCTCTCTCCTATTATTTGATGTAACTTTAAAATGATTTAGTGTATCGGTCTAAAATTTTCACAGTATATTCTCAACTTATTAAACTTTGAAAATATACAAAAAAATCGATTTTTTGAAGATCGAACATGAGACTACCCGCTTAAAAGGTATTTCGACACGCGTTCAATGAACTTCGTCCTAAAAAATAATAATATATAACTGTTAGTCATTCCTTTAACGACCGCGGCAATATTTGAAGTTTTAAACTTATTCATATCATTCTGACATTTTCCATTTTGATGTCCATGGCCTTCTATGTAGAACATACTCGTAATTTTGGATTAATCAGAAAAATTAATATAAATAATTATTTGCTATAACATTGATATTGTTAATTTTTATTTATATTGTTAATATTCTTTTCAGAAATTTCAAAAAAGAGGGACGTTAACCCAACAATTTTACGGCAACCTAGGTTGCGCTTTGAACCTCCCAGTAATGTCTTGTTAAAAGAAAAGCATAATATTTCAAGCGGTAACAATAATATTAATTCCTCGCCAATAAATCTATGTAAGTATTACTTATTTCTGTATGTTTATGTATTCATGGTTTTTCGGATAAAATGTCAACAATTTTATGGGGTGATTCCTTAACATGTTATGTGAAAAATATTTTGACACCACATTAATCCTAAATTGGTGATACAGAAAAATTTTCTGAAATATTTGTTACATTCAAAGTGGTGTTGCAGGAGGTACAAACTCTAGAGCTGAGTTATGACACTGAGTTATATCCCGGATGTAGTTGTAAAAAATAATATATTTTTTGTTGAGGGATGTTCAAGAGCTCAACAGAGTTGGGTCTCCCAGGATTTACTTTCATCTAGTGATGGTATTATAGGGTCCAGTCTTTTCTGGAATGAGTTTTTGTGGCTTTTTTTTGTGAGTTTTACCAAATCTCGTTTGTTGTAGATGTTAAATGAGTTAGTTGAAATTTAAACGTTTTCGCTTTTTTGCATCTCAACATCAACTTGACGTTGTTTGTTCATGTCTACTTAGAGCTGATAAGCTTATATATTTCAGCATGCCATATTTTCGCTTGGCGTTAATCTTATCCAAGATTTTAGACGTGCATGGTATAAGAGATTGGTCGATATTTTTCGATTGAGTCTTATCTTTATTTGGTTTTGAAGAACGTAGTGTTGGAGCGTGAATGAGAATAAGCTATTTGTGTTGATATTGGTATTTAAGACAGGTTGTGACGAGTTCGAGATAATCTGAGAATATTGAGAAAGGAAAGTGTTTGAATATGATTGAATGATAGCAAGTGTAGATTGGCTCTTTGTGCTTAGACCTGCTTCGTATTTCGAAGAAGAAAGGATTGTGTTTGATAATGCAATAACGGATTGAGTTGCAACCTGTGTTGCGTTTAAGTATGATGGTTTGAGTTCCGATTTATGAATGTTTGTGATATTTTCCGCTACGTTAATGGTGTGTTTGAAATTATCTATGTATGGTGTTGTTAAATCATTTTTCTTATTTGATGGAAGAGGCAATGGGATGAAATTTGAAAAACCTTCTTATAACTTGTGAATTAGTTTTTTTATAAAATCTTTTCGGCGAACATTTCCTTTCGATATAGAATTTGAATTGTTTACTATGTATCAAATTGTGCATTTCGTTAATATTTTAATTATGATAATTTCTTTCGCCAGCTTATAGGCCGGACGAGTGTATGGTTCCGGCATCTGAGATACAAATTTACACTATTGGTATTACTGCATTGTCCTCAAATTACTGGGTTTGACTGTGTGACTTAGAGAAAGTGTGAATATTAGGGAATACAAACGCACTACGATACAAAGCGAATTAGGTATAGCAATATACATAATATATGTATATAGTTAACGGGATACATCAATTCACACGATAGACTGAGTAAAGATGTACTAGTACTCATAGTTACGAATTCAATTATACCTAATTTATTACCAGATACACATAGAGTCTAAAGCCGCTGTGTTTAATAGCTCGAACACGTGACAGAATTGCGTTGTGTATATGGCTACCATTCCTCACAATGCTAATGAACGCTGTACCGTATACACTGTACACTGTATCAAAACAATTACTTATAAAGGGTTTTCCAATAGGGACTTGACAACTTTGAATTTAATTTGTAAACGCACTCTTTCACTAATCATCAAACTGTCACTGTCAATTTATTCAGTAAACTCAACATTTTCATCATGGTAAAGTACACGAACGAGCAACGTCTGCAAATTATAAAAATTTTCCACCGAAATTCGGAGTCGGTGACTGCAACTTTAAGAGCGTTAACTCCAATTTTCGGTCGTAATTCTCGCCCTAGTAGACGGGCAATAACAAGTTTAGTGGAAAAATTTGAGTCTACATATTCGTTGTGTAATGTTGCCGTGTCAGTGAGACAACGGGTTGGCCGAAGTGTCGAAAATATCGCTGCCGTTCAGATGTCCGTAGCAAACGATCCAAATTAGTCAATTCCACAACGTACTCAAGAATCGCGCATCGCTCAGACCACATTATGGCGCATTTTGCGTAAGGATCTTGGTTTACACCCACTCAACAATTGAAGCCGATGGAGCATTTGAAGCGACGTACGTTCTCCGATTGGGTTGTGGAGAAGATGCTCCAAGATGATGAATTTCATCGCAAAATCATCTTCAGTGACGAAGATCATTTTTGGCTCAATGGGTTCGTCAATAAGAAAAAAAATATGCGTTATTGGTCGAGTAAAAATCCATATGTGCTTCATGAATCACCACTTCATCCACAAAAAATAACTGTTTGGTGCGGTTTGCATGCCGGCGGCGTTATTGAGCCATATTTTTTCGTCGACGATAACGATCGTCACGTTACTGTGAACGGCCAGCGTTATCGCGCCATAATCACCGATTACTTTTGGCCCGAATTGGAAGATATGTACTTGACGACATGTGGTTTCAACAGGATAATGCCACAAGCCACACAGCACACGCCACAGTCGATTTATTGAAGAGTAAATATGGTGAGCGTGTTATCTCAAGAAATGGGCCAGTCGATTGGCCGCCTCGTTCGTGCGATTTAACGCCGGTTGACTATTTTCTGTGGGGCTACGTTAAGTCATTGGTTTATGCCAACACGCCGACGAGGTTGGAAGAGCTCAGAGCCAACATTGAACGCGAAATAGCGGCCGTTTCGGCCGAAATGTATGAGTAGTTGATAATTGGGTCCAACGAATCGACCGCTGCAAACGTGCCGCGGTGGCCATATGAACGAAGTCGAGTTCCATTCATAAATGTTTTGAGTGTACTTCACGCCGATAATAAAGTTTTTGAAATATCTCAAATGGTTTGCGATTTATTTAAAAAAAAAGTTGTGAAGTCCTTATTGGAAAACCCTATATAAACAAATTTAATTTTGATTGGAGAAAAATGTAGTTATATTTATCTTACATCTCTTATTTCATATTATTTTTCGCAAACATACCTTACAACTTATGTTTAGATAAACAAATAAATTGTTGGTGTGACTGCCCTGGTACGAGCAAGACTATAGAAACACGCATAGCGTTAAATAGAGAAATGCTCAAGTTTACCCCTTAAAAAAAACAAACACCAGAAATCATTTGTCTAAGTGTAAAATCTAAATTTTTAAACTGGATTAAAATGAATTATTGAAAATTAAAATTGAAATAGAATTCTACTAACGAAGTAAAACGTTTACATGCTTACGAAATATTATTATTCTATTATATATTGTGATAACCACTTAAAAGTGAGCAGCGACATCTAGCACAAAATGTTGATACTCGAAGACCAGAAGATTTCGATACTGGAATAACAAAGTCTCGACTGGAGAGTGGAATCGAATTTTCTAGCAAATTGGAAATTGTATGGGACGCTGGATGGCGAGGATTGTTCTCGAAGTATGTCATTCGAGTATAAATACCAGCATCCCAAAGGTATGCAAGTCAGTTCTAAAATGTAATTTGAAGTGTTAATTAGGAGAAGTGATTAAGTGGTTTAAGTAAAAGATAAGAAAAGTATAAGTGGTTGAGAAATTGAATTGTACTGAGAGAAAGAATTAAATAGTGAATTGTAACTGTACTGAATAAAGGGATTTGTATTGGAAAGAATAAGTTCTATCATTTGTACCCACACAAACATTTTACATTGGTGTCAGAAGTGGGATAGGACTTATTGTGTGTAAAAAAAAAAGTGTTTTCTGACTATTTGAAAAAGCTAGAATGGGTCGAAAACTATTGTAGTTGACCCTCGTCCAACTCAAATCCTAGTTGAACAAGAGAAGCCTCAGCGCCAGTGGAGGAAAAAGTGACCTGGTGCTCCGACTTCAGGAGGCTTTGAACAACGAGGGACATGATCCTAATGCATATTCCTTTGATGTTGACGAGGATGAACAGACAAGTACCGGCAATGACATGGCTGCGATGATGCAACTCCTCTTGTTAAAAATGGACGAAGAATGTCCTGGTGAAGAAGAAAGATGGCAGCACGAGATTTTGTGTAGACTACCGACGTCTCAATGATGTCACTAAAAAGGACAGCTACCCACTTCCGAGAATCGATGACACTTTGGATATGCTTTCTGGAGCGAAATGGTTTTCAACACTTGACTTGAAGAGCGGTTACTGGCAGGTAGAGATAAATCGTACGGACCGTGAGAAAACTGCCTTCACTACAGGAAGCGGTCTTTGGCAGTTTGCAGTGATGCCGTTTGGACTGTGCAACGCTCCGGCCACCTTCGAGCGACTAATGGAACGAACATTGCAAGGACTCACCTGGAAAACCTGCCTAGTATATTTGGACGACGTTATCATCATAGGTAAGACGTACGAGGAGCACCGCGAAAATCTAAAAGAAGTGTTTGAGAGGCTACGAAGTGCTCATTTAAAGCTCAACCCAGAAAAGTGTGCCTTGTTTCGTCCGGAAGTAAAATATCTGGGTCACATTATATCAGCGGAAGGTGTAAGAACGGATCCTGACAAAATCGAAGCCGTGAAAAGTTGGCCTTCTCCAAAAGATAAACACCAACTGAGAAGCTTCTTGGGCCTCGCCACGTATTACAGAAGGTTCGTAAAGGATTTTGCTGGCATTGCAAAGAGCCTGCATCAACTTACGGAAAAAGGCCGACAGTTCAGGTGGTCTGGAGAATGCGAAAAAGCATTTCAAGAACTGAAGCGACAGCTGTGCAATGCCCCCATCTTGGGTTACCCCACGCCCGGAAAAATGTTCATCGTGGACGCAGACGCTAGCAATGTTGGTGTCGGAGCTGTGATCTCTCAAGTTCATGACGGTAAAGAGAAAGTGGTCGCATATTACAGCAAAGTACTCTCCAGACCTGAACGGAACTACTGTGTAACCCGGCGCGAGCTTCTGGCTTTAATTCTGGCTACGAAGCATTTCCATAAGTACCTCTATGGACAAAAGTTCATTCTCCGGACAGACCACGCAGCTCTGAAATGGCTACTCCAATTTAAGAACCCTGAAGGCCAAGTTGCAAGATGGATCGAGCAGTTGCAGGGCTACGACTTTGAAGTGCAACACCGCAAGGGAACACTCCACTCAAATGCTGATGCTCTCTCTCGTCGACCGTGCGGAGTAAAATGCGAACACTGCAATCGTAAAGAAGCAAAAGAACAGGCAACTATCCAAACGATCAGGACTGAGCCCATAGAGGGTTGGAGTATAGACGAAATCCGTTCCTCCCAACAGGCAGACAATGACATCGAACCAATATTGGCCTGGAAAGAACACGAGGAAAGACCAAGCTGGCAGCAGATATCAGATCGGAGCCAAACTCTGAAGGCATACTGGGCACAGTGGGACTCGCTTTTTGTGCAAGATGGATTGCTGAAGAGAAAATGGGAAACTGCAGATGGGACAACATCTCGTATGCAGCTAATTGTGCCACGGTCCAGAGTCAACCAAGTGCTCCACGAAATACATGACGGAGTCTCAGGAGGCCATTTGGGAATAAACAAGACGTTGGAAAAGGTAAGGGAACGTTTCTATTGGCTAAGCGCTAAACAAGATGTCGAGAATTGGTGCAAAAAGTGCATAAGATGTGCGGCTACCAAGGGCCTAAAAGTAAAGCCACATGGACAAATGCAACAATACAATGTCGGAGCACCTTTCGAACGAATAGCCATCGACATCGCTGGGCCGTTTCCCGAAACCTTTAATGGAAACCGATATACTCTCGTAGTCATGGATTACTTCAGTAAGTGGCCGGAAGTATTTGCCATCCCAAATCAAGAGGCTAAGACCGTAGCCGAACAGATAGTCAACAACTGGGTGAGCAGATTTGGGGTCCCAATGGAGCTGCACTCTGATCAAGGGCGAAACTTTGAATCAAAAGTCTTCCAGGAAATATGCCAATATTTGGGAATAAGAAAGACAAGGACAACGCCACTACACCCTCAATCTGATGGAATGGTCGAGCGATTCAATCGGACCTTGAATGAGCATCTATCTAAGGTTGTCAGCAACTGCCAGCGGGATTGGGATCGACACATACCCCTCTTCTTAATGGCCTACCGAAACGCGGTCCATAGCTCAACAGGGCACACACCATCCGAGATCTTATTTGGTCAAACAATTCGGTTGCCAAGTGAAGCAAAATTCGGATCCCCACCGACGGAGCCCAAAGAGGTGAACGAGTACGTGAATGACTTACGCAGCAGGATTCGTAAATTGCATGAAGACACCAGAGAAAAGATGAAGCTAGCAAGCAGCCGCATGAAAACTAGGTACGATATCAAGGCGAAATCTTCCGGTTTCAACGAAGGAGATCTGGTTTGGCTGTATAATCCTCAGCGTAAGAAAGGCAAATCACCAAAATTGCAACAGGACTGGGAAGGTCCATACAAGGTGATAACCCGCATTAATGACGTTGTCTACCGGATCCAGCGTGGGGATCGAGGAAAATTTAAAGTGGTCCATTTGGATAGAATGTGTCATTTCAACGGGATGCTGAATGACGAAGTTGTTCGGGACGAACAACTGTAGGGAGGGAGCAATGTGATAACCACTCAAATGTGAGCAGCGACATCTAGCAGGAAACTCGAAGACTAGAAGGTTTCGATACTGGATTAGCAACTGGAGAGTAGAATCGAATTTTCTAGCAAATTGGAAATTGTATGGGACGCTGGATGGCGAGGATTGTTCTCGAAGTATGTCATTCGAGTATAAATACCAGCATCCCAAAGGTATGCAAATCAGTTCCAAAGTTGAATTTGAAGTGTTAATTAGAAGAAGTGATTAAGTGGTTTAAGTAAAAGATAAGAAAAGTATAAGTGGTTGAGAAATTGAATTGTACTGAGAAAAAGAATTAAATAGTGAATTGTAACTGTACTGAATAAAGGGATTTGTATAGAAAAGAATAAGTTCTATTATTTGTACCCACACAAACATATTACAATATGTATACGAGTGTGCACACATACCAATGGCAAATCGTTGACAAACATGGAAAATAAAATCGGTCCAAGGATGGAACCTTGAGGAACAGTTTGTAATAAGGGAAATAAGAGGAAATCCTTCCACCAGCAACGACCCTTTGAAATCGGTTCGACAAGTAGCTTTGCAAAAGTTTAACAGCTCTTTCGCCAAACCCGAAGAAGTTTTTTTGTTTAAGTTTCCATAAAAGAATTTTATGATTCACTTTGTCAAAAGCTTTCGAAAAATCGAGAAAGCAAAGTAATGTCACGAGCCCTTTGTCATAGTCTTGCCTTACATCATCCAAATTCTTCACCAAAATCTTCACTATGCCCTTCTCGAAAGCCAGACTGAGAAAAAGTAAATAGAGAGTTGAAGGATAAGTGGAATTTGATCTGGCGGGATAAGACTCTCTCAAATACTTTCGATAGGCATGGGAGAATGCTTATTGGCCTAAAATCGTTAACAGAACTTGCGTTCGATTTATTGGCAATCGGAATAACCCGTGCATGTTTCCAAGCTTGCGGAAAGGTAGATGTCATAATACACGAATTAATTATGTGAGTTATATGGCTTACAATACTGGGTAAAATTATTTTTAGAAATTTGACTGGTATACCATCTTTACCGATTGCATTTGACTTAATGGAGGCAATGATTGAAATTACATTAGTCTCAGTTGTTACTTCAAAATCGGCTTACATTTGCACTGATGTAAAGATGTTCGGATGAAAATCAAACATACCACCAGCCATTGCATTGTCAACCAAAAGTGCATTTAGCTCATTTGGATTTAATGAATAGTTATCATTCCCTCCATTACTAACACCAATTTGCCTAAGTTTCCTCCACAGTTCCTTTGGGGGCAAAGACAATAAGTTTAGAGGAATAGTAATTTCGTTTCGAATCACGTACAATGCTAGTGGCTGTATTACGAGCGTTTTTATAAGCGACCCAATTAAAAGAAGAACGATGTCGCTTCCATTTGCTGTAAAGCTTATTCCTGATTTTCAGCGCATTTAAAACTTTCGCAGTAAACCAAGGGAAAGTCTTATTGCGAACAAAAACAATCTTAACAGGCACGAAATCTTCATAGAGTTGGGCAACACATAACTGAAAACGATTAATTTGTTCATTTGGATCTGGACTCTGTCTCGAAGAGGCATGATCCACCAATTGGCGCGACCGAGAATCGTTGGTTAATAAGTTGGCATTAAAATCTCCTAATACAATAATATTTACATATCTGGGTGAAAACTCTGACAGAGCGGAAAAAAATAATTCACATGAAAATCTCCGGTTAGGGTTATAACAACAAGAAACCAAACATATAACACTTCCATCATGAACCTCAGCAATAATGTATTCAACATCAGTGTCGACAGATTTTACTAATACATCACATTTTAAAGACTTCTAACTTCTAACTTCTTCCCTTTTGGAGTTTTTCTTACGAACAAAGAGTCACATTTCGTAAACACAGCAAACAGTTGTCGTTTTCTCTTCATCTGAGTAGCGGTACGTAAAAGCAGGCGAATTCTCTTTGTAAGGTTTTCGTTGATGAAGCACTTGTGTGGCGACTCCATACCGACGTCAGTAAGGTTCATCTCTCTGTGTTGGCTTTTTCGATAGAGAACAGCTGACTTCAGCACAAAGTTTCGCTCTTGCGGGCTACCAAACTTCGATCGGTGATGGCGATGACGAATCGTTGTTCAATTTTATCACACGCAATGCATTTTTAAGTGTTGGCGGTTTGCATTCAATAGTGTGGCATAAACGATTGAAGATGGTAGACAAATTTTCTTCAGGTGAACTTGGAATGCCAAAGAGCACGGCATCACAGGCAGTATTTTTTTTTTATAATTTACGCGCGCCTAAGGGGTTGATACCCTTTTACTGTTGCCAAGGCGCGGGCGGAAAGTTAGAAGGACGAGAAAGGAAAATTGGTTTTTGTAGTGGTTTGAAACTCAGGTGTGTTTGGTTTCGACATTCGCTCTCCAGGGGTGGGAGTTCGAATAGGACGGAGAGTTTTTTCTTCACTCAGAGTGATTCGAAGGTTATAATTCACACTATTTTTTTGTGCTTGAAACTCTACAGGCAGTATGCTTGCGTTCAAGGTTGTCGATTTGTTGTTGGAGGGCAAGCATTTCTTTGTTCGCAGATCTGGTTTCCACTGATGTAGACGTAGACACAGCTTCAATGTTCTTAATTCTCTTTGTGATGTTTTCTACCGCCGCATTGACTGGTGAAAAGCGTTCTTCCCACTTTTTTCCATTTCTTCAATTTTGAATTGTAGACCGACCGTTGCTTATTTTATTGCATTTGTCTTTTATTGTTGCTTTGATGAATTTACAGAATTTATCAAGGCGCCTCTCCAATATATCGATTGTGATGATTGAAGAGTTGGTGTCAGTTCGTTTCAAGGAAGGGGAACTTACTTGGGAGGACATTGTCGGTTTATTTTACGTTTATTTCGAGATCGAGCGGGTACTTGGTGGGTCTGGCATGGTGGTTCTGTTGTTGTATCACAGTTTACGATCCTTAACGCAAGCGATAGATATGAACGACAAACAATGGAACTACTTTCGAAGCTAAGTTTATAAGTGTCAGTTTTAAATCATCTGTACTTTGCGCGCACATTCAACTTGTTAGTTTGTTACGGTTAGATGTTAGCTGCTACCGGACAGAAAAATAAGACGTCTATACTGCTCTGAGCATACGGCTCAAAAGGAGTATAAAAGAACGCGACATCAAGCGCACGGGGGCAGTCGTCGTAACATACAGGTAGCGTGTGTAACCTAAAGAACTTAAATAAAAGAACTGTGCGTAAAGTCTGTTTTTTTTAATTCGTTTATTACTTTTCAACTTCAGAAGTGTGATATTGGGATCTAGTCAGATTCTGGACCTGTGCGAAGTGTGGAAAACACCAACTACCACGAGTGGACGCGTGATAAATTAAGAGAGCAGTTAAAGAAAAGAGGACTGGACTAAGCTGGGTTAAAGGAAGAAATGCTGCAACGACTAACTGAGGACATAGAACGGAGTAGAAAGAAGCTCGACATGGCTACCGAATTGGCAAGGTTACGTGAGGGAAATAAACCTCTCAAGCAGAGGACCTTTGATACCAGTAAGCCACCAAGTCACCGAAGTGAAAATGAGGAAAAGAATACCTCCAGACAGATGTCTTCATTTAAAGCTGGAAACATGTTTGCAGTAAGAGACGTAGCAGATATGATCCCAGCATTCAACCCAAAAAATCCCGTGGGGCTCTCCTCTACATAGTGTCTGATTTTTAACGTAAACCATACTTATGTTTACGGGATTCCCATACATCCATGGGGGCAAGGATACGCCTTGCCATCGCTCTGCCGCCTTCCTGAGATACCAATGCCGGCAACACAGCACAAGTTTCACTTTTGGTATGAGTCGAGGCCGACCTAAAACCTCTTACTGCTCTTAGGGTAACAGAACCCAGTACTTATTGCAACTCTACATTGGGTCAACCAAAGGAAGACCCTTCCCGCGACTATGGGTTTAAACCAAAGCAACCATGACGCTCCCACAAGGGGGTCTACCTCTTCAAGTCAGGCCCGGACCGAGATCCTGACTCCCATGGTACCGTGATTTAAGTCCTGGTAGGGACTAGCGGTGGTCCAGCTGCCAACAAGACCTATGACCGGCAACTTGTGACTGATCGAATCGTAGCAACCTTCGGTAGCGTCATCTGAAGATGTTTACGATAAGACCAGTACTTTGCTCTGCCCCCGTTCATTATTAGACAACGTCATTGATGGGCGAAGTCTTGATAATTGGGCGGGGGCCCACTCTCCTCTACAGCATGGATCAGGAAACTAAAGGATGTAAAGGACATCTATGAGCTGGGTGATGATGGCAGATATCTCAAAACTAGCCGGAGCAGCCAGGATCTGGGGTGACAGCGTAACGCACGCAACGTTGGAAAAGTTCTTGCAGGATCTCGTAGATAATTTTCCAACAACCGACGATGAAGCAGATCTACACGAGATACTCCGGAACCGAAAACAAAGGCAGAATGAGGTTCTAGAGGAGTCCGTCTTCGAAATGAAGACTATTTCTTCAAGAAGGCGGATTGAGAAACGTACATCGTGAGGGGTATAGTAGACACCGAGTGCAGAGAGGCATTCAGGGCAGCGTAGCCTGACTCGGTCCGAGATATCCTTAAAAGAGTGCGGTGGATTGTCGGACTACGCGATTGCAATAAGGAGGACGCACTCAAGAATCGCAGCATAAATCTGACAGCAGGGGCACCTCAACAACAGAATTCAATTCATGCAACCGTTAGTCATAGGACAAACGAATTGAAATGTTTTGGGTGCCAACAACCAGGGCACATCAAGCCCGTCAGCAAGTGGGCCATCGGGAACTGCCGTGAATACGCATGGAAGAGTAACTCAGATGTTGCTGAAGGAAGAGAAAAATGAGTGCATCAAAGAGGTTGAGGTAAACGGACATGGCGTGACCGCGTTCATTGATTTAGGCAGCTACTGCGTTACACTAACATAGGAAGTGGCGGACGACGTAGGCATCATGTACGAGAAGGATGACCGTAACCTAAAAGGATTCCGGTGAGGAGGAGGTGAAGGTGGATAAGCTGAAAAGTTGGTGTGAGGTGTTGATTGTACCACGCCAGAGCCAACCATACGACATGATAGTTGGTAGAAAACTGCTGGACCAACCACAAGTAAAGTTGATGAAGTCTTTTCGGGTGATGGATATTATGGATTGTATGGCCGAAGCAACGGAGACGGTGTTAGCAGTGGAAGACGAAAAGACGACGCAGAAAAGAAAGGGAACATTGCACGAAGGCGGACAGCCTATAGAAGAAGAAGATCAAGTGGAAGAGGCATCTTCGTTTATTCTAAACGATAATATAACAGACGAGGACTGGTTAGCAACGATACAGTGGCAAGATGAGAAGTTACGCTAAACATGACATCACACCCAACAAGGAAGCAGTTGCAGAAGGAATATATAGTTAGGGGAAATCGACTATTCTGAAAGGAGAACGATACCGAAAGGTTTGCCGTACCGAGAGCTGTACAATGGAGAATTCTTAAGTTGTGCCATGACGACAGTGGGCACATGGCCGATGTAAAAACGCTCAATAGGATCAGGAAGACGTTCTGGTTTCCGCAGATGAGGAATTTTACTAAGAACTACCTGAAGACGTGCGTGGATTGCGCATACGCGAAGAGGAAGTACGGCAGAGCAGAAGGGGGACTGTATTCGAGCGGATGCCCTTGCCGTTTGACAACATACACCTAGACCGCTTAGGACCATTTATAAGGGAAAATGGGGCATGCGGTATGTGCTCACTATCATAGACAACTTTACGAAGTATACTATCCTCCGAGCGACAAAGACGACCAACACTGCGGGAGTGATTCAAGCACTAACAGACATCTATGGATACTTCGGCATGCCGCGACGAGTCATTACTGACAGGGGTACAGCTTCACCTTAACATCGTTCACGAAGTTCTGCTTAGACAATGACATCAAGCACATCCAAACAGCGGTGAGAACCCCAAGGAGAAATGGACAGGCAGAACGAGCCAACCGCACAGTTTCGGATGCAATGAAGTGTGTGCATGCAGCCGGTGAGGATTGGGCTGGTCATCTGCGGTACCTACATTGGAGCCTCAACACCATGAACAACGCAACGACGAAAGTAACTCCGCATGAGGTACTATTCTCTTGAATTGACTACACCTCAAGAAATGACGCGCCGAAGAACAAGAGCTGTGGAGAACATCGAGATAAACCAACAAGGGCAAACTAACGTTACGATCGGAAACATCGCGAACCGACGAGATATCAGGAAAACGATTTGGTCCTGATTGAGAAGGAGCAGACTGCAACTGGAGAGTCGAGAAAGCTTGAACCACACCATACAAAGGCCCTTACATCATAGCAAAGGATTTTGCCGAACGACCGGTATGCGGTTAAATACATACCACAAATGCAACGCACACAGCGCAGGTACGATGCCGTTCTAAGCGCCGATAAGTTAAAACGTTAGTGTGAACTACCGGACGAGGAGTTTTCACACGTGGGTGAGGACAGCTGTGAAGGCTGAGAAGACGACGAAGAAGGAAATAGAATTAGTTTTGAGGCCGAGACTTAGGTCAGATTGGGCGAACTGTTACAATGTATCCATTCACGTAACATCAAACAAAAACAAAAAAAAAAACACGCACACACCCACGACACTGAGTGACGCGACAAGAACACGTGATTAAGTGGTTTAAGTAAAAGATAAGAAAAGTATAAGTGGTTGAGAAATTGAATTGTACTGAGAGAAAGAATTAAATAGTGAATTGTAACTGTACTGAATAAAGGGATTTGTATTGGAAAGAATAAGTTCTATCATTTGTACCCACACAAACATTTTACATTGGTGTCAGAAGTGGGATAGGACTTACTGTGTGTAAAAAAAAAAAAAAAAAGTGTTTTCTGACTATTTGAGAAAGCTAGAATGGGTCGAAAACTATTGCAGTTGACCCTCGTCCAACTCAAATCCGAGTTGAACAAGAGAAGCCTCAGCGCCAGTGGAGGAAAAAGTGACCTGGTGCTCCGACTTCAGGAGGCTTTGAACAACGAGGGACATGATCCTGATGCATATTCCTTTGATGTTGACGAGGATGAACAGACAAGTACCGGCAATGACATGGCTGCGATGATGCAACTCCTCTTGTTAAATCTGGAAGAACAAAAGAATAGCCTCGAACAAAAAATGGACGGTCTTCAACAGAAAATGGATGAACAAAAGAATAATCTGGAAGAATAAAAGAATAGTCTCAAGCAAAAGCTGGATGAACAAAAGAATAGTCTCGAACAAAAGTTGGATGAACAAAAGAATAGTCTAGAACAAAAACTGGAAGAACAAAATAACACTCTCCAGCAAAAATTCGAAGAAATCGATGACAAATTTGAAAGAATAGAGAAGAACGTTGATGACAAATTTGATAGAATAGAGAAGAACGTTGATGACAAATTTGATACAATAGAGAAGAATGTTGGCGAAGAATTCGAAGAAATGGACAGCAAAGTTCAGCAACTGGCAAAAGAGCTCGACACATTGCGAAAACAGAAACTGCGAGAATGTTCTTTAAGCGGTCCAAGGAGAAAAGATTTGAAGCCTCCCTCATTCGATGGCCAGACCTCATGGTCTACTTATAAGAAGCAGTTTGAAATGGCTGCCTGTGCAAACGACTGGGACAATGAGGAAAAGTGCTTTGCCCTAACGATGGCCTTGCACGGTCCTGCAGCAGAATTGTTGCAAACAGTAGACATCGAAAAGCATAAAGATTATGTGACTTTAGTACAGGCTATAGAAAAACGGTTTGGGGATAGCCACATGCAGGAGGTCTGCAAGGTCCAATTACAAAGCCGATCGCAGCAAAGAGGAGAAACACTGCAGCAGCTCCAAGCAGACGTGAGTAGACTTGCACATCTGTCATACCCCACCGCCGGCCAGGAAATTATCGACGAAATGGCAAAAGATGCATTTATCAGGGGAATTGCAGATTCGAAGCTACAGTCAGCAGTAAGGATGGCCGGGAAAAGAACCCTTGCTGAAGCACTTGCCTTCGCTCTGGCGATGGAAGCAGCCAATCAGGCTTCCAGGGGAACACATTTCGTCAGGGAAGTAGCATCTGCCGAATGTTCCTGCACAAGAATCAGTGCCGAGGAACGAGATACTCGACGGGATAGACGAATAATGCGCTGCTGGAATTGCAATAAAATAGGACACCTTCAAAGGCAGTGTAAAGAACCGGTGCGACGAAAAGACTGCCCTCACTGTGGTGACAAGCAAATAGAGGAAGAAACCGGCAGAAACAGCTATCAAGAAGCCAGTCAACCTTCCCGAAGCCATCAGTCGGAAAATGCTTAAGCACCAACTTCGCGGGGCAGAAGTTGGTAGCAGGAGTCGACGGCCCCAGGACCATCATCCAAGTCTCGCTGGCAAAACGACGCAGCGAAAGCCTTCTAGTAGAAGTAGTCAGTGGAAAAGAAAAATGGATGGCAACAATAGACACCGGTGCCACGGCCTCAATCATCAGGAGGAATCTTGTGCAGAAGTCTTGGCTGCATAACACTAGCAGCTGCAGCTTGCGAACAGCTACAGGAGCAACGATTAAGGTATATGGTGAAGTCCGCATAAAAATCCAACTGGCCGGAATAACATTCACTCACGCGTTTCTGGTAGCTGACATATGTGACGAGTGCATCATTGGTACAGACTTCATGAGAGAACATGGACTTGTAGTCGACTTGGAGGCACAAACCCTGAAATACGGAAACATGGAGATACCAATGATATACGGAAACGCCAATACCACAGTCTCAAATGTCGTCATCTGCAGCAATCAGAGTCTAGAGCCTTCGTCAGAAGCAATTTTGTGGGCAAAAGTGGAAGGTGGTCCTGGTAGCCACCGATTCTATTTGATGGAGCCAGAAGAGAAAAGAGACTTCATGGTGGGAAAGACCTTAGTGGAGCCAAAGAACAACATGGTCCCTGTGAGGATTCTAAATCCAAAGACATTCAGTGTAAAGGTGAAAAAGGGGGAAATAGTGGGAAAATGCGTACCTGTTGAGGCTATATCGACCACAACGGAAAAAAAGGATGCAAAACCGGTCACAACAGTTCAGAGCATAAAAATCAAGAACAAAATTCTCAGCCTCTGTAATCTGGACGAAGATCAGCGAATCCTGGCAGAAAAACTAATCGGTGAGTACGCTGATATATTTGCTACACAAGACGGAGAATATGGACGTACGCATATTGTTCAACATCACATTGACACCGGAGACGCTCGACCAATCCGTCAACCTGCAAGGCGTCTTCCATTGGCAAAGCAAACAGAAGTTGCCGAAATGATGTCGAAGATGAAAGCTGAGGGAGTGATTGAAGAATCGCAAAGTCCGTGGGCATCTCCAGTGGTCCTGGTGAAGAAGAAAGATGGCAGCACGAGATTTTGTGTAGACTACCGACGTCTCAATGATGTCACTAAAAAGGACAGCTACCCACTTCCGAGAATCGATGACACTTTGGATATGCTTTCTGGAGCGAAATGGTTTTCAACACTTGACTTGAAGAGCGGTTACTGGCAGGTAGAGATAAATCGTACGGACCGTGAGAAAACTGCCTTCACTACAGGAAGCGGTCTTTGGCAGTTTGCAGTGATGCCGTTTGGACTGTGCAACGCTCCGGCCACCTTCGAGCGACTAATGGAACGAACATTGCAAGGACTCACCTGGAAAACCTGCCTAGTATATTTGGACGACGTTATCATCATAGGTAAGACGTACGAGGAGCACCGCGAAAATCTAAAAGAAGTGTTTGAGAGGCTACGAAGTGCTCATTTAAAGCTCAACCCAGAAAAGTGTGCCTTGTTTCGTCCGGAAGTAAAATATCTGGGTCACATTATATCAGCGGAAGGTGTAAGAACGGATCCTGACAAAATCGAAGCCGTGAAAAGTTGGCCTTCTCCAAAAGATAAACACCAACTGAGAAGCTTCTTGGGCCTCGCCACGTATTACAGAAGGTTCGTAAAGGATTTTGCTGGCATTGCAAAGAGCCTGCATCAACTTACGGAAAAAGGCCGACAGTTCAGGTGGTCTGGAGAATGCGAAAAAGCATTTCAAGAACTGAAGCGACAGCTGTGCAATGCCCCCATCTTGGGTTACCCCACGCCCGGAAAAATGTTCATCGTGGACGCAGACGCTAGCAATGTTGGTGTCGGAGCTGTGATCTCTCAAGTTCATGACGGTAAAGAGAAAGTGGTCGCATATTACAGCAAAGTACTCTCCAGACCTGAACGGAACTACTGTGTAACCCGGCGCGAGCTTCTGGCTTTAATTCTGGCTACGAAGCATTTCCATAAGTACCTCTATGGACAAAAGTTCATTCTCCGGACAGACCACGCAGCTCTGAAATGGCTACTCCAATTTAAGAACCCTGAAGGCCAAGTTGCAAGATGGATCGAGCAGTTGCAGGGCTACGACTTTGAAGTGCAACACCGCAAGGGAACACTCCACTCAAATGCTGATGCTCTCTCTCGTCGACCGTGCGGAGTAAAATGCGAACACTGCAATCGTAAAGAAGCAAAAGAACAGGCAACTATCCAAATGATCAGGACTGAGGCAATAGAGGGTTGGAGTATAGACGAAATCCGTTCCTCCCAACAGGCAGACAATGACATCGAACCAATATTGGCCTGGAAGGAACAGGAGGAAAGACCAAGCTGGCAGCAGATATCAGATCGGAGCCAAACTCTGAAGGCATACTGGGCACAGTGGGACTCGCTTTTTGTGCAAGATGGATTGCTGAAGAGAAAATGGGAAAGTACAGATGGGACAACATCTCGTATGCAGCTAATTGTGCCACGGTCCAGACTCAACCAAGTGCTCCATGAAATACATGACGGAATCTCAGGAGGCCATTTGGGAATAAACAAGACGTTGGAAAAGGTAAGGGAACGTTTCTATTGGCTAAGCGCTAAACAAGATGTCGAGAATTGGTGCAAAAAGTGCATAAGATGTGCGGCTACCAAGGGGCCAAAAGTAAAGCCACATGGACAAATGCAACAATACAATGTCGGAGCACCTTTCGAACGAATAGCCATCGACATCGCTGGGCCGTTTCCTGAAACCTTTAATGGAAACCGATATACTCTCGTAGTCATGGATTACTTCAGTAAGTGGCCGGAAGTATTTGCCATCCCAAATCAAGAGGCTAAGACCGTAGCCGAACAGATAGTCAACAACTGGGTGAGCAGATTTGGGGTCCCAATGGAGCTGCACTCTGATCAAGGGCGAAACTTTGAATCAAAAGTCTTCCAGGAAATAGGCCAATATTTGGGAATAAGAATGACAAGGACAACGCCACTACACCCTCAATCTGATGGAATGGTCGAGCGATTCAATCGGACCTTGAATGAGCATCTATCTAAAGTTGTCAGCAACTGCCAGCGGGATTGGGATCGACACATACCCCTCTTCTTAATGGCCTACCGAAACGCGGTCCATAGCTCAACAGGGCACACACCATCCTAGATCTTATTTGGTCAAACGATTCGGTTGCCAAGTGAAGCAAAATTCGGATCCCCACCGACGGAGCCCAAAGAGGTGAACGAGTACGTGAATGACTTACGCAGCAGGATTCGTAAATTGCATGAAGACACCAGAGGAAAGATGAAGCTAGCAAGCAGCCGCATGAAAACTAGGTACGATATCAAGGCGAAATCTTCTGGTTTCAACGAAGGAGATCTGGTTTGGCTGTATAATCCTCAGCGTAAGAAAGGCAAATCACCAAAATTGCAACAGGACTGGGAAGGTCCATACAAGGTGATAACCCGCATTAATGACGTTGTCTACCGGATCCAGCGTGGGAATCGAGGAAAATTGAAAGTGGTCCATTTGGATAGAATGTGTCATTTTAACGGGATGCTGAATGACGAAGTTGTTCGGGACGAACAACTGTAGGGAGGGAGCAATGTGATAACCACTTAAATGTGAGCAGCGACATCTAGCAGAAAATGTCGAAGACCAGAAGGTTTCGGTATTGGAATAACAAAGTCTCGACTGGAGAGTAGAATCGAATTTTCTAGCAAATTGGAAATTGTATGGGACGCTGGATGGCGAGGATTGTTCTCGAAGTATGTCATTCGAGTATAAATACCAGCATCCCAAAGGTATGCAAATCAGTTCTAAAGTGTAATTTGAAGTGTTAATTAGGAGAAGTGATTAAGTGGTTTAAGTAAAAGATAAGAAAAGTATAAGTGGTTGAGAAATTGAATTGTACTGAGAGAAAGAATTAAATAGTGAATTGTAACTGTACTGAATAAAGGGATTTGTATTGAAAAGAATAAGTTCTATCATTTGTACCCACACAAACATTTTACAATACGGTAGAAGTTTAAAATCTTTGCAATCAAGCTATTACGGAGCCTGATGGACTATATAATAAATGCATGCACAGCAGTAGGAGTAACTACGTCCGAGCTCAATATAAGTGGTCATGAGACGCTCATTATTAATTTTGGTCTAAAATGGCGGGTTATAAAAAAGGCTGTAGCGAATAAGATTGATCAAGTACAACAAGCTTGCAATCCGGGGCAATTAATAAAGAAATTAGTTTGGTTTAATGGACTTATGGTTCCTTAATTTTTTACGGCTAATGCAGGAATTGTTCATGACTGAAGTACATCAGCTGCAGTTACTAAAATTCGAATTGGTGACAGTCACCAAGCGTCTTTCAAACCGGCAACATCGTTTGTGATTTCGCTCCCTTGTTCGGTTAAGTCTAAACGGTACTTTTCTCCTTATCGCTTTTTTTACTCGTTATTCTTTTTCACTTTACTCGGTTATAAAAGTGTTTATATATATTATACAAATATAGTACGTAGCTATCTAATATGGCCCTTAGGCCATCATCGATATCTGGTAACAGGTTCAGCCTCCTCGATATGGAGCTGCAACCTGGCCATAATAACAAAAAACGTAAAAAAACAAACTATACCCATATTGACCTCAGCCAACCATCTCAAACTAATTCAGCCCTATCTGACCCTAAATTCATAATAATTTCCTCTAATGACGAAAAAAAGCCCCTTTGTTCCATAAGCATTTTCTTATTAAAAAAAGCTATTGATGGCATTAGTACCGCTTATGAAAATATAACGGAACTACGTGACGGTAGTCTCCTCATACTTGTCAAATCAGAAAAAATCGCTAGCTTATTCCTTTCAAAAAAAAATCTGGCAAATCTATGCCCAATTTCCGTCAAGCTTCACTCTACTCTAAATTCTTCCAAGGGTACAGTATATGCACCTTGCCTAATACAAGTATCCGAAGAAGAAATAGTGAAAGAGATGAGAAGCCAGGGAGTAACTGAAGCTTATAAATTCAAAAAAACAACATCCGAGAACAAACTTCGTGAAACTGGTCTTATTCTTCTCTCATTCGATCGCTTCCGTCCTCCTAGCAATGTCAACATTGGATGGCACAATGTAAAAGTAGAGGAACACTTTCCAAATCCGATGCGTTGCCGCAATTGCCAACTCCTGGGCCATACTACCAAGAGATGCACAGGGGCAGCATCCTGCGAGAAGTGTAATCTCCCTCCTCATCAATCCAACGAATGTACACGCATTTCCTGTGCCAACTGCTCCCTAGACCACGCATCATCTTCCAAATTGTGTAAAAGTTACCTCATGGCTAAAGAAATTCTAAAAATTAAAACAATAAAGAAATGCACAATGGCCGACGCAAAAAAAATATTCAAAGAACAAAACCCTATCCCGTTATTGTCTGCTTCATACGCCGCTGTCGCTCAAAATGCGTCTGTTTCTATGCCACTCGCACCTTCTCCAACTACATTATCTGTGAAACCCATCTCATTTCAAGTTTCCTCTCCCAGTTCCACAATAACGGAAATTCCTCCTTCTACCGTGCAAAACACAAAATCCATACATAAACCCAATTCATCACCCAGTAAACAAAACCAAACTACAATGCAGGTTTTCCCGCAATCTTCTTCCCCCTCCCATTTCTCGTCAGTTCATATCACACAAAAAAAAAGATCAACTTCTCCCACTCTAAATAACCTTAACTATAAAAATGTAATAACCAAGAGCTCAAATTCCGACACGTCAGTCATTCCTCAAACCCAAACCAATACTTCCTACTCTCCTTCTCCATCTCCCGACTCACTCAATTCTACTACAACCATCCTTTCTCAAACTCCATCAAACCTTCCTTCCCCACTCAACAATATAACAAACACTCTTATTTCAAATAACAACTACTTCATTACTGATTATAATAATGAAGATGTATCAGACTAATATCACTAATTTTAACCTAAACCCAGACTCCGCGGTTCGGGGATTGCGTCAGTCAGGCTCCTCGTTTGGCCTGCCTGCCTCAACATCCGTACCGCGCAGTCATAATGAACATCCCAACAACAACACCACTCTAAATTCTGCTCAACGTGGAACTCTTCGCGTTGATAAGAATTCGTCGTCTAATTCAAATCTACTTCTTAATATTTTGCAATGGAACTTAAATGGCTATAAGAACAACTTACATGAGCTACAGCTTCTGATAAGCGACATGAAACCAAACATAATTTCCCTTCAAGAAACCCATATTCCCTCCAACTCCCATCCCTTTCCACCTAAACAATATTCCGCATATCACCATAACCATGACTCTATCACAACTTCTAAACAAGGCGTCTGCCTTCTCATTCACAAATCTATTCCTCACACTCCTATCACAATAAATTCAAACATTTCGGCTATTGGTGTCGAAATTAACCTCAATATCCTTATAACTGTCATTTCCCTTTACATTCACCCCGATCAAAATTTCACCTTACAAGATCTCCAAGCTATCCTAGTTGGGATAAATACTCCAATACTTATAACTGGGGACTTCAATTCTTGGAGTCCTTCTTGGGGTTCTGAAAAACAAAACAAACGCGGCAAGCTTGTTGATCATTTCATTGTTAACTCAGGGTTATCAATTCTTAATGACGGCCGCCCCACCCACTTTTCGACACACAGTACATTGACTCACGTTGACTTATCCCTTATATCTCCTTCACTCCTTCCGAAATCTACGTGGAATATTTCCGACAACCTCTCTGGTAGCGACCACTTTCCCATTTTTATTAAAATTACATGTAGCGCTTACAATTTAAACGTTAAACCCAATAAAAAATTCCTGCTCGACAGAGCTAACTGGGATCTTTTCTGTTCCACTCTGTCAAACGAACTTCTTACCAAGATAGTATCGCCCAACATCAACAAAGAATCTGCCCTTATCCACAAATCCTTACGCACTGCCGCCAACCTTACTATTCCTCAAACAAGCGACAAATTTCATAGAAAAACAGTTCCCTGGTGGAATGAAGAAATTAGTGGTCTTCGCAAAGAAAAACAAAAGGCTTGGTACAGTTTTAAAAAATCCCCCACTAATCCTAACCTCATCCTTTATCGCAAGCTGAACGCTAAATTCAAAAAAACAATCCAGGCTGAAAAAAGGGCCTGCTTCAAAAAATTTACTGCCAACATAAATCCTAACAGCACGTCGCAAAAACTTTGGGCTGACATTAGAAAATTAGCTGGCACTTTTACTCCTAACACCATCAAAATTATAAAAACAAACACTACAGTAATTACCAGTCCAACAGAGATAGTCGAACATCTTGCTCAGACCTTTGAACAGCTTGCTGAGGACTCTAAATTCAGTTCAAAATTTAGCTTCGAAAAATATAAAATCCTTAACACCCCAAACACTTCCTTTAATCCCTCTCCTTCCGCTATTTCGATCGAATCCAGTATCAATATGATAGAACTCGCAGCCTGTTTGAACCAAGTAAAAGGCAAAACACCTGGCTTCGATCGAATATCCTATCCCATGTTAAAAAACTCCCCCCCCATTTTAAAACAACGCTTATTATCACTGTATAACAATATTTTGAACTCAGGCACAATTCCACACTCATGGAAAGTTGCCAATATCATCCCAATTCTTAAACCAAACAAAGATCCTTCCTCCAACTCCAGTTATCGTCCTATCTCCCTTCTTTCATGTACTAGCAAAATTTTGGAAAAGATCATCGCCAAACGCCTTGTTTGGTTTCTCACAAAAGAGAGACTACTTGACAATAGACAAATTGCCTTTAAAACAGGTATCTCCACTCAAGATGCCCTCATTCATCTTGACCACTTTGTGTCTTTAACGCTATCTGAGAGAAGCCACGTTTCCATCTTAAATTTAGACTTTGTTAAAGCCTTTGATAGGATTGGTGTACACGTTGTATTAAACCAACTATTAAAATGGAGAATAGGCCCTAAAATTTTTGGGTTCATAAAATCTTTCATGTGCAACAGGAGTTTCCGTGTTAGGCATTGCAACATCTACTCGAACATCCACAAACTGAAAAATGGTATCCCACAGGGATCACCACTATCTGTCGTTTTATTTGCCATAGCGTTTAACGAAATCAGTATAATAATTGATAATTTTCGAAAGGTAGAGCACACTCTCTACGCTGACGATCTTATTATTTTTTCAAAATGTAAAGATCTAATAGCGGTGGCTGATACCTTCTCCCACATTGGCGAGGCTTTGCTAAGGTGGTGTGAATACTCAGGTGCTTCTATTTCTTATTCAAAATCTGTAATTTTTCACATTTGTAAAAAATATTCATGTAATAAAAGTATTAAATTAAGTTTAAATAACGTAAACATACAAATTGTTAACCAAATTAAAATCCTTGGACTTATTTTTGACTCTAAATATAACTTCAAAAACCATTGTACATACATTAAAAAAAATCTTACTGCCAGGGTAAATCTAATTAAGTATCTATCTTCCAAAAATAGTCGAGCCAATATAAATACCCTTGTAAATATTATAAAATCATTTATTCTTTCAAAAATTGACTATGGTCTTCCAATATATGGTAGATGCTCTAAATCTTCTTTTCAATTAATTTCAACACCCTACCACGCTGCCATTAGGACAAGTATGAAAGCTCTTCGCTCTACTCCCATCAAGAATTTACTTACTGAAGCAGGACTTCCCCATTTGACTAAGAGATTCGACCACCTTACTTCCAACATCATTCAAAAAATCAACTCCCCACATACATCACCTATCCACAATGATGTGAAAAGGTCATTAATTCGTAGAAGAACGCAAAAACGCCAATCAAGTCTATACAATGCTCTTACTTCCGCTAAGGATTTAAATATTCCGATCCATATAAATAAACAAATAAGGTACGCTCAACCCCCATGGAACCTTCCTGAGCACACTATAATTACGGATCTAAGCAGTTATAGTAAATCAAGTACTAATGACAACACATACAAAGCCTTATTCCTTAGCATCGCAAACAACTACAAATCCCTTGGCTGGAACCTGATTTTTACTGATGCTTCTAAAACAAAAAACCATGTGTCATTTGCAGTTGTCGACCAAAATGGTTCAATTCTATCCAAAGGTCTTCTTCCAAATTTTTACTCCGTTTTCACTGCAGAAGCTTTTGCTATATTCAAAGCAATAGAATATTCAAAAAAGAAAAAGACGATTATATTCTCCGACAGCTTATCTGCTATATCTGCTATTAAAAACATTTCCTCCTCCATTACAATCGTCGGCACAATACGGGACCTTCTTATAGCAAATAGTGCAACATTAAAAATTGTTTGGATTCCCAGCCATATAGGGATCAAAGGCAACGAGGCTGCTAACAAGGCAGCGAAATCTGCAGTTAATGAACCCTTATTAATGTTCTACCAGTATAGCAAAAAAGACATTAAAGACTTCATCTTCATTAATTTTAAATACAGAAGGAAAATTGCTTGGGAAGGTTATAACCATACCTACAAAAACTTTAATCCTAAGGGTGTCAAACCGATTTATCCCAATAATGTCTCCCAAAAGAAAATAAAAATATATACGAGACTCAGACTTGGACACACATATCTCACACACCAACATATTTTCAATAAAGAACTACCCCCACTATGCCATCTTTGCGAAGAAGGAACTACTCTTACGATGACCCACCTACTCTCCTGCAGCAAAGCTTCATCAGTCAGCAAATCTATTTCCAATCATAGTTTAAGTTTTCTGCTATCCAATGTGAATACTAAAAATATTGTCTATATCTATAAGATTATTACCTCTCTTAAACTCGAAAACTGTATCTAATTTTTTTTTCTCCTCTTTATTCTAATTACCTAGTTGTAGGCCCTGGCAGCTAACTCTAGTTTAAGTAATTATTAAGTTTGTAATTTACTTACAATTTAATAAAATTTTAATAATAATAATAATTGGTGAATTTATAGGATAAGATATGAAGTATTAGCAACGGGGATCTAAACAAAATCGGTTGCTGCAGGATAAACTGATACGATCAACCTGGACCCAAATCCGTTCAAAGGTAGTAAGTGATAGAAAGCTGAACTGGTACAACGAAAGAATACGAAGCTTAAAACGATAGAAAATTGTCAAATACCACGAATTTAAAAGCATCAACAATGAGGACAACTAGAACAGTTACTGTGTTGTAAGGAACTGTACAAGAAAGAGATAAGAAGGGTAAAGAATAGTAACATCAAAAAACAAATCACTAATGCTTAAAAATTCCTTGTGGAGAGATATTAAAACATTCGCTCTAAATGAGGAGAAAAAAACTGATCAGTGCCATACTCTTTAATGGGTTACGTATAAGATTAATTTAACTAGTTGTTGATAAAAACATCGAATCGATATCCTATGTACAGAACAGTATGCCATCTAACAAAATAAAGGCAACATTTCACTTTAAAACGATCAACGAGGATTTCAACTTTATCAATGCGAAGATACTCCTGCACGCAATGAGCATAGTTGGCCCTATATTTACATGCCTGATTAACCTTTCTATAAGCAGTGGTGCATTTCCTGAGTCATGAAAGGAATCAGTTATTACCCCTGTCAGTGGAATTGATAAATGTGAACACTTTCGACGTATTAACACATTGCCAATATATGAGAAAGTTTTTGAAAAAATGGACAAGACTAAACTAGAAGAATATTTTGAAAATAATAAGCTATTGGTTGAAAGACGCACTCGTGTGAGTCCGCTCTAAATAGCGTTCTCATCAGTTGGAAGGAAGAGCTATCATCAAAAAATTCAATCGATTCAATGATTACGAAACTACAACATATGGAGAATAGGGCTATTAGTTTTGAAATGTAATCGTTGTACCACATGAAATTTCCGATTTTATACTAAAAATTTAAAAGCAAATATTATTTTTCCGTAAATTTTTATTCAATCGAAATAGGATCCGCTGACATCTATGACATTCTTCCAACGTGATACAAGGTCAAATATTCCTTTTTCGTAGAAGTAGCTGAGGCAATGAAATATTCAAAGGCTTTTATGACCTCTGCTCAGTTCTGGATTACTTTCTGCCGGCAAAATGAATCCAGATTGCGGAAAAGATGGTAATCCGTTGGGGAATTATCAGGAGAGTACGGTGGATGCGGAAGAATTTCAAATCCCAACTGCAACAGTTTTTGCACCGTTACTTGTGAGGTATGGGGTAGTTGGCATGCAATATGCCGATTTCCTCACAATATTTGATAGCGTTTATCGTTTCTCCTGGTTGAAGAAAAGGAATTAAAAGTGGACTGGTCCTTTCAATGTCCACCAAATTACTACAATAATCTTTTCTGGGTGGAAATCGGGCTTGGGGTGTGTTTTGGTTTTTCATCTGCATCCAATCACTGCCCAGATCTTTTACGATTATCATAAAATATCCCCTTTTCATCACAGATGACTATCCGGTGCAAAACCCGTTCAGTTTGGTTTCTTAATGTAAGCTATGCGCAGATTTCCAGGCGCCATAGTTTTTGGGATTCGTTCAGACCAGGGGGTACGCACTTATCGAGTTTCTTTACCTTTACCTTTCCTATGAGAGAAAGGTGTCGACTTGTTGTCATTGGAGATACTCCCATACCTTGTGCAATCTCCCGCGTCAATTTCGTCCGCATCCACCGTTGCTCTTAAAACATTGTGGTCAACTAACGTTTCCGGCTTTCCACGTGGTTCATTCTCGAGGCTGAAATCTACTGAACGGAACTTTCCAAACCAATGTCGTATAGTGCGTTCGTTTACCGCTACATTCTCAAATGCGCCATTAATGTTTTTCATTACCAATGACGCATTATGTCCCATTTTAAATTTGAAAAGCAAGCAGCACGGTAAATAATTCCTAGAAAAAAAATAACGGTAACAAACCCTAAAATTCTCACACGTACCACTTTATTCTATAAAAAAAGAAAATGTAACGATCTGGCACAGATGTTCACTCGAGAACTTCTTATTTCCGACTGAGCGAAAATCAACCAATAGTATCGTATATACTCGTAAATGTTGTTAATGTTAACTAACTCTTCTTCATTCAATATAAAAAAATTAATACAACTGCAAAAGGTCCAATAAAGTAACTATGATATTAAACTGAATAATTTTGTTTTTTTTTAATGACATGATTTCATAAATAAATAAATAAATAAATAAAATATCTACTCAGATTCCAAGGTATTTTTGACTACATTACAAACAAGTGGTTTCTCATGTTTCTAGCCTATTCAGCTTGAAGAAAAGGCCATCTAAGCATTCAATTCTTCTACGAGTCGATCAATTTCTTTGCTATTTTTTCACACGCGGTGTGAATTATCGAGTATCGCCTTGAAATCTAATGGAATTGGTTTTATTCCAGTAGAAGGAAGCCAACGTATATAAGTCGTATCCCTCTAAGTCGAATGGTAACGGGATATCAGAATTAGTTCGAGTTAGAGGGAGTTTTGGAATAATTCGAGTTAGAGGGATTAATTTTTTTTGTTTTTTGTTTAAAAGCTTTTATTGTGTTTAAAAATAAGGTTATAAAAATTAAATAAATAAAGAGAAGCTTCTTGTTTTTATTGCTAATTAATTCATAAATACCTTATCAAAATATTCTTTAAGTAAAATTACTTAAAAAATTGGTACATTTTGATTGGATTTTTGATTAATTACAGTAGTTGGAGTGTTCACCCGTTTAAAAAACGATTCTATTTTAAAACGGCAGTGTTGGACTTCATCCGGTCATTTCAATTGTAGATTGCAATATTCCTATTGCGTTCTTAATGTCATCCTTTTCTGGAATTTCAATATTAATTTTTTCGTTTTCATCTTATTCTTCACCTCTACTCCCGTCATCGTTAGCATCAGCAGCATGTGCTATTGCTTCCAAAATTTAATCGCGATCAGGTACTTCTGTGGCTACGATACTGTCATCGACTTCAACATAATCCTTCCAACTCACGCCTTCAACATTATTATCAGATTCTGTGAGCCTGTTCTAGATCACCTCTATTTCATTGGTATCCTCGTTTTAAATCCGGCCTTTTTGGAACAAATCTCAATTGTCAACGGAGTTACATCCTGCAGCCATGCCTTTGAAATTTCTCGTACACAGTCGAGCAGTGATATCTTATAGTAGTCCTCTTTTTTGGTTTCCCAAATCCTGAAGATCTTGGTAAGTACACGGCGCTAATTTTTTGATTTTTGTTTTTTTTTCGCAAAAGAAAAAAAAATTCGATTTAGAGGGATTGAAAATAGACCAAGAATCGGAAGAATGTATTCGAGTTAGAGGGAATTTCGACTTAGAGGATGGCTTTTTGTATGGAAAATTGAAGGGAATGCCAAAATATGACGAAAAAATTCGAATTAGGGGGAAATTCGACTTAGAGGAAGTTCGACTGTATCTCAATAGAATTATTCGATATCTTATACAACATTAATACTGCTCTTCAACATAATGCAAACATCGACTTTGTTGTGTTTTTAATAAATTGCAAAATACCCTCATCGCTTAGATTGTGTCATCGACATTCTCTTCGTACATTGGGCCTCCGTTTTTTTTTATCAATTATTTTAGCAAACAAAACTTTTTTAACTATGTATATATTTATTACATAGATAATTCCTATTTACACATTTTTAATATTTATAACAGATATCTAAGCTAAAGATAATGAACTAGAGCTAAGTAAGCCAATACTTAGGAATATATTTAAGTAAGTATTTAAGGTTTGACGTTTTTAATTTTTTTTTTTTAAGAACTTAACACTGAAATGGTTATGAATACATTTATAATGCCACAGAATGTGTTAAGTTTTTTTTGAAAATGGGATAGAGAGAGAAAGAAAGATGTTTGGGCCCAGTGGTTATTTCACTCCATGGGTGGCATCCTACATTTAATGAAGAGATTAAATTCTTAGTGGAATACTTGATGTTGAGGCTGGTATTCGAACACCGAACCTTCTGATTTGGAAGCCAGTCAACTACCACTTGAGCTACGACCATCATTGATGATGTAATCATTTCATGATTACACATTTAATGTTTACATTTTTAAATTTAAAGTCTAAACTATCTTACGAGTATATAGTAAAGTAATATAATGTATAAGCGTTCAAAGCTAATGACGAAATTAAACGTATTGAATGTTTTGGTTAGAATTTTTTTTAACCTTGTTTGTGTTTTGTATAAAAATTAACTTTTTAATGTTTGCAAACTATATAGATATCTTAATTCTAGAATATACATCTAAAACATTTACCTTCTATTAGAATATAATTCTATTTTTTTCCTTTCTTGCACAGGTACTTACACATTTTGTGGCGTATGTAATACTCCGGTAAATCGTAAGGGTCTTCAAAGTCAAAAATACGGCACAACAGCATGCTATGCTTGTAAAAGATTTATATCTAAAATCACGAAAAAGAGTGTATCTTCTCACACGAATTCATTGGAAGAGCTCAAGTTTCAATGCATAAAGAAAGAAGGTAAATATACACAGTGTATCATCTTATCTTATTATAATTATTATTCAACTAGTCACAAATATTTTATATATACATATTGCTAAAAAAATGTTTGACAGTGTGCATATATTAATATTTTTTTTTTACTTTTTTTTTATTAAAAAACTTTTTATTTATTTAAACTCTTAAATTTAATATAAATTTTACTTATGATCAAAGATATAATATAGACTTGTGCAACCTAACTTCGGATATAGAACAGCACTGCGGAGGCATATGGAACTTCCTATTTATAGCGTGTTGTTATCTTTAAGGCAAACGGGTTATGACTTCATCAATATTCTAGATATTTCATGTGGTAATTTTCCATTATCGCATATGTACTCGTATATGCGCATACTTAAATATATGTATATGTACCTTAACGGATAAATAAAAGTTACCACATCCGGATTTGTAAAAACATTTCATTATTTTGTAGCTATGATTTAAAATTGTAAGTGCGTCAAATAGCTGAATAATCCTCTGATAAAAATATTTTATTTTTTTATTATTTATCTTAAGTACGATATCAAAGCGGAGAATAAAAAAGTGATTAATACTGTAAAATGTTTGTGTGCGTCTCCTTCGTTCAGCCGGAATATTTCGCCTTGATATCGTACCTAGTCTTCATGCGGCTGCTTGCTAGCTTCATCTTTTCTCTGGTGTCTTCATGCAATCTACGAATCCTGCTGCGCAAGTCATTCACGTACTCGTTCACCTCTTGCTTCACTTGGCAACCGAATTGTTTGACCAAATAGGATCTCGGATAGTGTGTGTCCTGTTGAGCTATGGACCGCGTTTCGGTAGGCCATTAAGAAGAGGGGTATGTGTCGATCCCAATCCCGCTGGGAGTTGCTGACAAACTTGGATAGATGCTCATTCAAGGTCCGATTGAATCGCTCGACCATTCCATCAGATTGAGGGTGTAGTGGCGTTGTCCTTATCTTTCTTATTCCAAAATATTGGCATATTTCTTGGAAGACTTTTGATTCAAAGTTTCGCCCTTGATCAGAGTGCAGCTCCATTGGGACCCCAAATCTGCTCACCCAGTTGTTGACTATCTGTTCGGCTACGGTCTTAGCCTCGTGATTCGGGATGGCAAACACTTCCGGCCACCTACTGAAGTAATCCATAACCACGAGGGTATATCGGTTACCATTAAAGGTTTCGGGAAACGGCCCAGCGATGTCGATGGCTATTCGTTCGAAAGGTGCTCCGACATCGTATTGTTGCATTTGTCCATGTGGCTTTACTTTTGCACCAATTCTCGACATCTTGTTTAGCGCTTAGCCAATAGAAACGTTCCCTTACCTCTTCCAACGTCTTGTTTATTCCCAAATGGTCTCCTGAGATTCCGTCGTGTATTTCATGGAGTACTTGGCTGACTCTGGACCGTGATAATATTAGCTGCATGCGAGATGTTGTCCCATCTGCACTGTCCCATTTTCTCTTCAGCAATTCATTTTGCACAAAGAGCGAGTCCCACTGTGCCCAGTATGCCTTCAGAGTTTTACTCCGATCTGATATCTGCTACCAGCTTGGCCTTTCCTCGTGTTCCTTCCAGGCCAATATTGGTTCGATGTCATTGTCTGTCAGTTGGGAGGAACGGATTTTGTCTATGCTCCAACCCTCTATTGGCTCAGTCCTGATCATTTGGATAGTTGCCTGTTCTTTCGTTTCTTTACGGTTGCAGTGCTCGCATTTTACTCCGCACGGTCGACGAGAGAGAGCATCAGAATTTGAGTGGAGTGTTCCCTGGTGGTGTTGCCCTTCAAAGTCATAGCCCTGCAACTTCTCGATTCATCCTGCAACTTGGCCTTCAGGGTTCTTAAATTGGAGTAGCCATTTCAGAGCTGCGTGGTCTGTCCGGAGAATGAACTTTTGTCCGTAGAGGTACTTATGGAAATGCTTCGTAGACAGAATTAAAGCCAGAAGCTCGCGCCGGGTTACACAGTAGTTTCTTTCAGGTCTGGAGAGTACTTTGCTGTAATATGCGACCACTTTCTCTTGACCATCATGAACTTGGGAGATCACAGCTCCGACCCCAACATTGCTAGCGTCTGCGTCCACGATGAACATTTTTCCGGGCGTCGGGTAACCAAGATGGGGGCATTGCACAGCTGTCGCTTCAGTTCTTAAAATGCTTTTTCGCATTCTCCAGACCACCTGAACTGTCGGCCTTTTTCCGTAAGTTGATGCAGGCTCTTTGCAATGCCAGCAAAATCCTTTACGAACCTTCTGTAATACGTGGCGAGGCCCAAGAAGCTTCTCAGTTGGTGTTTATCTTTTGGAGAAGGCCAACTTTTCACGGCTTCGATTTTGTCAGGATCCGTTCTTACTCCTTCCGCTGATATAATGTGACGCAGATATTTTACTTCCGGACGAAACAAGGCACACTTTTCTGGGTTGAGCTTTAAATGAGCACTTCGCAGCCTCTCAAACACTTCTTTTAGATTTTCGCGGTGCTCCTCGAACGTCTTTCCTATGACTATAATGTCGTCCAAATATACTAGACAGGTTTTCCAGGTGAGTCCTTGCAATGATCGTTCCATTAGTCGCTCGAAGGTGGCCGAAGCGTTGCACAGTCCAAACGGCATCACTGCAAACTGCCAAAGACCGCTTTCTGTAGTGAAGGCAGTTTTCTCACGATCCGTACGATTTATCTCTACCTGTCAGTAACCGCTCTTCAAGTCAATTGTTGAAAACCATTTCGCTCCAGAAAGCATATCCAAAGTGTCATCGATTCTAGGGAGTGTGTAGCTGTCCTTTTTAGTGACATCATTGAGACGTCGGTAGTCTACACAAAATCTCGTGCTGCCATCTTTCTTCTTCACGAGGACCACTGGAGATGCCCACGGACTCTGCGATTCTTCAATCACTCCCTCAGCTTTCATCTTCGACATCATTTCGGCAACTTCTGTTTGCTTTGCCAATGGAAGACGCCTTGCAGGTTGACGGATTGGTCGAGCGTCTCCGGTTTCAATGTGTTGTTGAACAATATGCGTACGTCCATATTCTCCGTCTTGTGTAGCAAATATATCAGCGTACTCACCGATTAGTTTTTCTGCCAGGATTCGCTGATCTTCGTCCAGACTACAGAGGCTGAGAATTTTGTTCTTGATTTTTATGTTGTGACCGGTGTTGCACCCTTTTTTTCAGGTGTGGTCGATATAGCCTTAACAGGCACGCATTTTCCCACTATCTCCCCCTATTTCACCTTTACACTGAATGTCTTTGGATTTAGAATCCTTACAGGGACCATGTTGTTCTTTGGCTTCACTAAGGTCTTTCCCACCATGAAGTCTCTTTTCTTTTCTGGCTCCATCAGATAGAATCGGTGGCTACCAAGACCACCTTCCATTTTGCCCATTGGTATCTCCATGTTTCCGTATTTCAGGGTTTGTGCCCCCAAGTCGACTACAAGTCCATGTTCTCTAATGAAGTCTGTACCAATGATGCACTCGTCACATATGTCAGCTACCAGAAACGCGTGAGTGAATGTTATTCCGGCCAGTTGGATTTTTATGCGGACTTCCCCATATGCCTTAATCGTTTCTCCTTTAGCTGTTTAGCAGCCAAGACTTCTGCACAAGATTCCTCCTGATGATTGAGGCCATGGCACCAGTGTCTATTGTTGCCATCCATTTTTCTTTTCCACTGACTACTTCTACTATGAGGCTTTCGTTGCATCGTTTTGCCAGCGAGACTTGGATGATGGTCCTGGGGCCGTCGACTCCTGCTACCAACTTCTGCCCCGCGAAGTTGGTGCTTAAGCATTTCCCGACTGATGGCTTCGGGTAGGTTGACCGGCTTCTTGATAGCTTTTTCTGCGGGTTTCTTCCTGTATTTGCTTGTCGCCACAGTGAGGGCAGTCTTTTCCTCGCACCGGTTCTTTACACTGCCTTTGAAGATGCCCTATTTTATTGCAATTCCAGCAGCGCATTGTTCGTCTATCCCGTGGAGTATCTCGTTCCTCGGCACTAATTCTTGTGCAGGAGCATTCGATAGATGCTACTTCCCTGCCGAAATGTGTTCACCTGGAAGCGTGATTGGCTGCTTCCATCGCCAGAGCGAAGGCAAGTGCTTCAGCAAGGCTTCTTTTCCCGGCCATCCGTACTGCTGACTGTAGCTTCGAATCTGCAATTCTCCTGATAAATGTATCTTTTGCCATTTCGTCGATAATTTCCTGGCCTGCGGTGGGGTATGACAGATGTGCCAGTCTACTTACGTCTGCTTGGAGCTGCTGCAGTGTTTCTCCTCGTTGCTGCGTTCGGCTTTGCAATTGGACCTTGTAGACCTCCTGCCTGTGGCTATCCCGAAACCGTTTTTCGATAGCCTGTACTAAAGTCACATAATCTTTATGCTTTTCGATGTCTACTGTTTGCAGCAATTCTGCTGCAGGACCGTGCAAGGCCATTGTTATGGCGAAGCACTTTTCCTCATTGTCCCAGTCGTTTGCACAGGCAGCCATTTCAAACTGCTTCTTATAAGTAGACCATGAGGTCAGGCCGTCGAATGAGGGAGGCTTCAAATCTTTTCTCCTTGGACCGCTTAAAGAACATTCTCGCAGTTTCTGTTTTCGCACTGTGTCGAGCTCTTTTGCCAGTTGCTCAACTTTGCTGTCCATTTGTTCGAATTTATCGCCAACATTCTTCTCTATTCTATTAAATTTGTCATCAACGTTCTTCTCTATTCTTTCAAATTTGTCATCGATTTCTTCGAACTTTTGCTGGAGAATGTTCTTTTGTTCTTCCAGATTATTCTTTTGTTCATCCATTTTCTGTTGAAGACCGTGGAGATTGTTGGTTTGTTCGTCGAATTTTTGTTCGAGGCTATTCTTTTGTTCTTCCAGATTTTTCTTTTGTTCATCCAGATTTTTCTTTTGTTCATTCAGCTTTTGTTCGAGACTTATCTTTTGTTAGTCCATTTTTAATAAGAGGAGTTGCATCATCGCAGCCATGTCACTGCCGGTACTTGTCTGTTCATCCTCGTCAACATCAAACGAGTATGCATCAGGATCATGTCCCTCGTTGTTCAAAGCCTCCTGAAGTCGGAGCACCAGGTCACTTTTTCCTCCACTGGCGCCGAGGCTTCTCTTGTTTAACTCGGATTTGAGTTGGACGAGGGTCAACTGCAATAGTTTTCGACCCATTCTAGCTTTTTCAAGTAGTCAGAAAACACTTCTTTTTTTTCTTTTTTTTTTCAATACACACAATAAGTCCTATCCCACTTCTGACACCAATGTAAAATGTTTGTGTGGGTACAAATGATAGAACTTATTCTTTTCAATACAAATCGCTTTATTCAGTACAGTTACAATTCACTATTTAATTGTTTCTCTCAATAAAATCCAATTTCTCAACCGCTTATACTTTTCTTATCTTTTATTTAAACCACTTAATCACTTCTCATAATTAACACTTCAAATTCAACTGATGAACTCACTTGCATACCTTGGGGATGCTGGTATTTATACTCGAATGACATACTTCGAGAACAATCCTCGCCATCCAGCGTCCCATACAATTTCCAATTTGCTAGAAAATTCGATTCCACTCTCCAGTCGTCAATGGTCGAGACTTTGTTATTCAAGTATCGAAATCTTCTGGTCTTCGAGTATCGACATTTACTGCTCTGTGAATCTAAATATCGCTACTCACATTTAAGTGGTTTAAGCGTTTAAAGTTCGGTATAATCTCCGCAGCTGCAAGATACGCTCTCCCCTATTATTTGTTGTAACTTTAAAATGACTTAGTGTATCGGTCTAAAATTTTCACAGTATATTCTCAACTTGTCCCAAAGTCTTACTCTTTACATTTCTAATTTTTTGAAGATCGAACGTGAGACTACCCCCTTAAACTAAATGAAACTGATTCCGATTCTCCTTCTTAAAAATGTTTTGGACTTATAAAAAAAACGCGATATTTAGGTTCCACATGAATTGAACGAGATTCTCTTAACACAATGAATCAAAATGCGAAATGCATCTCAAACGCAATGAAATTAATCCTTTTTTTTTAAACGAATCATAGCTGGTATATTATTACAATAACACCAATTGAAAACGAATATGATCTCAGCATGACTTTTAATTGTTTCGAAGTTTGCTAAACTTTTTGAATGGTAAAACTTTTAGTAATGATAATGACCTGAAATGGCACTTGGAACAGTTTGGTGCTAATAAGGATCAGAAGTTCTTTGATCACGGAATCATCAAGCTGCCAAAAAGAGGGCAGAGGATCATCTAACGATATGGAAAATATGTAATCGATTAAAGTTTATTCCTTGTGTACGTACAGGAAAGAATATGTATTCCATGCTAAAAAATCAAAATAACTTTCTTATTAAACTAAATATATATATTGTTTTTTTTTCTCCGTGGGTTGGTAAAAACCTTCATAGGCACCATAAACACGCGCTCATAAGAGCACCACAGCAGGCACCATAAGCACGAGCACCTACTACGACTACATTTCCTTAACAAGTAGCTCAAGTTCTGTAGTTTATCACGTTTGGTAGGTAGCTTTCCAGCGAAGGCACCTACTATTACCGTTATTTCATACGGTTTCTCCTTAAGGCGCTAAGTCGAACTTTCTTTGAAGTCGCCGCACAAGATTTGTCTCGTCCAATCTCCGGATTATTTCCTGGTTGCAATGATGCACAAGATGAGTGCGAAGTTTACGAGAAAAGCTTGTTACTTTGTCTTTCGCGGTTGCAATTCCCAGATTGCGGTGAATATCGCTATTCCTTATATACCATGGAGCATTTTCGATTGCTCTAAGCGCTTTGTTCTGGAACGTCTGTAAGACAGACATATTGCTTGGTTTGGTACAACCCCATAGTTGTATACCATAAGTCCACGATGGTTTTAGCACTTGCTTATATATAAGCAGCTTGTTATATGTGCTTAGTTTAGAGTATCTTCCGATAAGCCAATTCATTTCTCTTAGCCTGATTTTGAGCTCTTCACGTTTCTTTTTTACGTGGGATTTCCACTTCAGTTTTGCATCTAGGGTCATTCCCAAATATTTTGCTTCGTTTGTATACGGTATTTGTACCGAGTTGATGAATAAAGGTAAGTTGTTTATCTTTCTGTACGTGAAATTGACGTGTGTTGACTTAATCTCGTTTAGCACGATTCGCCAGCTCTTCGCCCACTCAAATATTTTGTTCAGAGCTCGTTGAAGTTTTGCAGTCGAGGATTCAACTGTTTGTCCTGTGACGAGGATCGCCCTGTAATCCGCGAACGTAGCTACCACAGTCTTTTCATCTAGAGGTATGTATGTCTCTAATGTACAGTAAGAATAGGTATGGCCCCATAACGCTTCTCTGTGGAATGCCAGCTTGAATTTCCTTGAATTCAGAGTTTTCAATCCCATATCTAACCCGAAACAGTCTATTTTCAAGATAAGATTCGAGTATTCTATTCATTTCTCTCGGTAAAATTTGTTGTAGCTTATACTTCAAGCCCTCGTGCCATACCTTGTCGAAAGCTTGCGATACATCGAGAAAAACTCTTGAACATATCTTTTTTCCCTTTAGCGCGTTTTCAGTTACATTTGTTATCCGATAGACGACCTGATCGATTGTGGAATGTTTGACCCTAAAGCCGAACCAGTGATCCGGGATCAATCGTCTTTCTTCAGTTATCGGTTTTAAACGTTTAAGCAGAAGAATTTTGAAGACTTTTGAAATTATCGGCAGGAGCGAAATGGGTCTGTATGATTTTTTGTCGTTTGGACTTTTCCTCGGTTTTGGAACCATTATGACTTCTGCGATTTTCCATTGGCTTGGATCGTATAAAACTCTCATGGAAGCATTTATAATGTGGAGGAGCTTGACAAACGCTTTTCGAGGTAGCTCCTTAGAATTTCACTTGTAATCAAATCGTATCCTGGAGCCTTATTATTCTTTAGGTTTTTTGTTTGCTGTAGCTCGGACAGTGATACGGATTTTATATTGTAGTTGTCGGATTCTGTTCTGAGATTAAGTTCTTGGGCCAATTGATGTCCTTCGAACGGTTTGAATGTTTCTTCCAAGTGGTCGGCAAACAAATTCGCTTTCTCTTTGTCTCATTTCTCCCATTCGCCGTTGGCTGTTTTTATCGGTGGCAAGTGCATAACAGGTTTCTTAGTAGACTTCACGGCTTTCCAGAGCGAATAATTGGAACTCTTGTCCGCAGTCAAGCCTTCGAGGTAATTAGAAGTCTCACGGTTCTTATATTCTTGCAGCATTTGCTTTAGCTTATTTGATAAGCTGTTCAAATAGGATTTATGCGAGGGCGCACGTGATTGCTGCCATCTCCTCCGTGCTTTCCTTTTTTCTCGTAGGAGGCCTTCTATATCGGGCGCGTATATTTGCTTTCCGTGTTTTATTCCTCTTGTTCGAAAAGAAGTGTTGTACCACGCAGTTCTTTGGATGATTTCCACGAACTTATCAACTTCGTCTTCTATTTGCAACGGCGTCGTAAGTGGAACTCTTAAAGCAATATTTTCCTTGCAATTTCTTTGAAACCATCACAGTTTGTTTCCTTATTCGTCAATCTATGCTATGCTCCTGCCGATTTTAAAGATTACTGGCGAGTGATCTGAGCAGAGATCATAGGAGTCTTCTAAAGTCGTGAGATATTTGGGGACCCCTTTTGTAATGAAAAAATCGACCAGGTCAGGTATTTTATTTGTGTCGGTTGGCAACCTACTGGGCCTTGCCGTCGAAAAAAGTCCAAGCCACGTTTCATACTTGCTCGGTACAGTAGCCTGCCCTTCGTCGAAATGAATCTTGAACCCCAAAATGTATGCTTTGCGTTGAAATCACCACCGAGAATAAAGTTTGACCCAAGTTGGTAAAAAAGGCGATCGAGGTCGTCGTCTGCCATCTTATATCTCGGAGGGAAATAACAAGATGCTGTATTATAGTCTATATGATTTATGCTTACGGAAACTGAACTTATTTGCATAGATTCAAGTTCTATTGTCACGTTCTCGGCATGCTTAATGCAGTCTTTAATATAAAGTGAGGATCTACCCCTCGCGTTTTCTGAGGGATGATGCGCGTGATACCCAGTGTAACCTCTTATCAACTCCCTTTTTTAAGTGTGTTTCCGAAATCAGGCATATGTCAATACGGTCTTTTCATAGAAAAGATTCTAATTCGTCGATTTTTTTCAGAAGGCCATTTGCGTTCCATGTTAAAATCTTAGTCAACTGTTTCATTTTCATTTTTGTTAGATTTTTTCCATTTTTATTTGCTCATCTAGTTTTTCTAAGATGACTGCGAGAATTTGAGGCAGCGGATCCGTAGTGGCCGAATCTATTTTGTTGGCTTTTGACGCGACCTCTGCGTATGAACTCGCGCAGACCTGTACACGTTTTTTAATTGCACTTGATTCGGCAACGTTTTTTTTAGCAGATTTATGCTTTTGCGGTACCGGTTTCTTCATTGTGACTCTCTTAGCTGTCTTGGGCTCATAGGTTTTAGGATACTGCACCTTTAGGTCAGGATGAATGAATTTCGACTTTTTCGCCGAATTAGCTGGGTGGTTTCTTGTGCAATTGGCACAAACTGCTGGAATTTGCTTAATTGTTTTGCACTCTTCCGAGAAGTGTTTGCCTGCGCATTTTACGCATCGTGGATCTTTTTGACAATACGCCCGCGTGTGGGTAAAATCTTGACAACGTTTGCATTGGATTACAGTTTGTTTGCCCTTACGCATGGGCTCCATTTTGACTCTGATATATAAGATAGATTTCATTTTTTAAATATCGTCGTTTCGATCAAAAGTAAGCATGAAAATAGGAAGTTCGCGTTTGACTACGGTATCTTTGTCGCTATCCGTCTGTTGCTTTACCTTCTTGATTATGTTCACGGCGTCAGTAATCTTAAAACCTTGTGCTTGAACGTCTTCTATTACGTCTTCTTTTTTGCACGACGGGTGAAGTCCCCTAGCGAAGACTCGTAACGGTTTTTTTATACCATTGAATTTTATCGGTGTTAAGTTTCGGAGTTAAGAATCGGAGTCATCGACATTAATTTTCCACACGTTATTACGGAGTGAAATTATATTGAACTTTCCTTTTAGTGTTCCTTGGAGAAGGTCCCGTAGCTCTCCGTAGTCTGTCATTCCGACCACATTTATTGCGGGTGGACGACTAGGTTTCGTTTGGGGTTTTGTCTTGGTTGGTACGGTGTGCTTATTTTCATCTCTTGGTTGTAAAACTTTGGGAGATGAGCCTGATTTTGATTTTAAGCTCGTAAAAGAGTCGTTGCATTTCATTGAGTTTAGGTGGGAGTTCATTGTTTTCCTGTTCGAAGCATTTACTTTTCACTGAGTCCTGATTAACCGGCGGACTTCGTTTTCCGGAAATATGCGATCTAGATGGTGGAGATCGGAGTACCTTTGATGTTTTTGCAAAGGGATTTGATAGCAATAAACAGCTCTCCCCAGAATCCGTAGAGCCTACCTCCGAAGAGGATGGATTTGCCAGTGAAACTGGATTGCCACCTGGGGTATTACTTCCGTTCCACTCCCACCCACTCGGCATACAGAGGGTGTATTTTAGTCGCCTTTAACGACAGGCATGCCTACCTCGGGTATATTCTAATTCCCCTACTCGAAGGGTAAATGTTTAACGAGAATGTTGGATAGCCGAATTTGCAGCTTTGTTTTAAATCCAAGGACGAATCGGATAGGTTTTCGTATCCTATACTGCGTTAGTTTTTCGACTACATGTATATGTCGGAAAATTAACAAAAAATGTATTTAGCGTTTTGTATTTACGTGCATATAGTTTTGCAGATTCGAGTTTTCGATTCACTTTGTAATAGTGATATAGTAGAACTACCGCTAAAATTTTTAGTGGCGCAATGAGAAATGCTATGCAATGATAATTTCACAGAATGGCTCAAGCACCTGGACCTACACTTGACTCAACTATACACTCTTTTTAATCGCAAGATTTTCCTAATGCAGATCGCAACACGGAGATGAGTCGGTCTATTTCGACATTTAAAGCATCGAGGTTGTATATTGCAGTTCGAAGCGGCGGGCCCGAATCTTTGGCAGCGAACACATTTTAAAATGTGTTGGCTTTTATATTTTGAAATTGTAATGCTACTATTGATGAATTGATGATGATGAGGATCAATATCGAATCGAATTGTTATCCGGGCGGACTTTCAGTATTTCGTTTTATATGCATTTTTTTTAATTCATTAATTGCTTTTTGCATACTATACAAAAAAAATGATTAAAAATTAGCTTAATCAACTTAAAATTATTCTATTCTAACTTACTCGCCCCACGCGGGCACTTTAAGTTACGAGGGGCGTTCAATATATTCTCGGTATCGATATGAAGGAAAATGCGAATTCAATTTAAATTGTTTTTATTTTTCAATATAATCTCCCCTAACATCAATGCATTTGTTACATCTTGAGATAAGCTTTTTTAAACCCTCAAAAAAATAAATTTCCTCTTTCTCTGCAAAATACCCATTTATTGACGACTTCTTAAGATGGTCATGAAGAATGGTGTGAATGGTACCAATTGAAAGCTTGGTGATCTCTGCCATCATTTTCACCTTTATTCGGGCATCCTCAAGAACAAGTTTTTCGACTTCTTTGATGCTTTCTCCCGTACAAGCAGTAGCCGGGGCGCCGGAGCGGGGGTCGTCTTCAATGCTCTCTCTGCCTCTCTTGAACTCACTTGACCACTTTTGCACAGTTGATAATGAAGGTGCGGAACCCTGGTAAACAGCCACCATCTCTTCATGAATACTTTTTTGACTTTTTCCTTGCTTAGTGAGAAATTTAATTACAGCGCGATGCTCAATTTTCACCATCATCGTCTCAGTTGCCATTATGATTCTGTTTAACTAGAGATAAAACGCGAATTAATAATCACATTTATATGAAATTTTACATGAATGCACTAAAATAATAGTATTACTTGATAAATAAGTCAATTTATATATACAACCACAGCTTCACCCCGATACCGAGAAAATGTTGAACGCCCCTCGTATATATACAGTACAAACTCGATTTACGCAACTAATAGAAATAGGGGCAGTTGCAATAACCGAGGTTGTTGCACTTACTGGGTTGTATTTTTTATTGATACAAATTATAGTTGAAATAGCTTACTTTCTTATAGATAACGACAATGTTATGAAAAAACTTTAGTGAAACCAAAAAAAACAATTATTTTTGAACATATTTTTATTAAATACGAAAACGACATGTTCGAAATTTATACAAAAATTAATATGTGATACTCGTACATACAGAATATTAAGTTTTTTTCTTAAAGAAGTTAGATATTTTAGATTGAGTTTTTTGCGAATTAATGTTTTTTTAAAACTGCCCTCTCTTTTATTTTTTGTAGCAATCTCTTCTATTTGAATCTTGTTCTCTTCGGCCCATTGCAAACATATGTTTACGGATTGAACTGCATCTTCTGATTTAACTTTTGATAAAGGGGGGGCCGACTCAGCTTCACCTTCACTCTCATCAGCGCTCTCAATTTCTGCTGGATCGTCACAATTACCAGATGACTCAACGTTTTCGTGAAACCAATCAATGATTTCTTCATTGGAGAGGCTAATGCTGTGAACAATTTCAACAAGCAGACTAGAAACGGATGAAATCAATTCTCTTTCCCTTAAGATGTTTGCAAATAGTGTAGATAATGGAAGCTCGTCCTCCTCATCCCAATCACCCTTGGTAGGCATTAACACATTCCAACATTCCTGGATCGTGTAAGGGTCTACTTTTTCCCAGGCATTAGCTAGCAAACAAACTGCATCCCTTTTGTTGAAGGCTTTGATTTTAATTTCTAAGTCCATGTCCTCACTTGAAACTAAGTGCACCAATAAACTTTTTTTTGTAGTAGACCTTTGTTATGTTGATAACATTTTGATCCATAGGTTGAATGCTTGCAGTGCAATTTGCCGGAAACATCATAACAATTATCAGCCTCGCTTTGCAATTCGTTTTCTTTAAGATGACACCGGGCATTGTCCAAACGCAGTGGTGCCTTCTTTTCAAGTCCTTTTGATTCAAGAAAATTTCTTACCTGAAAAAAAAATCCGAATAGGAGTTTTTTCTTCACTCAGAGTGATTCGAGGTATAATTCACAGTATTTTTTTCTATGCTTGAAACTCTACAACAGCCAAATTTACGTGTCAGTGTTATGCCTTCACACGCAGAATTTTTCTGTCTGAGTTCCAATTACACAATGAAAAACTGACTTGCCATAGGCGGGATTCGAACCTGGACTCTCCGAGTGAGAAGCGATTGCTAGTACCACTACACCACGGCCACCCCCATTGCATTTTATGTGTCTACCTTCTGGTGCTGACGCTCGATCACAAAGAAATTGTTATCATTAACGGCCTCTTTTGGATATATACCTGCTGTTAAAAGTATTTGTTCGTTGTTCTTAGTTCGGGCGATTTTAAGACATTGAAGGTAGTTTTGATTATTCCTCCGAAATATTTTATTCACTTGCGGAAAATATTCGGGTTGCTGATATTTACTATTTTGAATTTTATTCTTCCAATACAAACTTAAGAATTTCTGTAATTTTTTTTATTAATATTTGGAGGTTTTTAATCGATGACTTAGTGTCGTCATCTGCGAGTTTTATCTGTCAGTAATTTTTCTATACAAGGATTTTAGTCTTGACAGCAACCAACCTCTATATCGGCATTGTGCGTCAATAGTTGAGTTGCGGAGTAGGTCTTCATTTTCAGTGTGTTCATACTTATATATCCTTTTGTCCATTGTTCGTTTTATTGTCTCATCCATTTGGTGGCAAAAAACAAACTGCGTGAACTTTTCCATCCATCCTACGCTTTAGGGCTCTTCAAGAGTATATGGAAAACAGCATTTTTCCAGCCCGTTCCTAAAAAAGGCAAACCTGCTCTCCTTCTGGAGATTACGTCTCTTCTTTCCAAGGTCATGGAAACCCTGATAAACCGTCATGAAATATGTCGAAACATGAAAATATCACTATGGCCGGCAGTACAGTTTTGGGTGCAACCCCCGTGATTTCATAGCATGTCTCCGGAAAAGTGGAATCACAGCGTACATCAATCTGGCGAAAGCAAGATAGTAGCACATGATATTTCTAAAGCATTTGACAGAGTTTGGCATCAGGCTCTTCTGTCGAAAATGCGAATCGACGAATCTCTTATTGAATGGATTAGAATTTACCTTTCGAAACGTTCAATTCAAGTTGTCTTGGATGATTTCAAGTCTGATATTCACAAAATAAATGCTGGTGTGCCCCAGAGCTCCCTTCTGCCTCCAAAACTCTTTTTAATTTTCATCAACTATCTCTTGTCTGTTACTTCTAATCCAATATATTCATTGACTGAAGATAGTACTCTCTGCTTCTGATAGTCGTTCCCGGACTCACGTCCCTGCTCTTCGGCTGTAGAAAGGGAACGGCAGCGTATGTTAAGCTCATTAAATTCCGATATTAACAGCATAACCAATTGGGGAACAATCAACAGAGTGGAATTTAATGCTTCCAAAACACAACGCTCTCAGCTGTCGTTAAAGCGAAATTTAAACATCCAGCCATTATCCATGAATGGCACTTGCATCGTCGAAACTGAAAAACTATCCCTTTTCGGTATATGTGTCAATGACAGCTTACGTTGGAATAACCACATATTCGATGTCGCCCAAAATGCTACGAAATGTCTAGGTTTCCTCAAACGATGTAAGAAATACTTTTCCCCTTGTGAGCTGGCCTTAATATATAATTCATCTGCCCAAAATTAGAATAAAATGCACACATCTAGTCAGGTGCGCCTAAAACATCTCTGCACCTGCTAGGTAAGATTCAAAACCGTGCGATAAAACTCATAGGTGATGCTAACATCAGCCAGTAATGGCTCGTTTCTCACTTTGTTTTATCGCTATTACCGCCATCAGTGCTCCATTGACATCGCCAGTAGCAAGCCGTCCCTTCAAACCTTTAACCGTACATACCCGTCTCGCTATGAATGCTCATCAGTATACCCTCAAGCCCACTTTTGTACGTACTCTGAAGTAGCGTGATTCGTTCCTAAGCCGAACAACTCGCTTGTGGAATGCCCTGCCGAGCTCTCTATTTTCTAGTCATTATAATATTCTGACATTTAAAACCAACGTACATGCGTGCTTATATTTCTTCCCTCAGTAATTTTCCTTCGCCACAGCTGTGTGCAAACATTTTATAAGGGTACCTTATCCCCTTGAAATAAAAATTTTAAAAAGTAGTAATTAGAGGGTGGGTGGGTCGTTTTCGTTTTTGTGTTAATGAAACGAAAAAGTTATTTAAAGAAATATAACTAGTAAAAAAAACTAGTTACAAAAAACGTTTTAATTTTAACAGTAACTACATTCAAGAAACGAGCGAAAACGCGTTTTCATATCATTTAGCGCAAACGAACAAAAAACGGAAAAAACGCTGAAAATGTTAAAAACGATAAAAACGATAACGAATGGGTGAAGTAGGTACGAGTAGTTTATGCATCGGGGTGGAATCATGTTATTCTCCTTAATGCGTTTTTCATGTTTGTGGAACAGAATGATCCGTTCGCATGCCTGAGTTGAATTTTGTATATTCTTTGTTTTGTTATGTTTTTTGCCTGCTGGGCTCGTTTTCTGTTGGTTCTGTTTTTTTTTTTTTCAATGAATTTTAAATGCGCAAATAGATAAATGTAGTTACTATATAAACTGCTTGTTCATGAAAAAAACAAGGGTTACGTCGTTACGAGATGAATAACAGTTTTTTTTTACTAATTCGTTTTATTTATACCCACTCCTAGTAATAATAAACTAATAATAAGTGAGTCTCTTGTTTTATTGGTTTGGATTCCCTATTATTCTGGGTAGTGACTCGTAATACGAATACTCGTAAGATGTTTGTGAATAAGTGCCATATACGAGTATAACTAAAATCGTAACATTCGTCTAAATAACACAACGGTAAAACTGGAGGCGAAAACCCAGCCATAATCCAACCCGCGTATTTTATATTTTTATAATTCGTGTAAAGTCCAGGCATAACAATATACAGTTTAATTCTTTTGTCAGCTTATTTTTTTCAAATGTATTAGATTGATTTTTTATTTCTACAACACATTCAAAATCTGTATTTATTTCTTTATCACCACTTCTTATAATTGGGATAATCAAACTGTCAAACTGAACAAAAATCCAAAATCAATTCATTCAAAGTAAATACAAAATCACATACAAATTCCTCTCAAAATGCAGCTGTTCGAAACCTAAGCAACTTCTATTGCATGTAAACAAAACTGTTTAGCGACAAACGGTATCTTAAGGCAGTTTTTTGCGAATTCTTTGCAATTTTACATGCAACGCATATTGTTTTAGTTCGTTGAGAGTATTTGTTGTCTAAAGAAGTTCCAATAGACACCTGTTCGTTTTCAATTGATATATTAATTAATTATGGAGATTACACAGTATGGACAAACTACTACAAAAAGAACTATTTAACTTCCCAGACAATAACAAGTAGTTCTTTTCTTTTTATCTTTTTCAATCGTGGAATAGTGGCCATTAAGAGTTCGTGATGCCTAACCAATAGGATGGCCTTCCTCGGTCAGAACTGCTCCTACTGCAAAATTGCTAGCATCGGATACTAATTGAAATCTTTTATTAATCTTAAATCTCAAAATCGGATAGTATCTAATTATCGTTTTTAACTTTTCAAGAACGCAATGGAATTTGCGTCAGAAACTTACATTTGCGTTACTTACTTACGTTGTAAGAAACTTACATTTATCAGTTTGACAATTCTCCATTTCTTCGGGACTGTCCATAGAATGGAGAACTGCTTTTGGTTATTATAGCGTACTCTTTGGTTTTTTTACTTTGCTCTAACATTTCTTCAATCTGACGTTCGTTGTTTGGTTCTTGGATTTTTGGATATTTGTATATTTTTGAATATATGGCATTATTTGTATTTGTGACTATTTCGTTTGTAATATCCTGCGTGAAGGTTAATGTGTCACTTTCCTTAAAAAATAAATCTTTATATTCTTTCAAAAATTATAATTTTCCTCTTTTCTTCATTACTTAATTGATCTATGGATAGTTTATTCTTTCTATTGGTTGAGTTTCAACTGGCCAAAGAGTACATAAACAAAATTGCATTATCATTTATTTCAATACATATATACACTCAAGATCGATCTTGGCTTTTAATGGAGTTAATATAATTTGCCCTAAAATTGCGTCAAAGTCAAACTGTTTTGGAATAGGGGTAACTATTTTATTTATTACCTTATTGATAACGCAAATGGTTGATTGAAACATTGGATTTTCTAAACATATTTTGTGAAAATTAGTAAGGATTTTATAGCGGATTATACTTGTGGTTGAACCTGTGTCAAGCAAGCACCTTATATTTTGATCTTCAATACTTAAATAAATCAAGGGAAAGCTGCGTTCCGATGCATGTTTTGAAAATTTTGTTCACTTACCGGAACATTATCAATTTCCATTATTTGTTCTATATTATTGCTACTTTTTTGTCGAGTTTGAATTGAGTTTTTTTTACTTTTTACCTGGGCCTGTGTTATTGTACTTAATTATAACTATCGTGTTGTGATTGGTCCTGCCCTTTGTCTGTATTTATTATTACTTAATTGTTGATTTCTTAGAACCTGTCTCTTGTTATGATTGTAATTGTCGGTCTGTATTTGAGTTTGTCTTAAACTATACGAGAAGCTAGGCTCTGAACTGATTTTTCGGTTCTTTATTATTTTTACTAGGACTAGAATTGTTAGTACAGTCGACTCCCTCTAAGTCGAATTTTCAAGGGATATCAAAATTAGTTCGAGTGAGAGAGAGTTTTGGAAAAATTCGAGTTAGAGGGATTAATATTGTTTTTGTATAAAAGCCTTTATTTTGTTCAAAATATATTTTTTTTTTTTTAAAAGAACTTAACACTCAATTGGGTATTAATACACTTAAAATGCCTGAGCACGTGTTAAGTTTTTAGGAAAATGGGACAGAGAGAGAAAGAAAGATTTTTGGGCTCAGTGGTTATTTCGCTCCATGGGTGGTATCCAACATTTAATGGGGAGACTAAATTATTAGTGTAATTGGACTTGTTATTGTATTAGAGGCAACCATTCGTCTTACGTGAATTAAGTTGCCTGAAAAAAAGAATGTCTTTCGGACGAGGCTGGGATTCAAACACCGAACCTTCCGATTTGGAAGCCAACACACTACCACTTGAGCCACGGCCACCCACATATATACATGTAAGTTATAAATATATAAAATTACTTAAAGAAACTTGTAATTCTAGATTGAGTCATTACAGTTGGAGTGTGTACCTTTTTAAAAAACGATTCTATCTTAAAAAGGCAGTGGTGGACCTCATCCGGTACATCTTCCGTCATTTCAATTGCAGATTGCAATATTTCAATTGCGTTTACAATGTTATTCTTAAATAAGCTTAAATAACTCCTGACCACACCGTTTATTTCGTGTTTATTTCCTTTCATGTGACTTAAACGGAGTTTCAAATTGATATACCATATGATGACAACTAACCTGCTAAGAATAACACGCACGTTAGCAAATGTTTACAACTGCAATCTCACTAGTAGACGTCTGCATGTTACTCTTTTTAAAGTAGACTTCCAATACACGCACTAAATGAAGCAAGAAAACATCTCAGATACCTAACTGTTTTCAGATTAAAAGCAGATTGTTTGGAGCCCAACCAACAACACAATGAATAAGCAGCGCAGTTGTTCATACAGAGTCACACGGTTGTGTGCGCGAGCGACTGAGAGACTCAGAGGATGCAGTGTGCGTGGTTGATACAAGTTGCGAGAGGACATTTTTTGTTTATTTTTCTGCAAAAGAGAAAAATTCGACTTAGAGGTATTGAAAATAGACCAAGAGTCGAAAGAATGTATTCGAATTAGAGGGATTTTCGACTTAGAGGATGATTTTTGTATGGAAAATTGAGGAGAATTCCAAAATATGGCGAAAAAATTCGAGTTAGAGGGAAATTCGACTTAGAGGAAGTTCGACTTGAGAGAGTTGACTGTATTATATTTGTTTTTATTGGATCTATTTTTGCTATGATTGGATGGCTCTACTATCATCCAGTAGTCTAAGTCTGGCATATTTATTGTAAATATCTATCGTACTAGCATTTTATTGAAATTGATTGCTCTACTATCATCTAATAGTCTAAGTCTGGCATATTTACAGTAAATATATATCATACTAGCATTTAATTCTATGCGTGCTCTGGTAGTTCCGTACATTTTTTCTATAAATATCTGTGTTAAATCCCTATCAATATTTTCCGGTATATGAGTATATAATTCGGGTGGATTTTCGTCGAATTGATAAAGTTCACTTAACAGCTTATATTTATAAATTCGTCAAATAATTTTCTTAAACTACTAACCTTTACATATCGGCATAGCTTTTGTGTGGTGGAAAATATTGTCTTAGCTTTACTTTCACTGCATCCTAACCTAAATTACCATTATGTATGCGTCGATTTGTAACTTTTCATCGTACACAATATGCATCCTATACAACCGAAGCTCTTCATTTCTTCCACATCGCACAGAGGTCATCTCCACAAATTTGAATGATGAGAGTCTATACTATCTTTATATGGCTTTAGCTGACGAAACTGGTTTAGGACACTTCCAGGACTCAATGAAAGTGTGGTCGCAGCATTTTGTTGTGGTGGGATTCAGAACAAACTAAGTTTTTATTTTTAATAACTGAGTTATCGAAGAAGTGCAAACGGAAATTTCTCCAGTCATCAATCTTTTTGTGGAATATTTTTGTTTAGTTAACTCAATTTTAACTGGAGCAAGATCAATATCACTAGTTTTATAATTTGGTAGAAAAACCTCCGATGCTGACGTAACTCACGTTCTTTTCTCACAAATTGTGTTATGCAAACATTTGAAGAAAACTCTGTCACAATCACTAATTTCTCGGGGTTTTTTGTTTTCGTTCTGTATATGTCAGCTATGTCAGAGTCCTGTATTTCGTAATTTTTAATTTTATTATTTGAAGTAGATTTTCATTTGTTGTGTGATGAATGTTTTTGATATCAACATTGTTTTTAATTATTTGTTTATCTAAAGCGTTGACTTACGATTGCATATTCTCAATCCCTTAACAAACTTTTTATTTTATGGTAGGGCTCCACTGTATTAGAGTGGAACTCAAGTCTATTTACACTTAATCTTTTAATAAAAAAAAAATACAGCCTATGGCCGACTTCGTAGCTCAATTTTGTCCTTTAATTCTATTTTATAAGCATTGTTCTTCTGCTTGTTGTTTTTTCGCTGTTGTTGTTGTTTTTTTTTTGTTGCTATTGTTGTTGTTACTGTTGTTGTTATTTCTACTGCTGCTGATGTTGCGATTTTTGTTGTTGATGTTGTTTTTGCTGTAATTTACTTTTGTTGTTATTAATTTTGCTATTCTTTATAGAGTGTGCATAAGTCTATATGAACACATAATTGTTTTTGGTGATTTGCCAAAAATTGTTTAGGTGCATTTTATATGAAAGTTTAAATGTGTTCAGTTCGACTTAATATTTTATTAAAAATACCAAGAAAATGCGCTTAAAATTGATATTCATGTGTTTTATATCTTTATATTTTTTCTGATGCGTATTAAATTACATACTCTTATTCGACCAAAATAATCGAATTAATAAATAAATCTTTCACATGTGAAACCTTTTGTAAAATCCTGCTTACCAGATATCACAAAATTATTATATTTTATATTGATTCCCTACTGACTTATTTATATGTAAATATTTTACTTACAGGAGAATGCGTTATATACTCCCTTCCGAAAAACAACATAAAAAGTTTCAAAAAAATTTTCGATGAGAGATGTTCCGCATGTTGGTTAAAAAAATGTATTGAGACATTTCAATTTTCTTCTGGACAGACGCAGCGTCTTAATTCAATATTAACGGAAAATAAGATTGATGTTAAATCAAAAAATTCTGTACTCAACATATCTAAAAAAGGAAATGATCTGTTGGACAATATTGAATGTGCAAATTCTCAAATTAATTCAGTAAACTCTGTTAAAACGGATAACGGGGAGTTTTTTGCAGGCAAAAAAACTTCCAAACCTGTTTTGTGTAATAAAGTGACGATTGATTTATTAGCAAAAGTTAAAAGACCTTTTGTGCTGTCAAATAAAAATAATCAATTTAACATAAACGAGAAACGAAACCGATCTTTCTCAAAATTAGGTGTGAAGAAAAAAAAACAGCCTCTAATTTGCAAAAATATGGGAATACAAATAACAAAGTCATCTCAAAATGCTGACCAAACTAAGAGACAAAGGATACATTTTAAAGGCCCCAGAGTAAAACATGTTTGTAGAAGTGCATCTATTGCCTTAGGTCAACGAATTGCAACATTCGCCAATGATGATAATGAACGACCAATATTATTGAAGAGCAAATCAAGGAGTAAAAGTTGTATAACAAGCTCATTGCTGCATAATATTTATTTATCCGTTAATAATCAATCAGTTATTAATCAAGACAATCCGTTTCAGAAAACTGGTGAAAGTGCTGAGAAATTTGAAAAAACGATTTATGACAGGAAACGTAATCAACAACTGAATTTGGTGTTAAAAACTAATGAATCAGAAGCACTGCCGAAGAATAAACTTATAGAAAATGAAGAAATTTTAAAATTGGGAACGATAAAGAATAAGAAATCTTTTCTGTATCGAAACAAATATGCACATGAAGAAAATAATTGTCGTTTTCAGACAGGAACAAAAAATTACAGTACAAGTACTAGTTTCTTTATGCTTGGCCATCAAAGTATTGATCCACTATCAAAAACTAATTTGATGCGTATAACCAAACATCAGCATTGTAATAAAAAGGATAAAATAATTTCGATTGATTTTTGGGATTCTTACGTCCCTGCTGAGGTAAATCAGAATGGATTTGGCTTAATATTAACTAAGTCTGCTCCAATATGGGCACTTTGTTTTCTGTGTGGCAGTATGGACTTAGATTATTTATTTTTTTGTGCATCGTGTTGTGAACCCTACCATAGTTATTGTATTCAAGATGACAATGATCTTAAAAACACAAGATATCAAGACCTAACCGATAATGATTTAATGAAAAGAAAAAATATTGTTAGCCAACTTAATTGGGTTTGTCCTCGTTGTACTGTATGCTACACATGCAATATGTCATCTGGAGCAAAAGTAAGGTGTCAAAAGTGCAAAAAAAATTACCATACTACTTGTATGGGAACATCAAAAGGCTTTCTTGGTGCTGATCGCCCTTTGATATGTAGAACTTGTCTTAAATGTCAGATCTGTTCAGCAACAAAAATTTCGAAATATGTGGGAAATCAGCCAATTTGCACGCCGTGTTTTATGTTGAAAAAATCAGGAAGCCAGTGTCCACTTTGTAATAATATTTTTGAAAATTTCGGTACGCTCATAATCCTTCAATGCGGCATTTGTCAGAAATTAATACATGCTAAATGTGAAGGACTAACAGAAGAGCAGTCAAACTTGCTGAGTAAGATACCTGGAGATATTAAATTCATCTGCAAAAAATGTTCTTTTGCTAGTGATGATGCCAGAAACCTTGCAAAGCTTTGGAGAGAGGCTATATATGAAGAGCTTAAGGGTGAATTATTAGATGTTTTAAAATTACTGAGCAAAAATCGACAAGCTAATATTTTAAAAAAGAATATGAAAAAAAACTGTATATGTGGTCTTAATAAATTGAATGAAAACAGTCAAATAATTTCTTATGAAAAATACAATCCTGAATATTTTCATAAAAAAGAAGACTTAACCCATACAAAGAATGTTTTACTAAATAATATAGTCAGTTCGCCATTGCCTTCGTTACATTTGTGTTCTAACAGCTTTTGTAAGAAATCGAAAATAAAACCTTCTCTTAACATGTTTGAAGTTAAGAATAAAATTGTGAATGGAAAATACATTTCTCTGTTTGATTTCAATGCGGATATTAATGATGTCATTATGCCAATTCAAAATGATGAATTAATGTTGGCTTATAAAGAGATTTTAAGTGAGAAATTTCCTTGGTTCCAAAATGACACAAAGACTTGCACAGACGCACTAGAAGAAGATATGTTTGAAAATTGTAATAACTATTCTCAAATGGAGGAGCCAATGGCAGAAAAACAAAATTCATCAACCGTATTGCCCGATATTTCTGAAAAAAGTCCAAAATTTATAGACCAAGAACCTGATAATAGGCTTTGTCTTCTTTGTCTTCAGGAGGGAGATGGTGGTAAGTTACAAGAATCACGCCTTCTCTATTATGGTAATAACTCATGGATACATGCAAATTGTGCGGTATGGGCGAGCGATGTCTATGAGGAATTCGATGGTACATTGCAGAATATTCATAATGCATTAAATAGGGGCAGAATTATAAAATGCATTGTTTGCAAATGGTCAGGAGCGACTATTAAGTGTTTTATTCAAGAATGCAGCAGTTATTATCATTTTCCATGTGCGAGAAAGGCAAAATGCTTGTTTAAATCTGATAAATCTGTTTTGTGTTCCATTCATAAGATTAACGAAAAAGATAGTTATGATGATATTAAGGAACATTTTAACGTTTTAAAACCATTGTATCTTGAGTTTGACAAAATACAAAGAAAATATGTAAAACCTTCTGAAGTCCAATTTAAGATTGGTTCACTATCTGTAAAACAACTTGGTTATGTTTATTCAAAATATTCTGATACTACAGAAGCAATTATTCCAATTAATTTTCTATGCACACGGTTATATTGGTCGTGCAAAGAACCCTGGAAAATAGTACAATATAGTGTGCGAACTTTTCTACAAAATAGTTCTATTACATTTGCTTATGATGTAGGGAAAAACTTTACTGTCGATCATTCAAAAAATATTAGCACAGTTGAAAAGGAACTAACTTCAATTGCAAGTTGGCACAACACATTATCTTCTGAGGATTGTTTCGAATCTAGCCTTCTAGAAGGTAGTGATAATCGTAATGAGATTTCTGTAGAGACATTTTTAGAAGAAGAACCACAGAACAATAATGATTTACTACCACCGGAAGTAAAAGATGCAATTTTTGAAGATTTGCCTCATGATATCCTGGATGGTATTTCAATGTTTGACATATTTCCAAAACTTATGATATATGAGGACTTATTAGCACCCGAAGGAAAGTCAGATAATGTGCTTGTATCAGAAAGTGCAGAAAACGATGGGGTCCAAACATCAGACTGTCCTACATTAACCTTTTCAACAAAACAAGAGTCAAATAACAAGTCTCCGATTAAAAATCTTACAGAGGATATCACTTTAACTTTACCAAATATATACCGCGAACGGTCAAATCCAGAAATCATGTCGGCAAATCCTGACGGGTACCGAGGCCAGCAAAAATTTAATACATGGAATTGTAAGTTTAACAACTCAAGGAAATATTTTACTAGAGGACTATCACATGCAGCACCTAACTTAAAGAAATTTGATACTGAATGTGATGGCTATAAACATTCAAATCAGATAAAAAAAGACAAATTTAAGTTAATTCAATTAGATGGAGCTGATGACGCCATTATAGCTTATGTAAATAGTAATTTACAAAACACTAGTTCTAAAAGTCCAGTAAAATGTGATCGGTGTCATTGTACATACCGAACGTTTGATTCATATCAAAGACATTTAACAACCTGTGAACAAATATCAACTAGTGAAAGTGAAACAGATACTATTTCGCGTTCCTCAAATGAATCACGTCCTATTATAATATTCCAAGATGACTCTTTCCAAAATGATATACGGCTATGTCAGTATAAAATTAAACCTAGTAATCAAGGACTACCAGAAAAAATATCTCTTCTAAATGAAACAAATACAATTTCATCAGAGTCCTTGACTCCGCAAGGCTTTTGTGACACCAACTCCATAAGTTATAAACAGGGATTTTGTATGGGTAATAAGAATGAAAATTCCGAGTCGTATTGTTGGCAACGTGGAAAAGTTGGTAGTGCTAGCAAAAGTAAAAAGGCAAAATCCAGTTACAATTATAAAAATTCAAAAAATAAAATTAAAAATGAACAGTATCACATTTCCGCGGATACAAAATCTGAAATTATCGCTTCTACAGAGACTATAGGTAACCAAACAGATTGTAGTTTGACATCCAAACAAAGTTACCTACAATTATTAAATCAACATTTAATTTTAAATAATCAATATATACAAAAAGAACATTTACCGCAACAACAAGAATATGTTTTTGTTCAACAGAGTGTAGAAAATAATCAACCTGTTTTTATCCAGCAAGTATCTAACCCATCCCCAATATCACAAAATATTTTGCCTGTTATATTTTCAAATAATTCAATTCAATATTCCTCAATTCCATCAACAAACCCGTTATCACAAGGATCAATATTGCAGGCTGACACAAGTGGGAATGTTTTAATATCATCTGGATTACAAATGCTATCTATCCCAGCTTTTCAATCCTCACAACTTGTAGGAACGCTCAACCAAACACAACCTCCACATGTTGGATCAAACCAGATTCTAATTGGGGGAACTGCCACAATGGAACTTATACCGAATGCTGGCCAAGTGCTATTAGCAGCCCAGCCTGTTTATTATGGTTTAGAAACAATTGTTCAAAATACGGTTATGTCTTCGCAACAATTTGTTTCCACTGCAATGCAAAGTGTATTAAGCCAAAATGCTAGTTTTTCTGCAACAACGACACAAGTGAGTAATATTTTGTTCGTATTTTTATTAATTTTTTTATTTTATTCATATTCATATTAAAAAGAAAAACGGAATATCTCTTAAATATTGGAAACCTCTTTTTTAACCTTGTTAACCTTGTTTAACCTATATAACAATAGCGGATTAAGAATACGATTGCTTCTCAATATTTGATTGTTTTGTTCCTTCTGTGAACTTTGGTGTCTGTTGAAAATTAAATTAATATGTATACACTTTTCTTCTTACTGTACTAATGAATTATCTTTAACTTTTATTCGTACATCTCACTCTTTCTGATGTCAAACGAAATGTTTAGTTTTAGTTTTGCCTTTCGTGGAATCAGACGAATAAAGTTTTCCTGCGTTCTTAAGTCTCGGCTTTTTCATTTTAGAGATTTGTTTCGGGAAGTTAACGATTTTTTACATGGTGCCGAAACCCGGGAAATAGCGAACAGAGACTAAACCCAGAAAACAATGTCAGCTGAAATATCTGCGCGCAGCGCTTACCGAGGTCAAGTGACCAAAATAATTAAAAGTGCGGTAGATTTTTTAGCCAATATGGAGGCAGAGCTAAGTAAAACAAACGACATAGATGGGTTGGAAGAAGAACTCGTGTACCTCATCCAACGCTTAACAGCAGCTCACGAGAGCTTGAACGTGGTCAATCAGGAGGTGCAGAGCAGGAGTTTGGTAAAAGCTGAGGAGCTGGACAAAGAAATGGAAAAAGTAATTGAGTATCAAGACTCGTCAGTCGGAATGCTTGCACGCTTAAATGTGCGCCTTCAGAAATTGAAGAAAAAACAGTTGACTGCACAAAAGTCTGAAACGACTTCCAGCAATCCAACGGCTGCTAGTGGTTCCTTGAAACCTCCAAAATTAGAACTACGAAAGTTCGACGGTAGTCACCAAGAATGGCTACCGTTTTGGGAACAGTTTCGTTCAGCTATTCACGAGAATAGTAACCTCACATCATCCGACAAATTCAGTTACCTCGAGTCGGTATTGGTGGGAGGCGCAAAGAAGATAATTTCTGGATTTACCGCTTCTGGAACGTGTTACGAAGCTGCCGTTTCCCTCCTTAGAGAACAATTTGGAAACACGGAACGTCTGGTGGATAAAAATATGCAGCACTTGCTCTCCCTTCGTCCGGTGGTATCGAGAAATGATGCAGTTGGTCTTCGCGGCCTTTACAATTCCATCACATCATGTTGTCGCTCTCTTACAGCACTACACATACCAACTCATTATTATTATGTTATGTTAAAGAGTATTTTGTTGCGTTGTTTACCAGCAGAACTTCGTGTCGAATACTTCCGATTAGGCTGCGAGACGAGTAAAGAAGACAGCTCTACAGAAACCACCGACGGAGATGACCAGCATAGCAGTTCAACGACAATGCACATTGGGGATGAGCAGGTAAAAAATATAATGCGCTTTTTAAAGAGAGAGGTTGAATCGCTTGAAAAAAGTAAAGCTGCCTCTATTACACCATCCGTAAACACTCAGCATTCCTCTTCACACACTACTGCAGCCAGCCTCATGTCATCGAGTGCGAAGAGTGCATGCGTTTTCTGCTCATCAGACGGACACGCGACAAAAGATTGTGACAGCAAAATGTCAATATCCGAGAAACGAGAAATTTTAAGAAAAACAGCACGATGTTTTCGTTGCGCTAACCGTGGACATTCTTCCAAAAAATGTCGAAGCTCCAAATGGATTTCTTGTTTAAAGTGCAAGGGTAAACATTTGACCTCGCTATGTGATCCGTCATACATCGGTAGTAAGTCTACGACTTCGAAAACAAGTGACTCCACAATGCAAAGTGCAACTAGTTTATGCGCACACAATTTGTGCATGGAAGGAAAAAATGTCTTTTTGAAGACAGCTCGTGGAATAGCCACTGCTACGAGCGGAAGGAAATCGTTATGTATACGCTTTGTTATCGATGGTGGCAGTCAATTTACGTTCATTCGGAGGGATTTAGTACAACGGCTGAATCTTTCCTCAGTTGGCGAAGTGAACCTCTCTGTAATGCCGTTCGGGAGCAAGGAGCAGACGCCATTTCAAAAATGTAAAAAAGTGGAAATCTGCATAAAGAGTCAGTTCTCGGAAGAAAGTGTCATCTTGGAGGCCATTGTAGTGCCGGAAATATGTGTCGACGCTCTTCCCATGCCTGGAACATCTTGCAGCTGGTTCAACAATTTGCGCCTAGCCGACTCCCACAACACAAACGTAGAGGCAAAGGATGGATTAAGTCTCCTCATCGGTTCCGACTACTATTGGTCCGTAGTCACGGGAAAGCAGGAACAAATTTCGGCAGGGATAAGAGCCGTTGAAACTATCTTCGGCTGGACAGTACAAGGGGCCTATCGTTCTGGTAAGAATTTTGAATCGCAAAGTCATTCATGTTCTCTTTTTGTTCGCAGTGTTGTATTGAATTTACCAACACTCTCGAGCTTTGATCCCACTGCGTTTTGGTCACTGGAGACACTTGGGATTAGAGGTGACCAAGCCGAGAACGAACAGCTAGCCAGCGAATTGATAAATAAATGCATCGCTAGAAACGGACAGCGGTACGTTGCTTCACTGCCCTGGATAAACCCCGATGTCGAGATCAAAAGCAATAAAGAGATTGCGTTGAAGCGTCTGAAGTGTTTGACGATGCGGCTGTTAAGGTGTCCCGAACAATTTAACCAATACGATTCTGGAATTCGACAACTTGTTACAGATGGTGTTGCTGAGTCTGTTCCGATGTCTACAGAAAGTGATTGTCAACGAACATTCTACCTTCCTCATCGACCGGTTTACAAGGAAAGTACAACAACAAGGCAACGCATCGTATTCGATGCTTCAGCGCGAACCGAAGATACCCCATCGTTGAATGACCTTCTGCATGTGGGCGCCAATCTTCTACCGGATGTGTTGAAGATTTTGTTAAACTTCCGGCTTGGGCGGTTTGGTGCCGTGGCTGATATTGAGAAAGCCTTCCTCCAAATTTTACTCAACGAGAAGGACCGCGACAGCCACCGATTTTTTTGGTATGCTCCGTTCAAAACGCCGATGACGGGAAATCCTGAAATAGCTGAGTATCGCATGACAAGAGTGACTTTTGGAATTAACTGCAGCCCATTCCTGTTGACAGCCACTCTGCGTACGCATTTTTCAACATCGACGAAGTATACCTCGACGTGTCATATTTTACTTGACAGTTTTTATATGGACGATTTGGCAATAAGCTTCGATGAAGAAGAAGAAGGCAAGCGAATTTGTGAAGAAGCAGTACTGGTGCTGAAAGGAGCTAAAATGAATCTTCGTAAGTGGAACTCCAGTAGCGAGTTGGTTCGCAAGTCACTTTGTCCAGGTGAGTCCTTATGCATGCAAAAGGTTTTGGGATTATCGTGGTACGTAAGAAGCGATGAATTGGTAGTTCCTCTGGACTCTGTTGAGGGTTTGCTTACATCCAAGTTGTTAAGGGGAACAAAACGTAACGTGCTGCAAACGATCGCTAGAATCTACGACCCACTTGGAATGCTCGGTCCGGTAGTAATAAAGCTTAAGATTCTTTTCCAAGCAGCTTGGAAAGAAAATTTGTCATGGGACCAGGTGCTTCCCTCTGAGCTTCTACGTGAATGGGAAGCTTGCGTCCAGGATTTATTGCTCCTTAAAGACTACTCTATTTCCCGTTCCGTCTTCTCGTTTCCATGTTCATCTTTGATACATGTCCACATATTTTCGGATGCCAGCATGAAGGCCTATGGCACAGTAGCTTTCATCAAAAGTTTTAACGATCTTGGCGAATGTAAAACCAAATTTTTGTGCTCCAAGAATAGAGTAGCCCCACTAAAGGTAGATGGAACCAAAGAACTCTCGTTGCCGAAGATGGAGCTTACTGCAGCATTGTTGGCTGCACGTTTATGTTCCTATTTAAAGCGTACTCTAAAAATTAATGTCAGCGAATTCCACCTTTGGACAGATTCTCGGATAGCTTTAGGGTGGATTCAGGGAAATACCCAACGTTGGAAGCCATATGTCCAAGGTCGAGTTACGGAGATACGTCGTCTTACTTCCGCAGCCGACTGGAAGCACTGCAGAGGTAAAGAAAACCCCGCTGATCTAATTACAAGGGGAATTACAGCTCGTAACTTGCAAAGCTCGTCGATATGGACTAATGGACCAGGTTGGCTACAAAGTGATGTCCGTTTTGAACAAGACATTCATAAAGATGATCTAGGACCCGTGGCGTTGATCGCTCAAGTGACTGCTGTTGCTAAAACCTCGCCTGTCCCCTTTATAGATTTCCTCAGGTTTAGTTCTTGGACTCGTTTGCTTCGAGTGACAGCCTATTCTTTTCGATTCATCCGTTTAAAGAAGGTAGGAAGACCCAAATTTACAGAGTTGTCTGCCGAAGAACTCGACACAGCGGAAAATTACTGGCTGAAGTTCATCCAGGTCAAGTCATTTAAAGCCGAAATAGACATCTTGAAAGCACAAGAAACAATTCCAAAATCATCAAAAATGTTTCAATGGTGTCCTTTTCTTGACGACAATGGTATTCTTCGATTGAAAGGTCGTCTTGGTTTTTTGGATTGCTCATATGACGAGAAACACCCCATCATATTAGCTTCGGATTCGTATCTGGTAAATCTCATCATCGATTTTTATCATCTAATGACTCTTCATGGAGGTACGAGCGTTGTTTTATCCCAGATGCGGGAGCGCTTTTGGATATTTAAAGGGCGTCCGTTAATTAAACGAAGAACAAAAATGTGTGTCACCTGTCAAAAACTTTTCGGAAGGCCTGTTTCGAAACCCTTTGGTCCACTTCCACTAGATCGGTTAACACTTTCAAGACCGTTTGACTGCGTAGGCATTGATTTCACAGGGCCTCTCTATTATATTGATGCTGCAACAAACGCGATGACGAAATGTTACCTCATGCTTTTTACTTGCGCGGCGATACGATCAGTACATTTAGAACTAGTTACATCTCTGTCAACAGAACATTGCCTAATGGGATTGAAGCGTTTTATAGCGCGACGAGGAACTCCTTCAACGATTTATTCTGATAACGCCCGGACGTTTCGTCGAGCTGCCATGGAACTGAGTGAAACTAACCCTCTGCTTGATGATGATCGCATTCAAAAGTTCCTATCCGGAAAACGTATACGATGGAAGTTCATAGTTGAGAGGGCTCCCTGGTGGGGAGGATTCTGGGAACGGCTTGTTCGCACGGTTAAAAATGTTTTGAAGGTGGTCATCAAGAGAGCAAAATTGACCTACGAACAGTTGGAAACCGTGATAATTGAAGCAGAGAGTACAGTAAATGCACGTCCTCTGACGTATATGAGCAGCGATCCATTAGATCCAACACCACTCACTCCTGCGCATTTCATACATGGCCACGGTGGTGTTTGGGATCCACAAGAGAAAATTACTTCAGATAAAGTTCAGCAACTTTGGTCCCGGAGGCTTAAATTCATCAGAATGCTTTCTAATCGCTGGCGTATCGAGTACGTCCAGCTTCTGCGTTCATTTTATACTTCTCAGGGACATTCTTCAAAACAGCTGAAGCCGGATGACGTAGTTTTGATGTTCGATTCTGGAAAGCCGCGCATAGCCTGGAAATTGGCCGCCATCGAAGAGGCGTATATTAGTCGTGATGGGAATGTTCGAGCTTGTATGCTGCGTTTTTCTGATGGCTCAAAGTTACGAAGACCGGTCCAGTTGCTGTACCCGATCGAGATCGCTGGAAATGGCCGGGGCGAGGATGTTAAAAATTAAATTAATATGTATACACTTTTCTTCTTACTGTACTAATGAATTATTTTTAACTTGTATTCGTACATCTCACTCTTTCTGATGTCAAACGAAATGTTTAGTTTTAGTTTTGCCTTTCGTGGAATCAGACGAATAAAGTTTTCCTGCGTTCTTAAGTCTCGGCTTTTTCATTTTAGAGATTTGTTTCGGGAAGTTAACGATTTTTTACAGTGTCGCGTATTGGTTACATTTAACTCTAAGGAATCTGGGGTGAATTGTTTCAAAATCATTGTATTACACTAGGGTTGTAATTTAACGATACAGTGAAATTTTTCTATAGCGGACACCCACGTGACCATCAAGATTGTCCGTTATGTATAGGTGTCCGTTCTATGGGGGTAACGCAAGTTATAATATTTATGCAAGTTGAAAAATAATTCCAAATTAAAAAAAATTAAGTTTATTACTAGTGTACATATTACATTTCACATACATACATTTTTATAAATTTACAAACAATTTATTCAGGACAAAATATATGGTAATGGTATGTGCATACTCTACTTAATCATTCTGTATTGGATTCAACTTGTATTTGTGGAGCAACCGATAATACCGAACAAGAAATACTTGCTACCACAATCGAAAAGAAAAGAAATTAAACCAAAAAAAATACAAAAGCAAACGAATGAAGTCCAGCGACGAGGTGGAGAGGACAACCAATGAAGAACTATTTCTGAGTCGGTCCAGGCTAAGATTTTGACGTTCATTGTTATTGACGACTTTACCGTACTTATCAGCAAGAGAGCAGCACATAATTCTAGCCGTGGAATGGAGACAGGTTTAAGGGGAGCTACCTTGGTTTTCGCTGCTACGAGGACGGTTCTATATTGACGCATTCCGATTTTAGAACGCACATACACAACATCAGCGTATGCCAGTGATGATGCATCTGCAAACGCATGTAGTTCTACTTCTTCTAGTGATGAAAAGACGTTGCGTGGTATCCGAATCCGTTCAAAATAGTGAAGTTCCTTCTGATATCTTATCCATTTGTCAGCCAACTGTGACGGAAGTGGATCATCCCAATCAAGTTTGGGCTCCGAAGACCACAACTGCTGAAATAACATTTTAAATAAGATAACCGATGGCGCTAAGAATCCTAAAGGATCAAAAATGCGAGAGATTTCAGATAGAAGAGAACGTCGAGTTGGGGTTGGATTGAAGCGAGATTCCGTCATCCGAAACGAAAATTGGTCTGTGTTAGGGTCCCAATACAAACCCAGCACCTTGATTAATGATTCCGAGCAATCTGTTTCAAATGGTGAATATTGGCAATCGAGAGAGCAGAGACCAGCAGTTTGAATTCCATTTTCGAAGCTGAAGTTGAGCCTTTGATAACAAGGATACCAGTTCGGACTGCAAGCTCATCAGATCATCAATCGAATTTGCACCCGCCATGATGTCATCTACGTAAACGTTCTCACAGAGAACACGAGCCGATCTGGGAAATTGGTTTTTGTAGTCTTCTGACAGTTGCTTTAAGACCCGAATAGAAAGAAACGGACCCGACGAGGTACCATATGTTACGGTCCGTAACCGATAATGTTCGATGTTATCACTAGCATTATTTCTCCAAACGATACGTTGATAATCGCAATGTTCATCTGCAACCCATATTTGACGAAACATTTTTACTACATCGGCAGTGAAAACGTACTTAAATTGCCGAAAACGCAAACAAACTCCGATCAAATCTCGTTGAATGGGAGGACCTACTAACAACTGGCTGTTTAGTGATCCGTGATCCATCCGAGTCCTTGGCTGACCCATCGAAAACGACCCTCAGTTTTGTGGTAGAACTGTCAGGTTTGAACACAGCATGATGAGGGAGATAAAAATACTTCCCAGGATTGTTTTCTAGTTCAGAAGGTGGAATACGAGTCATATGGCCGAGATCTTGATATTCTTGCATGAAGTTAGTATACATATCACGCAACTTCGAATCTCTTTGAAATCTACGTTCCATTGCATATAAGCGATTCACAGCAGACTTTAAAGAGTTACCAAAAACCGGGGAGGAAACTTTAAATGGAAGCTGAACTACATACTTCCCGTCAAGTGATCAAGTGATCAAGTTCCCAAAAGCGTTGCAAAAGTCCATCGACATCAAGAGTGGAGAGTAGAGATGAAATAACTGGCCGAGAAATAGAGTTCGAATCGAGTAACTGTCCCGTTACAACCCAGCCAAACATTGTATTTTGCGCTACTGGGACTCCTGTGGGACCCTGAATTTGATCTTCTTTAATTACATACCAGAATTTATCGGCCCCAAGCAACATGTCAACTGGTTTTGGGATGTTGAATTCAGGATCTGCTAAGTCTAAATCGCGGATATGAGGCCAAGAAGAACTATCGAACGGCTGTGAAAGAAGATTAGATGTAAGCTTGCTAAGAATAAATGCATCAACACACAAGTAATCTTGATTAATCCGAGAATAAAGCTTAATTGAAACGATACCTCTTGTATGACCTGCATCTGTTGTTGATACTCCGCGAATAGGAACGCGAGCATGTTCTTGTCGAATTCCAAGTTTCTGCGCAAACGATTCGGTTATAAATGAGTTTTGAGACCCAGAGTCTAATAATATTCTGCAGGCAACCAGATTTCCCTGATTATTTTTTACCTGTGCGACGATAGTAGGAAGAATAGTTTGCTTACACAAGCTTACATGGTGCAGATGATTGCTGACAATAGGAATCCCGAGAGTGTGTGAAGACGAGTTTGATGACGAAGAGTTCAACGAAGAAGAAGTAGGGTTATTTTGTCCCGGCAGGTGAACAAGGGAATGATGACTGGATTTGCATTCGCGACACTAAAAATTCGACCGACACTTTTTTGCAGAATGTCCTGCCCGAAGGCAATTAAAGCATAAAGAATTGTCTTTAACAAATGACCGACGCGTATCAACACTTAGCTGAGTAAACCGAGGACACTGAGACAGTATGTGCTGTTCGTTACATTTTGGGCATTGTGAAGGCACTTTCGACGCTTCAGTGACATGAGTGCGAATTTTCGGTTGGTTTCGATTACGCGATGGACTTGTTCTGGCCAACGTTTGGCACGATTCTAATGCATTACATCTTGCCTCCAAGAATTGAAGCAATTCACTGAACTCTGGACTATCTACCCCACCATTGTGTTCAGCCCAACTTTGTTTCGTTTCACTGTCAACTTTATTTAATAATAAATACACAAGCAAAGGATCGCGACCGTTCGACTTTAATGCGTTTAAGCCACGAATTACTTCATCTGCCCCGTCTGACAGCTTACGCAAACCTTTTACATTCCCGGGTGTTACAGTTGGAAGATTTAGAAATGTTTGGATGAATGATTGGACGATAAGATGAACGCTATCATATCTGCCTTCTAAACGTTCCCACGCTTCTAGGTAATTGGCCTCAGATATTGCCATATGTTTTATTAGGTTTGCCGCGTCATCACGTAGAAACGACTTAAGATAATGGAATTTTTGTGTGGCCGACAGATTTTTCTTATTATCAACGGAACCGGTAAATGAATCTCGAAAGGAAGGCCAATCCTTGTACTCACCCGAGAAAATTGGCACAGTAAACTTTGGAAGTTGAATGGGCGAATCTTCTGACGTGGCATTTATTTTTTCCAAAAACGTGGATTGCTGACGAGCGAGTTGTTCAACGACCGAACATTTTTGTTCTCATACCCTTCGAATTGTTCATCTGAAACACTTTCTATAATCTTTGTATATAACTCAGAGAATTCAGACCACGAGTCTTTAAGATTTTTTAATCGAATCTCTAGCATTTCTAGGGTAGTACTTTCTTCGATAGAGTCCACAAAATCACGCGTACAAGTTAAACGACCCTTAACATTGCCGAACTTTTGTTTTAGCGAACTCATATTAAAAGAGTATACTAATTCAAGGGTTTGCACTTCACAAAAAAATGTAAACTGTTTGTTACGAATTTTAGAAATCCGGCCGAGAAGGACCAACTTTATGTATTGGATTCAACTTGTATTTGTGGAGCAACCGATAATACCGAACAAGAAATACTTGCTACCACAATCGAAAAGAAAAGAAATTAAACCAAAAAAAATACAAAAGCAAACGATTCGAACTATTTCATGTCTTTATTCCTTGAGATTTCAATAACTTGTGACAATGTCTAAACTTCTTCAACCCATCTAACCTTGCACCCACGCAGTGCTATAAATTGTGCGTGGTAACTGCAACAACAATTTTGCGTCTTCTTCTTTGTGCATAGTTGGATGATGATGGTCGATGGTACGATCGATGGTGGTCCGATCTGTGGTGTGATCGATGGTGGTATGATCGGTGGTGTGATCTATGCACACTGTTGTTGTAGATTGGATTTATATAATGACATGTAACAATGAGATACAGGTTGGTGATTATTTAACAATACAGTGAGTCAAAGCAAAATTTAACAAAGAATTCAAAACAGAGGGAGAGTTATTCAAGTTACAAACAAATAATGGTATTAAACGAACATGTATATTTCTGAATCCTAAACATCCCGCCGCCCCTGGAACGATGTTTCAGGACAAGGGTAGAGTGGGGAGTTTGGTTACTGGCCGAATGAATGTTCCCCGACTCGTTCTTATCGTAGCGACTCGTATCTTGTCATCTGAACCTGGATGGACAACTTCTATACGGCCAAGAAGCCACTTGGCTGGTGGAAGGTTTGGTTCTTTGATGACTACCAGATCCCCAACTTCTAAGTCTCTGTTGATGTTCTGCCATTTGGGACGTTCTTGAAGTGATGTTATATATTCCAAATGCCATTGTTTCCAAAACCCTTGGACCATGCTTTGAAGGTGGTTACAGTGTGACAAACGGTTTTGTGGGACATCAAGATAGCTTGGTTCTGGAACAGTGGTATATGGTTCGCCTATAAGAAAATGTGCGGGGGTTAGTGGATTTAAATCTTCATCAGAGATTGCACAAAGAGGACGAGAGTTCAAAACACTTTCGATTTGAGTAAGAACTGCGTACAACTCTTCAAAAGTGAGAATAGATGATCCAATGACTCTTCGTAAATGAAGTTTGACTGATCGCACTCCGGCTTCCCACAATCCGCCGAAGTGTGGAGCTGAAGGGGGAATAAAATTCCATTCGGTACCATCCAAAGCAAGCGATGCAGCGATGTCTTCGTTGTGAGATTGTGATGTTGTTAACCTCTGCATTTCGTTTAAGCAACGTCGTGCCCCTTGGAAGTTCATGCCGTTGTCACTATATACATTAGAACACTTCCCACGTCTAGCGACAAAACGTCTGAAGGCAGCTAGAAATGCATCGGTCGTTAGATCACTCACTAACTCCAAGTGAATTGCTTTGGTGCTCATACACACAAAGAGCGCCATATATGCTTTCGATAATCGTGGATTTCGACCTCGAGAGAGCTTGATGGTAAATGGACCAGCATAGTCACATCCGCTGTTTAAAAATGGTCGACTAGCTTGAACGCGTGGTGAAGGCAGGTCACCCATAAGTTGTTGAGTCATCGTTTTGCGCTGTTCGAAGCATGCCTTACACTGATGAACTATTTTGCGAATCAAGTTGCGGCTGCTTAGTATCCAATACCTCTGGCGGACTATCACAAATGTTGATGAGACTCCTGGATGTTGATATTTGTTGTGAATATCCTTTACTATATGGGGAGAGACAAGATTATTTGGAAGAAGTATAGGATGTTTGATATTAAAAGTTAAATTAGCATTTTTAATAAGCCCACCGACTCGTAAGAGTCCGTTAGTGTCAATAAATGGGGTGTACCGCAAAAGGTTTGATTTATGGGGAAGGGGTCGTTTATTTGCAAGCAGATTTATATCACTTCCAAACGCGATTGTTTGCACACATTTTAAGATTAAAATTTTCGAATTTTGAATTTCGTTAAATGTCAGGCCACTTAAGTTTTTTCCGAATTTGTTAGGACGACAATTTGATAGGAAACGAACAACATATGCTACAATTCGGACTAACCGAGTCCACGACGATATCTTTAGTATGAGGTTATGAAGCGGCTCCGCGGGGGTGTACGTTATAAATGTTACTTGGGCGACTTTCCTTTCTTCTATATGGCTTAATTTGTTCTCTGGGGACACCCGACTAAACGTTGGCCAACGATCCGAGGGCAACGATAGCCAGGAGGGTCCTGACCACCATAAAGAATGGTTGTTTAAAGCTGATGGGATTACACCGTGTGACGCACAATCGGCTGGGTTCCATTCGGATGCAATATGATTCCAGGCATATCGCGGAATGGATTCGAGTATTAGTGCTGTGCGGTTCGCAACGAATGAAGTCCAGCGACGAGGTGGAGAGGACAACCAATGAAGAACTATTTCTGAGTCGGTCCAGGCTAAGATTTTGACGTTCATTGTTATTGACGACTTTACCATACTTATCAGTTTACAAAGCAAGAGAGCAGCACATAATTCTAGCCGTGGAATGGAGGCAGGTTTAAGGGGAGCTACCTTGGTTTTCGCTGCTACGAGGACGGTTCTATATTGACGCATTCCGATTTTAGAACGCACATACACAACATCAGCGTATGCCAGTGATGATGCATCTGCAAACCCATGTAGTTCTACTTCTTCTAGTGATGAAAAGACGTTGCGTGGTATCCGAATCCGTTCAAAATAGTGAAGTTCCTTCTGATATCTTATCCATTTGTCAGCCAACTGTGACGGAAGTGGATCATCCCAATCAAGTTTGGGCTCCGAAGACCACAACTGCTGAAATAACATTTTAAATAAGATAACCGATGGCGCTAAGAATCCTAAAGGATCAAAAATGCGAGAGATTTCAGATAGAAGAGAACGTCGAGTTGGGGTTGGATTGAAGCGAGATTCCGTCATCCGAAACGAAAATTGGTCTGTGTTAGGGTCCCAATACAAACCCAGCACCTTGATTAATGATTCCGAGCAATCTGTTTCAAATGGTGAATATTGGCAATCGAGAGAGCAGAGACCAGCAGTTTGAATTCCATTTTCGAAGCTGAAGTTGAGCCTTTGATAACAAGGATACCAGTTCGGACTGCAAGCTCATCAGATCATCAATCGAATTTGCACCCGCCATGATGTCATCTACGTAAACGTTCTCACAGAGAACACGAGCCGATCTGGGAAATTGGTTTTTGTAGTCTTCTGACAGTTGCTTTAAGATCCGAATAGAAAGAAACGGAGCCGACGAGGTACCATATGTTACGGTCCGTAACCGATAATGTTCGATGTTATCACTAGCATTATTTCTCCAAACGATACGTTGATAATCGCAATGTTCATCTGCAACCCATATTTGACGAAACATTTTTACTACATCGGCAGTGAAAACGTACTTAAATTGCCGAAAACGCAAACAAACTCCGATCAAATCTCGTTGAATGGGAGGACCTACTAACAACTGGCTGTTTAGTGATTTACCATCCGAGTCCTTGGCTGACCCATCGAAAACGACCCTCAGTTTTGTGGTAGAACTGTCAGGTTTGAACACAGAATGATGAGGGAGATAAAAATACTTCCCAGGATTGTTTTCTAGTTCAGAAGGTGGAATACGAGTCATATGGCCGAGATCTTGATATTCTTGCATGAAGTTAGTATACATATCACGCAACTTCGAATCTCTTTGAAATCTACGTTCCATTGCATATAAGCGATTCACAGCAGACTTTAAAGAGTTACCAAAAACCGGGGAGGAAACTTTAAATGGAAGCTGAACTACATACTTCCCGTCAAGTGATCGGGTAAAGGTTTTACGAAAGTTTATTTCGGCTTCATCGTTATGACATAAATCGATTTTCGAAGAAGATACCTCATCAAGTTCCCAAAAGCGTTACAACCCAGCCAAACATTGTATTTTGCGCTACTGGGACTCCTGTGGGACCCTGAATTTGATCTTCTTTAATTACATACCAGAATTTATCGGCCCCAAGCAACATGTCAACTGGTTTTGGGATGTTGAATTCAGGATTTGCTAAGTCTAAATCGCGGATATGAGGCCAAGAAGAACTATCGAACGGCTGTGAAGGAAGATTAGATGTAAGCTTGCTAAGAATAAATGCATCAACACAAAAGTAATCTTGATTAATCCGAGAATAAAGCTTAATTGAAACGATACCTCTTGTATGACCTGCATCTGTTGTTGATACTCCGCGAATAGGAACGCGAGCATGTTCTTGTCGAATTCCAAGTTTCTGCGCAAACGATTCGGTTATAAATGAGTTTTGAGACCCAGAGTCTAATAATATTCTGCAGGCAACCAGATTTCCCTGATTATTTTTTACCTGTGCGACGATAGTAGGAAGAATAGTTTGCTTACACAAGCTTACATGGTGCAGATGATTGCTGACAATAGGAATCCCGAGAGTGTGTGAAGACGAGTTTGATGACGAAGAGTTCAACGAAGAAGAAGTAGGGTTATTTTGTCCCGGCAGGTGAACAAGGGAATGATGACTGGATTTGCATTCGCGACACTAAAAATTCGACCGACACTTTTTTGCAGAATGTCCTGCCCGAAGGCAATTAAAGCATAAAGAATTGTCTTTAACAAATGACCGACGCGTATCAACACTTAGCTGAGTAAACCGAGGACACTGAGACAGTATGTGCTGTTCGTTACATTTTGGGCATTGTGAAGGCACTTTCGACGCTTCAGTGACATGAGTGCGAATTTTCGGTTGGTTTCGATTACGCGATGGACTTGTTCTGGCCAACGTTTGGCACGATTCTAATGCATTACATCTTGCCTCCAAGAATTGAAGCAATTCACTGAACTCTGGACTATCTACCCCACCATTGTGTTCAGCCCAACTTTGTTTCGTTTCACTGTCAACTTTATTTAATAATAAATACACAAGCCAAGGATCGCGACCGTTCGACTTTAATGCGTTTAAGCCACGAATTACTTCATCTGCCCCGTCTGACAGCTTACGCAAACCTTTTACATTCCCGGGTGTTACAGTTGGAAGATTTAGAAATGTTTGGATGAATGATTGGACGATAAGATGAACGCGATCATATCTGCCTTCTAAACGTTCCCACGCTTCTAGGTAATTGGCCTCAGATATTGCCATATGTTTTATTAGGTTTGCCGCGTCATCACGTAGAAACGACTTAAGATAATGGAATTTTTGTGTGGCCGACAGATTTTTCTTATTATCAACGGAACCGGTAAATGAATCTCGAAAGGAAGGCCAATCCTTGTACTCACCCGAGAAAATTGGCACAGTAAACTTTGGAAGTTGAATGGGCGAATCTTCTGACGTGGCATTTATTTTTTCCAAAAACGTGGATTGCTGACGAGCGAGTTGTTCAACGACCGAACAACTTGCATTTGATTTTTCATCTGCCTGTCTGCTTCGCATTGCTGACGTTATACGCGAATGTGATTCGAAAAAGCGCGTTTCATAAAGTCCATATTCGTTCTCATACCCTTCGAATTGTTCATCTGAAACACTTTCTATAATCTTTGTATATAACTCAGAGAATTCAGACCACGAGTCTTTAAGATTTTTTAATCGAATCTCTAGCATTTCTAGGGTAGTACTTTCTTCGATAGAGTCCACAAAATCACGCGTACAAGTTAAACGACCCTTAACATTGCCGAACTTTTGTTTTAGCGAACTCATATTAAAAGAGTATACTAATTCAAGGGTTTGCACTTCACAAAAAAATGTAAACTGTTTGTTACGAATTTTAGAAATCCGGCCGAGAAGGACCACCTTTATGTATTGGATTCAACTTGTATTTGTGGAGCAACCGATAATACCGAACAAGAAATACTTGCTACCACAATCGAAAAGAAAAGAAATTAAACCAAAAAAAATACAAAAGCAAACGATTCGAACTATTTCATGTCTTTATTCCTTGAGATTTCAATAACTTGTGACAATGTCTAAACTTCTTCAACCCATCTAACCTTGCACCCACGCAGTGCTATAAATTGTGCGTGGTAACTGCAACAACAATTTTGCGTCTTCTTCTTTGTGCATAGTTGGATGATGATGGTCGATGGTACGATCGATGGTGGTCCGATCTGTGGTGTGATCGATGGTGGTATGATCGGTGGTGTGATCTATGCACACTGTTGTTGTAGATTGGATTTATATAATGACATGTAACAATGAGATACAGGTTGGTGATTATTTAACAATACAGTGAGTCAAAGCAAAATTTAACAAAGAATTCAAAACAGAGGGAGAGTTATTCAAGTTACAAACAAATAATGGTATTAAACGAACATGTATATTTCTGAATCCTAAACATCCCGCCGCCCCTGGAACGATGTTTCAGGACAAGGGTAGAGTGGGGAGTTTGGTTACTGGCCGAATGAATGTTCCCCGACTCGTTCTTATCGTAGCGACTCGTATCTTGTCATCTGAACCTGGATGGACAACTTCTATACGGCCAAGAAGCCACTTGGCTGGTGGAAGGTTTGGTTCTTTGATGACTACCAGATCCCCAACTTCTAAGTCTCTGTTGATGTTCTGCCATTTGGGACGTTCTTGAAGTGATGTTATATATTCCAAATGCCATTGTTTCCAAAACCCTTGGACCATGCTTTGAAGGTGGTTACAGTGTGACAAACGGTTTTGTGGGACATCAAGATAGCTTGGTTCTGGAACAGTGGTATATGGTTCGCCTATAAGAAAATGTGCGGGGGTTAGTGGATTTAAATCTTCATCAGAGATTGCACAAAGAGGACGAGAGTTCAAAACACTTTCGATTTGAGTAAGAACTGCGTACAACTCTTCAAAAGTGAGAATAGATGATCCAATGACTCTTCGTAAATGAAGTTTGACTGATCGCACTCCGGCTTCCCACAATCCGCCGAAGTGTGGAGCTGAAGGGGGAATAAAATTCCATTCGGTACCATCCAAAGCAAGCGATGCAGCGATGTCTTCGTTGTGAGATTGTGATGTTGTTAACCTCTGCATTTCGTTTAAGCAACGTCGTGCCCCTTGGAAGTTCATGCCGTTGTCACTATATACATTAGAACACTTCCCACGTCTAGCGACAAAACGTCTGAAGGCAGCTAGAAATGCATCGGTCGTTAGATCACTCACTAACTCCAAGTGAATTGCTTTGGTGCTCATACACACAAAGAGCGCCATATATGCTTTCGATAATCGTGGATTTCGACCTCGAGAGAGCTTGATGGTAAATGGACCAGCATAGTCACATCCGCTGTTTAAAAATGGTCGACTAGCTTGAACGCGTGGTGAAGGCAGGTCACCCATAAGTTGTTGAGTCATCGTTTTGCGCTGTTCGAAGCATGCCTTACACTGATGAACTATTTTGCGAATCAAGTTGCGGCTGCTTAGTATCCAATACCTCTGGCGGACTATCACAAATGTTGATGAGACTCCTGGATGTTGATATTTGTTGTGAATATCCTTTACTATATGGGGAGAGACAAGATTATTTGGAAGAAGTATAGGATGTTTGATATTAAAAGTTAAATTAGCATTTTTAATAAGCCCACCGACTCGTAAGAGTCCGTTAGTGTCAATAAATGGGGTGTACCGCAAAAGGTTTGATTTATGGGGAAGGGGTCGTTTATTTGCAAGCAGATTTATATCACTTCCAAACGCGATTGTTTGCACACATTTTAAGATTAAAATTTTCGAATTTTGAATTTCGTTAAATGTCAGGCCACTTAAGTTTTTTCCGAATTTGTTAGGACGACAATTTGATAGGAAACGAACAACATATGCTACAATTCGGACTAACCGAGTCCACGACGATATCTTTAGTATGAGGTTATGAAGCGGCTCCGCGGGGGTGTACGTTATAAATGTTACTTGGGCGACTTTCCTTTCTTCTATATGGCTTAATTTGTTCTCTGGGGACACCCGACTAAACGTTGGCCAACGATCCGAGGGCAACGATAGCCAGGAGGGTCCTGACCACCATAAAGAATGGTTGTTTAAAGCTGATGGGATTACACCGTGTGACGCACAATCGGCTGGGTTCCATTCGGATGCAATATGATTCCAGGCATATCGCGGAATGGATTCGAGTATTAGTGCTGTGCGGTTCGCAACGAATGAAGTCCAGCGACGAGGTGGAGAGGACAACCAATGAAGAACTATTTCTGAGTCGGTCCAGGCTAAGATTTTGACGTTCATTGTTATTGACGACTTTACCATACTTATCAGTTTACAAAGCAAGAGAGCAGCACATAATTCTAGCCGTGGAATGGAGACAGGTTTAAGGGGAGCTACCTTGGTTTTCGCTGCTACGAGGACGGTTCTATATTGACGCATTCCGATTTTAGAACGCACATACACAACATCAGCGTATGCCAGTGATGATGCATCTGCAAACCCATGTAGTTCTACTTCTTCTAGTGATGAAAAGACGTTGCGTGGTATCCGAATCCGTTCAAAATAGTGAAGTTCCTTCTGATATCTTATCCATTTGTCAGCCAACTGTGACGGAAGTGGATCATCCCAATCAAGTTTGGGCTCCGAAGACCACAACTGCTGAAATAACATTTTAAATAAGATAACCGATGGCGCTAAGAATCCTAAAGGATCAAAAATGCGAGAGATTTCAGATAGAAGAGAACGTCGAGTTGGGGTTGGATTGAAGCGAGATTCCGTCATCCGAAACGAAAATTGGTCTGTGTTAGGGTCCCAATACAAACCCAGCACCTTGATTAATGATTCCGAGCAATCTGTTTCAAATGGTGAATATTGGCAATCGAGAGAGCAGAGACCAGCAGTTTGAATTCCATTTTCGAAGCTGAAGTTGAGCCTTTGATAACAAGGATACCAGTTCGGACTGCAAGCTCATCAGATCATCAATCGAATTTGCACCCGCCATGATGTCATCTACGTAAACGTTCTCACAGAGAACACGAGCCGATCTGGGAAATTGGTTTTTGTAGTCTTCTGACAGTTGCTTTAAGATCCGAATAGAAAGAAACGGAGCCGACGAGGTACCATATGTTACGGTCCGTAACCGATAATGTTCGATGTTATCACTAGCATTATTTCTCCAAACGATACGTTGATAATCGCAATGTTCATCTGCAACCCATATTTGACGAAACATTTTTACTACATCGGCAGTGAAAACGTACTTAAATTGCCGAAAACGCAAACAAACTCCGATCAAATCTCGTTGAATGGGAGGACCTACTAACAACTGGCTGTTTAGTGATTTACCATCCGAGTCCTTGGCTGACCCATCGAAAACGACCCTCAGTTTTGTGGTAGAACTGTCAGGTTTGAACACAGAATGATGAGGGAGATAAAAATACTTCCCAGGATTGTTTTCTAGTTCAGAAGGTGGAATACGAGTCATATGGCCGAGATCTTGATATTCTTGCATGAAGTTAGTATACATATCACGCAACTTCGAATCTCTTTGAAATCTACGTTCCATTGCATATAAGCGATTCACAGCAGACTTTAAAGAGTTACCAAAAACCGGGGAGGAAACTTTAAATGGAAGCTGAACTACATACTTCCCGTCAAGTGATCGGGTAAAGGTTTTACGAAAGTTTATTTCGGCTTCATCGTTATGACATAAATCGATTTTCGAAGAAGATACCTCATCAAGTTCCCAAAAGCGTTACAACCCAGCCAAACATTGTATTTTGCGCTACTGGGACTCCTGTGGGACCCTGAATTTGATCTTCTTTAATTACATACCAGAATTTATCGGCCCCAAGCAACATGTCAACTGGTTTTGGGATGTTGAATTCAGGATTTGCTAAGTCTAAATCGCGGATATGAGGCCAAGAAGAACTATCGAACGGCTGTGAAGGAAGATTAGATGTAAGCTTGCTAAGAATAAATGCATCAACACAAAAGTAATCTTGATTAATCCGAGAATAAAGCTTAATTGAAACGATACCTCTTGTATGACCTGCATCTGTTGTTGATACTCCGCGAATAGGAACGCGAGCATGTTCTTGTCGAATTCCAAGTTTCTGCGCAAACGATTCGGTTATAAATGAGTTTTGAGACCCAGAGTCTAATAATATTCTGCAGGCAACCAGATTTCCCTGATTATTTTTTACCTGTGCGACGATAGTAGGAAGAATAGTTTGCTTACACAAGCTTACATGGTGCAGATGATTGCTGACAATAGGAATCCCGAGAGTGTGTGAAGACGAGTTTGATGACGAAGAGTTCAACGAAGAAGAAGTAGGGTTATTTTGTCCCGGCAGGTGAACAAGGGAATGATGACTGGATTTGCATTCGCGACACTAAAAATTCGACCGACACTTTTTTGCAGAATGTCCTGCCCGAAGGCAATTAAAGCATAAAGAATTGTCTTTAACAAATGACCGACGCGTATCAACACTTAGCTGAGTAAACCGAGGACACTGAGACAGTATGTGCTGTTCGTTACATTTTGGGCATTGTGAAGGCACTTTCGACGCTTCAGTGACATGAGTGCGAATTTTCGGTTGGTTTCGATTACGCGATGGACTTGTTCTGGCCAACGTTTGGCACGATTCTAATGTATTACATCTTGCCTCCAAGAATTGAAGCAATTCACTGAACTCTGGACTATCTACCCCACCATTGTGTTCAGCCCAACTTTGTTTCGTTTCACTGTCAACTTTATTTAATAATAAATACACAAGCCAAGGATCGCGACCGTTCGACTTTAATGCGTTTAAGCCACGAATTACTTCATCTGCCCCGTCTGACAGCTTACGCAAACCTTTTACATTCCCGGGTGTTACAGTTGGAAGATTTAGAAATGTTTGGATGAATGATTGGACGATAAGATGAACGCGATCATATCTGCCTTCTAAACGTTCCCACGCTTCTAGGTAATTGGCCTCAGATATTGCCATATGTTTTATTAGGTTTGCCGCGTCATCACGTAGAAACGACTTAAGATAATGGAATTTTTGTGTGGCCGACAGATTTTTCTTATTATCAACGGAACCGGTAAATGAATCTCGAAAGGAAGGCCAATCCTTGTACTCACCCGAGAAAATTGGCACAGTAAACTTTGGAAGTTGAATGGGCGAATCTTCTGACGTGGCATTTATTTTTTCCAAAAACGTGGATTGCTGACGAGCGAGTTGTTCAACGACCGAACAACTTGCATTTGATTTTTCATCTGCCTGTCTGCTTCGCATTGCTGACGTTATACGCGAATGTGATTCGAAAAAGCGCGTTTCATAAAGTCCAAATTCGTTCTCATACCCTTCGAATTGTTCATCTGAAACACTTTCTATAATCTTTGTATATAACTCAGAGAATTCAGACCACGAGTCTTTAAGATTTTTTAATCGAATCTCTAGCATTTCTAGGGTAGTACTTTCTTCGATAGAGTCCACAAACTTTTGTTTTAGCGAACTCATATTAAAAGAGTATACTAATTCAAGGGTTTGCACTTCACAAAAAAATGTAAACTGTTTGTTACGAATTTTAGAAATCCGGCCGAGAAGGACCACCTTTATGTATTGGATTCAACTTGTATTTGTGGAGCAACCGATAATACCGAACAAGAAATACTTGCTACCACAATCGAAAAGAAAAGAAATTAAACCAAAAAAAATACAAAAGCAAACGATTCGAACTATTTCATGTCTTTATTCCTTGAGATTTCAATAACTTGTGACAATGTCTAAACTTCTTCAACCCATCTAACCTTGCACCCACGCAGTGCTATAAATTGTGCGTGGTAACTGCAACAACAATTTTGCGTCTTCTTCTTTGTGCATAGTTGGATGATGATGGTCGATGGTACGATCGATGGTGGTCCGATCTGTGGTGTGATCGATGGTGGTATGATCGGTGGTGTGATCTATGCACACTGTTGTTGTAGATTGGATTTATATAATGACATGTAACAATGAGATACAGGTTGGTGATTATTTAACAATACAGTGAGTCAAAGCAAAATTTAACAAAGAATTCAATGGTATTAAACGAACATGTATATTTCTGAATCCTAAACATCCCGCCGCCCCTGGAACGATGTTTCAGGACAAGGGTAGAGCGGGAAGTTTGGTTACTGGCCGAATGAATGTTCCCCGACTCGTTCTTATCGTAGCGACTCGTATCTTGCCATCTGAACCTGGATGGACAACTTCTATACGGCCAAGAAGCCACTTGGCTGGTGGAAGGTTTGGTTCTTTGATGACTACCAGATCCCCAACTTCTAAGTCTCTGTTGATGTTCTGCCATTTGGGACGTTCTTGAAGTGATGTTATATATTCCAAATGCCATTGTTTCCAAAACCCTTGGACCATGCTTTGAAGGTGGTTACAGTGTGACAAACGGTTTTGTGGGACATCAAGATAGCTTGGTTCTGGAACAGTGGTATATGGTTCGCCTATAAGAAAATGTTCGGGGGTTAGTGGATTTAAATCTTCATCAGAGATTGCACAAAGAGGACGAGAGTTCAAAACACTTTCGATTTGAGTAAGAACTGCGTACAACTCTTCAAAAGTGAGAATAGATGATCCAATGACTCTTCGTAAATGAAGTTTGACTGATCGCACTCCGGCTTCCCACAATCCGCCGAAGTGTGGAGCTGAAGGGGGAATAAAATTCCATTCGGTACCATCCAAAGCAAGCGATGCAGCGATGTCTTCGTTGTGAGATTGTGATGTTGTTAACCTCTGCATTTCGTTTAAGCAACGTCGTGCCCCTTGGAAGTTCATGCCGTTGTCACTATATACATTAGAACACTTCCCACGTCTAGCGACAAAACGTCTGAAGGCAGCTAGAAATGCATCGGTCGTTAGATCACTCACTAACTCCAAGTGAATTGCTTTGGTGCTCATACACACAAAGAGCGCCATATATGCTTTCGATAATCGTGGATTTCGACCTCGAGAGAGCTTGATGGTAAATGGACCAGCATAGTCACATCCGCTGTTTAAAAATGGTCGACTAGCTTGAACGCGTGGTGAAGGCAGGTCACCCATAAGTTGTTGAGTCATCGTTTTGCGCTGTTCGAAGCATGCCTTACACTGATGAACTATTTTGCGAATCAAGTTGCGGCTGCTTAGTATCCAATACCTCTGGCGGACTATCACAAATGTTGATGAGACTCCTGGATGTTGATATTTGTTGTGAATATCCTTTACTATATGGGGAGAGACAAGATTATTTGGAAGAAGTATAGGATGTTTGATATTAAAAGTTAAATTAGCATTTTTAATAAGCCCACCGACTCGTAAGAGTCCGTTAGTGTCAATAAATGGGGTGTACCGCAAAAGGTTTGATTTATGGGGAAGGGGTCGTTTATTTGCAAGCAGATTTATATCACTTCCAAACGCGATTGTTTGCACACATTTTAAGATTAAAATTTTCGAATTTTGAATTTCGTTAAATGTCAGGCCACTTAAGTTTTTTCCGAATTTGTTAGGACGACAATTTGATAGGAAACGAACAACATATGCTACAATTCGGACTAACCGAGTCCACGACGATATCTTTAGTATGAGGTTATGAAGCGGCTCCGCGGGGGTGTACGTTATAAATGTTACTTGGGCGACTTTCCTTTCTTCTATATGGCTTAATTTGTTCTCTGGGGACACCCGACTAAACGTTGGCCAACGATCCGAGGGCAACGATAGCCAGGAGGGTCCTGACCACCATAAAGAATGGTTGTTTAAAGCTGATGGGATTACACCGTGTGACGCACAATCGGCTGGGTTCCATTCGGATGCAATATGATTCCAGGCATATCGCGGAATGGATTCGAGTATTAGTGCTGTGCGGTTCGCAACGAATGAAGTCCAGCGACGAGGTGGAGAGGACAACCAATGAAGAACTATTTCTGAGTCGGTCCAGGCTAAGATTTTGACGTTCATTGTTATTGACGACTTTACCATACTTATCAGTTTACAAAGCAAGAGAGCAGCACATAATTCTAGCCGTGGAATGGAGACAGGTTTAAGGGGAGCTACCTTGGTTTTCGCTGCTACGAGGACGGTTCTATATTGACGCATTCCGATTTTAGAACGCACATACACAACATCAGCGTATGCCAGTGATGATGCATCTGCAAACCCATGTAGTTCTACTTCTTCTAGTGATGAAAAGACGTTGCGTGGTATCCGAATCCGTTCAAAATAGTGAAGTTCCTTCTGATATCTTATCCATTTGTCAGCCAACTGTGACGGAAGTGGATCATCCCAATCAAGTTTGGGCTCCGAAGACCACAACTGCTGAAATAACATTTTAAATAAGATAACCGATGGCGCTAAGAATCCTAAAGGATCAAAAATGCGAGAGATTTCAGATAGAAGAGAACGTCGAGTTGGGGTTGGATTGAAGCGAGATTCCGTCATCCGAAACGAAAATTGGTCTGTGTTAGGGTCCCAATACAAACCCAGCACCTTGATTAATGATTCCGAGCAATCTGTTTCAAATGGTGAATATTGGCAATCGAGAGAGCAGAGACCAGCAGTTTGAATTCCATTTTCGAAGCTGAAGTTGAGCCTTTGATAACAAGGATACCAGTTCGGACTGCAAGCTCATCAGATCATCAATCGAATTTGCACCCGCCATGATGTCATCTACGTAAACGTTCTCACAGAGAACACGAGCCGATCTGGGAAATTGGTTTTTGTAGTCTTCTGACAGTTGCCTTAAGATCCGAATAGAAAGAAACGGAGCCGACGAGGTACCATATGTTACGGTCCGTAACCGATAATGTTCGATGTTATCACTAGCATTATTTCTCCAAACGATACGTTGATAATCGCAATGTTCATCTGCAACCCATATTTGACGAAACATTTTTACTACATCGGCAGTGAAAACGTACTTAAATTGCCGAAAACGCAAACAAACTCCGATCAAATCTCGTTGAATGGGAGGACCTACTAACAACTGGCTGTTTAGTGATTTACCATCCGAGTCCTTGGCTGACCCATCGAAAACGACCCTCAGTTTTGTGGTAGAACTGTCAGGTTTGAACACAGAATGATGAGGGAGATAAAAATACTTCCCAGGATTGTTTTCTAGTTCAGAAGGTGGAATACGAGTCATATGGCCGAGATCTTGATATTCTTGCATGAAGTTAGTATACATATCACGCAACTTCGAATCTCTTTGAAATCTACGTTCCATTGCATATAAGCGATTCACAGCAGACTTTATAGAGTTACCAAAAACCGGGGAGGAAACTTTAAATGGAAGCTGAACTACATACTTCCCGTCAAGTGATCGGGTAAAGGTTTTACGAAAGTTTATTTCGGCTTCATCGTTATGACATAAATCGATTTTCGAAGAAGATACCTCATCAAGTTCCCAAAAGCGTTACAACCCAGCCAAACATTGTATTTTGCGCTACTGGGACTCCTGTGGGACCCTGAATTTGATCTTCTTTAATTACATACCAGAATTTATCGGCCCCAAGCAACATGTCAACTGGTTTTGGGATGTTGAATTCAGGATTTGCTAAGTCTAAATCGCGGATATGAGGCCAAGAAGAACTATCGAACGGCTGTGAAGGAAGATTAGATGTAAGCTTGCTAAGAATAAATGCATCAACACAAAAGTAATCTTGATTAATCCGAGAATAAAGCTTAATTGAAACGATACCTCTTGTATGACCTGCATCTGTTGTTGATACTCCGCGAATAGGAACGCGAGCATGTTCTTGTCGAATTCCAAGTTTCTGCGCAAACGATTCGGTTATAAATGAGTTTTGAGACCCAGAGTCTAATAATATTCTGCAGGCAACCAGATTTCCCTGATTATTTTTTACCTGTGCGACGATAGTAGGAAGAATAGTTTGCTTACACAAGCTTACATGGTGCAGATGATTGCTGACAATAGGAATCCCGAGAGTGTGTGAAGACGAGTTTGATGACGAAGAGTTCAACGAAGAAGAAGTAGGGTTATTTTGTCCCGGCAGGTGAACAAGGGAATGATGACTGGATTTGCATTCGCGACACTAAAAATTCGACCGACACTTTTTTGCAGAATGTCCTGCCCGAAGGCAATTAAAGCATAAAGAATTGTCTTTAACAAATGACCGACGCGTATCAACACTTAGCTGAGTAAACCGAGGACACTGAGACAGTATGTGCTGTTCGTTACATTTTGGGCATTGTGAAGGCACTTTCGACGCTTCAGTGACATGAGTGCGAATTTTCGGTTGGTTTCGATTACGCGATGGACTTGTTCTGGCCAACGTTTGGCACGATTCTAATGCATTACATCTTGCCTCCAAGAATTGAAGCAATTCACTGAACTCTGGACTATCTACCCCACCATTGTGTTCAGCCCAACTTTGTTTCGTTTCACTGTCAACTTTATTTAATAATAAATACACAAGCCAAGGATCGCGACCGTTCGACTTTAATGCGTTTAAGCCACGAATTACTTCATCTGCCCCGTCTGACAGCTTACGCAAACCTTTTACATTCCCGGGTGTTACAGTTGGAAGATTTAGAAATGTTTGGATGAATGATTGGACGATAAGATGAACGCGATCATATCTGCCTTCTAAACGTTCCCACGCTTCTAGGTAATTGGCCTCAGATATTGCCATATGTTTTATTAGGTTTGCCGCGTCATCACGTAGAAACGACTTAAGATAATGGAATTTTTGTGTGGCCGACAGATTTTTCTTATTATCAACGGAACCGGTAAATGAATCTCGAAAGGAAGGCCAATCCTTGTACTCACCCGAGAAAATTGGCACAGTAAACTTTGGAAGTTGAATGGGCGAATCTTCTGACGTGGCATTTATTTTTTCCAAAAACGTGGATTGCTGACGAGCGAGTTGTTCAACGACCGAACAACTTGCATTTGATTTTTCATCTGCCTGTCTGCTTCGCATTGCTGACGTTATACGCGAATGTGATTCGAAAAAGCGCGTTTCATAAAGTCCAAATTCGTTCTCATACCCTTCGAATTGTTCATCTGAAACACTTTCTATAATCTTTGTATATAACTCAGAGAATTCAGACCACGAGTCTTTAAGATTTTTTAATCGAATCTCTAGCATTTCTAGGGTAGTACTTTCTTCGATAGAGTCCACAAACTTTTGTTTTAGCGAACTCATATTAAAAGAGTATACTAATTCAAGGGTTTGCACTTCACAAAAAAATGTAAACTGTTTGTTACGAATTTTAGAAATCCGGCCGAGAAGGACCACCTTTATGTATTGGATTCAACTTGTATTTGTGGAGCAACCGATAATACCGAACAAGAAATACTTGCTACCACAATCGAAAAGAAAAGAAATTAAACCAAAAAAAATACAAAAGCAAACGATTCGAACTATTTCATGTCTTTATTCCTTGAGATTTCAATAACTTGTGACAATGTCTAAACTTCTTCCCATCTAACCTTGCACCCACGCAGTGCTATAAATTGTGCGTGGTAACTGCAACAACAATTTTGCGTCTTCTTCTTTGTGCATAGTTGGATGATGATGGTCGATGGTACGATCGATGGTGGTCCGATCTGTGGTGTGATCGATGGTGGTATGATCGGTGGTGTGATCTATGCACACTGTTGTTGTAGATTGGATTTATATAATGACATGTAACAATGAGATACAGGTTGGTGATTATTTAACAATACAGTGAGTCAAAGCAAAATTTAACAAAGAATTCAATGGTATTAAACGAACATGTATATTTCTGAATCCTAAACATCCCGCCGCCCCTGGAACGATGTTTCAGGACAAGGGTAGAGCGGGAAGTTTGGTTACTGGCCGAATGAATGTTCCCCGACTCGTTCTTATCGTAGCGACTCGTATCTTGCCATCTGAACCTGGATGGACAACTTCTATACGGCCAAGAAGCCACTTGGCTGGTGGAAGGTTTGGTTCTTTGATGACTACCAGATCCCCAACTTCTAAGTCTCTGTTGATGTTCTGCCATTTGGGACGTTCTTGAAGTGATGTTATATATTCCAAATGCCATTGTTTCCAAAACCCTTGGACCATGCTTTGAAGGTGGTTACAGTGTGACAAACGGTTTTGTGGGACATCAAGATAGCTTGGTTCTGGAACAGTGGTATATGGTTCGCCTATAAGAAAATGTTCGGGGGTTAGTGGATTTAAATCTTCATCAGAGATTGCACAAAGAGGACGAGAGTTCAAAACACTTTCGATTTGAGTAAGAACTGCGTACAACTCTTCAAAAGTGAGAATAGATGATCCAATGACTCTTCGTAAATGAAGTTTGACTGATCGCACTCCGGCTTCCCACAATCCGCCGAAGTGTGGAGCTGAAGGGGGAATAAAATTCCATTCGGTACCATCCAAAGCAAGCGATGCAGCGATGTCTTCGTTGTGAGATTGTGATGTTGTTAACCTCTGCATTTCGTTTAAGCAACGTCGTGCCCCTTGGAAGTTCATGCCGTTGTCACTATATACATTAGAACACTTCCCACGTCTAGCGACAAAACGTCTGAAGGCAGCTAGAAATGCATCGGTCGTTAGATCACTCACTAACTCCAAGTGAATTGCTTTGGTGCTCATACACACAAAGAGCGCCATATATGCTTTCGATAATCGTGGATTTCGACCTCGAGAGAGCTTGATGGTAAATGGACCAGCATAGTCACATCCGCTGTTTAAAAATGGTCGACTAGCTTGAACGCGTGGTGAAGGCAGGTCACCCATAAGTTGTTGAGTCATCGTTTTGCGCTGTTCGAAGCATGCCTTACACTGATGAACTATTTTGCGAATCAAGTTGCGGCTGCTTAGTATCCAATACCTCTGGCGGACTATCACAAATGTTGATGAGACTCCTGGATGTTGATATTTGTTGTGAATATCCTTTACTATATGGGGAGAGACAAGATTATTTGGAAGAAGTATAGGATGTTTGATATTAAAAGTTAAATTAGCATTTTTAATAAGCCCACCGACTCGTAAGAGTCCGTTAGTGTCAATAAATGGGGTGTACCGCAAAAGGTTTGATTTATGGGGAAGGGGTCGTTTATTTGCAAGCAGATTTATATCACTTCCAAACGCGATTGTTTGCACACATTTTAAGATTAAAATTTTCGAATTTTGAATTTCGTTAAATGTCAGGCCACTTAAGTTTTTTCCGAATTTGTTAGGACGACAATTTGATAGGAAACGAACAACATATGCTACAATTCGGACTAACCGAGTCCACGACGATATCTTTAGTATGAGGTTATGAAGCGGCTCCGCGGGGGTGTACGTTATAAATGTTACTTGGGCGACTTTCCTTTCTTCTATATGGCTTAATTTGTTCTCTGGGGACACCCGACTAAACGTTGGCCAACGATCCGAGGGCAACGATAGCCAGGAGGGTCCTGACCACCATAAAGAATGGTTGTTTAAAGCTGATGGGATTACACCGTGTGACGCACAATCGGCTGGGTTCCATTCGGATGCAATATGATTCCAGGCATATCGCGGAATGGATTCGAGTATTAGTGCTGTGCGGTTCGCAACGAATGAAGTCCAGCGACGAGGTGGAGAGGACAACCAATGAAGAACTATTTCTGAGTCGGTCCAGGCTAAGATTTTGACGTTCATTGTTATTGACGACTTTACCATACTTATCAGTTTACAAAGCAAGAGAGCAGCACATAATTCTAGCCGTGGAATGGAGACAGGTTTAAGGGGAGCTACCTTGGTTTTCGCTGCTACGAGGACGGTTCTATATTGACGCATTCCGATTTTAGAACGCACATACACAACATCAGCGTATGCCAGTGATGATGCATCTGCAAACCCATGTAGTTCTACTTCTTCTAGTGATGAAAAGACGTTGCGTGGTATCCGAATCCGTTCAAAATAGTGAAGTTCCTTCTGATATCTTATCCATTTGTCAGCCAACTGTGACGGAAGTGGATCATCCCAATCAAGTTTGGGCTCCGAAGACCACAACTGCTGAAATAACATTTTAAATAAGATAACCGATGGCGCTAAGAATCCTAAAGGATCAAAAATGCGAGAGATTTCAGATAGAAGAGAACGTCGAGTTGGGGTTGGATTGAAGCGAGATTCCGTCATCCGAAACGAAAATTGGTCTGTGTTAGGGTCCCAATACAAACCCAGCACCTTGATTAATGATTCCGAGCAATCTGTTTCAAATGGTGAATATTGGCAATCGAGAGAGCAGAGACCAGCAGTTTGAATTCCATTTTCGAAGCTGAAGTTGAGCCTTTGATAACAAGGATACCAGTTCGGACTGCAAGCTCATCAGATCATCAATCGAATTTGCACCCGCCATGATGTCATCTACGTAAACGTTCTCACAGAGAACACGAGCCGATCTGGGAAATTGGTTTTTGTAGTCTTCTGACAGTTGCCTTAAGATCCGAATAGAAAGAAACGGAGCCGACGAGGTACCATATGTTACGGTCCGTAACCGATAATGTTCGATGTTATCACTAGCATTATTTCTCCAAACGATACGTTGATAATCGCAATGTTCATCTGCAACCCATATTTGACGAAACATTTTTACTACATCGGCAGTGAAAACGTACTTAAATTGCCGAAAACGCAAACAAACTCCGATCAAATCTCGTTGAATGGGAGGACCTACTAACAACTGGCTGTTTAGTGATTTACCATCCGAGTCCTTGGCTGACCCATCGAAAACGACCCTCAGTTTTGTGGTAGAACTGTCAGGTTTGAACACAGAATGATGAGGGAGATAAAAATACTTCCCAGGATTGTTTTCTAGTTCAGAAGGTGGAATACGAGTCATATGGCCGAGATCTTGATATTCTTGCATGAAGTTAGTATACATATCACGCAACTTCGAATCTCTTTGAAATCTACGTTCCATTGCATATAAGCGATTCACAGCAGACTTTATAGAGTTACCAAAAACCGGGGAGGAAACTTTAAATGGAAGCTGAACTACATACTTCCCGTCAAGTGATCGGGTAAAGGTTTTACGAAAGTTTATTTCGGCTTCATCGTTATGACATAAATCGATTTTCGAAGAAGATACCTCATCAAGTTCCCAAAAGCGTTACAACCCAGCCAAACATTGTATTTTGCGCTACTGGGACTCCTGTGGGACCCTGAATTTGATCTTCTTTAATTACATACCAGAATTTATCGGCCCCAAGCAACATGTCAACTGGTTTTGGGATGTTGAATTCAGGATTTGCTAAGTCTAAATCGCGGATATGAGGCCAAGAAGAACTATCGAACGGCTGTGAAGGAAGATTAGATGTAAGCTTGCTAAGAATAAATGCATCAACACAAAAGTAATCTTGATTAATCCGAGAATAAAGCTTAATTGAAACGATACCTCTTGTATGACCTGCATCTGTTGTTGATACTCCGCGAATAGGAACGCGAGCATGTTCTTGTCGAATTCCAAGTTTCTGCGCAAACGATTCGGTTATAAATGAGTTTTGAGACCCAGAGTCTAATAATATTCTGCAGGCAACCAGATTTCCCTGATTATTTTTTACCTGTGCGACGATAGTAGGAAGAATAGTTTGCTTACACAAGCTTACATGGTGCAGATGATTGCTGACAATAGGAATCCCGAGAGTGTGTGAAGACGAGTTTGATGACGAAGAGTTCAACGAAGAAGAAGTAGGGTTATTTTGTCCCGGCAGGTGAACAAGGGAATGATGACTGGATTTGCATTCGCGACACTAAAAATTCGACCGACACTTTTTTGCAGAATGTCCTGCCCGAAGGCAATTAAAGCATAAAGAATTGTCTTTAACAAATGACCGACGCGTATCAACACTTAGCTGAGTAAACCGAGGACACTGAGACAGTATGTGCTGTTCGTTACATTTTGGGCATTGTGAAGGCACTTTCGACGCTTCAGTGACATGAGTGCGAATTTTCGGTTGGTTTCGATTACGCGATGGACTTGTTCTGGCCAACGTTTGGCACGATTCTAATGCATTACATCTTGCCTCCAAGAATTGAAGCAATTCACTGAACTCTGGACTATCTACCCCACCATTGTGTTCAGCCCAACTTTGTTTCGTTTCACTGTCAACTTTATTTAATAATAAATACACAAGCCAAGGATCGCGACCGTTCGACTTTAATGCGTTTAAGCCACGAATTACTTCATCTGCCCCGTCTGACAGCTTACGCAAACCTTTTACATTCCCGGGTGTTACAGTTGGAAGATTTAGAAATGTTTGGATGAATGATTGGACGATAAGATGAACGCGATCATATCTGCCTTCTAAACGTTCCCACGCTTCTAGGTAATTGGCCTCAGATATTGCCATATGTTTTATTAGGTTTGCCGCGTCATCACGTAGAAACGACTTAAGATAATGGAATTTTTGTGTGGCCGACAGATTTTTCTTATTATCAACGGAACCGGTAAATGAATCTCGAAAGGAAGGCCAATCCTTGTACTCACCCGAGAAAATTGGCACAGTAAACTTTGGAAGTTGAATGGGCGAATCTTCTGACGTGGCATTTATTTTTTCCAAAAACGTGGATTGCTGACGAGCGAGTTGTTCAACGACCGAACAACTTGCATTTGATTTTTCATCTGCCTGTCTGCTTCGCATTGCTGACGTTATACGCGAATGTGATTCGAAAAAGCGCGTTTCATAAAGTCCAAATTCGTTCTCATACCCTTCGAATTGTTCATCTGAAACACTTTCTATAATCTTTGTATATAACTCAGAGAATTCAGACCACGAGTCTTTAAGATTTTTTAATCGAATCTCTAGCATTTCTAGGGTAGTACTTTCTTCGATAGAGTCCACAAAATCACGCGTACAAGTTAAACGACCCTTAACATTGCCGAACTTTTGTTTTAGCGAACTCATATTAAAAGAGTATACTAATTCAAGGGTTTGCACTTCACAAAAAAATGTAAACTGTTTGTTACGAATTTTAGAAATCCGGCCGAGAAGGACCACCTTTATGTATTGGATTCAACTTGTATTTGTGGAGCAACCGATAATACCGAACAAGAAATACTTGCTACCACAATCGAAAAGAAAAGAAATTAAACCAAAAAAAATACAAAAGCAAACGATTCGAACTATTTCATGTCTTTATTCCTTGAGATTTCAATAACTTGTGACAATGTCTAAACTTCTTCAACCCATCTAACCTTGCACCCACGCAGTGCTATAAATTGTGCGTGGTAACTGCAACAACAATTTTGCGTCTTCTTCTTTGTGCATAGTTGGATGATGATGGTCGATGGTACGATCGATGGTGGTCCGATCTGTGGTGTGATCGATGGTGGTATGATCGGTGGTGTGATCTATGCACACTGTTGTTGTAGATTGGATTTATATAATGACATGTAACAATGAGATACAGGTTGGTGATTATTTAACAATACAGTGAGTCAAAGCAAAATTTAACAAAGAATTCAAAACAGAGGGAGAGTTATTCAAGTTACAAACAAATAATGGTATTAAACGAACATGTATATTTCTGAATCCTAAACACATTCCTTTTTGAAAAACGAAGTTATTAATTTTTGCTAGGATTTTACCATCTCAAGCTCATGGTTAATTACAAATCCCTTTTCATCTCCTTTCGCTAGATAGAACTCACGAACAGTTTCGAATTCTGTAAGGGCATACGAATAGTTTTCTATCGCTGTAATTTCTAACTCACTTTCATGTTTATCTAACTCGCTGCCATCGTTGTCCTCGTAGTCTTCGTGGGACGTAAAGTTTGCTTTACGTGATTAGGTGCATAGGTGATTTGTATGTGCCCGCATGGGGCCAGTAAGATAGAATAAGATTATTTGTAAGTTATTTAAGCTAATATTTAAGCATTTTTTGTCTAGCTGTAAGTGTCAATGAATTCCAAAAATAAAAATGCATATAAAATGAAAATGAAAATGAGTAATCGCTTCTCATTCGGAGGGTCCAGGTTCGAATCCTGCCAATGGCAAGTCAGTTTTTCATTTGTGTAATTGGAACTCAGACAGAAAAATTCTGCGTGTGAAGGCATAACACTGACACGTAGATTTGGCTGTGTTAGAGTTTCAAGCACAGAAAAAAATACTGTGAATTATACCTCGAATCACTCTGAGTGAAGAAAAAACTCTCTGTCCTATTGGGACTCCCACCCCATCGAAACCAAAACACACCTGAGTTTCAAAACCACTACAAAACAATTTTCCTTTCTCCTCCTTCTACCTTTCCGCCCGCGCCCAGGCAACAGTAAAAGGGTATCTAACCCCTTAGGCGCGCGTAAATTATAAAAAAAAAACAGCGTCCTTCGGGTATTGTCTATCCAGAATGTCGATGCCAGCCAGTATTGTGTATATTGAAATCACCCGTAATAACGATTTCAGCATGAAGATGAAGGACACAGGGATACAATTCTTTGTATGGAATCAGACAACGCATCAAACTCGTGAAAGGTCAAATTGATATCCACTTTGGGGCTTATGTAAATAAAGCAATAGTGGATAATTTGCTTACGGAGATGGAATTTTAACCACATGAAATTGAATTCCGGATTGGAATTGTGGTGGAGTTTGGTAAGTTACATCAGTACGCACGTAAATGGCGAGGCCGCTATGAGAAAAGAATAATGGTACTAGTTCGTAGCCAGGTAGCCCCCATGTTTTTCACTAAGTGTCAACACAGCTAGTCTGTATGTACAGACGTGGACGTACGCAGAAATGTGATTAGCTGACAAATATTTGTAATGTCCGCTCTAAATTTCCGAGCCATTATAAAAATTAAACGAAAAAAAACAAAAACATCGACGATACTAATCACAGCCGAGAAGTAAAAATTCAGAAGTTGGCTTACCGAATTGAATTGTTGTAGGTGCTCTTACATACACAAACTAACATTTTTATCTATGAACAACCTTGGTGATTTTTGCCTTAGAGATTGTTTTTTTTATCATTATCTTTATCTTTATTTTATATCGAAAATTTTTACAAAATTTTATAAGAAAATTATTTGTTATTTTTGTTTTGGTATTGGTATTTTGGTATTTGGTATTGGTATCAGGTATTGTATGACATTTTTGCATGAAATAGTACATTCAGTTGTCGTTATTGACAAGAGAGGGATGTACCTGTGAGTTTAGTCGAAATTATAAAAAAAAACTTCTGACTATTGATTGAGAGAATTCAATAGCCAATTCAATTTTAATAATATAATTATGTTATCTGGAAATATATTGTATTAAAGAGACATGGCGCTGCAATAAAGTATTGTAAAATCATTAAAAATGTGTTGTGTGGATTTTTGTTACAGTTCCATAGTTTCCCGAATTAACGCGTATTGTAATACTTAAGAAATCGCTGAGCAAAAAATACCCTGGACTAAAAAAAATATTTTCAGAACCTGGTAGCAATACAAATGCTTTAATGGGAGACCTCTAAATAGCTCAAAATTGGTGGTTTTACGATTCACTTTGCACATAATATTAATTGCATGTTTTTATTATTTTAGTGAAAGTTCGATCTTGTTGTAATACATACTACACGAAAAGGATATCCCATAATCGTCATAAACTAATTATAAAATAGCTAGTCAAGTTAAATGTGCAAAAGTTGCCTAATAACACAATTTAAAAATTGCTTCAGGTAAATTGTATGCTCATTCCAGCAGATCAAGTGATCTAATACATTTATAACTAAATATTTGAAATCTTTAACATGATCTATTGTATTTTAAAGTATTGTTGTTAAATGGTATTATGTCTGCTTTCAGCTAGAGAAAAGCGAAAGCAACACGATGAATAATAATATAAGAGGTGGTCATCGCAACCCTAATACTAAAGATCATAAATTTCGTTTTATTACTGATTACTAATTTATAGTGTTTATACGAGTTTCATCTCCGCAACATATCCAAATGATAATTAACATCCGCAAAATGAAATAACTTAAAAAAAACACTTATATTTTTAGTCGAATAAAAAATTAGAATTTACTTTATTTTATTTTATTTCTGTTTACTTAACTCCGGCGGCTGTACTTCGACTGACTGGACAGCTGCCGTCTGTGCCTCCTTTGTATCTTACATTTGTGTATTGTACATATGTGTTTGTTTCATATCGTATGATGTGTCGTGCTATACTACGGTTATTCATGTTAGTTTTGTCCCGTGATGACAGGCCTGCCACATATTGGTAAAATATTGCGCACTTGGACATTAGTTTATGACGATATAAGATTGAGAAGTGTCTTTGTCGTGGGATGCGTATCTCAAAGAAAATTTAAATTTTTCAAAATGAATAGAATTGAATTGAATTGAAGAAATGTTTTATCAAAAGAGTGTATACTCAAGGAGCTAGTTCTTCGCAAATGAAAACTAAATCTATCATTTGCGTAAAATTCTCTGATTTGTCAACCAAGCAGCGAATTATGTGCGCAAAGAGAGCTAACAAAAAAAATCTCAACACACAAGTGTCAACATACTCTGGTGACAGCGGGGGTGGCCACTTAAACAACAGCAGCAGCAAGGGAAACAGTACGAATATTTATTTGAATGATTCTCTTACCAAGTATACCCAAGCGCTTTTTATGAAAGCAAACGGTGCAATGAAACAAAAGGATTTTAAATGTATGGTATAAGAATGATCAAATTCTTTTGAGAAAGGTTGAGGGTGGTAAAGTAACTTCAATTAGATCTTCTAATGATTTTGCTCTTATTTAAATCTACATTTAAAAATCAAAATAAGAGATATAGATGATCCAATTGAAGACTTTCCTGCCCTTGAATCTAGTAGTTCCAACTGTGATAATATCCTCAAACTTTGTTCCTATTGCCCTAGTAAACTTCTTATTGTACTCGTACATCACAAGTCTGAGAGAAAACTTTGCGTTTCTTGTCACTCACCTTGATTCGTTCGCTTGCATTCCAGATGTTGTTTTTGTGTCTGAAATTTGGATTTACAATTTTGAAATAAGTGATTACGTTATTCCTAGTTATAATTTCTTTGCCAACACAAAAGAGAATTGCGCTGCGGGGGGTGTTAAGTGTTCTATAAAAGAATGTTGTAAAAGGGAAAACCTATGTATTTAAAATATTTAAAAACACACTTTGTGGCCAAATAGAACACCAGTGACAAGAGTGTTATTTATATCAAGGAATTATGTTTAAAAGCCGAAATAAAAGGAGAAAAAAATGCAGTTTATGACATTCACTGTGCGAAGTGGCGGAAAAAGTTGCGGTGGGAGTTGAAATAGAAAAATGATGGTGAATGAGAATGAAAGTTGCAATGGAAATATTTAGTACAGTTGACTAAATCGTTACTTGTAAAAGTGTCTCCACCTCAGATCTAGATAGCAGCCAAATTTTAAACTTTTTATGAAACTTGAAACCGTATGTAATTTAACTGGATAGTTCAGACGGCAGTTTGTTGAATATGAATGGTGCAATAGAATTAAGAAAACGCCTACAGTGCTCTTTGTCGGTTGATTGTTTGGACGTCCACAGTGTTCCTATTTCTAAGCAAGTACACCTCACTTCTTCTGTAATCAATATTACCACTCCTAATGAAGAATACAGTTTTATCTCCCGCCGCCTGTGAAGTACGAAATGTAATTCGTTTTTTGCAAGTTCAAATTCATTGTCGGTGAAGGTGAAGAATTTTTACAGCAAATTGTGACTGGAGATGAGACTTGGGTCCAGTATGTAAACTTAGAAAGTAAAGAATAGTCAAAGCAATGGATGCACACTCATTCCCCAAACAAGCCAAAAAATTCAAACAAACTTTTTCCTATCGAAAAATGATGGCCACAGTTTTTTGGGACAGTAAAGGCATATTGTTGACCGAGTTTATGGAACCTGGAAACACAATAAATGCAGCGGTTTACTGTGAAACTCTACGTAAGTTGAGAAGAGCAATCCAGAAAAAAAGACAAGGAATGCTTACCAAAGGTGTGGTGCTTCTGCATGACAATGCACGACCACACACTGCTGCACGCACAAAGACCTTAGTGGAGGGATGCAATTGAGATATTTTTGATCACCCTCCCTACAGTACTGATTTGGCACCAAGTGATTATCACCTTTTCCCAAAATTTAAATCATCCATTGCATCTCAACTTTTTGGAAGTAATGAGGAACTTATGAACGGTGTGAATCAATGCCTCAACGAACTTAATACAACCATTTTGTGCGACAAATTAATGTTTTTGGTTTTCTTAAAAAAATATTTTTCACTTCGGAGGTTGATTTTGGAATAGCCCTCGTATTCCACAGGATGTTTTTGACTGAAGAATGTTAATTACGGAAAGCAGCTCTGCATTCGTTATAGGACTGCAGAAAAATGAATATGAGGTGGATTTATCTATCAAGAACTTCACAATTGTTTTATTTAGCTTCACTGTAATATCTAGTTTAGCAATTTTAGCCGCATTTCTAAAGGAGTTAAATTCGTTGCACAATTCATCATTGGTATTAATATTCCTATCTCTTCTGATCATTTCCTAGAATATTATTGACTATACGCCATTGTTCTCTGCGGTTATCTGTTATCTGTGGTCTGTTATCCAAAAATGTATGCCTATAGTATTCAGCTATAAGGCTGCGTACATTCGATTGTAGTTGTTTGTACTTTTGTTTTATTGAGGGCTGGCTTAACTATTTTTTCCGTTATCCACGGTTTTAATTTTTCGATCCTACTATTTTGCTTAAACGTGCTGGAACAAATTTCAAAATAACTATTTTTTCTAACAACAACAAGAAGGCCTCTGAAGGGCAGACACAGTTGTAAACTGAAGTCCACCTTCCCCGGTTTAAGAGCCGATTAATTAATTTTTTTTATGTCTTCGCAACATTTGACTCACTTTCATTCACAAAATTCTTTAGAGCGATACCGGGAGCCAAATGATCAGTAATATTAAGCTCTAAGACAAAGGGTTGCGCATTAAGCTTGTTTCTTGACTTAAGAAAAATATGTTTGTTGGAATATTAACGAACGATTAATAACCCGTTGACAAAATCAAGAACATATAATTATCACTGGATTTTGGAAAGTTAAAAATATCGATATTAGTATCCCCAATTAAACAAACATTTCTACAGTTAACCGAGCACAATAGACTTTCGAGTTCCCTAAGAAACACATCTACTTCTACAAACTGGAGCCGGTAAACACAAGAATTTCTTACCAACTTTTAGTTTTATAGCAACGCAATCGGCACTCCATATCTGGGGTACACCACTCAATATCATCTTTAAATTAATTTTTCACAAACAATTTCCATTGATGTATACATTGCCAAGTGCAAAGGAATCAATTAAATTCGCTTTGATTGGCTTCTTTTTATCATACAATGCCGATAAAATCTTTTCCTTCGTGCATCTTCTCACCGTCCTCAGTAAAACAACATCAGTAGTAGAGAATTTTCCACCTACGCGAATTTTTTTTTTGGTAGCAAAGTCAAAGTCTTTCGGTATTTGAAGCCCCAGTCCATCATCCAAAATTTTTGCAACAGTCTCGCTCATACATTCGTTGCTCCAAGTAGTTGGCATGAATCAGACACTCCGCGCCGTTGAGTCGCACTTTGCTGGCTTCAAGATGTATTTTCAGTTTTTCGTTTTCCCCTTTCAGTAGACGAAAGAGATTTTTTAAGTTGCACTATTTTGTCGTTCGTTCGCACTATCTCGTCATACACCTTCTGCAGCGTAATTTTGTATGAATCTCACTCAGCTGGTGGTAGTGTTGACGACAAAGAAAGCCTTCCCGGGTTATTTCGGAGTTTTTCATGCAATTGGCATAATTCCAAATAAGTTATGTGTGTAGATTTTGTAAGTGCGGATATTTTAAAAGTTTCTTATGTAATTAAAAACGAAGTGTTTGTCTTTTTACGTGTCTATAGACTGCATACCATATGTTTAATATTTCGATGTTTATAAATGAATTTTCTGATCTTTTAGTTAATATAAAAGCAAAGAACTTAATTATTGTAGGAGATTTTAATATAAACATTTTAGATAATAGTGAAAGTGTTTTAACGTATTTAGCATTATTAGCTTCTCATGGCCTTGAGTCTTTTATTAATGAACCTACTAGGACTGTGTCAAGTAGGTGTTTAGATCACATTAATGGGCTTGTTCGTGAATAAAATGTATAACTACATATATTTTTGTTAAAATAATTATTCAAATTGTAATTTATGTTAGAACTGAGCTAAATTGAACTCTATTTTTTATTAATAATGTAACCTATGAAACGTAACGTAGGATTACGTATTGTTATTTAGTACATTTATATTTTGTATGACAGTTTGTAAGTCGAATATGGAAGTAATTTCCGGAAACTAATAATAAAAAAGTCTCTTGGCTGTAACCCTTAAAGAAGGTCAAACGTGTTTTATTAAAATCCGCATTTTCCACCCATTTTTTAACCCCACACATATCTAGAAAAAGTATTAAACCCTACACACCCCAACATTTGGTCCTTTTCGTGCCGGATAAAGACTCCACAGAACATTTAAACAATTTAAAAAAGAAAAAAATTATAAAAAAGAAAAAAGTGCAAAACATACATATATATATATAAATAAGATACTTAGAGACTACAAACATTAAACATTTAAAAGAAAAATTAATCAAAATTGCAAGTGCAAGTGCAAGTGCAAGTGTGCAATATATATATAGATATATATAAAACAATAAAAGTACATACACAGATTCCCTCGCGGTCGGTGTCTTGCCCCTTGTCTTTCTTCTTTTAAGACTTACAGACTCTCTCGGTGGTTGTGCATTGATTTGAATTCTCGCGCCGTGTAAAAATTAAATTAAGTACCAGTCAACTTTAACCTCAACTGTCACCAGCTGGGCAAAGCTAACCAAAGGTCGTAAGTTGCTGAAATAATATATTAATTAATTAATACTATTTTAATAAACAACTGTATTTAATAAAATGTGATTGTACTTGATACATACAAACATATTGGTTTATAATTAATTAATTTCCAAAAAAAAAACCTTAAAAATGTCGAAATTGTCCACGGGTGCAGATCAAAAAGGTGTTCTGGAGCAGATTCTTCGTGACCACTCCAACTTCAAAAAGACTGGAGCATCACGTCGTACAGCCAGCTATCTGTCAGGTCGTCTTCTTATTCTAGAAGGGAACTTCAAGAATGCGCTTGGTCTTCAAGCGAAGATTCGACGAGGAGAAATTGAAGAAGGTCTGGAAGAAGAAAATTTTGATGAAATTTTTGATCTGCTTCAAGAAACATATTTCACTTACCGAGGTGAATTGGTCGATGCTATCGACAATGCCAAGTCAGCATCAAAGGAGAAGAATGTGGAAGGTGAATCCACAGGTGGTTCGTGTAATGAGCTTTCATTACCCCAAATTCAAATACCACATTTTGAGGGCTCGTACACGAAGTGGCGGGCTTTCCATGATGTATTTGTATCTTTAGTCCAAACAAATAAGAAGCTGGGTGAAATTCAAAAGCTTCACTATTTAAAATCATGTCTTACAGGTGAAGCTGCTCGTCTGTTGCAGCATTTAGGTTTGTATGCTGGCAATTATGACAAAGCATGGGAACTGCTTGTCGCCAGATACGACCACAAGCGAGTGTTGGTAAACGCTCATTTCCAACTTTTTTTTGAGCAGCAGCAGTTGACGAAGGAGACGGCAAGCAACATCAAATCTCTATTGGACACATCCCAGGAATGTTTCCACGCTCTGGGAAACTTAGGATTGCCGGTTGGTTCTTGGGATGATATTTTAATTTACATTCTGGTGCAAAAATTACCTGCTCACAAACTCAGCGTTTGTGGGAGGAGAAGTTAGGTAGTTCGAAGGAGTTGCCAACACTGACGCAATTCACAGAGTTCCTGGAAACACGTTTTCGAACCTTGGAAGCAGTAGCTGGAACGAGTGGCATCAAGGTCAGCGGTTCTTCTGTACACAAGGCTGTTGCGTTCGAGAAGAAAACGGTGTTGCACGTCGGGAAGAAGCAGTTTGCATGCCAGGTATGTGGTAGAGGTCAGCACTCCCTTCGAACTTGTCAGAAGTTCATTGCCATGGAGATCTGTGAACGATCTAAGGCAGTGGACAGAATCGGGGTTTGTCGGAACTGTTTGGCGTACAGTCACAAGACGAACCATTGTCAAAGCAGTGTGCGCTGCTATTACTGCAAGCAGGCACACCATTCTCTGCTGCATGTTGATAATCTCAGCTCTAAACCTACAAGGGATTATAAAAATATAACAACAGGTACACAAACATTTCATATAAGGTCAAAGTTTAACCCACCTAAAGTAACCTCTTCTGAAGTACATCAGCCAAGTGTTCTTCTGGCAACAGCAGTTGTTCGAGTTAGGTCATCAAATGGAAATTATTTTAATCTGAGGGCGTTAGTTGATCCTGGATCGGAAGCAACGTTTATTACTGAATCCGCTGTCCAGTTATTAGGGCTTCGTCAGCGACGAACGATCATTCAGGTATCTGGATTGGGAAAGGTTAGCAGTGGTTCATGTCAACGGTATGTAAGTCTTACCTTTGGGTCTCTGGTAACACCTTTCGAGACAAATACCCCAGCCTATGTATTCAAGTCCCTGACTGGTCTTTTGCCGTCCAAGCCTCTAGTTCTGCAAAACTGGGAACATATTCAAGGTTTGAAGTTAGTTGATCCACAATTCGACAAGCCTGCGACTGTTGATATTCTCCTGGGAGCCGACGTTTACTCTGAGTTTATTCTAGGATCCATTATACGGGGTGATGATGAAAGATCGCCAATAGCACAGGAATCAAAGTTAGGTTGGCTTATCCTTGGGAAGGTTATTTCACAAAATAAAAAACCTGTCCATAGCTTCTTACAGGTTCTCGATAACGACACTCAGATGCGAAGGTACTGGAAACTGAAAGAGTTGCCTTTCAACACTAAGGAAACTGCGGAAGAGAAAACTTCTGAAAAGAGTAACAACACAATAACGAGATCGCCTGATGGTCGATATGAGGTATCGCAGCCATTTACAGACGGATGTAAGCCTGGGTTTGGTGCCTCGAAGTTAGGTGCCTTACGTAGGTTTCATCAACTGGAAGGAAGATTCCAGGAAACCCCCACACTACACAAGGAGTACTCTAAGTGCTTAAACGAAAATAAGGAGCTTCAACATATGACAGAGGTTGACGAAACGAATACCATACTGGATACACCACACCACTTCTTTACTCCTCACCATGTGGTATTCAATAAACCGGAATGTAAGCCTGGGTTTGGTGCCTCCAAGTTAGGTGCCTTACGTAGGTTTCACCAACTGGAAGGAAGATTCCAGAAAAACCCCACACAGCACAAGGAGCATTCCCAGTGCTTAACGGAATGCAAGGAGCTTCCTCAGATGACAGAGGTCGACAAAAAGAATATCATACTGTATACACCACACCATTTACTTACTCCTCACCCTGTGGTATTCAATAGACCGGAATGTAAACCTGGGTTTGGTGCCTCGAAGTTAGGTGCCTTACGTAGGTTTCATCAACTAGAAGGAAGATTCCAGGAAACCCCCACACTACACAAGGAGCTTCAACAGATGAAAGAGGTTGACGAGACGAATATCATACTGGATACACCACACCATTTCTTTACTCCTCACCATGTTGTATTCAATAAACCGGAATGTAAGCCTGGGTTTGGTGCCTCGAAGTTAGGTGCCTTACGTAGGTTTCACCAACTGGAAGGAAGATTCCAGAAAAACCCCACACAGCACAAGGAGCTTTCCAAGTGTTTACAGGAATGCAAGGAGCTTCGTCAGATGCCAGAGGTTGTGTGTGTGGATACACCACACAACTTTTTCATTCATCAGCATGCGGCATTCAAGAAGTCAAACAAAACCACGAAGCTTCGTCGCAATTGTGTGTAAAACAAACGATTTATACGAAACTGCCGGGCACAAGCTGGAAAAAGATACAGAGGTCCGCTAAAGGTAGACGCAATCGGCATAAGACTGTTCGAAATTCCTCAAGGAGACACTGCCGTGGAGAAGTGGAGCGAAAATTATCTGTCCAGGATGAGACAGCGCCCGAAGTGGACAAGATGGAAGCCGAGACCAATAAGCGAAGACTCAGTCATCTTCAAGGACGAAAAAACTACCGCCGTTGCAGTTGAGATTCCGACGAATTATCGCTACACATCCCGGAAACGACGGACTAATTCGAGTGGTCACTTTGAAAACAAGTACCGGAGAGCTTACACGATCAATTGGGAAAATCTGCTGTTTACCAAGCAACACTAAGGAAATACAAAATACTCAAACAACACAAAACAAGAATTTCGAACACTAAAATAACGATATACATATTTTCCTTTTATTCTTCCCTTATTTCTACACAACACAAATAAATAATTTACATCCGTTTTTTCTCTCCATCAATCATTGCAAATTTCTCTCTAAACAAATGTACACAAAGTATAATGAAATTTTAAACAACACACAGCATTTTAAACGACACAACACAACGTATATAAAACAAACACTTTAAATAAACTCAAATGAAAAATCAACGACATTTCTTCTTTCTTAAAAAACAATTTATTAAATTAATAAAACATAATAATACAAACTTATTCTATCCTAGAATCCCTACACTACACATCACACATACAGTCCACTCTAAACTACACAAAATCATTCATACCAGACAACGTTGCAGAGTTCCAACATTTTCAAAATGCCGACGGGAATTGGAGAATCAAAACCCTGACTGCACTTGAAGTTTTTCAATGAACACTCAACGTTGTCCACTCAACACAACACAACACTTTAACATTTATCCCTTTTTTAAAAAAAAACACATTTCAACATAAACACTCAATAATAATATCTACCTTAAACTAATCTTAACATAAATTTCATAAATAAAGAAAATAATAAATAAATATGTAAATAACAAACAAATCAATATGTCAAAAAAAAAAAAACTTACTGGATGAATTGCAGCAACAATTCAATAGGAAGGCGGATTCTTGGCTTTACACGAAAACGTAAACACCACACACACTAAGAAGGCTAATTCGGCCATAATCAAAACATTAACCGTTCGCGAAAATTTCGTCGCACAGCATCGCACTGCACAACCAAAAATTGCGTACGAAGAAAACAGTTATCGCACAAAATAACAACACACATTGTACCGAATTTGTTGGGAAAATATTTTTGATGAACTTTTTATTTTTTTTTTATCATTTTCCCATTTCTTTTTTTTCTTTTTGTTTATTTTTTTTTTGCACTGCACACAAGATATCACTTTCGCGAAACAATAACGAACAATCGATGTACATATGTATATCAATATGTACACACGCACGTATATGGAATTGTGTACTCGCACCGATGTACACAAATCAAAACGAAATCGAATTTCGCGAAGGGGAGCAGACAAAAAGGATTAAAGAAATAATTAATTAAACACACTTACCTTTTTAACAAACATAAAACTAAAAAAAAAAGGGGAAAAACCAACGAAAATTAACAACACAAACTAAACAAAACCGAAAATCACTCCCGACACGATTTGACCCAGTTTTGGTCAATGATCAGAACTATTGCACTATTGCAAACAAAAGTCAATGACACATATTTTATCTGCCTTTGTTGCTCGTTTGTTATATCGTCGTCCTTGTCACCTAAATGTAATGTTTCAAATTAATAATTACACGATTTTGTCTCATTTTACATGTCTAGTCAACACACTCACACAACACACAACTTTTATGTCAGAAGAGGTACAGTACGGTACAAGAGCGAGGACACTTGCGGACGAAATTCGTCCACCGGGCGGGAGAATGTTCGTGAATAAAATGTATAACTACATATATTTTTCTTAAAATAATTATTCAAATTGTAATTTATGTTAGAACTGAGCTAAATTGAACTCTATTTTTTATTAATAATGTAACCTATGAAACGTAACGTAGGATTACGTATTGTTATTTAGTACATTTATATTTTGTATGACAGTTTGTAAGTCGAATATGGAAGTAATTTCCGGAAACTAATAATAAAAAAGTCTCTTGGCTGTAACCCTTAAAGAAGGTCAAACGTGTTTTATTAAAATCCGCATTTTCCACCCATTTTTTAACCCCACACATATCTAGAAAAAGTATTAAACCCTACACACCCCAACAGGGCTATTCAAAAGTGTGTCATCGAATGACTGAGAAATGTGTTCTCGATTTAATGATCATTAACTACTGCATGACAGGACTCCTTGTAGAAACCTCTCACAGGAAGAATAGCAGTTATTCCAAATCATGGACAAAGTTATCAAAATTAATTTTGGGAGATTGAAGAACAAATATCTCTTTGAGTTTTGGAATGACGTGTATTCCTGTAGAGATGCGTCCACTTCCTACACAATATTTATTGAATGCCTTATGAATCACATTTCTGATTGTTTCTCCTTCTTGCCTATAAAAAAAATAGAGAAAGAGACTTAGGCCTTGGATTTCTAGGGTCTTATTGAATGAAGTCAATGCAAAAAATAAAGATTAGAAAATAAATATAAAAAGGTGTGCCATGAACTGAGGAGGGATATTCCAAATTTTTCTAATACATATTACCGTAGTCGTTTTATTTCGGCTGGAGGTAACCTTGCAAACGAATGGAAAATAATAAACGATTTACTTAATAAATATTCTTCTACATAAGAACTATCTTCTTTGCGTATCTGAAACTATTTAATTTCCGCTGAAACATTTAATGATTATTGCACGAATATAGCCGACAGTCTACAACTTAATTCAGTCAATTCAACTTGTGCTCTTTGTCAGTGTGCTGAACCATTTCCAAGGAATAGTTTTCTTTATAAACCCATAACTTCTCTTGAAATGTTAAACGCGATTCGTAGTTTAAAGAATACTGGTTCTAAAACAAACTGGTTAGTAGCGGATGTTTTACCGATATCTTCAAACAATGTATAATCTTGATAATAAAAAGTGTACAGCTGGCTGGCTTGTTCATTGATATTACCAATGGTTAACCATAATAATATGCTGGTCAATTTGGAAAAAGCTGAATTTCGTGGTTTTACGCTTGAATGGTTCAAGACATACCTTAAAAATAGATCACAAAGTGTGAAGGTATTGTAGACGAGATAAGGAGCGAAAATAAAGTTTTTAAGCAGAACCCGAAAACTCTGTATTGGGTCCAATTTTATTTCTTATTTCTATTAATACAATTTTTGCAAATAGATTTTTCGTATGGTCAGAATAGTTTAGATCTCATCGCTGATATAAATTAGGATTTGAATTTATTCACAAACTGGTTTGCAAATCACAAGTTGGTAATTAGCTCAAAAACAAAAATAATTATCATCGTTACACAACTTAGAAGTGAATGCTCATTTTCATGCACTTGAGTGTCAAAAATACAAATTGTTCAACTGCAATTGCACCCATTGTTCTACTTCTCCCACTTTTTGTAGTACTCTTAACTGTTGTGATGACTGTTTCCTAATCGATAAAGTTGATGAATTTAAATATCTAGGGCTTATCATCGACTCCTATATGAGCTTTTCAAATCACACTGTATCTTTGAGGAAATATTTAAGTTGCACTCTTAAAAACTTTTTTTTACTTGCGAAGCGTTTGCTCCAGATTGCTTTTAAAGAAAATTTACTATGGTATCTTTTACTCTAAACTGCAATATGGAATTACTTTACTTTAACAATTTTTAATTTAATTTAGTGGGGGCTAACGCCCCCATTTATTTCGCTTAATACAAGCTTAAACTATCTTAAAAACTAGGACTTAAAAACTAAGGGTTAAGAAGTAAGGGAATGGTGGAGGAGATCAAATTTAAGACGAGAAGTGCTTAGGTTAAAATCAAAAAGGGGGACGTTTGAGTTGACCTTACGGAGCATGCGGGAGATTGGTTCGTTAGAGCCATAAGAGATGTGTTAAACTGATTAAAACGACCGTTCGTCTCGGATGACAAAATAGAAGTAAACGTATATTTCAAGTGAATAACTTATAGGATGATGTACATATGTATGCGCTAATGTACCAAACAAGTGTTATGTACAGTGTGGCTCAAAAAAACTAATTCATGTTAATAATACAACTCAACACTCCCACTTATTATTAAAATGAATATTGAAATTAATTTTTAACAATTCATAAGGTACATATTCTTCAAATATTTCAAAACAAATTTAACGTACAATTTTAATGCCTTTTCGAAAAAATTCAAATTTTTCCTTTGCAAGTGATTTCGTAAAAATGTCAGCTAGTTGTTTATTAGATGGAACAAAACAAGTTTTAAAAAAATTTTCATTATATTTTTCACGAATAAAATGTATCCGAACATCAATGTGCTTGGTCCTTGCATGATACTCGGGGTTTTTTATAAGTTTGAGAGCACTTTGGTTATCTATGTAAAGCATAGGTTTTTGATATTTATCACCAAGCAAATTCCGTATAAGCGCATCAAGCCACATCAACTCTTTGACTGCTTCCGACGCTGCTATATACTCTGCCTCTGTTGTACTAAGAGCTGTACATCGCTGTCTCTTATATGACCAGGAAATAGGACTACCTCCAAGAAGACATACATGTCCACTGGTTGAACGTCTTGTAGAATGATCACCTGCATAGTCAGCATCACTAAAGACAGAAAGAAAGAGATTAGTACTGGAGTTAAAAATTATTCCAAAATCTTTTGTGCTTATTAAATATTTAAAAATACGCTTAACCGCTTTGACGTGTTGTGAAGTTGGTTTATCCAAAAAACGACTAACAACTCCCACTGCAAAAGCAATATCTGGTCTCGTAGCGATTGCCAAATACATGAGACTACCGATAGCTTCTCGGAATGGAAATTTTATTTCTGAAGATAACTTCTTTTCCAAAATTGTCGAATGGCTTCCAAGATCAGATGGTGTAGAAATAGGATTCGACTCTAACATGTTGAATTTCCTAAGGACTCGATCTGTATAATTTCATTGACAAACAAAGTAGGCTCCATCTGGCATTCGTGTTACTTGGAGTCCAAGATAGTAGTTTGCTTTGGTAACTTCAGAATGTTTATTTAAAAGGTTATTTATGTAATTCATATCCCATTCATTTTTTGCACCAATCAAACCGTCGTCTATATAAAGCGCTAGATATATTTTCCCTTCCATACGATGTAACACAAAGACACAGGGATCTGCCTTACACACTTCGAAATCAATAGCGGTTAACAATTTTGTAAACGTAGAGTTCCAGCATCTGGAAGCTTGTTTTAAACCATACAAACTCTTCATTAGCTTACAAACTCTACCAGATCCATCATCGTACGCATGTGATTGATCCATGAAAATTTCTTCTTTAATTTCACCATTGAGGAAGGCAGTTTTTACGTCAAATTGATAGAACTCTAAATGTTTGCTGGCTGCTATTGCAAATATGGTGCGAATTGATGCAAATTTTGCCACGGGACTAAAAGTTTCTTCGTAATCAATACCTTCTCGTTGATTAAAACCCTTAGCAACAAGACGTGCCTTGTATCGTTCGATTGTATTGTCGGGAAATAACTTAGCTTTGAAAACCCATTTGTTTTTGATTGTCTTACAATTTTGCGGCGGATCTACCAAAATCCATGTTTTATTTTTCTGATGAGCTGTCATCTCTTCGTTCATGGCTTTTTCCCAATTACTAGCATCGGGTGATTCTAATGCTTCTTTATAATTTGATGGTTCAAAACTATTACAAATAAAAGCATATCCCTCTAATACATTTGCATATATTCCTATGTTTTGTTTTGAACTGGTCTGAGAATGACTTCTGAGTCTATCCCGGTAATTAGTTTGTGGTTCCATCTGTTCTGTCTCCTTCATCCGAACTCCCACTTGGTTTAAGCTTTGGTTAGGTTTATAATTTTGTTTCATATCCTCATCAAGAAGTTCGCCTGCTTTCTTAAAAGCTTCTTCTTCAGAAAGGTATTCGCTTTGAGTTCTTTGATGTTCCTCGATGGGTAACTTCTGGTCTAAGTGGACAACATCACTTAGACAACATTCTTTAAATAAAACATCCCTAGCTACTTCAATTTTATTTAGTTCCTTTATCCACACACGAAAACCTTTAATATTTTCTGGATATCCGACAAAAATTGCAGGTCTCGACTTCTTGTCGAGCTTTTTTCTCTTTTCCTTTGGAATATGGACAAACACTTCATTGCCAAATGTGTGAATATTATTAAAATTTGGCCTTTTATTTTGAAATAGTTCGAAAGGTGTTTTTCCTTTAAACGGACTGGGACCAAACCTATTTATCATGAATACAGCTGTATTTATTGCTTCTGCCCAAAGAGAAAGTGGTAAATTCTTAGCGTGAATCATAGTCCTAGCAATTTCAACTATAAACCGCATATCCCTTTCTGCTCGGCCATTTTGTTGCGGTGTATAAGGAACCGTAGTTTGATGACCAATACCATTTCGTTGAAGAAGACTTTGTACTTCTTTATTTTTGAACTCCGACCCATTATCGGACCTAATCGTTTTCAACTGATAGTCAACTGTTTTAAGAAAACTTATATATTTTTCAATAACTGAACAGGTTTCAGATTTGTCTTTAATGAAGTACACTATTCTATAGTTTGAAAAGTCATCTTTAAAAAGAACGAAATACCTTGGTCCACCAATTGATGCAGTTTGCATTGGGCCGCATAAATCCGAATGGACCAATTCACCTGCTCGTGTCGCTCTGGAACTACTATTAGTGAACGGAGTTCTATGCATTTTTCCTAGTGCACATGCATCACAGAAAAAATGTGGACTATCAATAAATTCAATATTATGTGCTTTAAGTACACTTCTGATTTGACACATATGACCAAGTCGTTCATGCCATGTTTGTATGGATTCAGCTTTTAAAGAAGAAAAACAAGCCGAAGTTAATTTTTGTTCCACTATTACCTTAAATTGCATTTTAAATAATTTCTGACAACGAATGCCAACTGCAACTACAATTCCATTAGACTTATTGATTAGGTAAGGTCATCAATATTTTTGCGACAAGCATAGATGGGGAAACTTTTTCGCCTGCATCCCTTAGTTGTTGCACCAAGTTCTCTAATATGCTCATGTGAGTGCCAATGTCATCATCAGGGTTTTTTTGAAAACTGTAAAGCGTTGTTGAAGAAGATTTATACTTGCACTGCAGCTTTGCTCGTAAACTAAACAGAGCTTTTTCCACATTTCATAAGACGTTGAGCAATGCATAATATGAATTAATGGTTGCTGTCCAACGCTAGTTGCGATAATTTTTTGGGCTTTTCGATCTTTTACTTGCCACTTCTTAAAGCTTGTTAAATCACCACCTTCTACGACATTTGGCATAGATTCTTCCCCAATTACAACCTCGTATAAATCACTAGCATTTAACAGAATTTTGACTTGGAACTTCCAAATGTTCCACTGATCTGAATTTTGCAGTTTTTAAATTTTTACACATCACTATCCATATTACTCGTAAATGTGATAACAGTCAATTCGCTTAGTGACAATTAAATTGAAGTATCTATCACGAATCCGAAACAAATAATTTTTCGCGAAACTTCTGCACAAAACTTGCGAAAAAAGTGCAATAAATGGAAAAAACTTATTTGCAAAAAAAAAACGCGTGGTCTGCGTAACTGGGCCCATAACCTGTTAAACTGATTAAAACGACCGTTCGTCTCGGATGACAAAATAGAAGTAAAAGTATATTTCAAGTGAATAACTTATAGGATGATGTACATATGTATGCGCTAATGTACCAAACAAGTGTTATGTACAGTGTGGCTCAAAAAACTAATTCATGTTAATAATACAACTCAACAAGATGCGGTGGGTTGGGGTATAGAAGAGACCAGGACAGCGTAAATTACGAGGGTTAGTGTTGAAGGAAATAGAATTATAAAGGGAAGCGCGGTCCACAGAACCGGAGAGCAGTCGATGAATAAAGAGAATGTCAGCTACGTCTCTGCGTTTTTCGATGGTATTCAGGTTAAGAAGTTTAAGGCGGGATATATGAATTCGCTTAAAGGGGGACCATACTTGACTGGCATATTCAAGTAGGGGCCGGACAAGGGTAATGTAAAGTGACCTTGTCACATAAGGGTTGCAAAATTCTTTAGACCAACGTTTGATAAAACCGAGCGATGAGTTGGCTTTAAGGATTATCTCATCAATATGCCAACGGAAGTATAACTTTCTATCGTTTAAAATTCCAAGTTCGCGAAGCGATTGAACCTGGGGTACAGGTTGGTCGTGCAGCAAATAAAGTCGAGAGGGGGATTGATTGGACTTACGAGACAAAGTCATAGATTGGCATTTGGACACATTAAGCTCAAAGCAATATTTTAGACTAGAAAACCTATCGAGGTCTTCTTGAAGGAGAATAGAGTCTTGGGGTGAAGAAATAGTTTTGGAGAACTTAATGTCATCGTCGTAAATGGATACGGAGCAGTGTTTGATAATCTTCTCAAGATCGTTTATAGTTAAAATGAAAAAGAGGGGACTTAGATGGCTGCCTTGTGGGACACCAGAATTGGTTAAAAATGGGGTTGAGAATGCTGACCTAAAGCGAACGCTATAGTAACGGTTCTCCAGATACAACATCTATTACGAAAGCATGTATTAAGAAGTTTATGTCGTAAGCCTGTCAGATATCCTACTTTTACTTTGTTGTGTGACCTAAAAATTCTTCCTGTTCGTCATTTGTATTGTTTTAAAGTATTGAAGTCATTCTTTATGAAATCTGGTAATCAAAATTATCAATTTTCGTCATTTCGCCTATTTAGTAAACTTCCGCTATCGATCAGGGCACTATCAGCACCTGGAATGTTCTTAAAAAGTGTCAACAATTGGCTTTACAACTTCAGTTATGTTGGTTTAGAATCAATTACTTTTGACATTATGATTTAGCTCTCGTTGATAATTTTTTTGTGTTCTTCGATTTTATTAGTGAATCTATTTAATTTTCTCCCCATGTTTGTTGAAACATGTTGAAAATCGGACATTTCATGTGGTACAAACCAATACCTTAATTTTGTTTTAATATGACCACCCCATCTTAAACTCTAATGTAATGCAATAACTCATTGAAGTGGCATTGAAAACATTTTATTACTTCGTAAGTAACATATAGAATGTTCCACTTATTTCATATAATTTACAATACATATTTACCTTATATTAAAATACTATTTGCGAATTTGATTTAAATAATACTTTGCAATGCTATATGAAAAATAAATATCTATCCATCTATCTACTTGTCTATCTATCTATCTATCTAAATTTGGATCTATCGATCTATATCTATCTATCTATCTATATCTATCTATATTGTAAAATGTTTGTGTGGGTACAAATAATAGAACTTATTCTTTTCAATACAAATCCCTTTATTCAGTACAGTTACAATTCACTATTTAATTCTTTCTCTCAGTACAATCCAATTTCTCAACCACTTATACTTTTCTTATCTTTTACTTAAACCACTTAATTACTTCTCCTAATTAACACTTCAAATTTCACTTTAGAACTGATTTGCATACCTTTGGGATGCTGGTATTTATACTCGAATGACATACTTCGAGAACAATCCTCGCCATCCAGCGTCCCATACAATTTCCAATTTGCTAGAAAATTCGATTCCACTCTCCAGTCGAGACTTTGTTATTCCAGTATCGAAATCTTCTGGTCTTCGATATTTTCTGCTAGATGTCGCTGCTCACATTTAAGTGGTTATCACATTGCTCCCTCCCTACAGTTGTTCGTCCCGAACAACTTCGTCATTCAGCATCCCGTTGAAATGACACATTCTATCCAAATGGACCACTTTCAATTTTCCTCGATCCTCACGCTGGATCCGGTAGACAACGTCATTAATGCGGGTTATCACCTTGTATGGACCTTCCCAGTCCTGTTGCAATTTTGGTGATTTGCCTTTCTTACGCTGAGGATTATACAGCCAAACCAGATCTCCTTCGTTGAAACCGGAAGATTTCGCCTTGATATCGTACCTAGTTTTCATGCGGCTGCTTGCTATCTTTTCTCTGGTGTCTTCATGCAATTTACGAATCCTGCTGCGTAAGTCATTCACGTACGCGTTCACCTCTTTGGGCTCCGTCGGTGGGGATCCGAATTTTGCTTCACTTGGCAACCGAATTGTTTGACCAAATAAGATCTCGGATGGTGTGTGCCCTGTTGAGCTATGGACCGCGTTTCGGTAGGCCATTAAGAAGAGGGGTATGTGTCGATCCCAATCCCGCTGGCAGTTGCTGACAAACTTAGATAGATGCACATTCAAGGTCCGATTGAATCGCTCGACCATTCCATCAGATTGAGGGTGTAGTGGCGTTGTCCTTGTCTTTCTTATTCCCAAATATTGACATATTTCTTGGAAGACTTTTGATTCAAAGTTTCGCCCTTGATCAGAGTGCAGCTCCATTGGGACCAAAAATCTGCTCACCCAGTTGTTGACTATCTGTTCGGCTACGGTCTTAGCCTCTTGGTTTGGGATGGCAAACACTTCCGGCCACTTACTGAAGTAATCCATGACTACGAGAGTATATCGGTTTCCATTAAAGGTTTCGGGAAACGGCCCAGCGATGTCGATGCCTATTCGTTCGAAAGGTGCTCCGACATTGTATTGTTGCATTTGTCCATGTGGCTTTACTTTTGGACCCTTGGTAGCCGCACATCTTATGCACTTTTTGCACCAATTCTCGACATATTGTTTAGCGCTTAGCCAATAGAAACGTTACCTTACCTTTTCCAACGTCTTTTCAGTTCAGTTTCAGTTTAAATGCATTTTTATTTAACTAATTAATTTACTCTTACATGCTAGACAAAAAAATGCTTAAAAATTAGCTTAAATAACTTACAAATAATCTTATTCTAACTTACTGGCCCCATGCGGGCGCTCTAAGCTAAACCTAACACTTAAACTATGTCTTTCGACGAATCTTACATTCTAATTTTATATTCAATTTAACATTACTTAATACTAGAACTAAGAAAATAAATTTTAACTAAAAACTTAGTAAATGGACTGTTTTTTTTATATTATAAAAACTTAAAACTAAAAACTTATAGACTACCTAACCTACTTAACCTACTTACATCTAATACATACACACACATACATATACATATACATCCATAATACCTATATACTTAATATATAAGTATATGCATATATATATATTTTATTTTATTTATTTTTTTTAATTTTTCATTTTTATTTATTTTTTTTGTGTTTTTATATATTTTTTTTTCTTAAAAACTAACCTAATCCTACCTAAAGCTATGTAAGCCGGCCACGGCTAAAAAAAAAAATATGCAGAAGACCGACTTTGCTCCCTATGGAGCTACGTAGGACTGAAGGAATTCGACGACGAGACTTCCCCTCCTTCATCCAGCCACCAGAATTGTTGGTGCTGCCGTGCAACATCCCTCATGTCGCGACTCCCTACCGACCTACTGAACCGGAGACGCTCCGCACTGCCATGTGCGACGTCTCTGTCGTAGTTGAGTCGCCTGTCCGCAGCCGTTGGAGCGACGTGGAAGATTAGCGGAACCGCCAATCTGTCCTGGACCAGACCTTTACTATCTAGATAGAGGAACGCTTCTGGAGGAATAAAGCCGTCAAAGCGAACTCTCTCGTGATACATGTAATTGGGGTAGAAAGCCCCGGAGATCAGGTTGTTCGATGAGGTCATTGCTCTTGCAATGTGCCTTCGAGTTAACTTAATGACGAAATTGTCCACTCTGCCCCGCGAAGTAAGCATTTCCTAACTGATGGCTTCTGGAAATTTGACCGGTTTCTTGGTAGCCGTTTCTGCCGGTTTTTCTTTCTATTTGCCTGTAACCCCAGTGCAGGCAGCCTTCTCGTCGTACCGGTTCTTTACAATGCCCTTGCAAATGTCCTACTTTATCGCAGTTCCAGCAGCGCATCCTTCGACTCTCCCGCCAGATATTTCGTTGCATGGTAGTTGGTCTTGAGCAGGAGCATTCACCAGATACTATTTCACTTACGAAATGCATACCTTTGGAAGCCTGATTGGATGCTTCCATCGCCAGAGCGAAGGCAAGTGCTTCAGCAAGGGTTCTTTTCCCGGCCGTCCTTACTGCTGATTGTAGCTTCAAATCTGCAATTCCCCTGATGAATGCGTCCTTTGCCATTTCGTTGATTATTTCTTGGCCTGCGGTGGGATATGACAAATGTGCCAGTCTACTCACGTCTGCTTGGAGCTGTTGCAGTGTTTCTCCTCGTTGCTGCATACGGCCTTGCAAATGAGCCTTGTGAGCTTCCCGCATGTGGCTATCCCCAAACCGTTTCTCGATAGCCTGCACTAAAATCATATAGTCTCTATTCTATTCGATATCGATTGTTTGTAACAATTCTGCCGCAGGACCACGTAAGGCCATCGCTAGGGCAAAACACTTCTCCTTATTGTCCCAGTCGTTTGCACAGGCAGCCATTTCAAACTGCTTCTTATAAGTAGACCATGAGGTCTGGCTATCGAATGAGGGAGGCTTCAACTCTTTTCTCCTTGGACCGGTTAAAGAACATTCTCGCAGTTTCTGTTTTCGCACTGTGTCGAGCTCGTTTGCCAGTTGCTGAACTTTGCTGTCCATTTCCTCGAATTTTTCGCCAACATTCTTCTCTATTCTATCAAATTTGTCATCGATTTCTTCGAATTTTTGCTGGAGAATGTTCTTTTGTTCTTCCAGATAATTCTTTTGTTCATCCATTTTCTGTTGAAGACCGTGCAGATTGTTGGTTTGTTCGTTGAATTTTTGTTCAATGCTGCTCTTCTGCTCGTCTAGATTTTTCTTTTGTTCATCCAGCTTTTGTTCGAGGCTATTCTTTTGTTCTTCCAGATTTTTCTTTTGTTCGTCGAGACTGCTCTTCTGTTCGTCCATTTTTTATTCCAGACTGTTCTTCTGTTCTTCCAGATTTTTCTTTTGTTGGTCGAGACTGTTCTTCTGTTCGTCCATTTTTAACAAGAGGAGTTGTATCATCGCAGCCATGTCATTGCCGGTACTTGTCTGTTCATCCTCGTCAACATGTCCCTCGTTGTTCAAAGCCTCCTGAAGACGGAGCACCAGATCACTTTTACCTCCACTGGCGCTGAGGCTTCTCTTGTTCAACTCGGATTTGAGTTGGACGAGGGTCAACTGCAATAGTTTTCGACCCATTCTAGCTTTTTCAAATAGAGTGAAAGTGGCGGGATCATCAGCCCTACAATTCGCTGGAATGTCTCTGTGGCCCGGCACCCAACATAGATGAAGGTTGAACTACTCTGTCATCTCCGTAAGAGATGATTGGCATTCAAGGGAAGTCCTAGAATTTAATAAGACTGAGTCTAGGGTCGCCTGGAACAGGCTACAGTGATTTTGAAGACGGAAGGAAAGGCTTAGATTTAGCTTTTCTGAGAAAACACCGCCACTAACCCCGCTATACGTTTTAGATCCATCTGTGTAAAAGTGGATTGACTTGTCCTCCATGAAAGGATCTTCCTCTCTGAAGATGTGAGGATGAAAGTCTTTTTTAAACCAAAGTTCGGGTATAGTGTAATCGATGTTCTCTGTGAGGCTTCTGAGTATATTAAGAATATTAGCGTGGCCAAATAAATTATTTGTCCACTGTGTAGTCGCTTTAAGGCGAATAGATGCAGAGGGGTGTCAGGGAGTAGAGCGTAGGGCTCCGCTTATGCACAGACATGCTGTTCCTTGGACTCTGCTTAGTTTGCTGCAATTGACTGCATTGTCTAAGGGCGTCCATCAGACAACAACCCCGTAGGTGAGTATCGGTCTCATGACCGAGATGTATAGCCAGTGGGGTATGTGAGGTTGAAGGCCCATATGTTTTCCAATCGATTTTTTGCTACTACTGTAGCTTTCGTGACCCTTTCTTGAATGTTAGGTTTCCATTTTCCTGTCAAAAATGAGAACCAAATATTTTGCTTTATTGGAAACTAAACTGATACCGTCAGCGATCTGCCCAACGGGTTAATCTGTTAAAATTTAGCTTAATGCATTCTTTATTGGTATTAAGGTGCTTACCTGAGACTGCTATAGCAACCTCATCCGCATAGGCAATCACCCTGCTACCACCCTCTTCCAGGTATATCAGCAGTTCATTAACCAGAGAACGGGAGAAAGGTCATCGCTTTGCGGCGTACTTCTGCTGACATATCTTTTAGCAGAAGCCCCACCCAGTTTGGAGTTGATCATCCTGCTTTTTAGCTTAAGACTGATCAACCCCCAAGTTAGTCGTCTACTTGCTGACAGTTGACAGCGCAGTCGGGATTGAGGATATGTTGTCGCGAAGCAGCTTGCCTTTTGTAATCAGACAAGGAATTCCGGTCTCGGTTGCAGTAGAACTGTTTTGTTTGAGAGCCAGGGTGAATTCCTTGACTTGCATGCCAAGCTCGTTGGTATCACGCGGGGGACTTGAGAGTTCAAGGGATATTGCTTTTGGCAGTATTCCTCTGTATTTTGGCCAATCAATTTCCCGGTAGTTCCGAAATGCTGGTTGGCTGGGGTTGGCATCACTCAGTCTGAAAAAGAGTGTTCCAGTCCGTTAGCATTTGAGTGATGTTGTCGGGAACAAGGGCGATATCCAGCACTTCCTATCGGTTTCTTGTCATAAAAGTCGGCTCATTGCCAACATTGCAAGTAATGAGGTTAGTACAATATTTATAATATAATCAAAAATTGGCTCACCTCTATCATTGATGTCGGTACGGCCCCATATCGTGTGATGAGTGTTAGCGTCGTACCCGATGATGAGGCCAGTTGTTAGCCTTCCAGCTTACAGTACCACCCTTTACTTCAATTATGGGTGAATTGTTAGAAACTAATGCCGAATCATTGCCCCATCCGGTGCCGACAATCCAATCTCGCACCAGCACCAGCCTTTTGATCCAAATATCTAATGCTGATATAGCTGGTCTAACCTCAACTCTGTTGTCGATCCACGGAAACTTGTCCGCAATTTAATACCACGTGGACACCTTCAGAGTGGCAAAGCACAGTAGACAGATTCCGTACAATAAACCAGATGTTCCCCACTCTGCTCATCAAAATGCCCCAAATTACCTAGATAATGCTTGAATCCCAGAGTTTTTCAAAAAGAGGTATTGTATCACCATCAGCCAGTTCAATACATTTCCAGCATCTCACCACAAAAAGGAGCGCCATTTCAAGCTCAACTTACCGGCTAAATACGAATGGTTATTTGTAAACCCATCCAACACCAACCTTATCTTTGGAAAGATGCATATCTCTGTCCCTATTTTTAATCCCCTTTCGCCTCCTAACCTTAAATTGACTCAAAATAATATAGATACTACGGAGTGCTATTATACCTTCTCTAGACTAAGAGATAAAAAGATGTAAGAAAATGTATGTCTCTTTTTCGTCTATGTTTATGACAAATCCGATTCTGTTTGCTTTGAGGGAAAAACCAAAGCAAACGTTATGGTCTATACCCAACACGAAAACCTCCCTACCGAAGGTGGTTCGTCCCGAGGCTAACATATAAAAACAAATTTTTTTGGCAAAATTCGACTTTATACATCAACAAAATATTCTTCTAGAGTGATACAATCATTTCAACGCCGTTCTAACAACGCTTTAGTTGCTTCATTGGAGGCTTGCGAATAGGTAATAGGATCAATGTTCCGTAATTTTCACCCACTGCATGAAAAAATTATTTTTATTTAACTTTAATAGCTCCAAACAACGCTCTGAATCAACAATAAGTTGTTGTTTTTGGTCAAATGTGAGCAAACGGGGTACCACCTTCGAACAGATCTTTCGCATACCCAAATACTCGTGCAAAGTATGATGTACACGGTCTATTGTTAACTTTACGATGTCAGTTATCTCACGCACTTTCACTTTACGGTTGTTCAAAACAATTTTGTGGATTTTTTTTATGTTTTCATTTGGGCGCCCAGAGCGTTCAGCATAATTTGTGTCTGTACGATCGTCTTTGAATTCAGCAAACCAGTGACGAATCGTTGCTTTCAACGGAGCAGTTGCAGTTGCCATTCTTGAGCTTTAACGGCACTTTTTCTCATCAAATAACAGTACGTATGAAACTCATTTTTTTCCAGGTTTGGAAAATATAAAAATATGTGTCACTATGGTAAACATCAATATCTCGATGACTAATGGTCGAAATGTCATTAAATTTTGATATGTATCGTTTGAAAGTTGGTACTGACTAAAAATCGTAAGGGTATGTTATTAGAGTCGCCACAGTAGAGGGACTTTTCGAACCACCGTTAACTAAACTCAGGAATCTTTATAACAGGTACCACAGAATCTTCAACGCACCTCCCCAAAAGTTGCGGATGACAACCGCTTTTCGGAACTATGGACACTCTAAAAGCGTTTCTCACCTTCAGCGTAGCCGAGCTGACCATGATAATTTTTTTCGCTCTTAACTTGTTTGTATCTCAACCACCTTCCCCCACTCTTCCACACACCAACCTTCCCTCATACATTTTACTAGCGAAACGTAAGTGACTGGCGCTATATATCCCGCACTTTTTTGTCTAAATCTCATGCCCCCTCTTTCGACGTTTAATTTGAAATTTATAATTTGATCTCCAATATTAAGATCCAGGAGCTATTCCCTCCTTCTTATAATGTTTTCCGAGATGACGACCATTCTTTCTTTAAGGTTGATTATCCTACCCTTCCTAAAGTTGACTCTCCATGACAAGACGTCTCGTCTTCTACTAAACTTGACTTTGTTTCAATAAAAATTACATTCTCCAATAGATCCGTTTTGTGTTGTTACATTCTCCCGGCTCAACCTATCGAATCCTGCATCATTGCTATTAAAGGCCAATTAATTGACTTAAGTGGTTCCATCGACGATGTCTTGTCTTTTGTGACTTTAATCTGCCTCTGTTGAAGTGTATTCCGTCTGATGATCAATTAATTTTTACTATGCTAATTAAGTGGCATCTCTAAATCCATTGGTCGGCAACTTGACCTTATTTTCGCTACTTATACCATTAGGTTCAAAGTAAAGATTTGTCTCTAAGCTCTATCAACATTTATACTTAGGTTGTGAAAATTAAAGAGGGATCTGCTGAGATATTCACTGATTTTGTGAAAGTCGTAGGATGGAGGAGTTGTGGGGGGGAGTGGACTGGAATGAAGAGTTACGAAAAAATGAAAGTAGAAGGGGTGGGGGGGGGGGGAGTGATAGTTATCGATTGTTGAGAGAGATAGGGGACAAAGTGAGACTGTGGAGCTAATTGTATCTGTTGTGAAAATAAGATCTAATTGCCTGCCCATGTAATTGGATATACCACTGACTTAGCATAGACTTGAGTTTGTTAAGCGATTTACGAGTAAGAAGAGACATTCCTTAGCTGAGTTGGCATTTGAAGCGATGAAAAACGATTGATCATCTGATGGAGTCCACCGTAGCTGAGGAAGATTAAAGTCGCCGAAAATAAGGATATCATCAATAGGGTCTGACAGGTCAATTAAATGGTCGATCGCATCAATAACAAATTGGTAAGATTCGATAAGTTGAGCTGGTAGGAAGTAGCAACATATAACGTAAAGGGACTTGAGAGGCAGTGACATTTTTATTGCGACAAAGTCGGCTTTAGATGATGAAGAAATTGTAATGGGAGAAGAGTTAAGGCTGTTGTCCATCGCCAGTAGGACGCCTCGACAGGGGGAATCTTTATTTGTGCGGGTAGGATCGTCGTCGCGAAAAAGTAGGGGGGAACAATTCCTGGTTCTTTATGTCGGGAATCAAATTGGTTTCGGTCAAGGGGTAAATATCAAAGGGAAGAGCATGCGATTGACGTAGGACAGCATTGGTTTTAGAGCGAATACCTCTTACATTCTGGTAGTAAAATGTAAGAGGGATGTTGTGGGGTGGAGGTGTGAGGCAGGATGGTTTAAGCGCTAGCAAGGGAGGCACGTTATGGACGAAAAAATTTGTCGTGGTCGGCTCGGCTTCGCTGTAGGTGTGAGACTCGTTTAGAGTGAACATAATTGCCGAATGCAGCAAGGTCGTCTGCTACTTTCTGAGGGGACATATTAAAAATCTCGTGGTACCTGACATAAAGGTTCCTGAGACTGATAGGGTCCGTAGGGTGGCCTTCCTGCTGGATGAAAACCATGACGCTGGTTTTGGTTTTCCCTTCGTAGAATACCGAGTCCGATTTGTCATGTAGATAGGCAAGAAAGAGACGAATGTTTTCATATATCTTTCTTTCTCTGAGCCTAGAGAGAGCATATCGACTTTCTGTAGTGCCATTGGTTTGCTGTGTTAGTGGGGGAAAAAGGGGATCAAGAATAGGAGCAGTGGAGGAGGGAGATAGAGATAAATGATTGGATATGGAGTTCGTCGAGGGATGAGATGGGGGGTTTAGGGTATGGGAGTTAATGAAATTAGGGTACTTAGCTCCAGGTTTAAGGTCGAAGTTGGGAATTGAGTTGCTAGCTGGGTTTGGTGGCGTAGAAGGTTGAAAAGGAATAATATGGGTGGTTGGGGTTAAGTTGAAAGAGACGCGTTGGCGAGGGGGCTTCGGTAGAACGGGGGGAATTAGGGGATTAGAAGATTTGTGTGTAAGGACTTTGTGTCGGATAAGTGAGGAGGGAGGACTAAAATTGGGGAATAAGTTTGTTTTGAAGCTCCAGTTAGGATCGTGATTAGAGCTTCGTTTTTTGGTAGCATGTTTTTTATTTGGAAGGGAGTTGGAGAGGGGTCTTTTTTTAAGTTTATTTGTAGTACTCCGCTACACTACTATATTCCCACCCCATAAGAACTACTTGCATCTTCCAATAGCAACAAGTACATTATAATTCACACCCATAATCGTGATACAAAGTCCAGAATAAGTGATTCCCATACCAACGTCATAACCCAGTGGAAAATTCACTGCACACTATAATTCATACCCATAATCCTGACACAGAGTCCAGAATAAGTGATTCCCATACCAACGTCATAACCCAGTGTAGAACCCACTTTACGCTGCCACAAGCGATTGTAAACAATCCAATGCATACAATCCAATGCATTCACCCCGAAGTGTGATATATGGGTCAAAGGCAAAATGCCGACTCAACAATAACAGCACAGTGCAGGCATTAAGCGATGAAGTACTTCGATGCATTCTTCACCAAGTGTGTTATATGGGTCAAAGCCAAAACGCCGACTCAACAAAAACAACACAGGGCAGGCATTAAGTGTCGGCAGCAAGCCGTTGTATGTCAAACGGATCAAATTACCGACCGATCATACGAACGATCATGGGCGCTGACACAAAAGGGTAATTAACTGGGACACTTGGAACAATTAAATGGAAATCTTATCAATGAAGGAAAAATGCATCCTGAGAATTATTTTGTACTGAAGCTATTGCGTAAGTAGATAAAATTTGAATAAAATTTAGTATAAAAGGCAGTGGTTGGGAAGGACAAGACAGAGAGAGAGATTTAGACACACAAACAGTAAAGGTTACAGCCCTTGGTTTACACAGCGGGCCTTTATTGTATTATAAAACAGTCAATAATTTAATACTCAAAAATAGTAAAGGTCGCAGCCCTGGTTTACACAGCGGGCCTTTAACTATATCTATAAATTTAAATAAAAATTATTATAACGTTTAACAAAAAGTCTTTTCTTCTCTCCGCTCGTGTACTCTTCTCCACATTGATACGTGGAAAGCACGGTACTACTGGGCGTACGAGGGGCGTTCAACATATTCTCGGTATCGGGGCGAAGCTGTGGTTGTATATACAAATTGACTTATTTATCAAGTAATACTATTATTTTAGTGCATTCATGTAAAATTTCATATAAATGTGATTATTAATTCGCGTTTTATCTCTAGTTAAATAGAATCATAATGGCAACTGAGACGATGATGGTGAAAATTGAGCATCGCGCTGTAATTAAATTTCTCACTAAGCAAGGAAAAAGTCAAAAAACTATTCATGAAGAGATGGTGGCTGTTTACCAGGGTTCCGCACCTTCATTATCAACTGTGCAAAAGTGGTCAAGTGAGTTCAAGAGAGGCAGAGAGAGCATTGAAGACGACCCCCGCTCCGGCGCCCCGGCTACTGCTTGTACGGGAGAAAGCATCAAAGAAGTCGAAAAACTTGTTGTTGAGGATGCCCGAATAAAGGTGAAAATGATGGCAGAGATCACCAAGCTTTCAATTGGTACCATTCACACCATTCTTCATGACCATCTTAACCTTTCAAAGGTCAGTGCAAGGTGGGTGCCACGAATGCTCACAGCGCCTCAGAAAAAAGTGAGAATCGCATGCTGTAGAGAGCTTTTGGAGATGTGTAGTGAGAACGCGGACGGTGTTATGGATCGAATTGTTACTGGGGACGAAACATGGGTCCACCACTATGACCCTGAAAGCAAACAAGAGTCCATGCAGTGGCATAAAAAAGGAACAGACCCCCCGAAGAAGTCCACATCTACCGTTGCTCTTAAAACATCGTCGTTAACTAACGTTTTCGGCTTCCCCCGTGGTTCATTTTCGTGGCTGAAATCTCCCAAACGGAACTTTCCAAACCAACGTCGTATATTGGGTTCGTTTACCGTTACATCCCCAAATGCGTTATTAATGTTTTTTATTGCCAATGACGCATTGTGCCCCATTTTAAATTCGTAAAGGAAAAGGGTTCGAATTTGAACTGCCGACAGCATAGTAAATAATTCCTAGAAAGAAAATAACGGTACTTGTAACGAACCCTTAGTACGCATGTAGTACAACCCAATAGTAATTATGATAAATGGGACAGGGAGAGAAAAAAAGATTTTTGGGCTCAGTGTTTATTTCTCTACATGGGTGGCATCCAACATTTAATGGGGAGACTAAATTATTAGTGTAATTGAAGTTGTTGTTGTATTCTAGGCAACTACTCATATTACGTGAATTTAGTTGCCTCAAAAAAGAATGCCTTTCGGGAGCGGCTGGTATTGAATTTCGAACCGTTCGATTTGGGAGCCAATACACTAGCACTTGAGCCACCACCACCCAACCATAACAAAAGGTCTCTGACGGCTAACCAACGAGGAGGCGAATATTACATAGGCTTTCAATGAATAAGACTTTTAGTGTGTGGCAAGTGATTGGCTGTTTTGGATTTATTATTTTTAGGTAGTTTGTAAATTTTAGTTTTAAGGTTTATAATATAATAAAAAGTCCTATTGCCAAGTTTTGTTTATTGAAAAAAGCTTTGTTAGTTTTAATTGTAATGAATATAAGTATAATGATAAATATACACCTTACGAAACGTCGAAAGGCATAGTTTAAGTATTAGGTTTAACTTAGAGTGCCCGCATAGGGCCAGTAAGTTAGAATAAGATAATTTTAAGTTATTTAAGGGGACATGATACCTTCAAATTTTCAAAAAACCAAACATTTTTTTATAACTGCTTCTTATTTAAAAAATATTGAAAAATACGTTTTTAATAATATAAACCTCAAATTCGGATTCTAAAACATATAACGTCGCGTAAAAGCCATATTTTTGGTGATTTTCTTACTTTCTCCTTGCCGCGTCTTTCTTATACAAACATATGTTCTCTTTGTTCCTATATATATTTCCTTTATAAATTCATTTTGTTAGTAGAGGGGAACACTTTGAGTTTTACTGTTATGATACAGTATTTATTTTGTATAAGTCACCCAGTTATACAGTTTATTCCAAACGTATATTTTGAATGAATCTTAGTGTGTGCACATTATTCAAAGTAAAAAAAATCGTTACAAAATGCCTAAGAAAATTGGTAAAACTAGTAATGAGCGTGCTGCAAGCTTTATGGGTGAATACAGCGATAAATTTACAAGTGCTTCTGCAGCTAAGCTGCAAAAAAGTGATGAACTTGAAGTGTCGGTAGATCCAACTTTCCAATATGGTACATTGCAATTAGTGTATTTACTACTTACAAACAATTTTAAAATGCAAAACCTGTAATAGTGATGTAAAATTTTCTAAAAGTGATGAAAAGGCACTGGGTTTCAAGCTTTGTGTGACATGTAAGTCCAGTGATAATTTTACCTATTCAAGTCAGAAAATCGATAGAGCGTATGAAATAAATAGACGGTTTGTTTTGATAATGAGATTACTTGGTGTTGGAATCAATGGCATTACTAATTTCTGCTATCTTAAGGATTTGGGATCGAGTTGGAGTAATAAAACATATTATTATTGTGTCGATAATATAAATGTAGCAGTTAATGCTGTGCTCAAGATAGTGCTCAATAAAGCGAGCAATGAAGAATAATGCTGCCGGTAATATAGAAAACGAAATCAGTGTATCTGGTGATGGATCGTGGTCAAAAAGGGGGTTTTCTTCCCTTTTAAGTGTAGTAAGTTTGATTGGAAAGTACTGCGGTAAAATTTTCGATATTATGGTGAAGAGCTTATATTGTAAGCTCTGTAGTGAATGGGTTTAAAAAAAACACTCAAGGGTATGAAACATTTTATGGCGAGCATGAGGAGTCCTGCACCGCCAATCACGAAGGTTCTGCAGGAAAAATGGAAGTCTATTATTATTGAGATGTTTCAGAGATCTGAAGACCTTCATGATGCACGGTAAAAATATTATATTGGAGATGGTGATACGAAAACTTTTAAGTCTTTGCAAGAATTACAGCCTTATGGTTCTGATTTTATAGTTGAAAAAAAAGGATGTGTTTTGCATGTGAAAAAACGAATGTTTAGAAGAGCTAAAGATGCTAAAAAGCAAATGACTATTGCTAAAAAGCAAAAAACAATTGACTGGAAAAAATGCAAATAAAGCGACACAAACTCTAAAAAAAAAACTCCGAAACCTGTTCAGTTAACAATTAAATTGATGGAAAATTTATCCATCTACTACGGGGTTTAGCAATCCGACGCCACCCATACTCACCTGAAGATATGGGAAATGAAGTTTGGGCTGCATATTACCACAAGATTTCAACTGATGAAAATCCGCAACTTTTCAAATGTCCAAAGGGTGGAAATTCATGGTGCGCGTGTCGTAAATCGGAAGCAGCTGGAGCAAAAGAGTTGGAAAAATACAAGCATCCTCCTGCTTTAGATGCTGAATGTGTAAGAAAGCTTAAATGCTTGCATGTGGAACATGGCCCCGAAACACACATTTTCCGGAAAAAAACATAATACGACTTGCTGCTGGCATCGCTACGTGTGTTTTCAATGATGTATTCATGGCCATTTTGAAAATTATGCAAGTTTTGGGCATTACCATCGGCCAACATTCGCTGCAGCAGGCGAAAGTTCGTGACGCTGCACGAATTAAGCAGGCGAATCGTCGGAGCAATGAGGCTTCAAAAGAAGCAAGAACTGCACTTAGGGATGAGAAATTACATACAGAAGAAGAGTATGAGTATGAGAAGGAGGAAGGTATTTTGTACGGTGCAGGCATTGCAGATTGATTTTAGGTAACATTTTCTTGAAAAGTTATAGTTAAAAAATTTTAAACGCATTTTTCTCGAAACCACGTCTTTCGAGTTCGCGGGCGTGATAAAAAAAAACTATTATTGTGCACTTATTAATGCATGGATAGTTATTTTTTTATTGTTTTATTTTTCGACCAAAATTGTTATCTTTGGTAACAAAAACTTCATTTTTTTTTGCAGATGTTCAAGTGAGCCGCAATCACGTCCGCCGTAATTTTCTCCGATTTTTTAAAAAAAAATCACATAAAAAATTCTACAAAAAATTTCTTTATATAATTTTTTTATGTCAAAATATATATGTAAAGTTTCAAAATGATATCTTGTTTATTATTAAAATTATACGCATTTTAAAACAATTTTTTTTAAGATGTCATGTCCCCTTAAGTAAATTTTGAAGCGTTTTTTTTTTTGTCTAACAGATAATGAGTGAATCTTAATAAAAATGCATTTAAAATTAAAAAATATTGATCGCTCTCGAGAATAGCCGTGTTTCGGCTTTTATTTCGGTAGTGACACCAGTAAAAGACACATTTAAAAAGTTGCATATAGGGATCCAAGTAGCCCAGTACCCGGTTACCAAGTTTTATAATATAATAAAAATGTTAATTTACTAAGTTTTTGCTATTAAAAACTGTTTTCTTAGTTTTAGGTTTAATGAATACAGGAATAATAATAAATATTTACCGTATGAAACGTAGAAAGACATAGTTTAAGAATTAGGTTTAACTTAGAGCACCCGAATTGGACCGGAATAAGAACATAAGTAGAAGAAGATAATAGGTGTTTTTTTTTTTTTTTTTGGTTTCGGTATCAGCGCTTTTGTCAAATCTACGTGTAAATCACTTAACCAACGCGCTAACTTAATGCAAGATATTTATCGGAGCAAGAACGCTTCCAGACCTATTTTTCCATCATAGCAATAATTTGAATAAGACCGCCAAGAACGTGTCACTTTTTGAACAAAAAATAAAGCAAAAAAAATATAATAATAAAATGCATAAAAAAAATAAAAATTATAAAAGAATAAAAGAGCTTCTAGTAAAGAAAGTGGTAATCCAACAATAACAAAAAATGTATACAATAAGATAGTATAAGTAGGTTATGATTTAGTTTTAGGTAGCTTGTCAATATTATAATATACTTACTAGTTACTAATTTACTAAGTTTTTGATACTAAAAAATATTTCATGGGTTTTAATTGTAATAAATCTAAAAATAATAATAAAGAGGTTAGATTTAACATAGAGTGCCCGCATGGGGCCTAAGCTAATTTTTAAGCGGCTTTCATGTGAAGTATTTAGTTTTACTTTACATAGTTCTCTAATCTCTTGAGAGTTAAGTTCTTAAAAAAAATGTGAATCCAAAATATATGGTTAACTAATTATATTGAATTTACACTAGTATATAGCGTTCGGAGGTCTACGCCGACCGTCTTTAGCGTCCGGCCCTGTGACTTGTCAGAAGGAATCAGCGGAATTCGCGGGATGAAAACATTCTCTTCCCGGCCACATATGGTTAATATTGTGGCACCTATGACTTACTTAGTAGTTTTTCGACGCAGAGGCTAGTCCCATTGCATAGTTTCGTAGGATCCAAGTTGGGCATAAGCATTATAGATGCCCTAGCTTTTACCTTCCGCTCTTGCGAAATGATTAATGAATTGCACTGTATCAGATGTTGCACACGGTGTTTTCACTTATGTCTAAATTGAAGGAATCTTAAAACAGAAATGTGCCGTTTTACCACCGACCAGTAAAGTGGCCACGATATCCGATGACACCACAGCTAGAGCGATTTTGCATTCACTTTGCTTTGTAAATTTATGAGGAAAGTTCTGCCTTCATTGGAGAAAATACTTGTAATAATTTCTTCATTAATCTGCCGTTATTCAACAGTAGGTTCTTGTTCGCTTTGAGTTGCTCGAGTTGCGGGTGCGGCCGGATCACAACTCGTCTCCACTGCGTGCTCCCGGCTAGTTGGTGGCCGCATGTGGAGTCGGAAGTCTATTTTGAGCCAGTAGATGTCTTCCATTTGAAATTACATTTTCCTGTGAATATTGATGATATAAGGCTTCTTAAAAATACTTTTTGCGAATTAGACCACTGCTATCTCAGAAGCAGCCTCGCACAACTGAGACTCACATTAATCATAAGCTTTGTCGCGAAATCTCTACATATGACACAATTTGATACTTATGAAGGTGGTTTTTAATCAAATTCATACATTATCCCGTTATTCAACACAAGGGTAAAACTATTAAATATGTAGTTTTACCGTTTTTTAAAATTTGAACATCGATTATTCAAAAACGGTCCGGTCCGATTTACTTAAATTTTAATTCGTTGTAAAATGGTAGACTTAACAAAGATTTTAAGTTATCAACTGATTAAAAAAATGTGGGTACAGACACATCCATAGGACGTAACCTATTTTCAATGCACTCGTGCAGACATGGCTTCGTTACAATGTCATAGTACAAATATAATAACTCGAGAGGTGGTTTTCTGTGGTGGAAAGAGATTCTTTTGAATTATCTGTATCTTTATTATTATTGCTGCCTCTTAACCATTTTGTTTAATTATTATTAATCTTCTGTGTTTCACCTGGAAGTTTAATTGAATTCGTTATCTCTTTTCTTAACCGTGTCCCTAAACTATTTAATAATTTTCTATTTTTTTACCTATTGCTGGAGTTTTCGATATTTAAGGGGTTTTTGTTGAAAATAATCTGAAAAGTGAAATACTAACGTCATGGTGGCAGAAATTGAATTTGAAGCGGAAATAATGAAAAACTTTTTATTCTACGAGGCGACATCAGAGATACGGCTTGCTGTGATATCCATGAGCGGTAACCGTTATCGCCTGAGTGACGACGGTTCATCGGTAAGTGGCAGTACGTGAGAATAAGCTAAATTAACTGCAAGATACGGCCTGCAAGAAAGAAGGACAAGCGCTGTTTCTGGTGGCTGGTCCCTCTCCGTTAAATGTAATTGTGTCGATAGAATCGGGGCTTGCTGGAGATGTGATGATGGTGGTCATGCGGGTGACAGGTGCACCCAGAAGGTAGTGCGCTGGGTTCCGCAACATGGAATAATAATAACGGTTTTCCAGATAAGAAGGTATCCTTTTTCATAATATGGGGACAGGATCAATTGATGAGATTTTTATCAAAGCTCTTAGCAAAATTCGTAATGGATATACATCTCAGAAATTCATTCTGACTGGGGGATACAGGAGACTAGCACTGGAAGCCTAGTACTTCATTATAGAATACTTTCGAATATTTTAGGTATGTGAGAAAGTTTAGCAATGGGACAGTAATTAGGGGGGAAAGATTGAAGGCGCGATTTTTGAGAAATATTGCGGGGAGACCGTCTGACCCGGGGAAAAATTCATTATAAAGTTGTTGAAACTTTTCTTGGATAAGAGTAGGATGAAAAGATAGAGAGGGGAGGGACAATGGAGCAATTGGGAAGATAATTAAAATATAAGGGGTCCGGTATGAAGAAGTTGTCTGTAAAAAGTTACAAGCCCATTGGCAATAGAAAGTGGGTCAGTACATTATACAGTTTCGAACGAGAGAGGAGTGCCGACCATCGAAAACCGCGCGCGAATAACAAAAAAAAAAACATAACAACCAAAAAACAACAAAAATCCACAACAAACCCAGTGCGGGCATCCCAACCTTCCTCCCCTGGTCATACCGTTGCTTGCACTTGGTACTACATTATCATACCGCGAGTGCAGTGGCTGAGTGCATGTAACAACCGATGGATAGCAGGCTGTGAGTATGAATTTTGTTAGAGTGCTGTTTCCTATTGTTGTAAGGGCATTGTGATTGCAATTGTCAACCTGCGCGGACGTGTTTTTCTTTTTCTCCCGTATACCGAGTTCAATTATTATTTTCCACTTTTTTTCAAAGCCCCGTAAACTGCCGACTCAGTACATGTCCCGTCGTTGTTCGTCGACCTAGGTTTGTCTGCCGATTGGTCAAACTCAACTGTGCCAGTTTTGACCCCAAAACAAAACAAAAAAAAAATCCAAACAAAAATTAACCTCAATAAACAAATAATGGAAAAGTGCTGTGCTAGTGTTTTGTGCTCAATTGTTGACCCCAACGCCGAATGGGTAGCATGCAATGGTCTCTGTGGAGAATCATTCCATGACATATGCATCGGACTTACCCGGAGATCCATAACCTACCTCAAGGAGTATTGCAGTCTCTTCAATTTTTACTGCGACGAGTGCAAAGAGATCACCTTGGCTCACGTTATGCTGGCAATTAAATGCAACAACGAGTCTATTAATGCGATGCTAACCGAGAATGGTCATATTAGCAGAACTATCTTGGACAGAATAGAAAAGATTGAGGACTCAATAAACTGCATTGACACTAATGTGGAAGCTTACAAGTCCACAAGAAGAATGATCGAAAAAGCAACTAGCAGCGATCCAAAATCTGTCGAAAAACAAATGTAACAACGACAACGAGAGCGAAGTGATCAAATATCAGTTCGACGGAATTAAAGCTTTCCTCAAAACAAATTTTGCCAACCTCCTTAAATTCAACGAACTCACACACATAAACGACTCTATCAACCTTCTCCGTACTGATCTCGACTTGCTTTTTCAATCCTCCTCCAAAACACACACCCCGCATCCATCAGATTCGATGACCTGACCCTAAAAATGATTGACGTCAGAGAGGAACTCATAGCAACTCGGTTGACCGTTGCCGAAATCGGTAAAGAAGTGAGATTGGCTTCCCACAAAATCGATGGAATACCCGATTAAATTCAGTCCCAGGCTAGTTCCCTAATTCATAATGAATTAGTAGACACGGAGTCTCATTTGACATCATTTTCAAATACACCTCCCGCCACCCTAACAACGGAAACCGAAACCGTTTTGCCTTTACCAACTAGAATCCCGCCCATCGCCGCTCCACGCAAACTGCTCCAACAATTTGGAACTTCATGGACCCCATCCGAATGGAAAAAAAGACTCGAAAAGCTGAAACAGGGAAACCATACGGCTTTCTTGATTGAAGGGGCTCCTCAACACGCTGATGTTTCTTGGGTGCGGAATTTCTTTCACCAAAGTTATGCTATCACCATTAGCGAGTGCCAGATGATTTCCCCCGCTGACTCCAACAGTTCCTGCAGCTTCAAAGTCAGCATCCCAACCAAATATTCGTGGTTGTTCCCTACTCCTCCTGGTAAGGCAACTAAACCTGGGAAGATAAGTATTACGAGGGCGGGTCAATAAGTCCGTGACTTTTTGAATTTCTGACCTCTTTACTGAAACAGCAACACTGCTCCTGTCAACAGGCATCTGTCAGTTGACTCCTGTCAAAATTTAAACTTGCTGCGTCAGTTAGTTTGTGTTTGACAGCTATTTTTATCAGACTACTCACTAATTTGAGGAGAAAATGGAAAAAAGTGAATTTCGTGTGCTTTACTTCACAGGAAGGTTTGGCGTTGTTTAATCGCAATATGGAGGAGTTTTTGCGCCGTTTTGTAACCGTGGACGAAACATGGATCCATCACAACACACCAGAGAACAAACAACAGTCAAAACAGTGGGTTTCTAAGGGTGAATCGGCGCCAAAGAAGGCCAAGGTGGGTTTGTCAGCCAAAAAAGTTATGGCGACTGTTTTTTGGGGTGCACGCGGGATAATCCACATTGACTACTTTCAAAAGGGAAGAACAATCAATGGGGAATATTATGCCAACTTATTGGACCGATTCAATGACGATTTGAAAAAAAAACGACCTCATTTGGCCAAGAAAAAAGTTCTTTTCCACCAAGACAATGCAAGGGTGCACACATGTGCAGTTGCTATGGAAAAAATCCATGAATTGGGCTATGAATTGCTCCCTCATCCACCCTATTCTCCAGATTTGGCTCCGAGCGACTACTTCTTGTTCCCAAACCTGAAGAAATGGCTTGGTGGCAAATGATTTGACTCCAATGATGAAGTCATCTCGCAAACAAAGGCCTATTTTGAGGACCTCGACAAATAATTTTTTTTGGAAGGGATAAAAAAATTGGAGAAGCGTTGGACAAAGTGTATAGAGCTCAAGGGAGACTACGTTGAAAAATAAAGTTATTGTTTTATTCCAAAAGTCACGGACTTATTGACCCGCCCTCGTACTAAATGATCTGAGGAACGAGAAAGCGCGAGATGTGCGCTGTTTTATGTAATGAAAGTTTTGCGCTGTAATGAAAGTTTTAAAAATAATCGAAGTTTTAACAATATGTTATATTACGAGGGGCGTTCAATATATTCTCGGTATCGATATGAAGGAAAATGCGAATTCAATTTAAATTGTTTTTATTTTTCAATATAATCTCCCCTAACATCAATGCATTTGTTACATCTTGAGATAAGCTTTTTTAAACCCTCAAAAAAATAAATTTCCTCTTTCTCTGCAAAATACCCATTTATTGCCGACTTGCGTTCTTCATCATCCGAAAATCTTTTTCCACGAAGACATTTTTTCAAACCCGGAAACAGGAAATAATCCCTAGGGGCAAGGTCTGGACTATAGGGTGGGTGTTGGATTTCTTCGAAACCACAATCTCGCGCAGCAGCCTTGGAAACTCGCGCCGTGTGAACAGGAGCGTTGTCATGAAGAAGCAACACACCCGCTGCGAGTTTACCCCGTCTTTTCTTTTTAATTTCCTCCCGCAAATTATGCAAAGTGGAAGCGTAGGATGTGGCGTTGATGGTTTCACCTTTTTTTTTGTACTCAATGAGCAAGATTCCCTTTGAGTCCCAAAAAACTGTGGCCATGAGCTTCCCGGCAGACGGAGTGACTTTGAACTTCTTCGGGGGGTCTGTTCCTTTTTTATGCCACTGCATGGACTCTTGTTTGCTTTCAGGGTCATAGTGGTGGACCCATGTTTCGTCCCCAGTAACAATTCGATCCATAACACCGTCCGCGTTCTCACTACACATCTCCAAAAGCTCTCTACAGCATGCGATTCTCACTTTTTTCTGAGGCGCTGTGAGCATTCGTGGCACCCACCTTGCACTGACCTTTGAAAGGTTAAGATGGTCATGAAGAATGGTGTGAATGGTACCAATTGAAAGCTTGGTGATTTCTGCCATCATTTTCACCTTTATTCGGGCATCCTCAACAACAAGTTTTTCGACTTCTTTGATGCTTTCTCCCGTACAAGCAGTAGCCGGGGCGCCGGAGCGGGGGTCGTCTTCAATGCTCTCTCTGCCTCTCTTGAACTCACTTGACCACTTTTGCACAGTTGATAATGAAGGTGCGGAACCCTGGTAAACAGCCACCATCTCTTCATGAATAGTTTTTTGACTTTTTCCTTGCTTAGTGAGAAATTTAATTACAGCGCGATGCTCAATTTTCACCATCATCGTCTCACTTGCCATTATGATTCTGTTTAACTAGAGATAAAACGCGAATTAATAATCACATTTATATGAAATTTTACATGAATGCACTAAAATAATAGTATTACTTGATAAATAAGTCAATTTGTATATACAACCACAGCCTCACCCCGATACCGAGAATATGTTGAACGCCCCTCGTACGCCCAGTAGTACCGTGCTTTCCACGTATCAATGTGGAGAAGAGTACACGAGCGGAGAGAAGAAAAGACTTTTTGTTAAACGTTATAAAAATTTTTATTTAAATTTATAGATATAGTTAAAGGCCCGCTGTGTAAACCAGGGCTGCGACCTTTACTATTTTTGAGTATTAAATTATTGACTGTTTTATAATACAATAAAGGCCCGCTGTGTAAACCAAGGGCTGTAACCTTTACTGTTTGTGTGTCTAAATCTCTCTCTCTGTCTTGTCCTTCCCAACCACTGCCTTTTATACTAAATTTTATTCAAATTTTATCTACTTACGCAATAGCTTCAGTACAAAATAATTCTCAGGATGCATTTTTCCTTCATTGATAAGATTTCCATTTAATTGTTCCAAGTGTCCCAGTTAATTACCCTTTTGTGTCAGCGCCCATGATCGTTCGTACGATCGGTCGGTAATTTGATCCGTTTGACATACAACGGCTTGCTGCCGACACTTAATGCCTGCCCTGTGTTGTTTTTGTTGAGTCGGCGTTTTGGCTTTGACCCATATAACACACTTGGTGAAGAATGCATCGAAGTACTTCATCGCTTAATGCCTGCACTGTGCTGTTATTGTTGAGTCGGCATTTTGCCTTTGACCCATATATCACACTTCGGGGTGAATGCATTGGATTGTATGCATTGGATTGTTTACAATCGCTTGTGGCAGCGTAAAGTGGGTTCTACACTGGGTTATGACGTTGGTATGGGAATCACTTATTCTGGACTCTGTGTCAGGATTATGGGTATGAATTATAGTGTGCAGTGAATTTTCCACTGGGTTATGACGTTGGTATGGGAATCACTTATTCTGGACTTTGTATCACGATTATGGGTGTGAATTATAATGTACTTGTTGCTATTGGAAGATGCAAGTAGTTCTTATGGGGTGGGAATATAGTAGTGTAGCGGAGTACTACAAATAAACTTAAAAAAAGACCCCTCTCCAACTCCCTTCCAAATAAAAAACATGCTACCAAAAAACGAAGCTCTAATCACGATCCTAACTGGAGCTTCAAAACAAACTTATTCCCCAATTTTAGTCCTCCCTCCTCACTTATCCGACACAAAGTCCTTACACACAAATCTTCTAATCCCCTAATTCCCCCCGTTCTACCGAAGCCCCCTCGCCAACGCGTCTCTTTCAACTTAACCCCAACCACCCATATTATTCCTTTTCAACCTTCTACGCCACCAAACCCAGCTAGCAACTCAATTCCCAACTTCGACCTTAAACCTGGAGCTAAGTACCCTAATTTCATTAACTCCCATACCCTAAACCCCCCATCTCATCCCTCGACGAACTCCATATCCAATCATTTATCTCTATCTCCCTCCTCCACTGCTCCTATTCTTGATCCCCTTTTTCCCCCACTAACACAGCAAACCAATGGCACTACAGAAAGTCGATATGCTCTCTCTAGGCTCAGAGAAAGAAAGATATATGAAAACATTCGTCTCTTTCTTGCCTATCTACATGACAAATCGGACTCGGTATGCTACGAAGGGAAAACCAAAACCAGCGTCATGGTTTTCATCCAGCAGGAAGGCCACCCTACGGACCCTATCAGTCTCAGGAACCTTTATGTCAGGTACCACGAGATTTTTAACATGTCCCCTCAGAAAGTAGCAGACGACCTTGCTGCATTCGGCAATTATGTTCACTCTAAACGAGTCTCACACCTACAGCGAAGCCGAGCCGACCACGACAAATTTTTTCGTCCATAACGTGCCTCCCTTGCTAGCGCTTAAACCATCCTGCCTCACACCTCCACCCCACAACATCCCTCTTACATTTTACTACCAGAATGTAAGAGGTATTCGCTCTAAAACCAATGCTGTCCTACGTCAATCGCATGCTCTTCCCTTTGATATTTACCCCTTGACCGAAACCAATTTGATTCCCGACATAAAGAACCAGGAATTGTTCCCCCCTACTTTTTCGCGACGACGATCCTACCCGCACAAATAAAGATTCCCCCTGTCGAGGCGTCCTACTGGCGATGGACAACAGCCTTAACTCTTCTCCCATTACAATTTCTTCATCATCTAAAGCCGACTTTGTCGCAATAAAAATGTCACTGCCTCTCAAGTCCCTTTACGTTATATGTTGCTACATCCTACCAGCTCAACTTATCGAATCTTACCAATTTGTTATTGATGCGATCGACCATTTAATTGACCTGTCAGACCCTATTGATGATATCCTTATTTTCGGCGACTTTAATCTTCCTCAGCTACGGTGGACTCCATCAGATGATCAATCGTTTTTCATCGCTTCAAATGCCAACTCAGCTAAGGAATGTCTCTTCTTACTCGTAAATCGCTTAACAAACTCAAGTCTATGCTAAGTCAGTGGTATATCCAACTATATGGGCAGGCAATTAGATCTTATTTTCACAACAGATACAATTAGCTCCACAGTCTCACTTTGTCCCCTATCTCTCTCAACAATCGATAACTATCACTCCCCCCCCCCCCCACCCCTTCTACTTTCATTTTTTCGTAACTCTTCATTCCAGTCCACTCCCCCCCACAACTCCTCCATCCTACGACTTTCACAAAATCAGTGAATATCTCAGCAGATCCCTCTTTAATTTTCACAACCTAAGTATAAATGTTGATAGAGCTTAGAGACAAATCTTTACTTTGAACCTAATGGTATAAGTAGCGAAAATAAGGTCAAGTTGCCGACCAATGGATTTAGAGATGCCACTTAATTAGCATAGTAAAAATTAATTGATCATCAGACGGAATACACTTCAACAGAGGCAGATTAAAGTCACAAAAGACAAGACATCGTCGATGGAACCACTTAAGTCAATTAATTGGCCTTTAATAGCAATGATGCAGGATTCGATAGGTTGAGCCGGGAGAATGTAACAACACAAAACGGATCTATTGGAGAATGTAATTTTTATTGAAACAAAGTCAAGTTTAGTAGAAGACGAGACGTCTTGTCATGGAGAGTCAACTTTAGGATGTATGATGTTTATTGGCAGTTTAAAGGTAGGCCAGCTAAAGAGTTACATATCAACAAAATTTTCCCAGTTCCTCTAGGGGCGTCTATATAAAAAAGGTTCTGTTGTTTTGAATCTACACTTTCTGTTATAAGGTTGAATGCAATTTTCTGATCTGAATTCGTTTTTTGCACGTGTTATATTCAATTATTACATAACCGGTTTCTCGTGTACGAGTATATTGCTGTTGTAAATCTATTTGATTATTCCTTTTCGGTTCTGGATATTCACCAAGCCTCTTGTCACCTAAGATTAAAACATTGTCTTCGATTAGAGTTAAACCTTGGCTGAAGGTATCATGAGGGAATTGGAGCTTGTTATTTTTTTGATCGGAACGGCCTTTGTGTAATATATCTTCACATATACTTTCTCTAAACTTTTCCCATCGATTTCGTGGTTCAGTTGGCTGACAAAATATCATGATATTGTTGTTAGTAGGCCTCGTCTTTTATCTTATATCATAATGTTGTAACACGTACTACTTTACAGCTGGGTTACCGTTGGAAAGGAAAAGGATGGAAACCAATTATACAAATCTAAAACAAATATTTATCAAATCTTAGCCAAGTAGAGTTTCCCTTTATAACAATCGCTTAACGAAATGAGAAGCCACAATGCTGTTATAAGTGGACCACTTATAAAAGAACAAGCCGTAAAATTCGCTCAAATCTTGAACGTTACTGATTTTGAGCCAAGCAATGGCTGGCTTTGGAGGTGGCAAAAAAAGGAAAACATTAGTTTCAAGAAAGTTCACGGTGAAAGAAATGATGCTGATGTTCCATCTGCATCGCAATGGATCGAAAATATTTTACCAACATTATTAAACGAATATTCTGAAAAAGACATTTTTAATGGGGACGAAAGTGGGCTTTATTACGAAATGCCACCTTCTGGAACTTCGATGCGAAAAGGTGAAGATCCCGCAGGACACAAATTGAGCAAAGATGGTATAACTTTATTGTTTAGTTGTAATATGGATGGATCAGAAAAATTTGTGTATGCCATAGGAAAGGCAAAAAATCCTCATTGCTTCCGAGGTAAAACGATTCCCATTCCGTACTTTCACCAAAAGAAATCATGGATGGTTACTCAATTATGGACGCAAATAACAGACCTCGAAAAAAAGATGAAAAAGCAAAATAGGCAAATAATATTATTTGTCGACAATGCAGGTTGCCATATATTGCTTCCTGGCGTGAAACTTCAACATGTGAAAATTCGTATGCTGCCCCCAAATACTAGGAGGAATCTTATACGAAAACAATTATTGGCACTCGAAAATGAACAAACTTTGTCAGATTTCGTAAAATCAATAAATCTTTTAGAGGCATTGAAAATTACTGAATTGCGATGATGATTTAGATTGTTTCGGATGTTTAACCGATCAAGAAATTTGTGACGATGTGGTTCCATTTGAAGAATGTTCAGTAACGGGTGGTGAAGATTTGGAGATGGAAATTCCAGTAGTCGAGAAAGTGGTTGAAATTCCTTCAAGGAAAGATGCACTTAAGGCTCACGCAACTTTAGTAACGTACCTGCATGGAAACAGCCTTACTATTAGAACTCCAGATGAAATAGATGAAATTTTTTGGAAACTACTGAAAAATCAATGATTCAAAGGAATAGTCCCCGCTTAATAGGAATTTAATTGAAAATCCACTTATAAGCAACATACCCATGTGCATGTGCTGTCATCCGGAGCGTGCTGCAGTTTATTTGTGTCTTTTGGCGAGGTCCAAAAGCCTTCTCGGTGGTTGTTTAAACTACGTGTTTGTGATGACTAGTTCATTTAGTTGACAAAATTCATTGCATTAATATTACTCGTTTATGTAGGTAAACTACTCGGATTTTTTAAGTTTTTTTGCAATTCAAATTGCTACTCCGTATCTGTTTTGGTTTGTGTCATCCCATGCTTAGTACAATGTGTAACCGTTTTTTGATATGCTTCCGTTTCCAATCTATTGCAAATAGGCTATTCCCAAAATGTCTCTTTTGAAGCTCGTTGCTTCTTTTATGGTGTTTTCTAATTTTCCTGTATGGAATGTAAGATTTCCATGTTCCTATATTTATTTAAAGGCCATTGTATTTGTTTGTATATTCATGGTTATTATTAGATAATTGTGGTGATATTTATATGCAGGGTGGTTCGGTTTGGGATACAGATATTTTAGGGTTTGATTTATTGGTTCATGTTATGAAAAAAATCGTTTGGGAGAGAGTGGAGGTCTATTTTCAACACTGAGCTACAGGGTGTTTAAGAAAGTTCATTTCAGAGAAGTGGTCACCGGCAATTATTTAGCTATAAGTTCTAGTGTATTAAACCTGGAGCAACCAAACCATCGTTTGCTGGCGTAATTATATTAATAGGGAATTCGGTCACCATTATTATTTAGCACACAAAGTCTTTAGATTTGGCTATAAGCCGGTTACCAGATTGACAATTTATTACCTTTATAGACATATTTTAAAATAAAATTTAATAAATCAAAGCAATATGAGTTAATCAAACAAAATCAAAATTAAGTATGAATATATTGTAAAATGTTTGTGTGGGTACAAATGATAGAACTTATTCTTTTCAATACAAATCTATTTATTCAGTACAGTTACAATTCACTATTTAAATGTTTCTCTCAATACAATCCAATTTCTCAACCACTTATTCTTTTCTTATCTTTTACTTAAACCACTTAATCACTTCTCCTAATTAACACTTCAAATTCAACTGATGAACTGGCATACCTTGGGGATGCTGGTATTTATACTCGAATGACATACTTCGAGAACAATCCTCGCCATCCAGCGTCCCATACAATTTCCAATTTGCTAGAAAATTCGATTCCACTCTCCAGTCATCAATGGTCGAGACTTTGTTATTCAAGTATCGAAATCTTCTGGTCTTCGAGTATCGACATCTTCTGCTCTGTAAATCTAGATGTCGCTGCTCACTTTTAAGTGGTTATCACAATATATATATATGTTTTTTAAATCTCTTTCTCTTATTCGTTTTCTATATTGTAGAGCACTTGTAGTGTATCAATATAATACACCCCAGCCACGGTAACCATTCAGAATACCCATCAGTTCCTCCTTTTCCAGCGTCCTTACTCCAAAGTACATTCTTCGAATTCCGTTTACAAAAATAAAATGATAGATGTCCTCCTTGCCCTTAAGTTTGCAGAGATCACACTATATAGGTAGCTCTGGTCGATGCGGCATGTAGTTCAGCTTTAACAATTCCCCTCGTATCATCAAAATTGTTGTTATCATCTCAGAGTTATTCATTTCCATAAATTATGTGTTTTCTTCTAGATTATGATTAATTTTGCTGTAATACATCCTATGTTGAGCAGACTGAGCTTCATTTACATACGTATTTGCTGTATAAATATGGTCTAGATTTTTCCATAATATTTTCCAATTTACTCCTCAGTGTGGTGGTTCCGTCACACAAGGTAAGAAATTAAGACTGCTAGTTAAGATAATCGTTTCATAGAATAAGATGTCGCAAAAACTATTAATTTAGCATGGGAAGAATTTCAATAGTATTAATTGAAGATGCTCTCGTTATCTGGACACCAAGTCCAATCATGATCAAACATGTCATAACACATATTGCTCCTGATCAACTGTAAACAAGAGCACCCGGATACCAAGTCCAATCATGACGAAACACGTCATTACCGATCAATCTAGAACAATCGATTGATGAAGTCATCATAAATCACCACTCAAATGTAAGTCAACTTCCAGCAGCAGGATGAGTCTTCCTAATCTAATTTTAATTTAAGTATACTCGTACGTACCATTGTATTCTAATAGTATTTTAATAAAGAAAATAATCGTTTTTAAAAAAAACCTAGAAACAAAGGAAAATAATAATTTGCATCCATAATAACTCGCAAATTCTTGTCATTGCTTGATGCAATGAGCGTTGTTTGATATCATATGTTTCAGCACAATTTTCGGCAAGCGTTCCTCTTTCATTTACATAATCAGAGCGCAGCTTTAACGTATGTAAAATAAGGGGTGAACAACCTGTTTCCAGATGTATCATGTAATTTTAAGTACCATTCGGTAGTCCAAAGATGCGTTTTATGCGATAGCATTGGAACTTTTCGAAGAGGTCAAAACTAGCATACCCCCAAACTTGCGCACCGTATAAAAGAACAGTCTGTTCAGTCCCTTGAATAATTTTTTGTTTAGAGCTGTGTGTTAGATATTTTCCTTGAATGCAAGTACTCCACACTGAATTTATCGCTCGTTTTGCTTCGTATAGTTTCATTGATTTTAGCCTGCATACTGTTAACTGTATAGGCTAGAAAGAAAATATCGTCAGCATACATTAGACCTGGTATTGTTGTATGATTAACTATCACACCACCCGCAATATCGTCTGTTATGTCATTGATAAACAAGATAAATATTGTAGTAACGTAGACTTGAAGCATTTCTGCGAGTTCGAATAGTACATCTAGATGCTCATCAATAATGTAAGGTTCTGCATACTGAATTCTCAGAGGTGTCTGTGTGGTGTACGAGGGCGGATCAATAAGTCCGTGACTTTTGGAATAAAACACAGATTTTTTGATAAAAAAATAATTTTATTTTTCAACGTAGTCTGCCTTGAGCTCTATACACTTTGTCCAACGCTTCTCCAATTTTTGTATCCCTTCCAAAAAAAATGATTTGTCGAGGTCCTCAAAATAGGCCTTTGTTTGCGAGATGACTTCATCATTGGAGTCAAATCTTTTTCCACCAAGCCATTTCTTCAGGTTTGGGAACAAGAAGTAGTTGCTCGGAGCCAAATCTGGAGAATAGGGTGGATGAGGGAGCAATTCATAGCCCAATTCATGGATTTTTGCCATGGCAACTGCACATGTGTGCACCCTTGCATTGTCTTTTTTCTCCTCAAATTTTCTCCTCAAATTAGTGAGTAGTCTGATAAAAATAGCTGTCAAACACAAACTAACTGACGCAGCAAGTTTAAATTTTGACAGGAGCCAACTGACAGATGCCTGTTGACAGGAGCAGTGTTCCTGTTTCAGTAAGGAGGTCAGAAATTCAAAAAGTCACGGACTTATTGACCCGCCCTCGTATAAAAGAGATCTGAAGTGTACCATCTTGATCAAAAAGCTCCCAACAACCACAGTGTGGCGCTCCGATTGTTCCGATTTGACTTCTATTTTTTTTTGTTAAGTTGGTAAATCTGTTGTTGACATTCCCTCTAAATCTTAGCGTCTTAGCTTGACATTTGCAGAAGTTACGTTGCCAAAATACACCTATCTCTGTGTGTGTTGACGATTTTTTACAATTTTAGAAATGGATTTAAATTTGCAACAACGAACTTGTATTAAATTTTGCGTAAAAAATGGATTTAATGATGCACGAACGTAGGAAAAGTGTTTCGGCAACGATTCTCTAAAGCAAATGGTTGTTTACCAAGGGCACGAGTGGTTCAAAAGTGGTCGTGTGTCAATCGAAGATGATGAACGCAGTGGCAGACCACCGACATCGAAAATCGGCGAAAACATTGATGGAGTAAAAGAAATGTTGGTCAATAACGGCAAATTAACCATCAGAGAGGTAGCGGAGGACTTGAACATTGCCTATGGATCCGTCACAGACTTTTTGGTGAATGATTAGGGTTTCCGTCGTGTAGCAGCAAAGTTGGTGCCAAAAGACCTCAATTTCATGCAAAAAGAGACCGTGTTGACGTCGCAAAAGAGATGATTTGCGAGGCTGAATCCGATCCCACATTCATCAAAAGGATCATTACTGGAGACGAGACGTGGGTTTATGAGTACGACACGCAATCCAGACATCAGGCAAGTGAATGGCGTTCACCAAATGAACCGAGACCAAATAAACCACGTCGTTTTCAGTCAAAAAAGAAGGCAATGCTCACGGTTTTCATGGATTACAACGCTGTAGTGTATCATGAATTTGCCAGAAGGCCAGACAGTAAACAAAGAGTATTATTTGGGCGTTATGAGACGTTTGCGTGAAGAAATTCGCCGAAAGAGACCAGAAATGTGGGCAGAAAACTCGTGGATTTTGCACCATCATAACGCACCGTCGCACAGTGCCATCATTATTCGTAATTTTTTTGACGAAAAATGCAAAAAATACCATCCAACAGCCACTGAATTCGCCTGATTTGGCTCCCTGTGACTTCTTTCTGTTCAATTGAGTTGAAAAACCACTACGGAGAACAATTTTCAGCAGCCGAGAGGAAGTAATGGAAAAACCGCAGGAAGCACTGATGGACATACCGAAAACCGAATATAAAAAATGTTTCGAGGATTGAATCAAGTGCTGGCTTAAGTGTGTTGCAGCCGATGGAGATTACTTTCAAGGGGACAATATTGATTTAGATGAATAAACTTGTATTTTTAATTTTCTGAATAAATTCAGGGAACTTTTTGATCAAAGTGGTATGTGTAAGTTGTGCGCTTCGAAACTAGATCCAATACGGTTTTTTGTTCCATTTAAAGGTTTTACTGCTTTACAGTAATCCGATATCGAACTATTTATTCGTACTATTTGTTTGTATGCTGACTTTTTAAACCACAGATAATTTTAAATTCTTTATCTCCGTTATCATATAGGCTCTTAATAATATAAGTATTATCTCTTCGTAGTAATTTAAGAAAAGCAAACGACTTGGTTCTTGCCTTCACGCAATCCTTGTCGAACCACTTTTGTTTACTTTGTCCGTTCTTGCTTCTGAATTATGGTGGATTTGGTTAAGCTTTTTTGATGATGCCTGTTAATTGATCAATTCTTAGAATTGGTTGGACTGAAAAAAGTTGAATGAGTTCGAAGTTTAAATTAGTTTGGTAAGACTTTGACATTTTTTCATTCCAGAATAATTTTGGTAAGGGGATGAGTTCGTTTGCGTTAGTCATATTCCTGTCAATTGGCACTTCAAATTTTACTTCCAATGTCATATGATTTGAGAAAATCTGTTTTCCTGTTCGAAAGTATGCCAATCTGTAGTCTATAACTAAACAGGATGTGCCTCCACGAAAAGTGAATTCACCTCGTGAACCCCTGTCGTAATTTCCATTCAAAACTTGGCAACTAAAAGCATCTGTGAGTTCAAGTACTTTACATCCCTTGCTATCACATAAATCATCTTTTGATTGGCGACCGGCTTTTAAAATTGTACAGTTTGCTCCGAAAATAAAATTGTTTTGAGAAAGACCTATTCGACCATTGACATCGCCAATAAGTAATAGATTTGATGAATTCAAAATATTGTAAAATGTTTGTGTGAGTACAAATGATAGAACCTAATCTTTTCAATACAAATCGCTTTATTCAATACAGTAACAATCTTTTATCTCAATACAATACAATTTCACAACCGCTTATACTTTTCTTATCTTTTTCTTAAACCACTTAATCACTTCTCCTAATTAACACTTCAAATTCAACTGACTGTAGAATGTTTGTGTGGGTACAAATAATAGAACTTATTATTTTCAATACAAATCCCTTTATTCAGTACAGTTACAATTCACTATTTAATTCTTTCTCTCAGTACAATTCAGTTTCTCAACCACTTATACTTTTCTTATCTTTTACTTAAACCACTTAATCACTTCTTATAATTAACACTTCAAATTCAACTTTGGAACTGATTTGCATACCTTTGGGATGCTGGTATTTATACTCGAATGACATACTTCGAGAACAATCCACGTCATCCAGCGTTCCATACAAGTTCCAATTTGCTAGAAAATTCGATTCTACTCTCCTCGACTGTCTTTGCTAATCCAGTATCGAAACCTTCTAGTCTCCGAGTTTCGACATTTTCTGCTAGATGTCGCTGCTCACATTTGAGTGGTTATCACATGACGAACTAACTTGTATACCTTGGGCATGCTGATATTTATATTCGAATGACATATTTCGAGAACAATCCTCGCCATCCAGCATCCCATACAATTTCCATTTTGCTAGAAAATTCGATTCCATTCTCCATTCACCAAAGTTTGAGTCTTTGCTATTCAAGAATCGGTGTCATTTTCCTTTCTTATGCGGGGGATTATACAACCAGACTAGATCTCTTTCGTTGAAGCCGTAAAATTTTGTCTTGATGTCGTACCCAGTCTTCATGCGGTTGCTAGATAGCTTCATCTTTTCTCTTGTGTTTTCATGCAACTTGCGAGACCTTCTGCGTAAGTCATCCAAGTAATCGTTCACCTTTTTGGGATCCGTACGTGGGGATCAAAATTTTGTTTCACTTGGCAACCGAACTGTTTGACCAAGTAAGATCTCGGATGGTGTGTGTCCTGTTGAACTATGGTGGGCGTTTCGGTAGGCCATTAAGAAGAGGGGTATGAGTCGATCGCAATCCCGCTGATAGTTTCTGACGACCTTAGACAGATGCTCATTGAAGGTCCGATTGAATCGCTCGACCATTCCATCAGATTGAGGGTGTAGGGGCGTTGTTCTTGTCTTCCTTGTTTCCAAATATTGGAACATTTCCTGGAAGAATTTACTTTGGACCCTTGGTAGCCGCACACCTTATGCACTTTTTGCATCAATTCTCGACATCTTGTTTAGCGCTTACCCAATAGAGACATTCCCTTAACTTTTTCAACGTCTTGTTTATTCCCAAATAGCATCCTGAGTTTCCGTCATGTATTTCATGGAGTACTTGGCTGACTCTGGACCGTGACACTATTAGCTGTATACGAAATGATGTCCCATCTGCACTCTCCCATTTTCTCTTCACCAATCGATCTTGCACATAAAGCGAATCCCACTGTGGCCAGTATGCATTCAGAGTTTGTCTCCGATCTGATATCTGCTGCCGTCTTGGTCAGGCCAAAATTGGTGCGATGTCATTGTCTGCCTGTCGATAATGGTCCTAACATTTGATTTAAAAGTTGAATTCAATTTAGATTCCCACATTTGCCTTCTAACGTATCGTACTTAAATATTTTGTCCGCGATATGTAACCTATCGTCTCGCAATGTAATCTTTTTCTTCGAGTCTTACGTACATAAAGGTTTCATCAGTTCAAACAATTTTGACCTTCTTTGACGCACATTAAATGGGAGATCTTTATTAATAGATAGCCAGTTGCTTTGAGTTTGCCAGAGTTGGGCAGTACACTTGAAGCTCTATCTCAGAATTTCATTTGCACTATTATTATGGATTTGCTTTGATTTCGGCTTTGTTCAGCAGACCCGAACAAACAGATTTGGCCTTTTCTGTCATGTCGACATTGTTCATAACGGGCAAACGTACTATGAGATTTTTTTCCGTATTCTTTTGAATTTTTTTTTATCAATTTGGGATTCTAGTGTTTTGTTTCTGTGTTCTCTAATTCAACAACTTTAGCTGAAAACCATATTGTCTTTGGCCATGTTTTTGTAATAGCTAGAGCCTCTTTTTTCAGCGTCTAATTTGTCTGGAGAAGTTTCTGAACAAGAGTGGACTGTTGTTCATTTATTGAGGTTAAAATCAATGCTTTGGTTTATTTTGCAATTTTTTTTTGTCTTATTCTCTACAGCTTACTCAGAATATTTATGTTTTCGTTGAGCAGAGGTTAAAAGTAAAAACTTTTAGTTTAAAAAAATGATTTTGTATTTAGGTTTATTTCACTTTTTTGCTTTTTTTAAGAGCTCTTATTTTCACAACTTGTTTGACGGTTTAGCAAATCTCAATCCCATTATTATTATATACATTACATTATTATTATATATATTACATTATTATTATGTCATCGTCAGCAACATTCACTTAATTTTTGTGCATATTCTAAACTTAGGCCTGCCCACATTTGCTTCAAGATTTTATCGTGACTAATTGTTTCCCCTTAAGACTCTGCTTCATTAAAGACCACCAATTTTCTATTGGATTCCCATCAGGACTTTCGGACGGCCAATCTAATGTCTTTAGACCATTTTCCTCTTTCCAACGCGCGCAGAGGAGGCTCCGATGTTTTGAATCGTTATCTTATTGCTAAATCTAGAGATTCGGCAGAATTTAGCAAACCCTTCTGGTATAATTTTATCATGAATTGTGCATTGAGGTTTTGTGTGAATACTATTATCTTTCCGCGTCCTAGGTGGCCGAGAAGCATCCATAAACATGAAGTTTTGCTGGATGTTTTACGGTGCGTTGCAGAAACTTTTAATTTTTTTTTGTACAGACTCTTCCATTAATTATGATCAAAAAAAGATGAGTCTAAATTCTGTGTTTCCCAACTCAGCCTCTTTTCAATATGTTTTTGTTGATGGACACTTTAATTCCTTTTCTGGACAACTTTACTAATTGTGGGGGTTTTTCGAAACAATAAGATTTATTCTTTTTATATATTGGACAATCCGGCAATTGGCAGCGAACACAATTTAAAATGATTTCGCTCCTCTAACTTTTACCAGTATACAACCTCGTGTTCTATGACTTTTAAACTCATTGGCCCATTCAGTTTGCTATTCGGACTTAGCTGAACTAGGAAAAACTGTTTCCGTTTATTCCTTACTTACGTAGAGATACTTATGGAAATGATTTGTAGCCAGAATTAAAGCCAGAAGCTCGCGCCGAGTTACGCAGTAGTTCTTTTCAGGTCTAGAGAGTACTTTGCTGTAATATGCGACCACTTTCTCTTGACCATCGTCAACTTTTGAAATCACAGCTCCGACCCCAACATTGCTACCGTCTGCGTGCACGATGAGCATTTTTCCGGGTGTGGAAAACCTCTGCTCGGTTTCGGAAGAACTTCTGTCGACAAAATGAATCCAGGCTGCGGAAAGTTGGTAATCCTTTGGGTTGTTTTTCAGCCAATTTGGCATGCAATATGTCGATTTCCTCTCAATATTTGATAGCGTTTATCGGTTCTTCTGGTTGATGAAATGAAAAGAGGATTGGTCCTTTCGATGTCCACCAAATTGTCACCATAACCTTCTTTGGGTGAAGATCGGCCTTGGGGTTTTTTGATTTTTCATCTGCATCCAACCACTACCCAGATCTTTTATGATTATCATCATACAGTACCCACTTTTCATCAATTTGACTATCCCATCCCATTTTAAATTCGTAAAGGAAGAGGGTTCGAACTTGAACAGCCGACAGCATGAAAAAAATAACGGTACTTGTAACGAACCTTAAAATTCTCACCCGTCAAACACAAGTACCACTTTATTTTATAAAAAAAAGAAAATTTTTCGCTCAGATAGATGTTCACTCGAGAACTGAGCGATAATATAAATGATATAGCTAGTTAACAACCATTTAATAGTAGACTTCTCGCTGAGGGATATTGACTTTCTTTATTGGCTTGGCAAACATAAAGAGAATAGAATCCGACCCTTGTTACTAGGTGTAATGAATCTTCTGACTAAGCCAACTACATATTACGGATAATAACTACAAATTGCGAAATCTAAAATAGACTAGTATCTATTTTGTCAAGCTAACAAAAGAAATCTAAAACAGAAAAACATAGACGTTACAGTAATTAAAGGAAGCGTTATATCCAATGGAATTACTCTAAATGAAAACCAAATGCTGAAAATAATTAACGAAAGTAGAATTTACAAAAAAAAGAAGCAGATCTGATGATGAAGACAAAAACGTACCAACAAACAGCAAAAAACTTGACAACAACCGTAAACCAAACCTACATCTGGAGATCCAAAAAAAAACTAATAGCAACAAGAGAAATGCAACACCAACACTAACTGCGATTACCAAATTATTTTTTTAGCACCCCTAAAACGAATATCACCGAGCCTACAACTAACACGAAATAACAAAAAGAGATACATGATTAACAGAAATACAGACCAGGCCACGAGCTCGGATTATGGTGGCGAGCACTAGTCTTTTTATAATATACTCGTAATTCATCAAAGAAGATGTTTGTTTACTGAGGTGAAAAACTTCAAATATACTTGCAACGATTATTGGGACGTGTTCGACCATCTACAGTGCGAGACAACAGACAATGAACGGTAAACAATTAATGAACAGTAAATGAAAAAAACAATAATAACTACTCAACCCGACCGATTACAGTGAGAAGCTTTGATCAAAAACCCCAAACCGACTAAACACGTCATCCAAGGGTAAAAGAAAAAATATTAAAGATATACACATTTGCACGTTTAATGCACTCAACTTAAAGGAAGAAGAACGTCAAATTGAGGTTAATAGACTCAGAGACCCGATTATGTGGAGAAAAGCTAATAAAGGGTCCGCCATCTAACGTTTTTTTTTTTCAACTAGTGCTTATTTCGTGAATGGTAACACTTAGTTCATGTCTGATTTGACAGATAATTAGTTTTATCCTTCCGCTGAACGAATATGGTTGTGTATACGCTTGAACAAGATCCTTTGGCAAAATACGCCATAATGCGATATTTTCGACACTTCGACCAACCCGTTGTCTCACTAACACACAACGAATATGTAGACTCAAAATTTTGTTATTGCCTGTCTACTAGGGCGAGAATTACGACCGAAAATTGGAGTTAACGCTCTTAAAGTTGCAGTCACCGACTCCGAATTTCGGTAGAAAGTTTTTATAATTTGTTTGGAAAACTCTTTACTTGAGAAAATAATTGCCAAACGATTACTCTGGTTTATCCAATCAAAAAATTTCATTAGCAGCATTTCAACCAGGCAAAGTTTGTGCTGATGTATTACTACATATCGACTTCTACGTTTCTAATGCCTTATCCGCCTGGAATTATGTCACAATTCTTGCATTGGACTTCGCAAAAGCGTTTGACAGAATAGGCAGCCACCTAGTCCTAGATAAACTTAGATCATGGGTTATCGGTATAACTATGTTTATTCATTCCTTACCAATAGAAGAATCTGCGTAAAATATAACAACTGTTTTTCGCCTACTTTTGCACTTTTTAATGGAATCCCGCAAGGGTCGCCATTATCAATGGAGTTATTCATCATTGCCTGTGGCGATATAAGCAAAATTTTAGATAAATATACAACCCTCGATCACTGTGTTTACGCGGATGACATATACATTCTGAATAAACACAGTGATCTTAGTGTAACAAAAAATTTATTATTGAATGCTATTAACGACATATCAAAATGGTCTACCTATTGTGGTGCTAAACTTTTTGTCGATAAATGCAAAACCTTATATATCTGTCGTAAGACAAAATGTTACCAATTTAAGTATTCTTGGCATTGTATTTAATGCCAGTATAAAATGTAATGCGCACATTAACACCCTTTATTAAGTTTCGAGAGCTATAGTTTTAAGTATAATTAACTGCGGCTTATTCCTCTACGGCAACAGCCCAAAAACTACGATTAATATTATAAAGGCACCCTACCATCAGCGGCCCGTAGGAGTATTAATGCTTTCCCCACAAGCCCCGTTAAGAACATATTAGTTGAAGCTGGACTACCAACCATAGAAGACCGGATACAAGCAACATAATGTCTATAAAACTCTCTTTCTCAAATGGCTCAGTCATTGACAGAGACGTCATCTCTTGTATGAACAGGAAAAGCTCCAAGCACCTCCAATCTGCTATTTCCTCATCTCATTCCCATAGGTCGCTTTGGCAAGCACACTCAATTGCATCCACAATGGAACATTAGCCCCTCATCTTTCTTAATAGAACCGGCACAATATCCTAAAATAAACACGCCATCATCAATTTACCATGCCATTTTTGCCGCAGTTATCTCCAATCTAAGATCTAAAGGCTGGAGTTTGGTTTTCTCAGACGGGTCAAAAACTAAGGACAGTACATCTTTTGCCGCCATATACGAAACTGGTGACATACTCACCATTCGGATTCTATCAACCAACTCATCCATTTTTACCGCCGAGGCACTAGCTATCCTAAAAACCATAGAACTATCCTCAAAAGTACGTGGTAAATTTGTAATAGGAATAGATAGCTTAACTGTAATACATGCTGTTGAAAAGACTAATAACAACGCCGTAATCATCAACAAAATCAGAGACGGTCTAATAAGAATGTCTCACAAGTTGAAGCTGATGTGGATCGCTAGCCATGTAGGCATAATGGGAAATGATCTTGCTGACTTCACCGCCAATTCTGCACACCAATTCACATACACCGAACTCGAACTATTACAACTCGCTAAAAACAATCTCAGGGCAAAACAACTCCTGGATTGGTGCTGCTACATTCATCACTACTCAGCCATTAACACTGACAGATCACACCCAATTTATCCCAGCTTTTCTTCCAAATCGATGAACACGACGTTTGTTAGACTACGTTTAGGTCACACCGAATCTACGCACCAACACCTCCTCAAGAAGAAAGATCCGCCTACATGTCATTCCTGTAACTCTCCAATCGACATAAATCACATCTTAGGCATAGGAATATCTCCCTCATGTAAACAGGCGAATTAACTGCAAACCCTTTCGCAACCTTCTATTTACGAGATCTTAAGATATCCCAATCACGATGGTGAGCAGCTACATCTAGATTTACATAGCAGAAGATGTCGATACTCGAAGAGCAGAATATTTCGATACTGGAATAACAAAATCTCGACCATTGATGACTGGAGAGTGGAATCGAATTTTTTAGCAAATTGGAAATTGTATGGGACGCTAGATGGCGAGGATTGTTCTCGATATATGTCATTCGAGTATAAATACCAGCATCCCCAAGGTATGCAAGTCACTTCATCAGTTGAATTTGAAGTGTTAATTAGGAAAAGTGATTAAATGGTTTAAGTAAAAGACAAGAAAAGTATAAAGTATAAATTGGTTTGTATTGAGATAAACAATTAAATTGTGAATTGTAACTGTATTGAATAAAGCGATTTGTATTGAAAAGAATAAGTTCTATCATTTGTACCCACACAAATATTTTACATTGGTGTCAGAAGTGGAATAGTGTGAAAAAAATAAATAAATAAATAAATTTGTGATTATTTGAAAAAGCTAGAATGGGTCGCAACTATTGCAGTTGACCCTCTACTAGTTGAACAAGAGAAGCTTCAGCGCCAGTGGAGGAAAAAGTGCTCCGAGGTTTTGATGTTGACGAGGATGAACGGATAAGTACCGGCAGTGACACGGCTGCGATGATGCAACTCCTCTTGTTAAAAATGGAAGAACAAAAGAAAAATCTGGAAGAACAAAAGAATAGCCTCGAACAAAAGCTGGATGAACAAAAGAAAAATTGAACAAAAATTCGATGAACAAACCAACAATCTGCAAGGTCTTCTATCGAATAATCTGGATGAACAAAAGAATATTCTCCAGCAAAAGTTCGAAGAAATCGATGACAAATTTGAAAGAATAGAAAAGAATGTTGACGAGAAATTCGAACAAATGGACGGCAAAGTTGAGCAACTAACAAAAGAGCTCGACACATTGCGAAAACAGAAACTGCGGTAATGTTCTTTAAGGAGAAAAGAATTGAAGCCTCCATCAATCGATGGCGAAACCTCATGGTCTACTCATAAAAAGCAGTTTGAAATGGCTGCCTGTGCAAACGACTTGGACAACAATGGCCTTGCACGGTCCTGCAGCAGAATTGTTGCAAAAACTAGACATCCAAAAGCATAAAGATTATGTGACTTTAGTACATAGTGACTTAGCACGAGCAGTTAAAGCTAGAGAACAGCTACTGGAGGAACCGCTAAGGAATATGGTGAAGTCCGCATAAAAATCCAACTTGCCGGAATAACATTCTCTCACGAGTTTCTGGTGACTGACTTATGTGACGAGTGCATCGTTGGTACAGACTTCATGAGGGAACATGGACTAGTAGTGGACTTTGGGGCATAAAGTACGGAAACTTGGAGATACCAATGGTATACGGAAACGCCAACAATTCCGTCTTAAATGTTGTCATCTGCCGAAATCAGATTTCAGTGCCTTCGTCGGAAGCAATTATTTGGACAAAAGTGGAAGGTGGTCCTGGTACCCACCGATTCTATTTGATGGAGCCAGAAAATAGGAAAAATTTCATGGTGGGAAAGACCTTAGTGGAACCAAAAAACAATATGGTTCCTGTAAGGAATTCTGAATTCAAAGACGTACAGCGTAAAGGTGAAAGTGGGAGAGATAGTGGAAAAATGTGCTATCCACAACGGAAACAAGTCCTGCAACCCCGGTCGCGAGTGTGCAAAGAATGAAAATCAGAAACAAAATCCTCACGCTCTGTAATTTGGACCAAGAGAAGCGTATCCTGGTAGACAAACTAATCGGAGAGTACGCTGATATATTTGCTACACAAGACGGAGAATATGGACGTACGCATATTGTTCAATACCACATTGACACCGGAGACTCGACCAATCCGTCAACCTGCAAGGCGTCTCCCATTGGCAAGGCAAACAGGAGTTACCGAAATGGTGTCGAAGATGAAAGCTGAGGGACTGAAAGTCCGGGGGCATCTCCAGTGGTCCTCGTGAAGAAAAAAGATGGCAGTACAAGGTTTTGTGTAGACCATCGACGTCTCAACGATGTCACTAAAAAGGACAGCTACCCGCTTCCGAGAATCGATGACACTTTGGATATGCTCTCTGGAGCGAAATGGTTTTTATCTCTTGACTTGAAGAGCGGATACTGGCAGGTAGAGATAAATCGTACGGATCGTGAGAAAACTGCCTTCACTACAGGAAGCGGTCTTTAGCAGTTTGCAGTGATGCCGTTTGGACTGTGCAACGCTCCGGAGTTGTTATCTCCCAAGTTCTTGATGGTCAAGAGAAAGTGGTCGCATATTACAGCAAAGAACTCTCCAGACCTGAAAGGAACTATTGCGTAACTCGGCGCGAGCTTCTGGCTTTAATTCTGGCTACGAAGCGGAGAGATAAATCATACGGATCGTGAGAAAACTGCCTTCACTAAAGGAAGCGTTCTTTGGCAGTTGGCTGTTTGTAGTGATGGAAAACCCTCCTAGTGAATTTGGACGACGTTATCGTCATAGGCAAGACGTTCGAGGAGCATCACGAAAATCTAAAAGAAGTGTTTGAGAGGCTGCGAAGCGCTTATTTAAAGCTCAACCCAGAAAAGTGCCCCTTGTTTCGTCCGGAAGTAAAATGTCTGGGTCACATTATATCAGCGGAAGGAGTAAGGACGGTTCCTAACAAAATCGAAGCCGTGGAAATTTGGTCTGCCCCAAAAGATAAATACCCACTGAGAAGCTTCTTGGGACTCGCCACATACTACAGAAGGTTCGTAAAGGATTTTGCTGGTATTGCAAACAGTCTGCATCAACTTACGGAAAAAGGAAGACAGTTCAGGTGGTCTGGAGGATGTGAAAAAGCATTTCAAGAACTGAAGCGACAACAGTGCAATGCCCCCCTCTTGGGTTACCCCACACACGGAAAAATGTTCATCGTGGACGCGGACGCTAGCAATGTTGGTGTCGGAGCTGTGATCTCCCAAGTTCATGATGGTCAAGAGAAAGTGTTCGCATATTTCAGCAAAGTACCCTCCAGACCTGAAAGGAACTACTGCGTGACTCGGCGCGAGCTTCTAGCTTTAATTCTTGCTACGAAGCATTTCCATAAGTACCCCTACGGACAAAAATTCTTTCTTCGGACAAACCACGCAGCTCTGAAATGGCTAATCCTATTTAAGAATCCTGAAGGCCAAGTTGCAAGATGGATCGAGCAGTTGCAGGGCTACGACTTTGAAGTGCAACACCGCAAGGGAAAACAGAACAAGTAGTTCGCTTGGTGGGGATACAAGCAAACTGAATCTCTTTTAAACGTTTACCTTTAAAGTGTATAAATCACAAAACAAAAACATAACAATGAAGTGCAGTGTGTGTAAATCTGAAATAGATAGGCACGACGCTAAAATCCAATGCGTTAAGTGTGACCAATATTTTCACGGAAAATGTGTAAAATTACAAAAAAAGTGACATTGAATTTTTTTTAAAGAGTGTCAAAGTTACAGTTGTAACAATTGTGTCTCTATACGGAGAAAATCCATCTTGGCTGATAGTATTCCAGTCGCAGCAGCCTGTTCTCTTAAGACCCAAACTCTTTCTTCAGCTGTTCGCGATGACACTGGGTCTGCCACCTCACCTCACCCTGCATCATCATCGCTATCGTCTTCATCATCACTCACGCTGCCTGATGCCAACATCTCACTTCAGCAAACAATAACACTCGAAACTCTCTTCCATGAAATTATAAAACTCAAACGACTAATGACGAATTGTGTACTAAAAATTACTACATTGGAAGAGAGCAACGCTGTGCTTACGAAGAAAGTCAATTTATTGGAGCTGAAGCTAAATTCGGTTGAGCAAAGAGACAAGCAACGTGCAATGGACATAGTTGGGATACCAGCTGTAAATAACGAAAATGCAAAAGAGAAAGTAATTAAGCTTCTTGCGAATGAAATGGGAATAGAAACTGGTCATGATGATATCGAAAGCTGCTTCGTTAAGGGAATTAAACGTAAAACGGATAATACAGAGAAAACAAACATTGTGTGTGTACGTTTTTCGTCTCTAAAAAAGAAAGAGCTAATCATGACCAAGATGCGCGAGATGAAAATTAAACTATCTTCTGCAGTTTTCAATGACGGCACGGGTGGGAGAATTTTCATAAATGATTCACTCAATAGCTACACAAGATCTTTGCTAGTGAAGGCCAATCAGCCGAAAAATACTCGTAGTAATAAATGCAAGTATGTCCGAATCAGGAACTCATCGGTACTTATTAAAAAAAGAGAAGGCGACAGGGTGATTATAATTTCTTGTTTTGAAGATTTTTCCAAACTTGGTTAACTTATAGTTACAGTATTTTCTTAATTTCTTCTATTACCTTTTCGCTTTCATTTAAATTGATATGAATTGTTTTTGTATAAATCAATTGCAAATTGCTGTGAATTCTAGATCATGTTTGGACCATTTGTCTCATTTGTTTCAAAACTGATGCTTATGATCTACAGATAACTGATCATTGTTTAACTACAATTCAGTTTGATTGTTCGATACACAGACCTAAACCACTACAATTTAAAAAGTTTAAAAAAGTCGACTTTTCAGCCTTGCAAAGAGATTTGTCTTTTGAGTTCTGGAACGATGTATATAGCGCTCATGATCCATCAATTGCTTTTTATTTATTTATTAATAAATTGAAATTTCATATTTCTAATTGCAGTCAAAATCAAAGCGTAAACATAAATAAATCTAAGTGCATCAAACCATGGATGACGTTTTATTTGTTGAAGAAAAAAAAAAAAAAAAATGAAATTAGAATTCGGGTTCGCAAACATCCTAGGAATACTAGGCTTAAAAGTTTTTATGTTAAAATCTGTCGTGAGTTAAAATTAGAAATAACACTTTGTAGAGATAATTATTTCAGAAGAAAACTGGTTGAAAATATTGGGAATTCTAAGAAAGAGTGGGACACAGTTAATGAAATTTTGAATAGAGAAAAGCCGAATGCCGAAATTGTTTTAAATATGGATAGTAATGTTGATATAACTGAACCAAGTGAGGTGGCTAATGTTTTTAATGACTATATTTCAAATATACTCAATGATTCCCGCGGTCTCCTGGGACAAAATAATTTTTCGTGTCACTGTGATAAAACAATACGGCAGGAGCAACACCAGTCTGCTTGTTTTTACTTTGAAAATTTCACACCACTGGAAATACATAAAATTATACAATCCCTAAAGAACTCGCACTCTTTTTCACATGACAATATTTCAAGTCACGATCTTAAAATTATTTCTCTTTTTATCTGTGATGTTTTATGTCACATATACAATTTGAGTATTCAACAGGGCGTCTTTCCCGAATCCCTTAAAAACGCTGTAGTTATTCCTCTCCATAAAAAAGGTGATACTAAGTCTTTGAATAACTACCGTCCTATTTCACTTTTGTCCACCTTCTCGAAGGTGTTTGAAAAAGGTATGAAAGCTAGAATACTGTCTTTTTTAGATAAAATTGGATTCTTCAGTAAACATCAATTCGGTTTTAGGAGCGGAAGATCAACTGAAGATGCCTTATTAAAACTTTGCGGAGAAATATATAACAGCGTAAATGATTCTAAAATTGCTGCAACGTTATTTATAGATATCTCAAAGGCTTTTGACATGGTGGACCATTCGCTTCTACTCAGTAAATTGTACAATGCAGGTTTTAGAGGTTTTATTTATACATGGTTTTCGTCTTATTTGTGGAACCGTAAACAAATGGTCAGAGTAAAAGGTTGTATGAGCTCACAGAAAACAATAAATTTAGGTGTACCACAAGGTTCTGTCTTGGGTCCGATATTGTTCTTAATTTACGTTAACTCCTTATTTATCCAACCTTTTAAAGGAAAAATCACCGCGTGTCTTTGATGTCAATGCAAACTTTAATTTTGACTTAGATTTGCTTCGTATGTGGTTTGACAAGCATAAACCAGCAATTAGTAACAAAACAAAGTACATGATTTTTAAAATTAAGGGAAAATTGACTGATAACTTTTCTTTACAATATCACTCACCAAATTCTTTTAAATTTAATCTAAGAATTGTTTGTCCTCGTATCAACCTACAATACCAATGTTAGTTGCTCGACAGATTGCTTCGCTATTGAACGTGTCGAATGTTTCAAATACTTAGGGGTTATTTTAGACTCAAAGCTTAGTTGGAGTGAACATACCCTGCATTTAAAACAATACTTTAACTTAGTAGTAAGACAGCTTTATCACCTTAGTATATATTGCGGATCCGATATTTTAAAATTGGTATATAATGGTCATTTTAAATCCAAGCTGCAGTACGGTATAGCCTGTTGGGGCGGTACACATTTCAACAAAGTACAACCCTTGCTAGTTAAGCAAAAACACTGCTTAAGATTAATCTGAAAAGTTAATCGCACAACCCCCAGTTTTAGATTATTCAAGGAACATAAAATAATACCCTTAAGATACCTTTACTACTATAAAGTTTTGAAAATATTTTTCCAGAATTCTGGGTATAACGCCGCTAGACTGTATGGCAATCTTAACTTGTGAGCTAATTCCATGAATTTTGTATCCTTACCCTGAATCAATAAAGCACTTTTTTCTCGTTTTTTCACCTTCATTGCTCCTCGCTTATTTAATAAGTTACCGGAAAGTTTTAGATGCGAAAGAAGCAATCTTTGTTCTTAAAAAATGTAATAACTTGGCTTTTTTCTTACGATCATTGTACAGTAGATCAATTTCTTATTTAGTTAATAATTTTAATTTTTTTTCTTTTTCCACATAATTCTTAAATTATTGCACTTAGCTTTCTATTGCATTTGTTTATTTTTACATACATTTTCCCCATCAATGTTTAAATAACCAATTTTTTGTTGAACAATAATGGTACATTCGCCACTTGGTCTTGGTCAATAGAATGTCCCTAACTATACCAAATATAATAATTCTAATATATTGTATTAAATTTATAACCTGAAATAATGAAATAATAAAAAAAAAAAAAATCCACTCAAATGCTGATGCTCTCTCTCTCGTCGACCGTGCGGAGTTAAATGTGAACACTGCAGCCGTAAAGAAGCGAAAGAACAGTCCACTATCCAAATGATGAGGACTGAGCCAATAGAGGGTTGGAGTATAGACGGAGTCCGTTCCCCCCAACAGGCAGACAATAACATCGAACCAATATTGGCCTGGAAGGAACACGAGGAAAGACGAATAGCCATCGACATTGCTGGGCCGTTTCCCGAAACCTTTAATGGTAACCAATACACACCTGTGGTCATGAATTACTTCAGTAAGTGGCCGGAAGTGTTTGTCATCCGAAATCAAGAGGCTAAGACCATAGCCGAACAGATAGTCAACAACTGGGTGAGCAGATTTGGGGTCCCAATGAAACTACACTCTGATCAAGGGCGAAGCATCCCCAAGATATGCATGTCAGTTCATCAGTTGAATTTGAAGTGTTAATTAGGAGAAGTGTTAATTAGGATAAGTAAAAGATAAGAAAAGTATAAGCCGTTGAGAAATTGGATTGTTTTGAGATAAGCGATTAAATTGTGAATTGTAACTGTATTAAATAAAGTGGTTAGTATTGAAAAGAATATGTTCTATCATTTGTACCCACACCAACATTTTATAATACATATATTTTTAAAATTAGTGTCGTCTAAATGTAATCTTTCACATCCACGGCACTTTTCTAAATAGCAAAATGTCATAGGAACGTTACGTAATCTCCGTAATAGTGGCCATTTCGTGTCGGATTTTCTTCTAACTAAACCAAAGAATCCGATTTATTGGTGTACACCTTTGTTTTAAGACTTCCTCACAATAAATGAACCTTTGAAATCGGGGCTTCGTGGACGAAAATTTACGTCTCTTCGGCATATACATTTTTGAGGGTGATATCACGAACACGTGGCAGAGGACATGTTGGAAGTGTGTGACGTTGCTGTGTCCTGCTGCACCTAGACCTGGACCCATGTTATTTGGTTACAACCAGGAAAGTTTTGCAGTTCAGGCGACAAGAAGTTGTCGAACAGCTCCATATAACGCCCTTTCCAAAGTAGGGGCCTATTAGTCCTACATAGGTGAATGTAAGATTTTCTGATGGTTGCTCCAATAACGGCAGTTCTGCTTATTAATGTGTCCGTTGAGGTGAACATGTGCCTCATCGGAAAACAAAATGTTTTTGAATGTTAACAAACGATCAGTTTTATGCTATGAATTGAAGCCCGTAACTGTTATCATCTTGTGGCTTTATTTCTGCATCAACACAATTTTATAGTTGCAGTTTTTAATTTTTGCGCAAAATGATGTGTAATGATGAGGATATTTAAAGCACTCTCTCGCTTAGAAACTGATAGGTTCGGATTATCATGAATGGATTTCTATACACTCTCTAGGTTATTGTCAGGTGTTGGTTGCCCAAACTTAAATTTATCCATAGAAGGAGTTTTTTCGCACTTATGAATCCAATTCCTAGTGCCGCATCATTTATGTTATGCAAAACTTGAGCACACACTGCCCGGTCCGCTTCCGACAAACGCTCAGTAGCGACTGAATTATCTTAGACTGTTGTTATTATTTTACTGTTGTTGATGATAATGATCATTCCATTACAGAACCATTGTTAGGCAGAAGTATCTTTTATCATATTTCGTAACTTTATAAAATAAATCATTTGCAGACAAAAAAAAAAAACATTGAGCATTTTAAAAATATCTTTCATTATGTATTAATTATAGACAGATGTAATTATAAATATTTTCATAAATCTGTTCGTATATAAATATTATGCAAACATTTCTACATTCTTTATACAGTAAAAACTAATATATTATAGTATTCTTCTGATAATAATAATAATAATAATAAGATCAAACAAATTTTTTTGCAATGTTTTATTATAATATAATATATATATATATATATATATGTCTTCTTTTTTTTATAGGTCTTTCAGTCGAGCAAATTTGAATCTGTCAATGATGCGGCTAGTGGTTATGTGGTTCTAAACAGCGCAGATGGAAGCACAATAATAGTACCACAAACAAACGTTTTATCAGGTTTTTTAAATTCAAACTGTGGACATGATTTCCGTAGCGCCCATTCACAAGATATTGGAAATATATGTGAAGCACATGCCCAAAATATTATCCAACAAACTTCACCAAATGGAGTTTTGCCTTTTCCAACTTTAAATAACATATCAAGTATTCCTTTGGATATGCCAATAAATCAGGTCCAACCAACCGTGAATCTTGAACGTGAATCTTGCCATCTGTCTTTACAAAATGGCCCTAATAATTTTGCAGCATCTCTAAATGACGACATTTCAGCGTTTAATATCGGATATAATGATAACATAGCAAATCAGATGTTTTCACTGGACTTTGTTTCAAATTTAAATTCTGTGGAAACCGAGAAAAAATTGGAAGTTACTAAGTTACAGGAAAAATCGCTAACAGATGATAAACTATTTTCAAAAAATCAGGTTGAATTGAACGCAAAATTGTTCCAAGATGGTTTAAAAAGAAGAAAATTAGACACAACTGATGGAAGGGACCAACAATTAGTAAACAAAATATGCTATCAAAAAAATTTCAAAACAAATGAAAACAAAACGAAAGTATCTGATGATATAAAAAAAAAAATAAATAGTACTCATAAAATTGTATTAGACAAGGATAATATAAACTCATTTTCCTTATTAAAAAAAACAAATAAATATTTCAATGATCATCCACAAAGTAACTCAAATAAAAAAATTCAAATCGTGGAGGATTGCACTGTTACCTCCGGAACTACAGTACAATCAAATTTTATGAATTCATCAAAACAGTCTCTTACCTCAGTATCGTTTGGAAGTCATTTCAATAACATCCCAACTAATATAGTTACCCCTATATTGCAGTCAAATCAGATCAATAATACTTCAACTCGTCCAACTAATAGAGTGCTTCCGATGCAATCGACTCAAATATTGATCAACAGACCAGGATCGAAAAATTCGAATATAAAAACCTTGTCTGTAGATAATACAAATAAGCTTCTTGATAGTAGCACTCCCAACGTTCAAATTGCGGAAGAAAAGTTTTTAGTTGCCCATAATGGCGGGGAAAAGAAAAACGAATATTCTATTAATGATCAGCAAACCATAAGGAATATGGCTTTTTCACATTTAAATAATGAAATGGATGAGATAAAACAAAACAAATGTTTTAGCTCGAACGAAAATAATTCGTTACAAAAAATTGTTAATTTGGCGAGTGATTTAGACTTAAATGACGAAACAAATATTTTACAAAATTTAAAAAAAAATGTTCAAAGTAATTTAAATTACAAAAATCACAACATTATTTCTACAGTAAAATCATCAAGGGATAACAAAATCGATAGAATAGAAAACGAATCTTTAATGTCAAATACATTAGAAGTTTTAACTCAAAACATGTATGTCAAAAGCAATACAGGGTCTTCTAAACTGTTATTAAGAGACAAACCTCTTAAACCAGTCCTAACTGAAAATTGCCAATCAAAAAAAACTTGTCAAACTGCAGTGCCTATATTTTCTAATAAACGGCATGATAATGAAGAAATTGAACAGTCATCTGAACCCTACTTGATATTTGAAATAAAAAGCGAAGATGGATTTTCCTATAAATCAAAGTCTATAGCAGATATTTGGGAAAAAGTTTTCCACACAGTTCAGTCTGCGCGACGAACACACGGTTTATCTTTATTGCCGTTAGGTCCCTTTGCTGATATGTGCGGAGTACAAATGATCGGATTAAAAACAAATGGACTAAAATATCTCATAGAACAATTACCCGGCGCAGAAAAATGCATTAAATATACACCGAAATATTATAAAAATTCGTTTTCAAATACAGGTAATGAATTTGTTTATCAGGATCAAGAAGAATTCTTCGATAATATTTTCGGTGCTGCACGATTGGAGCCTTTTATGAGAAGATCAGAATATGATGTATTTAGTTGGCTAGCATCCAAACATAGAAAACAACCTAAGCAAATTTTCGTTCAGCCTTCTGATACTGAATTAATAGCCAGGTATGAAGAATTTCGATAAAATCACAAAAATATAATTATGTACATTAGTTTTTTAAATTTAAATAATTAATTAAGACTGCTTGCGAATTCATTCCTTTCTGATATTTTTTGATTTCTTATCTTATATGAGTTTCGTTATTTTCATGTTGTTTCGGAAATTAAATATTTTTGCAATAAAAGACATTAGTTCGTAAATAATTTCCAAATCTAAGGCAGTTAGATATATAGGCTTGAAGACTAAAAAAGGTAATTTTTTTTCCTAATTACCATATTCACGTTTTTGTGTTGCCAACATAAAAAATTAATTGCCCGTATTAAAATCAATTTCAGTTTTTTTTTTGTATCTGATCTTAAATCAATTTTAATACCATGATGTTGGGTTACGGGTTTCTTTCAGCCATTTAAATTGCTGGTAGTTACGATTTCAATAGTACCGCGCCAGGAAACAAAAAACTTTGGGAAAAAAAACGAAAATTCAATTAAGAATAGGAAAAGGGAAAACAAGACATTTTATTTGCAATTGTCAAAACTTTTACAAAAACTCTTCCGACGATCTAGCCTGGCTACTGATTATCTACTAAGTAAATTGCAGAATCTTATGTATGGAAAAAGTTACTAACAATATCCCCAATTCTCCAATACATTATAAAGATTATCAGGCACATTTTTGCAACCGAGTGTCCCTTCCTGGGCTCCAACAACGGTGTACTTGGTGGACTCTATGTAGCAATTTAACTTCGTCTTGAGTCTCACTTGCGCCCTTCCTACCGAATTGTATAATCTTCGTCATCCTATTCGTCTGACAAATTCCCGTATACTGCGACCGGGAAACTATATGGGTTATTTAGGGTCAGTGGTTGGTTGTTTTCATGACCGCCCTGCACCTTCTCCAGAGTCCGCATTCCCAAGAGAATGCAAAGAAAGTTATCTGATTATGCAGGTCATAGGAAAATGAACATGTTTCTCAATGAGTTAGTTTACAGCACCTACAAGCTTAGTCCACAGAATACCCTTATTCAAGTTTGAAAAAAAATGGTATCATCTAACAATGTTTCTTTCAATAAATACACGGGCTCAAGCATCTTTTAAGAGTTTTTTTTGTATAGTTTCATTTCATTACATACGCATTTTAACGAGTAGTCGATAAGCCACAAAAAGCACTCGATTTCGAATTTTAGAAGTAAAAAGTCTAAAAGCCATGATTTCATTTGTTTAAGGAAACTGGGCTCATTACGTATACGTCTTATATTATGATGTAGTTTGGTAAAGAATGTAGGAGCGGTTGCCGTAAAAAAATTAAAAAAGATTTGTACATTGTGATGAGGTACTTGGACGGGATTTTATTCAATTATTCTAAGTCGGTAGTTAGATGAGTGCCTATTAAATAAATAGCCAGATCTTTTGAAGAATACCTTCAAAACTTTATAACAATATAAATGTTTCAAAGGTAAAATATTAAGGTTTCTAAAGAACACTAAGCTACTCGTATTATACCATCGATTTTACCTGCAAATAAGACGAATGACATGTTTTTGGGTAATGAGGAGAGGATGCATTTTATTATAGTGAGTACCGCCCCAGGAAGATAAACCATATTCCAATTTAGAATGCACTAAACCATAATAAATACGCTTAAGAAGATCCTGTGAGCAGTAAGACTTCAGAAAATAAATTTGTGTAGTAGCTGCCATCAGATACTTCTGAAGCGCAGTTGTGTGTGCCGACCAATTCATCTTCCACTCAAGTAAAACTCCCAGATATTTGAACTGATTAACTTTTACTATACTAAAACATTTGTCAGAGCAAGATTTTTTTTCAAAATACGTCTGTGAGTTTACGTCAGAATTACAAACAGTCATACTATGCTTATACGAGTATCTATTACAGTTGCCACTATGAAACAGAAAAGATCCATAGTCTACTTCTATACCACTCTGATTGGAAAACATAATTTTTGTTTGGTCACTTAAAACCATTTTATGCATTTCGAAACAAATAAAAATCTGATGCTACCAGGTCGGGGCTGTATAGTGGATGTAACCTCACGACCAAGGTTTAATAATCCTTCACAAGTTACCAAAGATGTGTATAGTGTAGAGTTGCCATTGTGGAAGACCATTATTTTACGATTTGCGAATTTAGGCTGTTTTTCTTTGATCAATTGGTTCCTTGGAAGCAGTTCAAAATACGCGACACCTTTATAACCCCACCAGATCGAAAACTTAACTTTTTTTTGAAACAGTTCAATTATCTATGTGGTTTGTGCTGGTTGACCACGCTATGAACATGATCGTTTTCGATTGATGTTGTGGTAGACAATTCATTTTTCATCACCAGTCATGATTGTCGATTGTTGTGTCTGATGCATTTATCCTCTCTGTAATTTCTCGCACAGTCATATGAGAATCTGATATAATTATGACTTTGATTTGGTCATCAAATTTAATTGGTCTACCAAAACGTTAGTCACCTTTGAGTGAAAAATCTCCAGAACGGAATTTTTCACATACATATTTCTTTCTGAGCCTCAGCAGCATTCTTGCCTTTACGGAAATAAAAAAGCAAAAATGTTCGCTTTTGCACTCCATGTTAATATTGACACTGTACTAACAATATTAAGCTCCATTTGCTTCTAAGGTAAGCAAGCTTTAAATGTCGAAAAACAAAAAATCGTACCATTGCTAATGTAAAGCATTCTCCTTGCAAAAATCAAATTTTTTTCTTGCAAGCCCATTGTATATAAATGGTGGGCCAAAGGGTATTTCACCATAAGTGGTGAATAAAATCTCAACGTAAAAACCACGTGTTAAAGTTATCGAAGCTTATTATGAAAATGGTCGTTCAAAAAATGTGAAATCATCAGTGCCAAGAGCCCAAGGATATCAACTCGTTAACAAAAGATTTGAATTTGCACGCTTACAAAATTCAGTTAACGCAAAAATTGAAGTTTCCAGATAATTTCCAACGCCATACGTTCGCGAATCGGATACACGAGCAAACACAACTTGATGAAAATTTGTCAAAGTAAATGATGATTATTTTCATCTCAGCGGATACGTTAATAAGCAAAATTGTCGCATTTAGGCGTATGAAAATCCAAGAGAGATGCATCCTTAAATAGTCAAGATTTGGTGTGGCTTTTGGGCTGGAGGGATTAAAGGGCCTTTTTTTCGTTAAAGTGAATTTTAATACCATTGAACTTCTTATTGTTTTATTATTATAACTTTATTGATCTGCGTCAAGTAAGTCACTGTAAAGGATTTCCCAACGCGATTGTTTGTATAAGTTAACGACAACTAAGCGCATTCTTTGCCAAAACTGACAAACAAACAATAGCATCACATATCAATTCATAATTGGAACACCTGCGCAACCAAATCCTAAACTTCCAGACGAAACCCAAAACCGCATCCACTGCACAAGTTGCCACGACGTGCGAAATAGAATTTGCATTCGTTCCCACATCAAACTTTCTACCTAGGAATAATTTTTATAATCAGAAACATTGTTAGTTCGGTTCTACTCGTAAGTGGAACCTCGAATAATAAAGTTCAATTTTTTTTAACAAAACTTGTACTCAATAATTTAACTGTCACCCGAGCAGGGACCACAGGATAATCGGTTCGATGTAAAAGTCCTCAAGTAGTGCTTAGTCTCGCAAAAAGTGTCGTTCATCAAAGTCCTTAAGTAGTACATATGTACGAGCTCTTTACGCGTGTGAATCTCGCCGAAAATAAAATTCCGTAAAATCCTGTGGCTCCCCGCATGTGTGGTGAAAAATGCTGATAATTCGACCGACGGACGAAAAGGAAGCTAGCCGCACCACGTGTCGCAAGAAGTCAGGACAAATGGAGTTCCTGCATATTTCAGTATTGCAAGTCTAGAATTAAGATCCGAAAAGAAAATTTATTAAAATAATAATAAAAAAAAGAAAGTGAAGAATTAAAATATTAAAAGAATAAGGAAGTAGAATTTACTAAACTATAATTGACAAATATAAAATTTAAATTTTTCTTTGTGAACAAATATTTTGTGCATAAAAAAGTTTAGAATTAAGATTTGAAAACAGTTACTTATATAATAAGAAAAAGAAAGAAAGAAAAAGAAAAAAAGTTAAAAAAGAATAATTAACTAGAATTTAACTAAACTACAATTGATAAATATAAAATTTAAATTTTTCCCTCTGAACAAATACATTATTTAGTGTGCATAAGAAATTAATTTTATCTACTATTTCCATATGTGTTGAAATACAAAATTAAAAACTATGGCTAACCAAAACAATTTAATCAGGTCCTTAACCAGCAACCAAAACTACCTAACCCATCAATTTCAAATCCACCCCAAGCTCATCCACACTACCAAAACCTCATAGTTTCTATAGCTAACCAAGTTCTAAATAACGAAGGAAGGGATATTATTCAAGGCATTATAAATGCAAACTCAGATAGAATTCGCGGGGTTGATCAAACCATCGATCCTCAACATAGAGCTAATCTAGGAAACCTCGACAAGGTCCCAGACGTAGTAAGGTGTTTAAGAGATTTCTCTGGCCAGCCAGGAGAATTCAGCTCTTGGAAAAAAGCGTGGACCGGATCGTTCGCCTTTACGAACCTGTAAAGGCACTCCCAAATATTTCGGCATTCTAAATGTCATTAGGAATAAAATTATAGGAAATGCGGACATCGCATTACAATCCTACAATACCCCCCTCGACTGGGAGTGTATCTCGCGTTGTATGACCATGCACTTCGCGGATAAGCGCGACATGGGAACACTGGAATACCAGATGACTTCCCTGGTGCAAGGCAACGATATAGAACAAGGTTTTTACCAAGCCGTGTACTCATTTATCGCTTATTTTAAATAAGATTGGTTGCATGGATATTGGAAGCACTTTCTCTGCACACGAAAACCTATAGGGATAAAGCTTTGGACACCTTCGTAAGGGGTCTCAAAGGAAACTTACCTAGACTGTGCCTAAAATTAGAAAACTAAAATTCTAGATCTAACTACGCTATAGGTCACCAAGGTACATTCAGAAAACTGTCTCATGCAGTTACAGTTCCAGTTACAGTCCCATTCAACAACAATCCTAGACAGCAATTATTAAAAATAATAATCACCGTAGCCACAATCACGTACTCGTACAAGAAAATAACAACAGACAACTACCACCAAGACCGCAACATGGAATAGAGCAAATGGAAACATCCACTATTCGAACTGCGAACGTAAACTATGCCACAAGACCACAACAGCAACAGACGAATTGGCCACCCGCGCCGAAGAGACCTAATACAACGCCACAACAACCTAACCATCCAAGTATATTACAAAGAAACTTTCACTTAAACACTTCATCCTAAAATAACCCCCCAACTCAAGATAGCCATACAGTTAAAGACACTCAAGAACTAGAACAGTACTATGCTGCCCTTAATATAGAGAGCCAACAGTGCGATCAAAATTTTAATGATTACGTAGATTATGTAAGAACAAACAGAAGGAAATGTCACTGAAGTAATTTCCGAACTTAGTGGCATACAGTTTTTAGGCTAACAAGCTCTTCGTTGCCTTACATTGAAGTAAAAACAGAAGGTGGCGGAGTGATAAAAATCCTTATCGACACTGGATCTAACAAGAACTATATCCAATCATCCATAGTAAAAAATCTGATTCTTAGTGATATACAATTCTACGCGAACGCCATTGGAGGAAATATAAAAATTACCCACCACATTTTTGTCAATCTATTTGGCCTAAATGACCTTAAAATTAAATTCTTCCTCATTTCACAGGATCCTCGGTAACGATAGTTTGAAAAAACTATCAGCCGTAGTATACGCACGACATAGCTACATGACTATCAGAGACAATATTAAAATACGAATTAACCAACTCGCTGCACAGGCAGTAAATACCGTATCCTTAAGAACAGAACACATGACGATACAACAAAAAAAACTTGATTAAGGCATTCGTAAGTAGGTACTTGAAATTGTTTGATGAGCCAGATGAGAAATTGACGTCATCAGATTCACCTGTTTACACAAAATCATGATGGTATAATAAGACCGTACAATTCATCGGTGTGGATTGTTCCTAAGAAATTAGACGCCTCTGTCGAGAAGAAATTTCGATTGGTGATCGATTATCGTAAATTAAACACCATTACTATTGCTGACCGGTACCCCATTCCGGAAATTAACGAAGTGCTCGCACAGCTAGGGCAAACCAACGTATTCACTGTTATTGACCTCAAGAGTGGATTCCACCAGATTATACTTAAGGAAAAGGACATCGAAAAAACAGCCTTTTCGGTAAATAACGGGAAATATGAATTCACCCGCTTGCCATATGGGCTGAAAAACACCCCCTCCATATTTCAGAGAGCGCTCGATGATATATTGAGGGAGCATATAGGGAAAATATGCTTCGTCTATATAGATGATATCATTACATTCAGCAAAAACGAAGAGACATTTAAACGATATCTAAATAATCTTTAAAACTCTAGAATCTGCAAATATGAAGGTGCAGCTCGACAAATGCGATTTCTTCAAAAAAGAAGTCCAATTTCTCAGGTTTATAATCTTTGCCGATGGCATTCAAGACTAACCCAGAAAAGGTTAACGCGGTACTAAATTTTCCTTGCCCCAAGACGCTGGAGGACTTACGATCTTTCCTAGGCTTGTCTGGATACTACAGCCGTTTTATTAAGGATTATGCTAAACTGGCAAAACCCTTAACATCTCTTCTAAGAGGGGAGGATGGACGCCTGTCCAAAAACCTCTCAAGTAAAACTTATCCATCTGAATGAGGACGCAATGGAAGCCTCTAAGAAAATAAAAAACTCTATAGCATCAGGGGACACCATTCTTACCTAACCCCAATTACAAAAAAGAATTCGAACTTACTACCGACGATTCGAATTATGCATTGGGAGCAGTTCTATCGCAGGAAGAAAAGCCTATAATGTTTATTTCCAGAACGCTCAGTAAAACTGAAGAAGCCTATGCCGCAAATGAAAAAAAAATGCTGGCTATAATTTGGACTTCGAAAACCTTTAGAAACTACCTGTACGGATCAGCAAGAGTTAAACTATTAACGGATCACCAACCCCTTACATACGCTCTTAGTAACAAAAATCATAACTCAAAAATGAAACGCTGGAAAGCAGCATTGGAAGAATACAACTACGAGTTGAAATATAAGCCAGGTAAGGTTAATGTTGTTGCCGATGCCCTTTCCAGACCATCTCTCGATCCCCAAATCAATTGGGTTACTGCCTCCCAACATAGCGATGAGAGTTCATCGCACGAACTTATCCCCGCAGTAGAAATAACCTATTAACGTTTTTCAAAACCAACTTATTTTGTTAACTGGAGATAAAGATAGCTACCAACTTCAATATCTTTTTCCAAATTTTCTTAGGCATACCTTTATACACTAAAGAAAACCTCATTTCAATTTTTAAAAGATATCCGATTCCTACAATAATAAATGGATTAATGACTACAGAGGAAACTATGAGAATTATCCAAAAGATATACCCTCTTTATTTCAAAAATTACAAAATTCGTTTTACACAAACAAATGTTATCGATATTACAGGCCAAACTGAACAAGAAGAACATATACTGAAAATTCATAATAGAGCACACCGCAATGCCCGCGAGAATAAAATACAATTACTTCAGAATTATTACTTTCCCCAAATGAATTCAAAAACTAATAAAATAGTCAAACAATGTCGCATATGCCAAGAGCACAAATATGACCGTCATCCTAACAAACCTGAGCTCAATTCCTCAATATCCCGGCCATATTTTACACTGTGACATCTACTCAACTGCAGGAAATCTGGTTCTTACTGCATTAGACAAATTTTCTAAATATGTTCAGGTAAGAATCTTAAAGTCAAGAGCTTTAGAAGATATAAGAGAATAACTGAGACAAATCCTATTCGCATTTGGCGTCCCAAAAGTTGTTGTCTTCCTTCTTAGAGTTATTAGACCGATCGGCGTATGAGTATAACTGCTTAATTCACTCAGCAACAGTGAGGAAGCGTATGGAGATATTCTTTTGAAGAATTGTCAGCATAGACCCGGAGCAATATTAAAGGGCAAAACTGGAAAATATACAAAAGTTGCAGAAAAAGCAAAAACATGAACTGAAGTATCACACAAGAAAAAACACAAGATAAAAGATTATTCACCTGGTGACATTATTTATATTAAAATAAACAAGCGATCAGGCTCTAAATTATCAATTATCGTTTTCGAAAAGAAATAGTAAAAGAAAACAAATCGAAAACCATAATAACCGAATCCGGCAAAATAATTCTTAAAGGAAATATAAAAAATGTTAACTATTCTTCTTATCCCCACAGGTATATCATTTCACTGGTGCGTGCAGAGGAAACAGCGAAAATCCAAACAATCTGATTTTATCCATGTCATTGAAATACTCCCATACGAAGACTTAAACATACCACCAATCTTATTAACAATATCAAAATCCATAGATCAAAAGAGCCATAAATTTTATTATTACAGCCTGGAAATGGATCGCGGGAAATCCCGACCACGATGATTATACAGTAATGGTAGATAAAATTAACAACGTATTAGAAAACAATAATAATAAGTTTTGATAAACAAGGCATCTATAGAATAAATAAACTAACCAATATAACTAATGACATTCTTTACCAAATAAAAAAGAACACAACATTTGAAAATGAATTAGTATTAAGTTTACTGTATAAGATCAAATTAATAAAAGAAGAAATTATGAACTCAATATACGCAATAGAACTCGGTAAAGGAAATATTGTAAGCTCTAACATATTATCAAAATTAGAAATAGATTTAATTATAAATAAAATAAATAAAGATAAAACTAATATACAATTCGAAAATATTGAGCATGTACTGGAATTTGCCGAAGTAAAAGTTGCTATAAATCCATCTAGTTTACTTTATATTATAAGCATTCCAAACACGGAAGATAAGATTTATGAAAAATTAATTGTAAAATCGTTTAAAAAAAACAAAAATTGCATAAATAAAATTGTAACTGAAAATATTTTAAAAAGAAACAATGTTATATTTGGAATTGTAAGACAATTAAAAAATTATCATTATATAAGAAATCAAATCTTATAGATTTAAGTAACGACAAATGTATTTTTAATTTAATAGAAGGTAGAAATGCGACGTATAAAAGAAAGAATAGCCAACATATCCCACAGTAGAGGAAATAACACCGGGAATGATGTTATTAAACAACTTCGATGGGAACATAGAAATCAACAACAACAGCCAGCCACTTAATGGAACATATCTTATTAATTTTTCCAACGTCACGCTAACAATTAGGAATCAACAATACACTGCTGAAGAAATAGTCCAAATCCATGCATTACCACCAATATTGCATCCATCCTTCAACGGTACAGAAATAGAAGAGATTCTATCGCTGGAACTTATGAAGGAACTTCATCTTAATAACACGCAACATATCAACATAATTCAAGCGGAAAAGGAGATTCATCAATCGGTTAACTATTCAATTTTTGCAGCCATATTCCTCAGCATCCTGATCTTAAAGGCAACAAATCTGAAGGGCAGAAAAAGCTCTAAAACAACAATAATACCAATATCCATCCCGAAAGAAACAGAACCCAAACCATGACCTATCTTAAAATAACAGAACACTCTAGCATTTACAGTCGTGGCGAGGACTTAAGAGGGGAAGAGTTAACGACAACTAGGCGCATTCTTTGGAAAAACTGACAAACAAACATTAGCATCACATATCAATTCATAATTGGAACACCTGCGCAACCCAATCCTAAACTTCCAGACGAAACCCAAAACCACTGGATGCGGATGCACAAGTTGCAACGACGTGTGAAATAGAATAGAATAGAATTATGTTTCCCCCATGGGGGAGATTTTTTCTGAAATGTGTACAGTCAAATATGATGCAAGTATTTTAGTAAAGTTACCATTGTTAATTGGTGAATTTTTGAAATTTGCTGACATGGTTTTTGAACAATACATTTTTTTTGCAGATGTTAATTATTTTCCATTTTTCTAACAAATTTTTTGATCCGGAAGATGTGCGCCATTTAGAATTTTTGTAAAAATATTTTCTAGCATTTAGAAAAAAGAATAAGATCGTCTGGATATGTTATGTGATATATTATATTTATTTCATTGAATCCAATTAAGAATAGGGAAATCACATTTTGAATGTGATGTATTTGAGAGTAGGTGTTATTTATTGCTACTCCAAAACGTCTGTACATTTGAGAATCTTGGGTCCGACCTTCCATATTTTAAATTGATTTAGAACAACATGTGCATCAATTTGGTCACATTCACATTGAAAGTCAATTGTTAGAATTGACACACGATTTATTACGGTTGAAATGAATTTATCTAAATGTAAGAAAGCGGCCATTACAATTTTCAAAAACCCGAAAAGTCATTTAGATATAATTTGTTCCATGTTTTTACCTATACAGGAAAGGTATCGAGAAGTTTCTGTATTGCCTCTATTCGGTTTCGGTATTGGAACAGTAGTTGCAATTTTTCAAGCAAGAGGGATTTATATCACTATCGAAATACTTGTTAAATAAGTTCAGCAATCTTATTTTAAAATTCAATGGGCTAGCATGGTGTGCGATATCCCGTCGAAACCAGGAGTTTTGCTTTGAGCAGTATATAAGTAACTTTCAATTATTTGTCTAAAGTTAATTAGGGTTTATCTGCTTAATACTTTTTTGTTGTTTTTTGCACTTATAAACAGTGAATGTAAGTTGGATTTATTGCCAGAGCTTGCGAAGTTGGTCGGCGAGGTCGGCAATTTGCAGTGGATTTCTTGTATTTGTATCACCAACTTTGATGAATTTATATTAAATTTGCCCAAACGCGTAAGCTCTTTAACAAGTTGACTGTTTCTTTGTTTGTGTTTCAGGAGGCTTTGCCTGATAGAGAGTTCTTTGCTGAGTGCAGACAGAAATAGATTCCAGTTGGCTCTGTCTAGTATGAACCTTGTTTGGGGCTTAAGATAGATATTATTTCCAAGTAAAATTGTTGTGAGAATCGGAAAGTGGTCACAGAATGAAGGTGTTCGAAAGTTGTCCATGTGGATTTGTGGATAAGTATTGGTTTAAACAGTGTAAGATGAGTTTTTTATAAAACGTGCAATTATTTTTCCACAGGCGGGGTTTTGATGCCATTTAAAATGAAATGAAGATCCTGGTGTGGGTCGTGGAATTATTGGTCAGCGTGAATATATAGGGTCTTTTAATAAGGATGCTTGATTTTTAAATGTAAAAAAAACAAGTTGTGTGTGAGATATCCATTAATTTTTTTATTAAAAAAAAAAAAAAAACATTTTATGACATTAAGTATGGAATATAACGTCGTTCAAATATCAAAGGAAGAAGTCTAAAGGCGTTAAATCGCACCATCTCAGTTCACGTCGTCGCCGCGCAAGATAACCATGCCCTCAAATCGCTCGTGCAGAATGTCTATCATGGCATGCGCTGTGTGGCTTATGGAACCACACATCGTCGGTATCCATATCATCCAGTTTAGGCTACAAGAAGTTGCTTGTCATCGATCTGTAGCTCTCGCCGTTGATAGTTTCGTTTTGGAAGAAGTACGGACCAGATTTCATTTGATTTCACCAGTCCAAAATCCGCACCAAACAGTGACTTTCTGGGAATGCATTTTGTGCTGATGTATCTCGTGTGGATTGATACCAAATCCGACAATTTTGCTTATTCACATATACATTCACCCAAAAATTGGCCTCGTCGCTAAAGATGAGTCAAGTAAAATTTGAGTCAATTTCAAACTGTTCCGGAGCCCAATCATTTTATGATTTGCAGATGCTGTTCAACGCTATAACATTCCATGGTGATTTGCCATACACTTCTGAACAATTCTTAACAAATTTGACAGATATTGCTTTAATAACATGGCCGCTATCACCTAAAAAATATCTAGCATCGCTATTGAAAGACCCTGTAATTTCTGTATTATGATTAGGATTTATAATTGCGTTCAGAACTGTTTGAGCATATGACGTGTTTGCCAGTTTTTTTAAAAGATATTTTGGTAGCTTTCTCTAAAGTGATTTCTTCTGCAGTAAAAATATATGATTTAAGAAACAAGTAACCATGGACAATGAACTAGGGAAGGCAACAACGCTTGAGCAAAGCTGGGAAATATTGCGACATTACTTTGAAAATCATGGTAATGTTGCAGAATGATTTTGCCAAAAAAATCATCTTTTCAGATGAAGCTCATTTTGATCTTGGCGGATATGTAAACAAGCAAAATTGTCGCATTTGGGGCACAGAAAACCCGCACGCATATATTGAAAAGCCGATACACCCAAAACAAGTCACTGTTTGGTGCGGATTTTGGTCCAGAGGCATAATTGGGCCATTTTTCTTTTTTTTGGCCGTTACAGTCAATGGCGATCGTTATCGGGCAACGAATTTTTGTTCACAAAAATTTAATAGGAGGCTATTGGCAATATTTGGTTTCAACAGGACGGCGCTACATGCCACACAGCCGAAGCTACACTCGATGTTTTGCGCCCTGTTTTTGAAAATCGCATTATCAGCCGCAGAGCTGATGTCGTTTGGCCACCTCGGAGCTGCGATTTGACACCGTTGGACTATTATTTGTGGGGTGCCGTAAAAGATAAGTGTTACGCCGACAAGCCAGAGACAATTGACGCTTTAAAGGACAATATTCGTGAAGCCATTGGTGAAATACAGCTGCACACAATCGAAAATGTGCTTAAAAATTGGACCGATCGTGTAGGCTACTGCATGGCCAGCCGAGGCAGCCATTTGAATGAAATTCTTTTCCATTATTAACCGGAAGGACTGTGCTTTCAAATAAAAAAAGAAATTTGAGAAAATATTCAGTAGTTTTTTTTTATAGCATTTTCAAAAAAAAATTTTCTTTGGCGGACCCTACATATGGTTGAAATTCCGCCAGGATCTGAAAAGGCCTACGGAGCCGCCATGTATGTTCGTTGCAGAACTAGTGAGGGAATTATTATAGTGCGTCTATTATGTGCTAAGTCCCGGGTAGCACCACTCGACAAGAAGAAGTCAAAAAGCCAACTATCACACGATTGGGATTGTGCGCTGTCAAACTAGCGGCAGACCTCGCAAAAAGTATAAAAGAGAATATCGAATATGAAGATGTTCCATCACACAGAAATAGTCTTAGCCTGTATTAACTCAGCTGCAGAGTCCTTTCCCCCATTCATCGCTAATAGAGTATTAGCCATCCAAGCTACCACAAAACCGGGAGAATAGCGGCACGTTAAGTCCAAGGAGAACCCGGCCGACTTGCTTACACGAGGAGTTCCTCCAGAAAGGTTAAAGGAGTCAACCCTCTGGTTCTACGGCCCTTTGTTCCTACACGCGCAAGAATCAAACTGGCCGCTACCCTACGTAAAACAAATAGCATAAGAGAAGGAAAAGGACCATACCGCAGTAGTTACCGCTACCAAAGGCAAGAAACCCATCCATTTTTGATATAATTGGGCACAAGAACTCATTTAAAAAACCACAACGAATTACGGCTTACATTATTCGGTTCATTAACGTCGCATGTAATAGCCAGTCATATGCAAACAGAATTACTCAAAAACGACATATCTCGCGTACAAAAGCATGGAGAATGCAGCAACAACAGCACTATAAGGAGTTTGACTCCCTTCTTTGACGTTAAGGGGATTCTATGCGTGGGAGGGAGACTTGAATCATCGTCTCTTACATACAACGCAAAACATCCTATAATTCTGCCTTACGAGCATTCCTTCACTAAGATGATTATGACAAACATTCACAACGAAAACAAACATGTTGGACCACAAACGCTTTTAGCCATAACAAGACAATGTTTTTGGCCAATAAAGGGAAAAACAATTGCAAGATCTGCAGTTCAGCAGTGCATCAGATGTGCAGGAGCCAAGCCAAAATTGGCTTTCCAATTAATGGGAAAACTACCAAATACAAGGGTACAACCAGCTGGCCCTTTATTAATTCAGGAGTGGACCAATTTGGATACACTACCGAGGCAGAGGAAGTCGACCGCAGAAAGGGTACCTGGCAATATTTTGTTGTTTTGCTACCAAGGCTGTCCACCTGGAAGCGCTTTATCAACAGAGGCCTTTATCGGTGCTTTTTGTTTATGGGACGGCGATATCATGTTCAAAACCTGTATTGCGATAATGTTACTGATTTCGTTGGAGCCAAGAATCAACTTCAGGAATTGACCAACACAATATATACCACGCAAGGAAGGAACTCCATCGTTTCAATGTGTAGTGGAAAGGGTATCGATTTCCACTTCATACCTCCCAGATCCCCACCTTTCGGCGGATTGTGAGAGGCTGCAGTTAAGTCAGCAAAACACTTATTACAGCGTAGCATTGCATCGGCCGCTTACGAAGAATTCGAAACATTAATGATTGAGATAGAGGCAATACTTAATTCCAGACCATTGACCCAAACGATCTTACGGCACTAACACCTGGACATTTTTTAATCGGTGAACCTTTGACAGCATCTGTGGACCCAATAGCTGAACCTACAAGGTTAAATTACTCACTCGGTGGAAATTCTTCAGGCATCTCAAAAACGAGTTCTGGCAGAGGTGTTCAAGAGAATACCTCAATGAACTACAACAGCGTACGAAATGGGCGGCATCCACTTCATGGCCGGGGAAACATAACGACCATTCAAAATTCCTAAACTGAACACCTTCATTATGCTCCAATTGGCTTTCTCGTATTGCCATACGGTTCTTTTAGGAATTTTTTCTTTAACTGTGTAATCGGTGTACTAGAAATTAGCTGATATGGCACAATGGTCTGCCGAGCCTAGAGGGGATACCACATACCTTGTACTTATCACGCTGAGAAGTTAAAAGCAAGTCGAGGGTGCTGATGGTATGACTATCAACGTCTAGTATTCGCCTATCTCATTTACAAGCTAGGCCAAGTTGTTTTCCGCAGCGAAGATCACAACACACCGTCCTTCGGGTGTTATCTCTCTAGAATGTCGATAGCAACCAGAATTATGAATATTGAAATCGCGCTTAATATCGAATTTATTGTGAGGAAACAGGGATACAGTTCTTTAAATGGAGTCAGACATCGCATCAAACTTGTTAAAAGTCGAAGTTTGGGGCTTATGTAAATAAAGCAATAGTAGATAATAGTGGCTTACGGATATGTAATTTTAACCACATGCAAGATTGGAACAGGGTTTGCATTGTGGTAGAATTTGGTAAGCTATATCACTGAGATGTAGATATGAGATAAGAATAATGGCACTAGTTCGTGGCCAGGTAGCTTCAGACCAAAGTGTTCTGAGAGGTGGGGGCGGGGATCAGCTGGTCTGTATTAATAGATGTGGACGTACGTAGTGAAGTGATTACTTCTTAGCCCGCTAATATTTGCTATGCCCACTCTAAATTTCTGAGTCATTATAACATATATACATAACAAACAGAAACACCAACGATACTAAGCAATGCTGCGAAGTGTAAATTTTGGTATTGCTTTACCGAATCACATTGTTGTAGGTGTTATGCCCTTACCACAATAGGGAACAGTGCACCAATAAAATCCACACTGAGAACCCGCTACTGTCTTTTTGCTTTCTGCGCCGCACTATTTTTTTTTATTTTTTTGTTTCACATGCGCTCACGCAATGGTTCTGGTTTTTGTTTTTCCGAAGTGATGTATGTGGCGCGGTTTTTGTTTTTTTTTTGCACAATCAGACGAGAAGAACTTATGTGTGCACTTCTCAACATGTACACTCGTCGGTAGTCGACTCGGTACTAAATTAGGTGAATCACAGCAAAGTGCAATAGCTAGACTGCTTAAACTTGAAAGAATATTTAATACAGATCTTACTCTAAAAATAGGTTAAATCAGCTTCATGGATGAGTTTATTGATTTGGGACACATGGCTGAAAAGTTCAAATCAAAAAAGGGTAGAATAAAGTTTCCACAGAAGCCAGATAGTAAAACCAGCAAATTGTGCATTGTATTTGCTAGATCTGAACCTGGGCCTCAACTAACAAGCCAATTCTGTTAGCCCAATCCTTAGCTAACTGCCTTCAGTTGCGCCCTCCAAGTCGGTTGAGGTCTTCGTCTACTGCGTTGTGTCTCCGGGCTAGATTGGAAGACTCTGCGGGGCGGGCATTCGTTACACGTCTTAGCCATCTCCGGCGACTGATCTGCAGATTTCTGACAATCTCGTATAGTTCGGCGTTCGGCGGGACAAAATGTACGAAGAATTTTTTTGGACTGAAAGCACTGATGATATCTTGATCCGCTTTCGGTAAAGTCTTATAAAGTCTCCTTGGTTGTTTGGGATAGGGCCTAGCTACTCAATTGCCTTCTTAGCGCCAAAGAAACAACGATTGGAAAGATTGATTCTTCGTTTTATTTCTGCTGAGGTGTTGTTGCAAGAATTGATATCAGAGCCAAGGCAGACAAAGTCCCTTACTAACTCGAGTCTTAAAATCGATGAAAAAATGGTGCATATTGATTTGGAATTCTTGGCTTTTTTCCAGGATTTGCCGTAGTATGAACATTTGGTCGATTATGGACTTACCGGACCTAAAATCATACTGATATGGGTCAATCAGATGTTACCCTACGTGTGCTTTCCTGCATTCTTCATAAAAAAATGGGTTTCCTGGAGGTGGTCGGATGAAACCCAGCACATCAATTGTGGCGTTTCTGATGGCTTCTTGGACGGACCTAAAATCATACTGATATGGGTCAATCAGATGTTACCCTACGTGTGCTTTCCTGCATTCTTCATAAAAAAATGGGTTTCCTGGAGGTGGTCGGATGAAACCCAGCACATCAATTGTGGCGTTTCTGATGGCTTCTTGGCATCGATGCCACAGGTATTCAGTCCTTGATGTTGATTGCATAGACCATGTCGAGAGATTGAGTAATACGCGTAAGCCAACGACTCTGGCAGTTTGTTGTCATTGCAACAATTCAATGTATTTCCTCACAGTATTTATTTGTTGTTGTGGTGTCTGAGATATCCGTAGACGTACCTTACCTGCAGCGAACAACTATAATACTCGAAGAACGTCTTGAGTCGATTGCAACATGATGAATATGAATCTCTGTTTATGAATATTAAGAAAGGAAAACCGTGTGCTAGCTAGAGTAATGGTCCACTCCATATCAAATTAACCTTAGTCCGTTTTCAGATGTGATGTCGGGCGGTCTATGCTTCTCGTCTGCGCTGTTAAAAAAAGTTACTTCCTTCAACCTAAGGCTCTTGATAGAACGGAACGGAACTATTATACTTCGAACATTGCTCGTAAGTTTAGGCAAGGAGTTCCTAGAAACATACTTTGGTAGCGTCGTCTTTTTCCTTCGTGAGCGCATATCAGGCCGATGTTGGCGAATAGAATCTTCATGCGTATTGTTATAAGGTATTTGCTTATATGTCGAAGGCCTGAGACTTCTAAAATAAGTCTTCAGTCGTTAACAGTAGATCCGTCCTTATCAGAGGATTTTGACTAGGTAGCAGCAGTGAGCTTTTAAAGTGATCGTGTAGTTAGACTCACGCACAAACCTCAACTTGGAGGGCCATGTTTTTTGTGACCCCTTGGGAGAAAGACGCCCGATATTCTCATAGCCCATTTCGATAGTATGAAAGCTGCCCTTGAACTATTTAGGGTTCATCCGACACTATCTCTATTTCTGCACCCTGATCAGTTCTGACTGACTTCAGCTCCAAATATACGTTCTTCTTTTGAGGAGTTCTACAATTATAAACACAGCACGTCAAGTAATCTCTAAGTATTGGGTTTTACCGCATGAAATGTCCGATTTTCGCTCAGTCGGAAATAAGAAGTTCCCATCTGTGCCAGAACGTTAAATTTTATTTTTTATAAAATAAAGTTGTGTGCTTGACGTGTGAGAATTTTAGGGTTCGTTACAAGTACCGTTTTTTTTTTTCTATGAATTATTTACCATGCTGACGGCAGTTCAAATTCGAACCCTCTTCCTTTACGAATTTAAAATGCGAGATAATGCGTCATTGGCAATGAAAAAACATTAATGACGGATTTGAGGATGTAGCGGTAAACGAACGCACTATACGACGTTGGTTTGGAAAGTTGCGTTCGGGAGATTTCAGCATCGAAAATGAACCACTTGGGAAGCCGGAAACGTTAGTTGACGACGATGTTTTAAGAGCAACGGTGGATGCGGACCCAACGTAATCGGTACGGGAGATTGCATAAAGCATGGGAGTATCCCCTATGACAATAAGTCGACACCTTTCTCTTATAAGAAAGGTAAAGAAATTCGATAAGTGGGTACCCCATGAACTGAACGACTCCCAAAAACTATGACGCCTGGAAATCTGTGCAGCGCTTACATTAAGAAACGGTTTTTGCACCGGATAGTCACCTGTGATGAAAAGGGGATATTATATGATAATCGTAAAAGATCTGGGCAGTGATTGGATGCAGATGAAAAACCAAAACAAACCCCAAGCCCGATTTCCACCCAGAAAAGGTTATTGTAGTAATTTGGTGGACATTGAAAGGACCAATCCACTTTTAATTTCTTCAACCAGGAGAAACGATAAACGCTATCAAATATTGTGGGGAAATCGACATATTGCATACCAAATTGGCTGAAAAGCAACCTGCGTTGGTCAATAGGCACGGTCCGATCCTTTTGTAAGACAATGCTGTACCCCATAGCTCACAAGTAACGGTGCAAAAACTGTTGCAGTTGGGATTTGAAATTCTTCCGCATCCACCGTACTCTCCTGATATTTCCCCAACGAATTACCATCTTTTCCGCAATCTGGATTCATTTTGCCGGCAGAAGTTCTTCCGTAACTGAGCAGAGGTCATAAAAGCTTTTGAAGATTTCATTACCTCAAAAAGTCAGCACTTCTACGAAAATGAATAGGGATATTTGACCTTGTATCACGTTGGAAGAATATCATAGATGTCAAGGGATCCTACTTTGATTGAATAAAAATTTACGGAAAAATATTTATTTATTTTATTTTTTATTTTTCACCGGTACAATGCAAATTAATTTACATTGTTCAAAATGCATGACAGTGCCGGGGAACCAAGCCCATATGGCATTTACATTGATCAGTTAGTTTTAAATTTGATTAGGTTCTATATTGTGTTTTTCAAGTAAGGGGAAAAAATGACGAGTGTTCTGGATTGAGCGTGGTATAGAATAGGGTTTGTAAAGTTGGTGTCTTGTTTTGGAAGTATTGTTTTGTCACCGGACAATTGCACAATGGATGATCCATGTCCAATGTTTGATGACAGCTGCATTGTGATGCTTGTTCTTTTTTGTAAAGATATACTTTGTTAAACAGTGCATGCCCTACATTTGTGTAATCTTACGCAGACAACCAGACCATGTGACCGACACACCACGACTGCAAACATGTTAAATAGTGTAAATTAGCTAAATATTAACTAGGGACTTTTTATGACGACAATGATTTATGCATATAAAATCAAATATGAAATGTGCCCACAATATATACGAATCAGCGTTCCTGTGAGAAAAATCGTCGCATACGGGTCTGCGCAACGAAAACATCACAAGCACAGGCCAGCCTAAACTGTATGGGCCTTCAACTGTTCATTAGCCTACCTTTACCCCACAGATACTTAACCAGTTTAGCAAATTTTAAAACCGCTGTTTTTCGAAATACAAAAAATTATATAATATAAATTAAAATTCCTAATGCTCTTAATATTTTTAAATTGCTAACAAATTAGAAATGGTAGTACAGCCAAATAAAAAATACATCTATCTATCATTTGTAATGTATAGATTGGCAGCTTTCAATTTTCTTTTTTGTTCCAAAATTTAAGCTTTTTTGAGTTATAAAATATTTAGGTCTTCGTTCATCATCATTGTTAGGCTTTCCAAGATTTTTTTATAAAGTTTATTTCTGGTACTGATTAGTTCACGTCCATCTTAATTGTCATCGTTCTTTTGATAAGATTCATCAACTTCTTCTTAACCCCTTTTGTATCTTTAACATTAAATAATAATATATTTTTTCTTCTATGACTTTTTTCATTACTTCCTTCTTCATACTATTTATTTTGATTGACTTCAAAATCTGGTAATTCTCTTTTGAACTTTAACAATGAAATCATTCCCGCATTATTCATTTTTTCCCCTTCATTTTCATTTCCCGACATTCATTTTTTTATTTCACTCAAATCCTTAATTTCCCATTAGATTATTATTATAAGCTATCTTTCAAAATAGGTGTGTTTCTTAAGTTTTACAATACAGTTTATTGAATAATAAATCTAAAATATAATTATAATTAACTGTTGAATTAGATTAAAATTTTTGAATTGATTAGAGGGATTTTTAATTCATATTTTAAGTTCTCGACACGATCCAAACTAACTTTTCTTGCTTTCCTATCCAGAGAGATTCCAGCGGTTCCATTCGCGTAACTTTGAGTATTCGTACTATTTTGTTGGGTATATCCTGATTTGTTTAATGATTTTCAAATTGTTCTGTGTTCTACTGTGTCAAAAGCGTTTGTAAAGTTTGTAATTCGATGAATGCTAATCTTAACTTTTTCTGGTATTCTTTGTTTGTTTTTCTATAATTTGGTTGACTGTTTGCAAGTGGTCTATTGTACTAAAACTGTTATGAAAAATAGCTTGTTTCTTCCAACTTTTTGCGTATTCTCCGAAAACCACATTTTACAAAAACTTTGTATATAACTGACAACAACCTATAAGCGTCGACAGTTATTTATATCTGCTATGTCCTCTTTCTTATACAGTACTATAATAGTTCACTATTTCCATTGGGACTTGTTCGAGGTCTAATATCATTGTTGCGACGTGATTTGTCAGCACTTTTGGCAAACGACTCACCCTCATTGCCAAACACCAGAACTAGAGTTGTGCTAAACCGTTCCTTTGCCTGAGCGAACATGGAACGGTTCCTTTCTTGAATGGAACTAGTTCCGTGGAAATATTTAGTTCCAATGATGTTTCAGAATTAAAAGAGGTTCATGTCCGCGGATTTAAGTAGTTCCACAGACATGTTCGGATAGATGGAATGACGCATGTCCACAGAACTACGTAGTTGAAGTTGAACAGATTGAATATTGAATGACAAATATATGTGTGCGGAAATGTAGAGGCCGATCTACATGCATATTCGCTTTGTAGGAAAGTGTGGATTTATGCTATGGTAATGTTTCAAGTAAAAATATATTTATTTTGCAAATATAGAGCTACAGCTTTTACAAAAACGTTATCTGCAATTTAAAACGAAGTTTCGAAGAACTTGGTATGGGTGCATTTGTAGTTACACAGAAGAGGTAGACTGTGTGCCATTTTCATTCTAGTTAGATTGGTAGTTCCAGTTCCACGACAGTTCCAATACTGCGAAAATACTAACACATACGACAACTTCAACCTTAAATTACATACGCATGTGAACATGAGCGAATGTAATAGACGAAGAAGGTACACGCGGCTGTGAACTTCTTGTGTGTGAACTATCGGACATGTCGGAACCATCGAACATATTTAGGTGGAGTATGGGAACGATGTAGGTCAACTCTAACCAGAACCAACGTCTCCCATCTGTCATTGGAATTACAATTAAATTTTAGATTTTCTTTTCCTTTAGAACTTGAAAGAGACTGGATGGTGCCCAAGCACAATTGTAAGAAACCGTTCACCATATATTTAAACATTGTATATCTCTTGATAATAGCTAATAAAGATTTTAATGTCTGGAACACTTATTGGATTTTACAAAATACGTGTTTTTTTCTGCAATCAACATTCTAAAATAATTTGGGAACGTCCAAACAGGTTTTGATACTCATCGAGAGTTCGACAACGCGTTTCGACATCAATCGAAATCCTAGGACTCATAACTCCTTTTGGATTTTAGTGTTTCTTGGTGCGACAACGATCTCTTGCAGAAACGCATTCGCTTTTCCGCGCACTTGTGACACATCCAAATAACCTAAAAGTGGATTCGCCCGTTGACGGCATGACTTTAAAAGCCCGCATGCGTCTGGAGCAAACTCGTTAGTAGAGCTCTTGATACCCTCATACCCATAAGGTTTTGCGTACCCGTTATATTTCGGGTACCCGCGTTATTTCTCATATATCAAGACCAGATAAACAATAAAACAATTAAACCATAACTTAAAACACATTTTATTATGAAAAGCCTTAAAAATGAACACAAAAAATAAAAACAAAAACAAGTCTTATTTCGTTTAGTAAATAAAATACAAATATATGCTTGTAAGTAGCATTAATCCCCAGTTCTGACCACTAAATACTCGTATATATAGGGTTTCCAATAAGGACTTGACAACTTTTTTTTTAAATAAAACTCAAACCATTTGAGATATTTCAAGAACTTTATTATCGGCTTGAGGTATAATCAAAACATTTATGAATGGAACTCGACTTCGTTCATATGGCCACCGCGAGCATGTTTGAAGCGGTCGATTCGTTGGACCCAATTTTCAACGACTCGGCCACACATTTCGGCCGAAACGGCCGCTATTTCGCGTTCAATGTTGGCTCTGAGCTCTTCCAACATCGTCGGCGTGTTGGCATAAACCAGTGACTTAACGTAGCCCCACAGAAAATAGTCAAGCGGCGTTAAATCGCACGAACGAGGCGGCCAATCGACTGGCCCATTTCTTGAGATAAAACGCTAACCATACCTCTTCAATAAATCGATTGTAGCGTGTGCTGTGTGGCTTGTGGCGTCATCCTGTTGAAAACACATGTCGTCCAAGTCCATATCTTCCAATTCGGGCCAAAAATAATCGGTGATCAACGCTGACCATTCATAGTAACGTGACGATCGTTATCGTCGACGAAAAAATATGGCCCAATAACGTCGCCGGCATGCAAACCGCACCAAACAGTTATTTTTTGTGGATGAAGTGCTGTTCATGAAACACATATGGATTTTCACCCGACCAATAACGCATATTTTGCTTATTGACGAACCCATTGAGCCAAAAATGAGCTTCGTCACTAAATATGATTTTGCGATGAAATTCATCATCTTGGCGTATCTTCTCCAGAACCCAATCGGAGAACGTACGTCGCTTCAAATGGTCCAGCGGTTTCAATTCTTGAGTCAGCTTGATCTTGTATGGGTGTAAACCAAGATCCTTACGCAAAATACGCCATAATGTGGTCTGAGCAATCCCCAACTCTTGAGAACGCCGTGGAATTGACTGATTTGGATCATTTGCTACAGACGCCTGTACGGCAGCGATATTTTCCCGTTGTCTCACTGACACGCCAACATCACACCAACGAATATGTAGACTCAAATTTTTGGACTAAACTTGTTATTGCCTGTCTACTAGGGCGAGAATTATGACCGAAAATTGGAGTTAACGCTCTTAACGTTGCAGTCACTGACTCCGAATTTCGGTAGAAAATTTTTATAATTTGCAGACGTTGCTCGTTCGTGTACTTTACCATGATGAAAATGTTGAGTTCACTGAATAAATTGACAGTGACAGTTTGATGATTGAAATGTAATAAAATTCATTATTTTAAATAATTTATGAACAAATTACAGATGTTGCCCAAATAGAAACGTTTACTTATTTTGTAATATTGGGTTGTACCACATGAAATGTTTTCACTCAGTCGAAAGTAAGAAGTTTTCGAGTGAACATCTGTGCCAGAACGTTAAATTTTATTTTTTTATAAAATAAATTGGTACGTGTGCTTGAAGTGTGAGAATCTTAGTGTTCGTTACAAGTACCGTTATTTTTTTGTAGGAATTATTTACCATACTGTCGGCATTTCAAATTCGAATCCATTTAAAATGGGACATAATGCGTTATAGGCAATGGAAAACATTAATGACCCATTGGAGGATGTAGCGGTAAACGGACGCACTATACGACGTTGGTTTAGAAAGTTCGGTTCGGGAATGAACCACGTGGAAAACCGGAAACGACAACTTTCTCTCATAGGAAAGTTAAAGAGACTCGATAAGTGTTTATCCCATCGCTTACAATAAGAAACCAATCTGAACCGTTTTTGCACCGGATAGTCATTTGATCAAAAGTGGATACTGTATGACAATCGTAAAAGATCTGGGCAGTGGTTGGATGCAGATGAAAAAGCAAAGCACACCCCCAAGCCCGATCTTCAACCAAAAAAGGTTATGCTGACAATTTGGTGAACATTGAAAGTACAAATCCAAATTGGTTGAAAAGCAACCTGCTTTGTTCAATAGGCACCGTCCGATCCTTTCGAATGACAATGATAGACCCCATACCTCACAAGTAACAGTGCAAAATCTGTTGCAGTTGTGGTTTGAAATTCTTCCGCATCCACCTTACTCTCCTGATATTTCCCCAACGGATTACCATCTTTTCCGCAACCTGGATTCATTTTGCCGGCAGAAGGTTTTCCGGAACCGAGCAGAGGCCATAAAAGCCTTTGAAGATTTCATTGCCTCAAAAAGTCAGCACTTGTACGAAAAAGGAATATTTGACCTTGTATCACGTTGGAAGAATGTCATAGATGCCAACGGATCCTATTTTGACTGAATAAAAATGTACGGAAAAATAATATTGGCTTACTATAAAATCGGACATTTCATGTGGTACAACCCAATATATATGATGCCACCAATTTCGGTCAGCAAGTAAAGACCAAATAATGAGCAATTTGTCGGCAGCCAATGTTACACCCCCGTTTAGTCTTTCGGGAATTGATTACACAGGTCCTATCCAGATTCATTCATCTGAGGAACGAGAAAACCAGAAATCAAATTCATACATACGACTCTTACATTGAATTAATATACAAAAACTACTTGTGATGTTAGAAGCATGTTTAAATACTCACCCACTTTTTTCATTAACAAACGACTTTGTTGGTAGTTTAGTACTCACCCCAGGTCATATCCTCATTGGATCTTCGATGAAAGCCTTGCCACAACCATTAATAGATCAAAACTGATGTGCCCGTTCACGATGGCTAATGATTCAAAGAATGACTCAACATTTTTGGAATTATAGTCAACAAGTACCTGTGTGGAGGCTTTCGAGTAGACCATGGGATAGGCGCTGATTAGGAAATTTTCCTCGTGGAGGATGATAGAAAGAAGAGAAAAAAAAAAGACAGAGTTGGGACTTCTGTCCTTTATTAAATATAATATAGCCCAACGTCTTACCTCGCGGAGGATTATAGATAGAAGAGAACAATTTTAGTTAGTATTGTAGAAATTGGAAATAGGTAGTTTGAAGAATTGTAAGAAGCGGCGACCTCGTACATAAAACATTAGAACTATTTGAAACGTATCGCCTTGCAGCAAGCGTATACGATTACAAAAGATACTGTCGTAAATCCAAGAGATACGAATTTTTCAAAACAACTCACTCCATTGGGAAAGGATAGGTTAGTAGAAGAAACCAATAAATAAATTAGTTTTAAGTATAAACGAATATAAAGGCACGTTGTGCAGATATAAAATAAAAAAGAAATATGATATGTACGAATACAAATAGATAGATTTCAAATTTCTTTCTTTCTTTCTTAATAAGTGCCATTCAAATTTCCTTAACTTTTTAATGATAAATAAATGAATTTTTTCTTTAATGCGAATAGGTATATACAAAAGCTAGCGATACATACGAAGGTTAGACGGGGATATATTGAATTTTAAGAGTCCAGCAGTACAAAAATCTTTACGATACTTTACACCAAATTGCGTTTTGATATCTCAAATGCCTATTTTGCGTTGTTATGCGTACGATGAGTTTTTACTCTCGAATTACTACGAGATCAGTGATAGCAACATCTCTGGGGATTTTGCTATTTATATCGTTTATGCATTTCGCAGAGATATTCTCGTTTCCACCGAACTTTACTCTCTCCCATTGTCGAATGCAGCTAATTGACTTTCCAGATATGTCAGATTCAGGGGTAGCTAGAAGCGGACCACCGCGAAGCAAATGTCCTGGCGTTAAAGGTAGAGGATCATTGATGTTTTCGGAAAACGGGGAGATTGGCCTCAAGTTAATGCAAACCTCAATTCTTGCCAAAAGAGTCGTGAACTTCTCAAACGTAAACTTGTGGACGCTTGTGAGCTTCCGGAAATGCACTAAAGCTCTTAACTGCAGCTCCCAAAGCCCTCCCGTATGTGGTGCTTTCTACTGCATGTTACGATCTTTATAATTTTCTACAACGTCTGAGGAAAACTGTTAAACTGTTAAATTTTTATAGCAAAGTCGTGTCCTGTATGCGCGAGTTTTAAAGAAATTACAGTTCTTTCAACCCATAGGGCCGCCGTTAATTAAATCTTAAGTTGTTTTTTGTGGATAGTACAAGTTTTACATAACCGAATGTGTTTCCTGACTAAGGTTTTGGTTCGCGGAATCTAGAATTCACACCGAATTAATCGTATCACTAGCTGGTTACCACCGTGAATTGAAAGTGAATGGTAAGACATAAGAAGTGAAGCATATCGCTGTTGTATGGTAATATAATGGGAAACTTTTTGCTATGTGAAAGCGTAAAGCAAGCTAATCTTCCGTTGAAGATGAGATTCATGAGGTAATTTAAAACACTGGTCCCACATGGAGAATATCGTTGAGGCTTACACCGTTACTAGAAGAGTCCGAAGCATTGAAGACAACTCTGACCTTAGTGGTAAGGCTTTCTAGTTTAACCACAACGACTTATCTGCCATACCACAAGTTTCGGGTACATGGACAGTCTCAGTACATATCTCCTAGGGTCAGGTATTCTTCGAGCACATCATTGTATCTAGAATAGAGATCGACGTTTTTAGATAACGATTTTTCATTACGTGAAATTTGTTGTAATGCGATTGCACGAGGATCACCCAAAATGCGAACAGATTCTTTGAAGGGATGTCGTACAATATAACGACCATTAATGTCTCGAGTTATTGTGTATGAATAAAGTTTTTCGCATAACTCTTCTTTGCTAAGTGATTTGGTTTTCTGAGTCAAGAATAATCGATGGATGTACTAGTATATGTGCTCCAATTATGAAATCAATGTTGGAGCTCTGGTAAAAGAAGGGATCGGAGAGTTCAAAATCGAAACGTCCTGAAAGATCCTCGCGATTAATATTAAAGGAAGGTAAATTATCTGTAAGGCGTTTTAAAACAATAGCATTAATCAAGGCCGTACATTTTTTTTTGATTTTATTTATTTATTTATATCAATAAAATCAACATTGGCTATACGTTTCCGCTAAGCCTTAGGGGCTTTTCTGCAGAATGTTGTGCATCTAACATTAATAATTGAAATAAAGTAGGCTTAGTTTAATATATAATACATAACATACAATACAAAATTTACGAGCAAAATTAATCAATATAAGTGTTTTTGATTTCTTGAGTTTTGTATTTAGTTTTAATATTTAACTATAGCTTTATTTAATTATAGTTTTAACATTTTAATATTTGTAGTTAGATTTAACATTTAGTTGCTGGAATTTTGATTTAAAAGAAAGTTTTTAATGCTTTTTTTCCTCGATTTAAAATTGCTAATGGTTTTAAGTTCTTGTGGAATTGTGTTGAAAATTTCAAGCACACTGCTTCAACTGTCATCTTCCATAGTTATTGTAAAATAGGGGTTCTAGGAGCATACCGTGTGCCCGTCTTCTTGTGTTTGTCCCATGGTTAATTGGTGTGATGAATCGTGTTTCGTCGTAATAGTCTAATATGAGCATTATCTTGAAGATGCCTTTCACTCGAAGGACATTAAACGTTCCTCGATCAGCAACATGTCGATGAGTAAATACGTTTATCTTTTTATGCGCAGCAGTTTGAAGTTTTTGAATTTTTTTTTATGTATTACTGATGCATTGCAACAGGCAAGTGTTCTATGTTTCAGCTTGGATTCCACTAACGCAAAGTACACTTGCCTTGCGCAGTGTATCCCATAGGAAGTTACTGTCGATTATGACTCCTAAATATTAGTAGCTTTTTACTATATCTATAGGACAGCTAGTAAAGGTACGGCAGGAATCATTAAACCATGATCATGACACCATTTTACTGCAATATCGAACTCCTCCTGAGGTATTATTGTTGCCGTCTGAAAGGATCTGTGACTTACCACTACCGCTGTATCGTCCGCATGTTCAAGCGAGTCAAAACATTTGCTTATATGTTTTGACTCGCTTGAACATGCGAATAAACTCATTTGCGTATAATATGAACAGAATTGGCCCAGTTTCGATCCTTGCGGAACTCCGTATTGTGCGTGTTCTTTTGGCTATAGGTTTCGCTGATCTTGACAAAAAAAGTTGTTACACTGTTGTGTAAGTATTCCTTTAGCCAATCAGCCATAAATCCATCCTATTCTAATACGTTCCAGAGCATCTATTAGCTTTGTATGATTAAGCGTGTCAGAAGCCTCGCTTAAGTCCATAAATGGGACTAGAAAACTTTTGTTTAGGTTTTCATTGATATGATTTGCCAACTCCCCTAACTCCCCTACCTGTTCTTTTCTTTTTCTGGAAACAGTCAATTCGTGTGTTTTTCAATAATGGTGTTTTTCAGTAAATTTCTGCAACCTACTTGTTATTAGGCACTTTTCAACTACTGGTAGTATTGAAATTGGTCTGTAATTGTTGACTTGACTTTTAGTACCTACTTTGTACATTGGCCCGACCATAGCAGTTTTCAAGGTTTCTGGAATTTTTGCCTCTATAATACTCAAATTAACACATTTGCTCAAAATCGGTGCAAAAATTTCCGCGTGAGTTTTAATATCCACAGCTCGAATTCTATCAACACCAGGCGACTTATTCTTAGTAAATCAGTTATTCTTAGCATTTCAAAGACATTTGTTACTTGAATAAAAACTGATCTGTCTAATGTTCTATTTGAGTGTATCGAGATAATCACGATGTTTACAATCTATTCGCTAAAGTTTTTTGCACATTCGCTAGCGAGATTATTCTGACATATTTGACCACTTAAATTCTTAATTATAGTTTCATCAACTCTAGGCTTTTCCCTTCCCATAATCTCATTTATTAGGCTTCATATTTTGCGGGGATCTGATTTTATCTGGTTGAACTTGGTTTTGTAAAAAAGAGATTTTTGCGTTGTTATTTCTCTGTTTAGTTTGTTTCGAACTCGAGAAGAGCGCTTAGGGTAAATTTCGTGCCAAGATGATAGATATCTATCAAAGCAGTAGCAAGAATAAGACATTCACTGTTTTTCGAAAATAATGATTGAACTTGTAGATTGGTTGGACAATTTGTGGGTTGTATACTTTGTGAGCAAGTTTGTTGTGATAAATTGGTATCTTGGGCAATCGCATTGTATTAAAAATAAGTTTGATCAGCTTGTACTTGTATGGGATTATGCAGAAGCGTCAGCAAGCCTTTGTCGGCATAGCTTGTATGTAAATTGACTTTGGCAATCGTTCGCTATATTGGTTAATGAAAGACAATTCTGATAATAAGCCTTGTTACCTTTGTAATCCTATTCGGAATCGAAAGTTCGACGAACTTCGTGCAAGGGGAATGAGGGGATGAGGGTCTTTGCATAAGCCACAACTGTAATTATTGGATTTTGTATAAAAGCCGCGATGATTGTTTTGTCTTGGCTGTTGAACTGATTTGGTCTTGGTGCTTTTGCATTCAAATTCCTGACATCCGACACCGATTCTAAGATTTGGTATTGTTGGGTTAGAAACGAATCCATTTCTGTCTAGTTTGGAAGATCGCGTGGTTTTTTAATATAATTGTTCCTAAATTGACAGTGGCAGACAATTAAAATGTTAAAGCACTAAAATTGAAACAATCATTAATTTCACTTTGAAGCTTTTTAAAACTTCTGCCTGATTTTAAGCTGACGATTTACCAAACTTCGTTTATTTTCATAAAATAACAAGGCATTTTAAGTTCCAAGCCAAACCGAATTTATTAGCTGTAAGGTCAAATTTACAAACTATGTTATGTGCTTCTTATTTGGTTTTAGAATGTAAGTGAAATAATTTCTGCATAGCATATAACTTTGGGTGATTTATGTAGATAGCTGTAAATAAATCACCAAAGTGATGGCCAACCATCATAAGATAATCACCGTCAAAACTTTCGGAATCGCTCGGGGGAACTTTCACACACAACATATTATCAATAGATTTTTCTGATACACTTTCCACCACGGTATCTTTTGGCTGAAGATTGTTTACTAATTTATCCTCTAAGCCGGAATCAATTACTCTTAATTTTCGTATTGAATGTATGATTTCACTTAAACACGTCACGTAAAGAGTAGTTATGGCTTGTATATTTTATTCGGAAGCAGAGTCGGAGGCTTGTATGTGTGTCAATGACAACTTACGATGTCGCCAAAAATGCTGCGATATGTCTAGGTTTCCTCAAACTATGTAAGAAATACTTTTCCCCTTCTGAGCTGGTCTCAATATATAAGGCATTTATCCGGCCGAAATCGGAGTACAATGCCGACATCTGGTCGGGTGCGCCTAAGACATCTCTGCACCTGGTAGATAGAATTCAAAACCGTTCGATAGAACTCATAGGTGATACTAATATCACTCAGACAATAGACACTTTCGAACACCGACGTAATGTCTCGTGTCTCACTCTGTTTTATCGCTATTTCAGCCGTTAGTGCTCCATAGAAATCGCCAGTATTATTCCGCCCCTTCAAGCCTCCAACCGTATTCGAGAAAATGAATCAGATCAATGTAACAGAAGAAAGGGAAGAGAAATTACTTCTTACGCTCAAAATTGCCTCAACATTATTGCTTGTATCGCTTATGACAGTTGTTATATCAATTGCCTCACAACTATGTTAGAGCGAAGTGGACACGGTCACTGGTTTTTGACGACGAAATGCCCGCAATGGATCCAAATTCATAGTAGAGCGTTCAGGCAACCAAACTCGTTTTGCTTGTTTACGAATTGCTGCACAGTGAACACCTTCTCATCAGTAAAGAATCAATTTTTCAAGTCGCCGCGAACGAGCCGCTGCTTCAACGCCTTCGATCTTTGGAGTCGCATTGCTTTCTGAGCAACTGTAAGGTCTTGACCACCAGCTTATTCCGTAAAATGCGATGCATGTTTGCGGCCGACTTACCTAACTCTTTTGCCATTGCGTTTCCGCTGCGACGTGGATTTCACTCCAATTTGTTTCTCACCTCCTTCACGTTCTCAGCTGATGTTGCAGTCGGTCGACGTCCACCACCGTATTTTTTTTTACTGTGCCGGTATCCCGACATCATATTATGGTCCGGTAGACGAAGATACTATTCACATTTAGATGCCGCAACTCATGCACTATCGCCGAAGTCGATTTTTTTGCCAAATAAAGTGCGATCACTGAATCATGTTTCATTTGCAAGTCCATAGCCTCGGTTGGTGTTGCTTATATCTCAAGAGGTTACTTGCGTTTGGTAGACAATTTAATGGAAAAAAACCGCTGAAAAGCGTTTGAAGTCTGAAGTTGGTTACACTTCAATTGAAATACCCTGTACAATTATTTCTTTCCCGTAAATATTTTTGTTTCCAAGCAAACGAATATGGCTACACTCAAAAGTTTTCTAAAAGCACCAGAACAAAACTAAGCGAAGAAACAATATTGTTTGGTCCAAATACGACGCTGGTAACACTGATCACTTACGAAAAGCCAGAGGGCATCAATTGCGCATACACATACCATTGATCATTCTGCCTCCGATTGTGTGACAGAATGTGGCTGGATAATGTGGATTATTAGTACAATTATATCAACAATGTAAATGTGAATCAGTGGTACTTCTGTGACAGTTTAAAGAATTAAGAACCGGAAACTACGCGACTGGCACCTGTGCTTGAAAAAAAGCTCCTCTATAAAGCCTGTACTGCAGATTTTAATTATACAGAGAAAAGACGCCTTGTTATCTACACATAATGGAAAAATACATCAACAGAAATGTATTGGTGTAATCTGCAATATCCAATATTTACTAGCAGTCCTTCAGCAAATTAGTTTGAGTTAGATATGTATATTGCACTGCAATATGAACTAATCGCCTTCATACATAACACGCAATGTTACATAATAGAAACGAACCATTCAAATACCTAAATATTCTCCGTGTCGGGAGGCACCAACATCGACATAATGTCAATCTCAAAATGCAATATTAACACGAGGACAAACACTTCGAGTGGCGGTGGAATGTGCGACTTAGAGGGTACAGTGGCAATTAGCACAATTCGTTGCCAGCTATCAAATAATTTCAAATAAGATAATGAAATTGAAAGACACAGTTTAATTTCAGAGACGGCAAGAATATTTTCTGCTGATTTTAAAGACACACAAAATTCAACATTGCACCACTCTAGGCTCAATAGCAATAATACTTATATCAAATGCAACCCATAAGAGTAGTAGACCTGTTTAAATATGCTTAGACGATGTTGATGTCTGCATCACTTCTGTTTGCTAGGGCCTAGCATGTCATGATGAGAATATCATCTTCGTTACATCATAAGTGAATGATATACCAGCTTGCGTATTTTAGTTTAACCTTTTTATTTATGTTCAAAACTTGTCGACATTTTTACGACCTCTTCATAAAGGTGATGCCTGAGGATATGTTTTAGTATTTAAGACTATAAATTATAATTATTTTTTTTGATAATTTGAACCAGACAAGAAAAATAGAATTCTTTAATTTGTTCATTGATGTATAGTAAAATTATTTCCGCTGCCTCAATAGTCCCTTAAATGGTCTTTGTATAAAGAAGCAGTGGGAGAAAGAGAATATATAACATACAATTCGGTATGTCATGGTGGGGCCCTAAATAATAAAGAAAATGTTAAAAAGTAATTTTTTTCTATACGAAAAAGGTCAGAACTTTGAAAAGTAAAAGTAAATTAAAAAGTAAAGTTTAAATAAAGAGTAAAATAAAAAGTTTAACATTTATTGATCATTTGTTTTAATATTTCAGAAGATGTACGGTCAACTTACCAATGGCAATGAAATATAGAACTTTAAAGGAAACGTGCAAATATAATGTAGGTGTATTTCGCTCGTTAATACATGGTCGCGGTTTATTCTGCATTAAAGATGTAGAAGCTGGTAAGTCATAAATTTGCTATTTCTATCGTTTTTAATTGCTATAATAATAAAAAAGTTTTATTATCGCTTTTCTAATGTAAACACGGTTTAAAATTTAAACATTCGTTTGTATGATAAAACACAACAAAAGTAATTGATTATTGTGATGGCAAATAAAAGCTTATCTAAGCGATTTTTACATATTTATGTTAAAAAGAAGGGTTTAATTTCATTTCAATTGCAATATAACCAACGATTTCAACTGCAATATGGTATTTGCTTTATATGCGAAATATACTGTATTTTTGTCCTCTAAGTGGTTTATTGTAATTTATCCTATTCTGTTCTTTTCATCGAATGTAATGTGAAATATGTGAAAATATAGTTAAAATATAATTGCTGCATTAAAAAACGCCTTAAAATTCCGTTAAAGTATTAAGTGGTATTATTTAGCAATTTTATAATTTCACTTTTGAGAAAAATATTCCACCAAACCGCTGACAGACCTTTTGCTGCAAAAACCGTAACGGTGCTCATTAGAAAATTTTCGTGTTAGGATATTTTATAAGCTAGTGAATTATAGTGTATCTACTCGTAACATACATTGGACCTGTCGGAGGTAAGAAAATAAAATTCGCCTTTTTTTTTTTAAATTTATAGCCTCCTAGTGGTACAAACGCTTCTGAGATGGCCGCTCATCAGTGGAGAATGAAGCACGTTCTGGTAGGTCATCAACGTCTAAAAAAGATACTATTGCCATTGATCTTTAAAGATGGAAGGTGACAAACTTATCAAAATAAGTTCGTCTGAAGATCTCAATAAGCTTTAATTAAATGTGTTTTAAATGCTTCAGCCATACTGTTAATATGATAATATTTTTCCATCCTTTAGTTTTGATGGTAACATTTTACAAAATTGGTTTTTTAGTAATCATAATTGCTCCAATAGTTTCTTTTTTATTCATCAAATATTCGTAGTTTACATTCAAATTTAGATGTCCTTCTGCGACGGATTCGAGCAGATTTAATTTTTTTTCCACAATTTAGATTTTTGAAAAGTGAAAAATAATTTTAAAACCCCAGATTACGAATTCATTTCTACGTGTTTCATTCATTTCTAGGTGGGGTGAAAAGCAACCTCCTTGACCGCCAGAATGCGCTGCTACTGCAAAATAGGTTATGGTGCCTTGATGTCCATTCATATTGTAAAATGTTTGTGTGGGTACAAATGAAAGAACTTATTCTTTTCAATAGAAATCGCTTTATTCAGTACAGTTACAATCCACTATTTAATTGTTTCTCTCAGTACAATCCAATTTCTCAACCGCTTATACTTTTCTTATCTTTTACTTAAACCACTTAATCACTTCTCCTAATTAACACTTCAAATTTCACTTTAGAACTGATTTGCATACCTTGGGGATGCTGGTATTTATACTCGAATGACATACTTCGAGAACAATCCTCGCCATCCAGCGTCCCATACAATTTCCAATTTGCTAGAAGATTCGATTCCACTCTGCAGTCATCAATGGTCGAGACTTCGTTATTCAAGTATCGAAATCTTCTGGTTTTCGAGTATCGACATCTTCTGCTCTGTAAATTGGAAATTGTAGATGTCTCTGCTCACATTTAAGTGGTTATCACATTGCTCCCTCCCTACAGTTGTTCGTCCCGAACAACTTCGTCATTCAGCATCCCCTTGAAATGACACATTCTATCCAAATTGACCACTTTCAATTTTCCTCGATCCCCACGCTGGATCCGGTAGACAACGTCATTAATGCGGGTTATCACCTTGTATGGACCTTCCCAGTCCTGTTGCAATTTTGGTGATTTGCCTTTCTTACGCTGAGGATTATACAGCCAAAGCAGATCTCCTTCGTTGAAACCGGAAGATTTCGCCTTGATATCGTACCTAGTTTTCATGCGGCTGCTTGCTAGCTTCATCTTTTCTCTGGTGTCTTCTTGCAATTTACGAATCCTGTTGCGTAAGTCATTCACGTACTCGTTTACCTCTTTTGGCTCCGTTGGTGGGGATCCGAATTTTGCTTCACTTGGCAACCGAATTGTTTGACCAAATAAGATCTCGGATGGTGTGTTCCCTGTTGAGCTATGGACCGCGTTTCGGTAGGCCATTAAGAAGAGGCGTATGTGTCGATCCCAATCCCGCTGGCAGTTGCTGACAACCTTAGATAGATGCTCATTCAAGGTCCGATTGAATCGCTCGACCATTCCATCAGATTGAGGGTGTAGTGGCGTTGTCCTTGTCTTTCTTATTCCCAAATATTGGCATATTTCCTGGAAGACTTTTGATTCAAAGTTTCGCCCTTGATCAGAGTGCAGCTCCATTGGGACCCCAAATCTGCTCACCCAGTTGTTGACTATCTGTTCGGCTACGGTCTTAGCCTCTTGATTTGGGATGACTTCCGGCCACTTACTGAAGTAATCCATGACTACGAGAGTATATCGGTTTCCATTAAATGTTTCGGGAAACGGCCCAGCGATGTCGATGGCTATTCGTGCGAAAAGTGCTCCGACATTGTATTGTTGCATTTGTCCATGTGGCTTTACTTTTAGACCCTTGGTAGTCGCATACCTTATGCACTTTTTGCACCAATTCTCGACATCTTGTTTAGCGCTTAGCCAATAGAAACGTTCCCTTACCTTTTCCAACGTCTTGTTTATTCCCAAATGGCCTCCTGAGATTCCGTCATGTATTTCATGGAGTACTTGGCTGACTCTGGAACGTGGCACTATTAGCTGCATACGAGATGTTTTCCCATCTGCACTTTCCCATTTTCTCTTCAGCAATCCATCTTGCACAAAAGGCGAGTCCCACTGTGCCCAGTATGCCTTCAGAGTTTGGCTCCGATCTGATATCTGCTGCCAGCTTGGCCTTTCCTCGTGTTCCTTCCAAGCCAATATTGGTTCGATGTCATTGTCTGCCTGTTGGGAGGAACGGATTTCGTCTATACTCCAACCCTTTATTGGCTCAGTCCTGATCATTTGGATAGTTGCCTGTTCTTTCGCTTTCTTACCACTGACTACTTCTGCTGTGAGGCTTTCGTTGCATTGTTTTACCTGTGAGACTGGGATAATTACCCTGGAGTCGACTCCTGCTACAGACTTCTGCCCCGCGAAGTAAGGGTTTCCCAACTGACGGTTTCGGGAAATTTGACCGGTTTCTTGGTAGCCGTTTCTGCGGGTTTTTCTTTCTATTTGCCTGTAACCCCAGTGCAGGCAGTCTTCTCGTCGTACTGGTTCTTTACAATGCCCTTGCAGATGTCCTACTTTATCGCAGTTCCAGCAGCGCATCCTTCGTCTCTCCCGCGGGATATTTCGGTGCACGGTAGTTAGTCTTGAGCAGGAGCATTCACCAGATACTATTTCCCTGACGAAATGCATTCCTTTGGAAGCCTAATTGGATGCTGCCATCGGGAGAGCGAAGGCAAGTGCTTTAGCAAGGGTTCTTTTTCCGGCCATCCTTACTGCTGACTGTAGCTTCGAATCTGCAATTCGCCTGATAAATTCGTCCTTTGCCATTTCGTCGGTTATTTCTTGGCCTGCGGTGGGATATGACAAATGTGCCAGTCTACTCACGTCTGCTTGGAGCTGTTGCAGTGTTTCTCCTCGTTGCTGCATACGGCCTTGCAATCGAACCTTGTAAACTTCCCGCATGTGGCTATCCCCAAACCGTTTCTCGATAGCCTGCACTAAAGCCACATAATCTTTATGCTTTTGGATGTCTACCGTTTGCAACAATTCTGCTGCAGGACCGTGCAAGGCCATTGTTAGGGCAAAGCACTTTTCCTCATTGTCCCAGTCGTTTGCACAGGTAGCCATTTCAAGCTGCTTCTTATAAGTAGACCATGAGGTCTGGCCATCGAATGGGGGAGGCTTCAACTCTTTTCTCCTTGGACCGCTTAAAGAACATTCTTGCAGTTTTTGTTTTCGCACTGTGTCGAGCTCTTTTGCCAGTTGCTAAACTTTGCTGTCCATTTGTTCGAATTTTTCGCCAACATTCTTCTCTATTCTTTCAAATTTGTTATCGATTTCTTCGAATTTTTGGTGGAGAATGTTCTTTTGTTCTTCCAGATTATTCGTTTGTTCATCCATTTTCTGTTTAAGACCGTGGAGATTGTTGGTTTGTTCGTCGAATTTTTTTTCCAGGCTATTCTTTTGTTCTTCCAGATTTTTCTTTTGTTCATCCAGCTTTTGTTTGAGGCTACTCTTTTGTTCTTCCAGATTTTTCTTTTGGTGGTCGAGACTGTTCTTCTGTTCGTCCATTTTTAACAAGAGGAGTTGCATCATCGCAGCCATATCACTGCTGGTACTTGTCTGTTCATCCTCGTCAACATCAAAGGAGTATACATCAGGATCATGTCCCTCGTTGTTCAAAGCCTCCTGAAGTCCTCCTCCTCCACTGGCGATGAGGCTTCTCCTGTTCAACTCGGATTTGAGTTGGACGAGGGTCAACTGCAATAGTTTTCGACCCATTCTAGCTTTTTCAAATAGTCAGAAAAAAAAAAACACTTTTTTTTTTTACACACAATAAGTCCTATCCCACTTCTGACACCAATGTAAAATGTTTGTGTGGGTACAAATGATAGATCTTATTCTTTTCAATAGAAATCGCTTTATTCAGTACAGTTACAATTCACTATTTAGTTGTTTCTCTCAGTACAATCCAATTTCGCAACCGGTTATGCTTTTCTTATCTTTTACTTAAACCACTTAATCACTTCTCCTAATTAACACTTCAAATTTCACTTTAGAACTGCTTTGCATACCTTGGGGATGCTGGTATTTATACTCGAATGACATACTTCGAGAACAATCCTCGCCATCCAGCGTCCCATACAATTTCCAATTTGCTAGAAAATTCGATTCCACTCTCCAGTCATCAATGGTCGAGACTTTGTTATTCAAGTATCGAAATCTTCTGGTCTTCGAGTATCGACATCTTCTGCTCTGTAAATCTAGATGTCGCTGCTCACATTTAAGTGTTTATCACATTATTAGAAATGAATCTGAGATTTATGAAACCCCTAGTAAGAATTTAATCATTGCTGTTAGAATTAAACATTGTTTCCTGTGTGCTTACACGTTTCATGATAGTAGTGGTGATGTCTTTCTCGAAGAATTGCAAAATCTGTTACAAAACAAAAAAACTAAAAACTATCTTCCTTGGTGACATTTATATAGACATTCTTACCCAATCAAACTTATTGGACGACTATTTAATGTTATTGGTTGCTAATATTTTGGATTGCAGTATTAACTCTTCTACTCGTATCAGTGATAATTCTAAAATCTGCAAAAAGAGGTTTTAGTGCGCTTTAATTTAGTGAGTTCACTAGCAGATTTGGGTATTACATACTGTAGGAGTATGACTAGCATCCATTATTTAAATATTTCAAATGTTAATAAAGCGGATCATTGCGTTTTCAGTGTTAGAAAATTTTATTTTTCCAAACTCAATTCTACGGTTTGAATTTTGTTCTGACGTTTACAACGAAAACGACAACTTTATTTTGAAACTAAGTTTTCACATTGATATGTGTACCTTCACCTCGGCCAAAATTCATAGTAGGTCTAAAAGGCTACAGGAATGGATAACAGATCATCTTTTGAGCAAACTAAACGAGAAAAATAAGTAGTAAGTAAGAAAAGTAATTAAGTAAGCAATTAAATCTCTACTCAACAAGTTGTGTAAGGACATTTCTAAGCAAACACAAATTTGTAAAATGAGGGTTATATTAAAAGAGGCTTGAATATTAATAATAAAATTTTGAATCGTAATACACCTGTCATAAAGCAGATAACATAGAGATTCTTGTCTCTATAGCCAATAATACATTTGCCGAATTATTCGGTCATTGCATGGCTTATATTTCTGATGATGATGTTATAAATAAAGTTTCTTCTAATAACAGTTTTGCATTTGATCCGATATCTTCTGTTGAGTTACTTGCGTCTTTAAAAACATATCGTTTCATATTGTTGATGTTATTCCGCTTTACAAAAATGCAAACCCTTGCGATCCTTGTGAGAAGATATAACGTAGAAAAGCTGGAAATACAAGTGACGCGAGAAGCGCGTGATCGAAAATCTTGAGAAGTTGTACTCCAGTTTTACCAACAGGTAAAAAGAAGGGTTAAGGCAAGCAGACCCGACAAAATTTGCACTTCGCAGCCTTGCTTAGTGTCGTCGGTGTTTGTGTTTACTGTGCTTGCTTGTAATTATGACTAGGGAATTCAGGGTGGACGTATATAGGCTGCTAAAAAGTAATCACTTTTCTGAGTACGTCTTCGTCTATAAGTACAGACCAGCTGTTAGTGAAACACTGGTAGATCCCCACCCACACCTCTCAGATCACTCTGATCTGAAGCTACCTGGCTACGAAATAGTGCTATTATTTTTCTCCCACCGCGGTCTCGCCATTTACGTGCGTTATGATATAGCTTACCAAACTCCACCACAATATTATTCATGTTCCAACCCGGAATATTACTTCATGTGGTTAAAATTCCATCTCCGTAAGCAAATTATCCACTATTGCTTTATTTACAGAAGCCCCAAATTGGATAGCAATTCGACCTTAAACGAGTTCGGTGCGCTGTCTGACTCCATAAAAAGAATTGTATTCCTGTATCCTCATACTGTAATCGTGATTACGGGCGATTTCAATATACACAATTTTGGTTGGCTTCGACATTCGACAGACAAAACCGAAAGGATGGTGTGTTGAGAACTTCACTGCGGAAAATAGAAAAATAACTTGACCCATATCAGCTAATTTCTCGTACACCCACCACACAGTTAGAGAAAAGATTTGCCCCTCATCGGATGAGGAGTATCAAATCAAAAGAAAAGGCGTGATACGACTCGAGCAGTAAAGTGGCTGTCAGGGTTAGAGAAATGTTTTTTCGGTCCTACAAGACCAACCCGACAGAAGAAAACCGAAAAAATTTCAAATGAGTCAGAAATGACTGCAACGCCTTTCTTAAGCGTGCGAATACGACCAAAAACTAAGGAAAGAATACTGCAGTGTCCCAAAGACAGTAAAAATTGTTGGTCGTTCGTCAAAAACATTAGAAATTCTGCCTCATCCACCATCCCAACGCTCATTTACAAAGACATTCCAGCTGTCAGCTCTTTAGACAAGAGCAATCTGCTTGCTGCACACTTTGCGGCCAGCTAAACACTCCCGAATTGTGCTTTGTCCCCGCCTACGCTTGAGTGTGTCGAATCTTCAATGGGACGAATCCACTTTCGCACTCATGTAGCAGGGGTAATTAAAGATCTCAAGATATATAAATCCGCTGGTCTATATGGTATATCTCCCTTCTTCTGAAGAGGTGTTCTTCCTCGCTGTCAGAATCACTGCGTAAGCTTTTTCATCAATCCTACAAAACAGCATTTGTCCAGCGCGTCCCTAAAAAGGCGAACCTTCTCTCTCCTCCTAAAGACCCATTGCACTTATGTCCATTTTTTCCATGGTCATGGAAACGCTGATAAACCGTCAGCTCATGAAATATCTTGAAACACGAAAACTCTCAGTGACCGTCAGTACGGCTCCACTGGTGATTTGAGTCTCACCGAAAAGTGGAACAAAAGCGTACAACAATATTTAGAAAGCAAGACATTTGCACTTGATATTTCTAAGGCATTTGATCGAGTTTGGCATCAAGCTCTTTTGTCGAAAATGTGTGCATTTTGGATCGATGACTCTCTTCTTCAATGGATTAGTAACTACCTTTCAACTCAATTTGCCTTGGATGATTTCAAGTCTGATGTTCATAAAATAAATTCTGGTATACCCAGGGCTCCGATCTGTCTCCGACACTCTTTCTAATTTTCATCAATGACCTCTTGTCTGCTACCTCTAATCCAATATATTCCTTTGCTGACGACAGTACTCTCTGCTTTTCTTATTCGTTCCCGGACTCACTTGCTAGATAGGATCCAAAGTCGTGCGGTAAATCTCATAGGTGATGCCAATACGACACAGTCATTTGACACCCTTGTAACGTCTCCTGTTTCACGTTGTTGTATCGTTATTTTCACCAACAGTGCTTCACCGAAATTGCCAGTGGCATTCCGTCCCTTCAAACTTTTTACCGTAGCACCCGTCTCGTTATGAATGTTCATCAGTACACCCTCAAGCCCATCTTCTGACGTTCTCTGAAATATCATAGTTCTTTCCTAAGCCGTACAACTCGCTTATGGAATGCCCTTTCGTGCTTTTTATTTCCTAGTCAGTATAACTTGCAAACATTTAAAACCAAGGCACATCGTTGTCTCTCTTTTTTCTCTAACTTCCTTTCGCCCGAGCCATGTGCCAACATCTTAAGGGTACATAAAACCCCTTGAGCGCGCGCCTACTATAAAAAAAACCCATTGGAAATTCGTTCCACAATCGCTGTAGGGGTTCGTGCAACGTCCGCGGCGTGCAGAAAAGCTTTTAAAGGCTGCAAGGAAGGCGGATGAACTGTAGTCGCTCGCTAGTTTCAGGAAGATGGTTTTCGTACAAAAACACGAAAATTGCGATGAAAACACAATTGCGAAAACACGATGCTTCGTGCTAGGATGCTATCCTAGGATGGGATATAGTTCCAATGTCTGGAATCTGTTAGTTCTTAAGTTTCTGCTACTTTGTTGGCGATGAATGTTGTACGTATGTATCGAGCTGATTTAATCCATTCCAGTGTGATTTGGGAATCACTCTACGGAAATATTTTTGCATTTTTGAATTGTAAACGTGCCAATGATTTATTTTATTGTTTTGCCAGAAGAAGATTCGTGTAGGATATACTCTCCTCACTTGTTCGCACATAGACAGCTGCTGCGTATGTCTATGGATTTCAAGCAGTGGTTCCCGATTTATTGGTTATGTTAATCCAACGGGGAATCTCGATGCGGTTAAGCGCCCTTAATTCCATCTTCAAAGTGTACCACTTTGCAATGATTATTGGTGGGATTTCGCTATCCCACATTTTATTTTTCTTCCAGATCTCTTGCATCAAGGCCTTACCAATGATGACGCAGGGAGAAATCCATTCCAATGAATCTGTCAATCTTGAAGACTGATTTTAAATTTGAATATCTCTTACAGGATGCCACTGGATTCCCAATGTTTTAACCGAGTTCGCTTCAACAAATTCGAGCGGCACCTGTACCTCTCTATCTTCCACTGTCCGGTTCTCTCCGAATGCTTTCGGATCATACGGACTAAAACTCCTCCCAACCCTGTGGCTTCTGACACAACCCCCTGGGACCGCTCTTCGCATTACTTCAAGGGAGCTTGGAGTGGTGGATGCAATTGGGTAGTCATCTCTTTCATTGGTGGCGAGTGCTGAAAAATACGGATGGCTAGATATGGCGCCGAGGCGGTGCCAAATGTGACTGTGTTCAAACAGTACGTTTCGATCTCTCCACTTTCAACATCACTCCACAAAATGAGTTGGTAGGCAGAATCTTCGGTGTCTTCGGAATGTCTGCTACAAACCCTATTTTATATTTCCTGAACCGGATAATATGATTGACGATGTCATCTTGCAACTCGTTAAGTGACGTACCGTCAGATGTTTTAAGGACGCGTCGAAAACAATGCGCAGCTTCCTTCATTACGGCGTGATGAGGAATAAAGTAATGCTTGTGTCCTATTGATGTGGGGTCTACTTCCGTCGTGTGCCCTAGCTCCTTGTATTCATCAAAAACCCATCTATATTCCATGTAGAATTATGTGTTCGATTTAAATTTTCTTTCTAATTGTATGTAGGTATCTAATGAGGACTGATTTATGGGACGAACCTAACACTGGACGAATTCCTTGTTTGAATGGAAGCTGGACTACATACTTCCCTTCTGCTTGCCGTTGATGAGTTCCGCAGAAATGTTTTTCTCATTGTTCCTCTTCTGGCGAAAGCATCTTTCTTTTCGCTACTTCTTTCAGTTCCGAAAACTTCCGCTGAATATTTTCTAATTTAAGATTTTCCGTGCTTATGGGGAGAGACGTTATTGTTGATGATCCTTTGGAATGGACGCCGCCAGAAACTATCCAGCCAAGTTTGACTTGCTGATCCATTGGGGGGGGTCCCTGGTGATCCTTTGATAACACCTTCTAAGATAGAAGGATTGTTGGATACACGTCACTACCAAGTAATATGTTGATCTTACTTGGTGTGTTAAACGCTGGGTCTGCAAGTTGAATGTTTTGGATATGACTCCAGGTATCACAAGATATATTGTACATTGGAAGCACCGCTGTAAGGACCAAAGCCTTTAGCTGAATGTTAAAATTCTCATTTGAAAATATAGTGAAAGGAACCGCACGCTTGGATACACTCGTATAGCTTTCTTCAACACCTAGGATATTGACGTGGCTCCTTTCCATTTTGCGTTTCAGCAACTCTACGGTAGACTCAGAGATGAAGGAAGTCTCCGATCCAGGATCGAGTAATGCTCACACTAACAACGGTTGGGAAAACCTTGACGAGCGCAGTAGACAGAAGAACCGTTTGTATCTTACGGAACATGGAGTTATAGGGCCATTCCAATGTGCGTTGAGCGAAAGAGGAGGTGGATTGAGATGGCGACTGGTTAGCCACAGTTAAAAGCCGTTCATAAACATGCATTTCGTTACCAGGACTGTGTATGTGCAATAACGAATTATGTTTGAGCTTGCACGTCAAACAAGTGAATGTACTTGTGCAATTGTGCGAGGTATGTGCATTTGAAAGGCAGTTAAAACACAATCTGTTTCTCCTACTAACTTCTTGCCTTTTCTTCGGAGTCAGTGTCCTGAATTTGTAACAATTCCTAATCGAGTGCCCTGATACATTGAACATTTGCAAATTGTGGAAATATATGAATGAACTGTGGCCGACGTGTGTTTCTTTGCATTTGGTTGAGACAGGCCTAATGAGGATGGTTCCATAACCTCCAAGGTTCTTGCATTCAAAAGCAAGAAATCTTCTAGGACGCTATATGAAATTCCCACAGACCTCGAGTGGTACGCGGTAGTTTCTGTACGGTATGAACAATCAAAACATCCTCTAAAGATATGGCAGGAACTCTTAGATTTTCCAGATTTGCCTCATTTGAGGTATCTAACAGGAGTTTAATATCATCGGCCGATTCTTGAAAAAGGTTTGGTTGTTCCAACAGCAATCTGAATTAGTTGTCCTTCAATATTTCTTAGTATCCTTTCGACTTCACCGCTTAAATTAGCCTTCAGATAATGAAGCTTTTGGACGACGGAAATGGATGGATTTTTTGCTACGAGACTTTCGAATACGCTTTTGAATTCAGGCCATAGTTGATAAGAGCCCGAAAAAGTAGGTATTTTTATTGCGGGAAGGTTTAATTCCACTACTTTAGCCTGGGTGATGCTGCGGAGTTGTTATAATAAAAAACCCAAGAGTTTGGTTCAGACCTTCGGTGTTAGCTAGTTGTGTCTTTAATTTAGATGAGTACGATAGTACAACACTTTTAAATTGTGAAACGTTAAAGCATCCATTTATTTAACCTTTGCCTCTTCACTTGGAGTTGCGACAATTTTCTGATGCAGTGTTCGTGCTTCTTCAAAGGACTTTTCCAAATTAATTGAGCGCGCGTCACTCATATAAAACGATTTACTAGTCTCCTCCAGAGCTAAATAGGCACTGTGATCTTTATTTAATTCTAACTCAATCATGTGCACTGCATCAATCAAACTGGTTAATTTTTATTTGTTCAAAGTGAATAATAAAACACACAAACTCTGACATTTCATTTGTTCAATTTAAGTTATAAAAATTATAATTATAAAAAACACACCTGTTGCTACGCGGTTTCTCCAGGAGACTTTCGAACACCAGCTTCAGATACTCCAAAACCTGTGTCTACCAGCCGCAGTTCCTCAAATATTAGGTTGTACCACATGAAATGTCCATTTCATTTCCATTTAGTCTTCAGGGCGTCGAGTAAACATTTGTACAACACGGTTTTTTTTTTTTTGATAAGGTAAAGTGGTATGTGTGTTTGATATGTGCGACTTTTAGGGTCCGCAAATACAGTTATTTTTTCTATGAATTTTTACATCATGCTGTCGAGGGTTCAAATTCATACTCTTTTCCTTTACAAGTTCAAACTGGGACATAATGCGTCTCTGGCAGCCAAAAACATAAGTGACGCATTTGAGAATATAGTGGTGAACGAACGTACCATTCGGAGTTGGTTTGGTAAGTTCCGTTCGGGAGATCTAAGCTTCGAAAATGAACCGCGTGGCAAACCGGAAACGGTATTTGACGACGCTATTTTACGAGAAACAGTGGATGCATACCCAATAAAAACGGTGCGGGGCATTGCACACAACATGGGAGTATCCCCCATGGCAATAAGGCGACCCCTATCTCAAATGGGAAAAGTGAAAAAACTCGACAAGTGGGTATCCCATGAATTGAACGAGGCTCAAAAACTACGCCGTTTAGAAACCTGTGCATCGCTGAGTCTAAGACACCGAAATGCACCGTTTTTGCACCGGATAGTCACAAGATCTGGGCAGTGGTTGGATGCAGATGAAAAACAAAACACACTTCATCCAGAAAATGTTATGGTGACAATTTGGTGGACATCGAAAGGACCAATCCACTTTTCATTTCTTAAACCAAGGGAATTAATAAATGCAGTCAAATAGTGTGAGGACATTGACATGCATGCGACAATTCATACGAAATTGGCTGAAAAGCAGGCTGCGTTGGCAAATAGGCATGATCCTATCCTGTTGCATGACAATGCTAGACCCCATAACGGTGCAAAATCGAAATTCTTGCGCATCCGCTGTACTATCCTGATATTTCTTCAACGGATTATCACCTTTTCCGCAATCTGGAGTCATTTTATCGGCAAAAGGTGTTCCAAAACCGAGCAAAGGTCAGAGTAGCATTTGAAAACATTTTAGCGTCAAAAAATCAAGCCTTCTATAAAAAAAGGAATAATGGACCTTGAATCACGGTGGAAGAAGGTTATAGATGTCAATGGTTCATATTTTGACTAAATAAAATTTTATAAAAAGGAAATATTGACTTAATTTTTTACAAAAAAATTGGGCATTTCATGTGGTACAACCAGCAAACTTCATACTCCAGCAGCATCCAACCAAAGAGGAAGAATCTCACTTTAACGCTGACACTGGTCTATAGTAAATTTATTTATCGCGCACTTAAATAGGACTTGATAGGCTTTCTATCGTAAATAGGTAAACTGTGGCAAGGATTCCGTATCAGGTTTTGATGATTTGATATGTACGCAAAGATACAGGACACCTTGGTAAATTAACTGACACAAAAAAATCCGTCGCGACTTGAATCCTCACAATTGAAAGCATTCAAATATAAATAAAATAGAAAGCAAAGAAAAAAGTAAATGCAAAACTGTGGATTTGGTACTTTATTTAATGGTCTATGCACCTCAATGGCTTATTTGGAAATGTAATTTTTCTTGATCTCTAAATTGCAATTAGCCGTAGTTTCGGTGGCTTTGAACCTGTGTTGAAGTCATCAATCTCAAGTTCCATGATGTCTTCAGCTTCATGCACTACTACCATAGAGGTCATCTCCATGCCCGTTATTATAAGTCGTCTGTGTACAGAGTTAGTTCTCCTAAAAAATCGCACGAACGTCCCAACTAATGCTTTTGCGGATCGGTGTGAAGTGTGTGCTGATGTGGTATAAAGTGATGTAGTAGTAGTGGTGGTAGACAGGGCTAGACAGAACATAGAATTTTGTCATCTCTCTCTTCTTTTTTACACAGGCAAATTTTTATGAGGCTGTCATTTATGTTTTTTGCCCCGATGGCAACTGCAATATTTTTTTTTAATTCGTAAATTGCAATTATTTTGCGATGGCAAATGGAGTATATTCATGTTGTGCTGCAACACTCGCAAAGCAAAGATTTTGTTGACTTGTGAAAAAAGTGTTCTCGAATGCTTGACAAAGGGATTCGATTTGAATTTCCTCTCTCTAGTTTAAATAGTTGGTGCGAATCAAATCCAATTAATTTGAGTTTTGTAAATTTTGCTTATTACAAATGGAATTGTGTATTTCAATAAATTCATTTTTGCCGATTCTTTGGGATTTTATGGTTTGCTTGATAATGAATATTTGTGATGTATCGGAACCATTTATTACCTCAATAAAAGAATACCACTTGTATGCTTTGTAAATACCTCTCTGAGATTAATATATTTTTCTTTACCTGCATTGGTTTTAAATAAATAGATCCTTCTTCGACATCAACAGGCAACATAACAACAGTCTTTGTTAGCCCAGGAATAGTTAATGGTTTCGATATTAAATTGGGCTCGGAACTCAAAGATACCATATTTGTGTGCTATCATTTTTCAAAAGAGTTTTTTGAATCACTTCTCATACTTAATACCATCAATATAGTTGTTGAGTTTGAACAACATGAAGGAAGTTCTCTGGTAGTGTTAAGTACTGGCAGCCCATTTAATTTAATTTCTTTGTACAAGTTAAACTATTTTGAGTTCTTTATTAATAAAAAAAACTTTATTAATTTTTACTTCACCGCTTCACGGTCACTTAAGAACTAAACTAACAATTTCTATAATCTTAAAGGTAACTTCGCGTTTCTGTATCCAGACGCTAAATCAGCAAAATTGTGTTTGTTCACTCAGGTGTCATCTCCGGCATGTGGCTGCATGTGCAAGGTGTTATGTTATTATGTTTGCAGCTTCCCGTGGGAACATTATCATGGGGTTTTTGCGTGATCATCTGATTCGGCGTGTGGCGCGTTAACTTCTCCGCCCTTAAGATCGGACGTCCTCGTTCGATAACTTTGGCTTTAAGAACTTGGGGATGTCTTCGAGTCCAATGGTGGTATGCGTAGGACTTCTTTCAGCGGGAATTGGGTGTTCAATATGCTCTGCTCCTTTCTTATTACATTTTTTTAATGTTCTTCGAATTTTAATGGCGAAAGGTGTTGCCAAAATGAGTAGGATTATAATAAGTCCAAAGGTGGTCATTGTGCTGATTTTGTTTTTGGTTTCTAGCAATTCTATTTTTGATGTGCCCTTAGCGTAAAGTTGTTTTAGCATTTCTAGTGAAAGGACTTCTTCTGTTTTAGTTGTAAAGGTGGTGGGTTGAAGAACAGCAGGCATCGGCTGGTGGAAGATTTCTTCGTTATTTCTTATTTCTTTTCCTTCGATCTGAATGGTTGTATTAACGTGGTGGATAACGTATGTGCCACTTAGTTCCAGTGTTTCGTTATTAATAACAACGGGGCCCTTATATTGATTAAGGAGGAGTATTCCTGATGATATCTCTTCTACCGTAGGTATGTGCTGATTGTTGATCATGGTACAGTTGGCTTCTTGACTTTTGATTAGCTTTGGAATACAGATAGACGAGCTTAAATCTACAATGTTATTTCTGTTACATATGCTTAATTTATTGTAGTTCTTACAATTATTTATAATGCCGTATATTTTGTTTTGGCAATCTAAAATAGATTCAAATTCAATTTTACTTATTTTTTCTTTTTGCTTAACAGCTTTAATTATTAAAAGGTTACATGTGTTTACTTCCGTTGTTGGAAAATCTAGTATATAAATTATATTTTTATTGTTAGTTGCTATCTTTACATCCGCAAATTCTAATGCTTCGTCTGAGTTAAAGAATGGTATGTTTTCTCTCTTAATAATAATTTCAGTTACATTAATTTCGTTATTTGACAATATGTATGAATTAATTACGTTGGCCTTAGCCCAATGAAATGCGTATGCTATGTTAATAATTTCTTCCTTAATTATTTCTAGTTTATATTTAATTCTTAATATTAAGTTGTTTTCAATGCTTTCTTTTTCTTTAAATATTTTTAATATATGGTTAGTTACATTAGTTATTTCATTTATTTTTTCTAATGTTACTCTGTTTATAATAAACTGATTATTGTTGTTACTTAAAACTCTATTCATTTTATCGGTAAGAATTTCCAAGTCGTGGTGGTCCGGATTTCCTGCGACCCATTTCCACGCGCTTCCGATAAAGTCTAAAGACCTTTTAGTTTTATTGTTTACTTTAAGCCTGTTTATATAATTTTTGATACGTAAGGTTTCATAGGATAGGATGTGGTATAGAGGATGGTTAGGTTTTATTTCGGATACTATAATGCTTTCGAGATTGTTAATAAGTTGTTCATATGCCTGTATGTCAATGACATGAACTATTTTGAACGATCCGTTTCGTACCTTTGCATTTCCAGCACTGATCTTGATGAGTTGGGAATTTGTGTAGTCCAAAATTTGGATGTTTGCTGTGCACAAAGGCAGCAGTAACCTGTGGAAGTGAATTAACTTTTGATCAAACTTTTGTGAATGGTTTTTCCTGATTTGGTTATTACAGTGGAGTTTTTATCTTCTGCTACTATTTCTTTTCTATATTTAGCTGAGAGTTTGTTACCTATTCTCTTATTAATTTTAACGTAAATAATATCTCCTACTGAATATTGTTTTAGTGGTGTCTTTTTCCTATTATGATATTCCAAATCGGCAGTCTGTTTTTGTTCAATCTTTTTAATGGTGTTTTGTCTTTCTTTTTCAAGTTGTTCCGGGTTATTAAATAAGTTTCTAGCAAAAAATGTGTCTATTGGTTTTTTCCCTGTAGTTGAATGAACGGAATTGTTATATTCATAAATCGATTTGTCTAATAGTTCAGAAAATGTGCTAGTGGTATTTTCTGATTTCAAGCAACGCATTAGCTCTGATAAAGTAGAGTGAAACCTTTCTACTTGACCATTTACAGAGCTTGTATACGGAGGGGCTTTGAATACTCTTATATGGAAAAAATTCTCTAACATAAACAAAACAGAATTGGAATTAAGAGATTTTTCGTTGTCCACAACGATGGTTTCGGGAACGCCGAAAGAAAGTATAAGTTCCCTTAGTGGCTGTTTTATATCTTCTGATGATCTAGACTTAAGGATTCGTGCTAAGGCGTATTTCGAAAATTTATCTAAAGCGGTTAGAATGACACGCTTGTTTGTGAAATAAATATCTAGGTGGAGAATATGGCCTGGGTATTGGGGTATAGTTGTTGTCTGAAGTATTGGTTTATTGGGATGCCTATCGTATTTGTGTTCTTTGCATATTTTGCAGAGTTTGACAATTTTTTTCGATTTTGGCTCGCATATGCGCGAAGTAGTATTTCTCCAATATCTGAGTTTTGTTTTCCCGAGCATTCCTATGTGCCCGGTTATGTTCCTTAATGATTTCAGCTTCTTGCTGTGAATCATTTGTTAAATCCGAAACTAGTTTTCTTTAAAATCGTACTTTGTATTGTCGAAAGTGTTGGGGGTAAATTTCTTGAATAAGTCCTAGAGTTCTTTCTTCGGTTTTTAAGCCATTAATTACAGAGGGATTTAGATAGCGTTTGAAAATGCTAATTATCTTTTCCTGATTATAGTCAGTTTCAGTAATAGTATGACGATGGTAAGTTGGGAAAGTTATTTGAAATTGATATGAGGAGGTATCACCAATATTAAGAATAATTTGGTTTTTAAAGACATTAAGAGGTTCTTCAGCCATTTGTATCAAATTTTGTCCTGAACTCTCATCACTATGTTGTGTAACTGTAAGTGAATTAATTTGACTATTTCTTGGGGGCCTTGATAATGCGTCCGCAACTACATTGGATTTTCCTGGCTTGTAATTTAACTCGTAGTTGTACTCTTCGAGTATAGCCTTCCAACGCTTCATTTTATTATTGGTATTTTTGTTGCTGAGAGCATGCGTCAAGGGTTGGTGATCGGTGAAAATTTTGAGTTTAACGGGACCATACAGGTAGTTACGTAAAGAATTCAGAGCCCACACTATGGCCAGCATTTCTTTTTCTTTGGCGGCGTAGTGTTCTTCAGTTTTGCTGAGGGTACGCGATATGAAAGTTATCGGTTTATCTCCCTGTGCGAGAACAGCACCTAATGCATCTGTTGTGAGGTGAAATTCTTTGGTAAAGTCAGGGTATGTGAGAATGACGTCTTCTGAGATTAGTGAAATTTTGATCTTGTTAAACGCTTCTAACGCGTCATTGGTCAGGTGTATAATTTTTTTGCTTGAAGCTGCTTTGGACGTACGTCCATCCTCCCCCCTTAAAAGGGTCGTTAAGGGTTTTGCGAGCTTCGCGTAGTCCTTGATGAATCTTCGGTAAAAACCCGAAAGACCAAGAAAAGAACGTAAATCTTTTAACGTATTTGGAATTGGAAATCTAGCAATTGCTTCAACTTTGTTGGGGTTTGTTTTAATCCCATTGGCAGATATTATAAAACCGAGGAATTCTACTTCTGATTTTAAAAAATTACATTTGTCTAATTGTACTTTGAGGTTTGCTCTTTGTAAAGTATCAAAAATTGTTGCCAGGTTTCGGAAGTGAGTTTCAATGTCTTCGACAATGTCGTCTATCTATACGTAGCATATTTTGCCAATATGCTCACGCAAAATGTCATCCAACGCTCTTTGAAAAATGGCTGGAGCATTTTTAAGTCATTTTTAAGATCAAAATGAGCTTCATCTGAAAAGATGATTTTTTTGGCAAAATCTGCATCTTCTCTAAGTCGATCGCAGACCCACTTAGCGAAGCGAAAACGCATTGGATGGTCAGTTGGCTTCAACTCCTGAACCAATTGGACTTTGTATGGCGTCATACCAAGGTCTTTATGCAAAATTCGTCTCAATGATGTCTCCGAAATGTTCAATTGTTGAGAACGACGGTGAATTGATGTTGATCTTCCCGCACACTTTCTGCCACAGCAGAAATATTCTCAGGTGTACGAACTGTTTTTGGCTTTTCACGCTTTGGTTTATCGATGAGGATGCCAGTTTCTTTCACTTTTTTCACAAGATAACGAACATACGGAGCTGACGGTGCTTCTCTTCTTCCAAAATCCGTACGCAATTTTCGCACACATTCTGCAACATTACCATGATTTTCAAAGTAATGTCGCAATATTTCCCAGCGTTGTTCAAGCGTATACACAACCATATTCGTTCAGCGGATCTGTCAAATCAGACATGAGCTAAGTGTTACCATTCACGAAATAAGCACTAGTTAAAAAAAAAAAAAACGTTAGATGGCGGACCCTTTATTATGGGGTTCAACTAAAACTAATCCCCAAATCCCACTAGGATACCTTCACGGCGATAGATGTATCTCTTGCATCCGAAGATATTGCTCCTTTGCTTCACTATGAGGTTGAAGCTTCGGGTTCGGAGAGCAGTGATCATATACCATTCATTATACGAATGCCAGATAGAAGATTGCCAAAAAAATTTCAAACACGTTTTAAAGAAAATTTGGCAAACTGGAATCTGCTCAAAGCGACAACGCAGGCTCTGACCTTTACACAACACACGTCACTCAACATTAACCAGCAAGCTGCAAAAATTAAAAAAATTATCAGATATCACGTACAACATGGTAAAATATGGTGATGATAGTCTCAAAGGGAGAATTTGCGCTTTATACAACAACATCATAAATACTGGGAACTTTCCACACGATTGGAAGCGGGCAAAGCTAAAACCTATACCCAAAAAGTCACACAATTGTCATTCTTTCGAAGAATGTCGTCCAATCTCACTTTTTCCCGTTCTCTCCACGATTTTTGAGAAAATTCTTGCAAGACGAATCGGTTAGACAATGGAGAAAAAGATGCACCCAAAGCAACACGCTTTTAGACACAACAGAGGAGTTCAGACGCTCTTACACCTGAAAACTTAGCCGGAACCAAACATAATGTGGTCATGTCTTGGGATCTAGAAAAAGCTTTTGATAGAGACCTGGTTTTCCCAGCCATTAATCAGCTGAATTCATGGAGAGTCCCGAAAAAGATCTTAAAAGTAGTTCAATCTTTTTTATCGGGAAGAGCATTTCACGTGAAAACGGGATTCCTCAAGGATCGCCACTATCAGTGGTTATATACAACGCCTACATTGACTCACTAATTACTAAACTTGCCGCTCCAAGATATAGCCTTGACTTCATAGAAATTTATGCTGATAACATCTATGCTTTAGCTTCAGGAGATCCAAGTTGGGTCAAACAAATTTTAGAAGAAGCAGACTCAGCTATCTTTAATTAGGCACAAGAAAAAGGGGCAATAGTCCCACCAACCAAAATAGAAGCTTTCCACGTTTGTAGAAAAAGAAACTGTTTCCGCACGGCAACAGGAGCGTTGAAAGCTACGCCTATTGCAGCACTCCGAGTGGAAGCTGGATACACATCATTCCAATACCTAGGAAGAAAGAGAGCAGTGAATCTAGCTAGTAAAGCATTGGACGACTTCATGCATCCATTGCTACTAAGGCGACGCTTCTAAGCAAAAAACCATTCACAAAGAGCTGTACCTCCGCTATTAGCAACATGGTGTCCTTACTATGTAGCCAACATCTATGCCTCCCTAACACCCTTTCAGAGACTGATTTTAATCCCCCTCCACCTTGGAGAAGGAATTCACTGAAAATTAATTCCACGCTGAACTAACGGCTATCGAAAAAAGGATTTCCATCGCACAGACTTGGTCAGAGAAAACTATTATTTTCACTGACAATTTAAGGATTTTAAAGGGACTACAAAGTAGATTAAACAAGTGCCCCTCCCTAGAATACATCAGGAGTAGTCTCAACTCTAACGAGAATCTATCCTTAGCATGGGTACCCGCACATGTCGGAATTAAGGGTAACGAATTTGCAGACACAGTCGCAAAAGAAACCATCAAATTCCCTTTGATAGTAACAACCCCAAGCTCTTATCAGCTCACTAGAGAATCTTCAGAGGAATTCAGGAAAGGGAGACAGCCGAGGAGTGAAAATCCTGTCAAACATTTCTTCGAATGCACCACAATCGTCATACTCAACCCTTTTCACAACTAGACATCTTTACAATCGAGGAACACCCGAGGAATGTCAACATTGTGGAAGGGCTCTTAAAATTTGGCATATCATGGTCACCTGTCCAATTTCCAAACGTACCCATGACCCAGAACATATCGAACAGCAACTAGCCGAAGTTCTGAACCAAGCAAAGGCTCAAAATCTGCAACATGCCAAAGAAAAAAATCATCTCGTCATGAACTGGATTACCCATATTACAAATACGTTTACTCTAAGTAGATCTAGTCTTGTACGGAAATTAAACCTCAACATCATATCTGTTGGACTTAACCCCGTTGTAGGTGGAGTTTTTCCTATATTGTAGACCTACGAGGGGCGTTCAATAAATTCTCGGTATCGATATGAAGGAAAATGCGAATTCAATTATAAATTGTTTTTATTTTTCAATATAATCTCCCCTAACATCAATGCATTTGTTACATCTTGAGATAAGCTTTTTTAAACCCTCAAAAAAATAAATTTCCTCTTTCTCTGCAAAATACCCATTTATTGCCGACTTGAGTTCTTCATCATCCGAAAATCTTTTTCCACGAAGACATTTTTTCAAATCCGGAAACAGGAAATAATCACTAGGGGCAAGGTCTGGACTATAGGGTGGGTGTTGGATTTTTTCGAAACCACAATCTCGCGCAGCAGCCTTGGAAACTCGCGCCGTGTGAACAGGAGCGTTGTCATGAAGAAGCAACACACCCGCTTTTCTTTTTAATTTCCTCCCGCAAATTATGCAAACTGGAAGCTTAGGATGTGGCGTTGATGGTTTCACCTTTTTTTGTGTACTCAATGAGCAAGATTCCCTTTGAGTCCCAAAAAACTGTGGCCCCGGCAGACGGAGTGACTTTGAACTTCTTCGGGGGTCTGTTCCTTTTTTATGCCACTGCATGGACTCTTGTTTGCTTTCAGGGTCATAGTGGTGGACCCATGTTTCGTCCCCAGTAACAATTCGATCCATTACACCGTCCGCGTTCTCACTACACATCTCCAAAACTCTCTACAGCATGCGATTCTCACTTTTTTCTGAGGCGCTGTGAGCATTCGTGGCACCCACCTTGCACTGACCTTTGAAAGGTTAAGATGGTCATGAAGAATGGTGTGAATGGTACCAATTGCAAGCTTGGTGATCTCTGCCATCATTTTCACCTTTATTCGGGCATCCTCAAGAACAAGTTTTTCGACTTCTTTGATGCTTTCTCCCGTACAAGCAGTAGCCGGGGCGCCGGAGCGGGGGTCGTCTTCAATGCTCTCTCTGCCTCCCTTGAACTCACTTGACCACTTTTGCACAGTTGATAATGAAGGTGCGGAACCCTGGTAAACAGCCACCATCTCTTCATGAATAGTTTTTTGACTTTTTCCTTGCTTAGTGAGAAATTTAATTACAGCGCGATGCTCAATTTTCACCATCATCGTCTCAGTTGCCATTATGATTCTGTTTAACTAGAGATAAAACGCGAATTAATAATCACATTTATATGAAATTTTACATGAATGCACTAAAATAATAGTATTACTATAAATAGTATTACTATAAATAAGTCAATTTATATATACAACCACAGCTTCACCCCGATACCGAGAATATGTTGAATGCCCCTCGTACATACAGCTTAGTATGTAGGTCCCCGGAATCGCTTACTGAAGAACGTAAATCATTTTTAAGGATTTGAACAGAGCGTTTAGCTTGTCCATTAGTTGACGGATGAGCTGGCGATGTAAGTTTGTGGCATATGTTATTTGATTTCAGGAAATATTGGAATTATTTTGATATAAAGCTGTTGGAATGCTGAATCTTGAAAATGTTTCTCTCAAGGCACGAATGGTGTAAGAGCTCGTAATTTTATCCATCGAGAAAACCTTCAGCCACTTTGTCTTGGCATCAACAACAAGGAGGAAATACTGATTCATAAATGGACCAGAAAAATCGACATGTAAGCATTACCACGGATAAGCAGGAGTTTTCCACGGGTGTGCCGAAAATTCCACTTGGTTCTTCAGAACTCTTGCACAATCTCGGCAGCTGCACACCAATTCATCAATGTCCCTGTCTATACCTCGCCAGTAGTTGTAAGTTTTAGCTAGTGCCTTCATTTTTACGATTCCCACATGTACGAGGGCGGGTCAATAAGTCAGTGACTTTTTGAATTTCTGACCTCTTTACTGAAACAGCAACACTGCTCCTGTCAACAGGCATCTGTCAGTTGACTCCTGTCAAAATTTAAACTTGCTGCGTCAGTTAGTTTGTGTTTGACAGCTATTTTTATCAGACTACTCACTAATTTGAGGAGAAAATGGAAAAAGTGAATTTCGTGTGCTTCACTTCACAGGAAGGTTTGGCGTTGTTTAATCGCAATATGGAGGATTTTTTGCGCCGTTTTGTAACCGTGGACGAAACATGGATCCATAAAAACACACCAGAGAACAAACAACAGTCAAAACAGTGGGTTTCTAAGGGTGAATCGGCGCCAAAGAAGGCCAAGGTGGGTTTGTCAGCCAATAAAGTTATGGCGACTGTTTTTTGGGATGCACGCGGGATAATCCACATTGACTACCTTCAAAAGGGAAGAACAATCAATGGGGAATATTATGCCAACTTATTGGACCGATTCAATGACGATTTGAAAAAAAACCGACCTCATTTGGCCAAGAAAAAAGTTCTTTTCCACCAAGACAATGCAAGGGTGCACACATGTGCAGTTGCCATGGCAAAAATCCATGAATTGGGCTATGAATTGCTCCCTCATCCACCCTATTCTCCAGATTTGGCTCCGAGCGACTACTTCTTGTTCCCAAACCTGAAGAAATGGCTTGGTGGAAAAAGATTTGACTCCAATGATGAAGTCATCTCGCAAACAAAGGCCTATTTTGAGGACCTCGACAAATAATTTTTTTTGGAAGGAATAAATAAATTGGAGAAGCGTTGGACAAAGTGTATAGAGCTCAAGGGAGACTACGTTGAAATATAAAATTATTTTTTTATCAAAAAATCTGTGTTTAATTCCAAAAGTCACGGACTTATTGACCCGCCCTCGTACAAACGAAGCGCATCGCCGTATACCATCTCTGCAGGTGTTGGTTTCAGATCTGCTTTATACGATGATCGGTAGCCCAACAAAATTAACGGCAGTACTACCTATCCGTTTGGTAGCACTTGATCGAAGCTTTTAGCGACCTGTGCCATCGCTAGATTATACCGTTCGATGCTGGGTGATAAGCAGTTGTTCCCAAACGCTTTAGGCCAAGGAGTCTAGTAAAATCACGAAAAAAAACGATTCAGACTGTCGCCCTTGGTCGGTAGTTAGTTTGAGCGATACTCCAAACCTGGGAATCCAATTTATGTAAAAAGCGAATGCAGCTGATTCCGCAGTGATGTCTCCATGGGGTGGGCTTCTGTCCAGCGAGTGAATCGATCCACGCAAATGAAGCAGTAACGGTAACCGTTGCAGGATGGAAGGGGCTCAACTATGTCCATATTAACGTGTACGAATCTGCACTCAGGTAGTGTATACATTGATATGGTGCTTTATTATGCCTTTGAACTTTGGCTTTTTGACACGGTATGCAAAGTCGAGTCTACAAACGGCAATTCTTCTTGAAATTTGGCCAGACAAACTTTTCAGCTACTAGCTTTGCTGTTTTGGCAGTGCCAGCGTGAGTGAGGTTGTGTAACGATTGGAATCTCCGGAAAAAATTTATCATTCCTAAGAAACTTCTTAAATCGCACGCTCGTTCGGGTTGTTTAAAATCTCGTAGCGCTTGAATTCGCTCTGGTGGTAGTTTGATTCGCTCTTTACTGACCGAACAACCCAAAAATCGTACTTCAGATTTGCACAGCACACATTTCGATGTATTGATGACGACGCCGTACTCCCGCAGCTTCTCAAAGACGAGACGAAGGTGTTGGTTATGTTCGTGTATGTTCTTTGATGAGATTAGAATGTCGTCTAGATTTGGTCGAGCGAAATTGAATTCGCCAAGGATGTGATCCATAAATCGTTAGCCGGCTCCAAGGGTAGCTGATGGTACGCCCGGCGTCGGTGGATGGTTGAGAAGATTTCGCATTCGTGTAAACCTTGAGTGACATCGTGCAAATGCGGCATCGGATATCGATGAGGTTCGGTGATGCTGTTTAAACGCCTAAAATCACCGCAAGGCCTCCACTCTGCATTTATCTTTCGTACCATGTGCAGTGCGCTCGCCCAAGGATTTCGTGATGGGCGACAAATATCTGATTCAAGAAGGAATTTAATTTCGGCTTTGGCCGCTTGAAATTTCTCCGGTGACTGTCGCCTTGGCTTAGCAAACACTGTTGGGCCTTTTGTCACGATGTGGTGAGTTATGCCGTGGGGTACAGGTTTTGGTACGATGTTTCTCTGTGTGATATCCTTGAACTCCAATAGTAAATCCTGGAATTGAAATGAGTGGTTAATACAAGTTAGGTTATTTAATACCCCTTGAATTTGAGTGATGGTGCATCCTCGATTTGATTTCGCTAGTCTATCTATCAATTTTCGGTGTCGTAGGCTAACACATATGTTAAAATGAGACAAAAATGTGCTCCCAAAATCGGGTGTGATACGTCGGCTTTCATAAAAGTCCACCTGAAAGATCGTTCCAAGATTGGGAACTAAAGTTTGTTCCCCGAATGTTTTGATTCTCGATTTGTTGGCTGCACACAAATAGAAATTGTCGTTTCGAGCGAGTGGGTGGTATAACACTGACGTCGGCGCCGGTGTCAATAAGAAATTTTAGGTTAGAGTTGGTGTCGACCACGAGGAGGCGGTTGTTAAATGAATTAAGTCTGCCGTTTATCGCCTTTGATGACAGACGTTTTCATTGAAAGCTTTTTTGCACAGTTGCCGGTATTTTTTTTGCATCATTGCCGAAATTTTGGTGGTACCAACAGATGTCAGGGTCCCTGTTCGATGACATTGTGCGTGCGTGCAAACGATGGCGGCTCCTATCTCTGCTTCTATCTCTGCCGACTGCCTCTTCAGTGATGTTTGTGAAATGGGAGAATCACGTGTAGTAAGTGTGTTCACCATATGGACGTCATTAACCTCCAAAATCTTATCGACTAGAAGCGCGACTTTATAGTCGTAGTAGTCTATTCATCCAAATTGACTTCAACATATTGTCGTGCATTTGGCTGCCGGCGAGATGGCGCATTTCTAGGCTCTTAGTCCTGCAGCAGTTTCCTTGGTCGATTAAGTGTTTTTTTTAAGGTCGTATAATATCCTAGTCGGTGGCATTAGGATTATATCACTTACTTATGAAAGAATGTACTCTCCATCGCGGCGGCAATCGTGTGATACTTTGTCTTGTCATTTGTAATACCTGCTGCTATGAGTTGCGATTCCACTTGAGCAATCCATAGTTCTGGTTTTGCTTGCCTGGTGGAATTTTGATCGATACTTTTGTAATATTTGCGCCTTCGTTGCTGTTCATGTCCTCGTTTGGCATTGGGTTGCCATTGGATTGCTCATTGCCGGTCTTTTCTTCTGTGTTCATTATAACTGCAGTCGGGGTTACCAATATGTGGCTTTTTTACCCAACAAAATTATGCAGAATGATTAAAATGCGGATTTCCAAATTGTATATATATATTCAAGTTATAATTTATTCAGTTATATTTCTTTAGGTCTTAACGCGAAGGCGGATTACAAAAGAATTGTCTAATGTCATGTAACTGTCAAAATTTCATGTCACTTAAGGTCATTACAAATATTAGTTCATGTTGTTGCAAACAATTACTGTCATTAATAAAATAATAAAATTTACTTATTACTTGCTTTGAATGCACATCAGTTTCCCTCAAGCCCATTTTCGGACGCACTCACAAATACAGCGATTCTTTCCATACAGTGAGCTTAAGGAATGCCCTGCGGAGCACTTTATTTCCTAGTCATTATAACATTCAAAATTAATGTACATCGGTATCTCTCTTTCTTTGCTTTCTAATTTTCCTTCGCCAGTATCGAACATATTATGGGTACACAAAATCCTTTGCGTCCACTCTACTTATAATAATATATATATACGAGTATATATACACATATAAATGCCTTCCAACACTGCTACCAAAGCGCCCGCAGGGCCAAAACATTACCATTGTTTATCGAGGTATGAGAATCATCTCATTGAGAAGCATGGACATCCCTGCCAATTTGTGATCAATCATACTAACATTTACTTTCATAATAAGGCATTGAATTTGTCTTTTAGCTTTTATCTGTCGTTATTAATTTCATTACTTCAATTATTTCAAAGCAATCTTTCTTGTCATCGGCCCTTCCAAAAACAACTTTCCATTAATTGCATCAAATCGTGTAAGCATCTGTCTGTGAATACACGTATACCCTCAACAAATGTTGTGCTTAAAATGAAACTAACGGCACTAGGAAAGCATTTCTTTTGCAATATATACACGCTGCTTCAAATGGGTAAAAGTAGGTACGTCGGCTAATTTGGCGATTGCTTCCTTTCTGCTACCCCAAACAAAATTTGACTTAAAATATATTTGATTGGCTTTATTCATTCTAACAGGTGGCGAAAAATTAATCACCCTATCGGAAGATGGTATAATTTTTAGATATGAGCTTAAGCGTGATTTCGTGATCACAGGTAAAACTGTGACTGTGATTTTCAAATCACTGTGATTTTAACATCTGATTGTGACTGTGCATTGCGAATTCACGGTTGGTATGCTTATTAGCTATTACATATATTACACATAGCAACATTTTCATTGGCTTCAGTAAAAAAATTCCATAAAAAACTAATTTTTCTTCTTTTGCTTATGTTTGTTATTGGTGGCATCTTAAATCTTTTTATATATGTACCTCGGTAATACCTATTTAAAAAAAAAAACACACAAATGTACCAATATTCAATTCCGTTACATTCATTTTCCATTGATCAATTTGAATGTTTTAAGGAAATTTGAAAAATGGATTCTAAGACAATTTAATTTACTAACAAAGATATCCCCGGAAAATTGGTTGAAAATGAAATTGGTGTAACGCAATTGATACAGCTTAAAATAAAAAAGAAAAATTAAACGCACTGGTAACTCAAACTTTTCTAAACGGCAATTGAGAATTTTTCAACTACAATATGTTAAAACGCGTTCAATTTAAATTAAAAAATTCAAATGGCAACAACAACACAACGCAGCGCAAAAAGAGAATACGAAAAAATGTAACTGTGCATCGCGTACCATATAATTTGTTTTTCTTAAAATCTACCCTAACCAAAGCACTCGCTACTTTGTTACCAATCTTACATATCTGATAATTTCGCTGTTTGTCCTGTGATTGTGATTCGTGTAGTGACTGTTAGTATATTCTCTTTATCGTGAATCGTGATTTTCAGACTGTGAGTCGTGATTTTCAGACTGTGATTGTGAATTGCGATGTGAAAGAAATAAAAAAATCTCAATAACGTTTAACTCACTCACGCTTTATTTGAATGTCAATCACAGGTAGTGATTGCGACTGTGCAATCACTGTTAATAAATCACAGGTAGTGATTTTGTGCTCATGTCTAATAATTTTTGCAAATGGCGTCGTACGTCAATCATATTTGACATTTGTGAAGTAGACAGCTGCAGTATACACACAGATAAGCAATGGAGCACTATACTCCGCAAGAGCGTGGTCTGGCCGTTCGGCCGAGAATATCGCGGCTTTGGCTGCCGATGTCGCTGAGAACGAAGAAACGTCAACCAGACGACGGGCCACGCAATTGGGCATCACCAGACGGACCGCACAGCGAATTTTAGTGAAAGACTTATAGACGTTCCTGTACAAAGTGCAAACAGTGCATCAGTTAATGCCTCCTCACCATCAGTCGCGTGTGAATTACTGTTAAGCCATCCTCAATCTCAACAACGAGGAGGACGATTTTGTGTCGAAAATAATTATGAGTGATGATGATTGCGCCACCTTGTATGAAGTCATAACATAACATGAATCATAAATTATTTTTTTGCTGTCCGAACAGAGCACTCAGACAAAGAACTAGTCTCTTTTTAAGGTTCCTTTTAATGGAGTTTCTCAGTCCTACTATACACAGAAAGCCGAGTAAATCCTGCAGTGATATTATGATGCGAGCGTAGGGCGGATATTCATAGAGGTAGTGCTTCGTGCTATTGTCATCACTTTCACAGGAAGCATCGCAGGATGTTGTATCATTTATGCCCAGCACATTTAAGTGCTTAGCAAAAGTGTAGCGCACCATCACGACGTCAGTAAGCAATCTGCAGTCTTTCTTACTGAGCAGCAGGAAGGACGCTTTTTTTTGTTTTTTTTTTTGTAAGAACTTAACACTCAAGTGGGTATGAATACACTTAAAGTGCCTGAGCACGTGTTAATTTTTTTGGAAAATTGGATAGAGAGAGAAAGAATTTTTTTTTGTTGTTTAAAGAACTTAACACTCAAGTGGGTATGAATACACTTAAGGTGCCTGAGCACGTGCATGTCATAAGACTTAAATCAAAAGACAGTCGGCGTGTAAAGGTCATCAAAGTTCCCGTACGTGTTGTACGAAAGACCACTTCTTTTTAAAACAGAAGACGGTTTTGAGGGTACATAGTGTGTCTGATTTTATTTTCCTTTACGTAAACCACCTATCATGTAGACTTATGTTTGCGGGATGCACATACATCCATGGAAGCAAGGATACGCCTTGCCATCGCTCTCCGTCAATCCATTGATACCAATTCGGAACTGTGTTGCCGGCACAATTTCCACCTTTGGTATGAGTCGAGGCCGACCTAAAACCTCTTGCTGCTCTTAGGGTCGCAGCACGCAGAACTTATTGCATTGGGTCAACCAAAGGAAGACCCTTCCCGCAACTTTGGGTTTGAACCACAGCCACAATGACGCTCCCACAAGGGGTCCTACCTGTACAAGTCAGGCTCGGACCGAGATCCGGGGGGCTCCTGACTCCCATGGTACCGTGATTTAAGTCCTGGTAGGGACTACCGGTGGTCCAGCCGCCAACAAGACCTATTAGTCTAAGAGCCCGCAGTATAGATTTGGCAGTGAAGGATAACCAAAAAACATGTACATTCATAGGTAGTAATTATTAGTGTGATTTCAAATAAGGCAGTCTGGCAGTGTTTACTGACGGCCGAGGAAAAAAACAGTACATATTTTTAAAATGCGAAATTATGCCCAACAGAAATAGGGGAGATAACCGTTTAATTTTTATTGAAAACGATAGAGCAGAATTTGCTTGCTTTAGATTCATTTATGCCAGACGTTTAGGATGCGGCGAAGGCCACGCCAGACGCCATCAAAGTGTTTGAATTATGCCCAATTTTGCATAATTAAGGTAACCATTTCAATTTTACATAAAACATAGAAAAGAGTTATATTATTATGAATATATGATTCCAAGACGTTTACGGTGTGTTGAAGGCAGTGCCAGACGCCGTTAAAATAAGCAAATATTAAATTTTTGCATAACTAACATAACCAATTTTTTGTTCTCTCAAAAAAGAGTTCAAACCTTCCAGATTACAAAAATATGAACGCCAGACGTTTTACGTGCGGCCAAGTTCTTGCCAGACGCGTCCAAAGTAACTAAAGTAACAAAAAACATGAAATGTACCCGATCGAAAATAACTTATAAAATTACTATTTTTGTGCGTAAACACTAGAAATTGACCAACAAAATAATAGAACACCCATTCTTTATAAATATACCAACCCCAGATACTTTACCTATCGCCAAGTCCTCGCAAGGCGCATCCAAAATACTCGTACTATTCCCTCCATGCGTTTAACTTACGTTTTAGCATAATTATATCAACGATTAAGTAAAAAGATAGAGGGTGCCCAGTGGAAAAATTTCCAGTTTGTAATTGTAATTGTAATTGCTCGTTAACTAAAAGGTGAGGTAAGTGAAAGGGGGGTAAGAGAGACAACGGTTAACCAAAATCCTCCGGGACCATCAACGTCATCAGCGACAGCAGGACATGTGGCTCAAGTTCAACGCAAAATTATGTGCAATCCGCGTAAATCGATAAGGAAAATTGCGGCCTGTACTGGAATAAAAAATCAACAGTGCACGTTATTTTGAAAAAGAAACTAAGTTTCTCAACGAAAATGACTATTCTTTACGAGAGAACTTAGCGAAAACGATTCCGGAACGTTTTCAAACAGCACGATTGCTTGGAGACATATTGTTTACCAACGAAGGACATTTTCTTCTCAATGGCATGTTAATAAACATAATATTCGATACTGTTGCCCCGACAACCCTAGGAATAGCCATCAATAACATTTGTATTGTCCTGCCCGAGGGATTATTGGCCGTTATTTTCTGTCTGCTGACATATATTGCCGAGTGATCGACGAGTTTTTGGTACCGCAACCGCAACTGGATCCCGGGTTCAACAACATACCACAATTTCAGAAAAACGGGGACATTCTACACACAGTTTATAGTTTCAATATAGAAGGTGAGGGTCATTTTTAACAATATATTAATCAGCATGCACGGAGACATAAACTGCCAAAACATACCTGGCACCTCGGTCATATTTCCTCGATCATCCCCGAACAATTCAGGCCCTACAAGAAAAAATCCGCCATGAAGTTGCTCTCTTTAAAGTTTGAGCAAACGTTTTGAAACATAAAATCCGCATTGTCAAACTCTTATTTTGTATAAATAAAATATGAGAACAACGCTGTAGTTTGTTTTTTTTTTCTTGTTAATATTATGCTTGTAAATTTTTAAATTTTCTGCTGTACATGCTTTGTTACTGCCGTTTCAGTGTGCTAAATCGTCTAAGGGTGCAAATTACTTGAAGCCCATGTTCAAGGCTAGCTCTCGTAGCAAGCGGTGATACTTTTGTTTGAAATAGATTAATATGGTTGAAGTAAAATGGTTTGTGTTTAAGACATTCACAAAAGACTAATCGCTAATCTTTTATCATAATTCGCTATTAGAACACACTTTGTAATACATATTTTGTTATGGTTATCATTGAAAATATATAATTTATATATGTTTCTCTGCTAACTATTTTTTTTCTTTAATTCAGGTGAAATGGTAATAGAATATGCAGGAGAACTTATTCGATCAACGTTAACCGACAAGAGAGAACGGCTTTACGATGGTAGAGGAATCGGATGCTATATGTTTAAGATCGATGACAATTACGTTGTGGATGCTACTGTGCGCGGCAATGCGGCTCGTTTTATAAACCACTCCTGTGAGGTAAGCCAGTTTATTAAAATTCATTCACACGTATTCTGACAAAATGTCTAAATCTAAATTAATTGTCAAATTGATTTTTTTTAGCTTTGTTCAGTGAGAAAAACTAGAACAGAAAAGTACAGCACAGCTGATTTTGGCATTTTTGACAATTGTGTTCTACTTCGAAAGTAGGTGCAAGATTTTCTGTTCCGAACAGATCGGAACAGTCCGGAACAGCCTCACTGAACAAAGCTTTTTATATGTATAAAGTTTTATAAAGTTTTGCGGTAGCTTATTTATTGAATTAGCATTACTCATAAAAAGAATTATTTTTATAAATGGTTTATTTTGCCAGTTCATCATTAATATGTGTGTTTCTAAATATTAAACTAGTTACAATTTGTTCTTTTTTTCAGCCTAATTGTTACTCGAAAGTGGTAGATATTCTTGGACATAAACATATAATAATATTTTCTTTAAGGCGCATAGTGCAAGGTGAAGAGTTAACCTACGATTACAAGTTTCCATTTGAAGATGATAAAATTCCTTGCTCTTGTGGTTCCAAAAAGTGTAGAAAGTACTTAAACTAGGCATTTAAAAAAGAAACAAACGTTGTAGTTATTAGAAAAATATAAACAAAATAAAAAAATTAGAAAAGACAAGAATTATTTATTTTGGAATGATGGTTTTTGTAAATAAAATTGGATCAAAATGTAGTAGACACAATATTTGTTGAGCGGTTTCATAAAATTACCCTTCCAGCGAAAGTGACGTGTGGTGCAATCTTGCATATATAAAAGTTGATTTTTTTCTGTAATAAATTGTCTTTCAAAATTAAAAAAAAATTAATTGCTTGGTCTGCCAAGAGAAGATAGAGGGAAGCGATTCGTGCTTGTGCGAATATTACTGAGTCAGATATTAAATACATAAACAATAACAATATTAAATATCTATGCGGCAAGTGCAATGCTCACCGCCGTAAATACTACAAAAACAACCCGTAGCATCAGTTGGCTGGCTACAGCAAGCAACCACCAACAGAAACTTGAATTAAACAACCAACAATCAGAAACGCAACAACAAGCTAAATTTTAAGAACTACAACTAGCAGCGAAACAGCAACAATCGTCCAAATCGTCCAATCGTCTGCGTAAGACCAAAAAACAGCTAAAAATCACCAAGAACAACATGCAGTCTCAAAACCACTAGCTACCGGCCTTTAGTTTTCTATATAGCCAGCCCACAAAAACTCCACCATAGCACCGGCAACCCGAACCAACTCCAACCACATGATCTACTTCCAAGCAATCACTGTAGTATCGATCGACTCGATCGCTCTTCAACTCCTCTAAGAAGAGATTATTACTTTAAAACGTATCAAGACCTGAGAGAGGAAAATGTCAAACTCCGGCGAAGAGTAAATGATCTTGAGATTAAATTGAACTAGAGGGAACAGCAACAAGTAAATAATGTAATTGAAACTGTGTGTATACCAATGGTAAAAAATCTAAATCCAACTGCTTGTATATAAACAAAATTAGACAAAGCATTGAATGTCACTGCACCGCCAAAGAAATTAAAAACTGCTATGTTAAAAAGTCCGAATCTAACTAACGACCAGAAAGACCATTTTTGGGTTCAACTGTCTTCGCTTGAGATCAAACAGAACATCATGTCCAGCAAAATAAATACATAGAAGAAGCTAAATGCTTCGTTACTCTCCGTTAATGAACAAAAAAAGATTTATTTTAATAATGTTATACGAGATATACCCGAGATTTATTAATGACAGTTAAATAAATTAAAGTAGAGACAATTTGCAAGTATCTTTGGTTTGAAAATTCTCATTTATTGTTAAAAGTTGATAATGGTGAGGTGATGGTTATAATATCTTTTGATAGAAGTTTAACAATATTATAATGCAATTATAAAAAAATAATAATTAATTAACGACGACTTGATGTGGGCGGCGGGGCCCTAATGGGTGATTTGAATCCTCGACAACTTGACGATTTGTTCTTTCCAACTTGACTGACTCGGCGTTTTCGACTGCTTAGTGATATTACGGTGATATTTGACTCTACGGACGTTATCGTGCTCTGTCTCGCTGTGTACGGCAGTGTTGTCAGCTGTAACCAGTGTTGCCATTTCTTTCTTTATTTTTAGTGTTTTATGAAATGTGTATTATTTCCAATAAAAGCATAGATGTCAAAAACTATTCTCTAAATCTGCAAATTTTTAGTAACTAAGTTGTTGAGAATCACGGCAACACCGATAACACCGAAGCTAATAGCACAGATAATAAATCTATACAGATGTCTCATTCATATGGGAAGTTTTGTCCTATGAAAATGAAATCGAACTAAAAAAAAGCTTTCTTAAAAAGCTGCAAAGAGCAGAAAAATCATTTTATTTCTTTTTGCTCTTGCCTCTTGTCACTCACCCATGCAAAGTCTTTTATCGTGCAAAAACAATACGTGAACGAAAGAAATAAATAAAAAAAACATGCGTTGACGTTGCCCAGCATAACCAGTTTACTTGGGTTTATGTACGTGTGTTTGTTATTTTGTTTGTAACTTGTTATGCAATGTAATTTAAATGGGGGTAGGAATATAATTTTGAAGATCATGAGATCGATGGTCCAGGATATGGACGTGCTAGAGGGGGTGTGTATGACGTTGCACCACACTATAAAAGTGGTTGATATTTGAAGCACGAGGTGTTAAGGGCTAATACATGTTATGGGGTTGAAGATATTTTAGAAAAATTTTTGTCAAATTTTGTGCTCAGGACATTAAGTACTTACAAAATTTGATAAATTTCCAAGCATTGAGCAACATCGAACTTATTCGGAAAATGTATATTTACGAATACATATTTGCTCCCTTTTCTTTCAAGTTATGTAAAAAGGAGTTTTTAAAACTGTACGCAAAATATTTGTATGTAAAGATCGAAAATCTTCAATTCCGAGACTCGGGGACAACGTAGTAATGTACGGCTGAATATGTGGTAGTTCGAACAAGTGGAATAGGATCTCAACCAACTTGGAGTGCAGCTCCGCTGGAAACAGCTGGCGAAAGATCGCGCCAGGTGGAAAGGCTTGTTGGTTGAGGTCCTGGTCCATCCCGGACTGTAGCGCACCAAAGTAAGTAAGGAAAATATTGGAAATATTTTTCCGACAGCCATGAATGAGCCATATTTTAACTAGCAAAATTAATACTATATAGGGTATGATTTTGTTCCTTGGAGTAGGGACTTTGGATCCAATTTTTTAAACCAGACTGAAGTAGCACCGGTTGCCTAGGCTTATTCTGGTGGTAATCTTCGACAAGGTGTCATTTGTTCAGTTTGCATTAACCCAGAGGAAGAGGAGCTCCTCTAAAGTAATGAGTGCTTACAGTGACAAATTGTACGATTTAGTAGACGACGGGGTTATCTTTGCTCGACAAAATTTACTTTACAATGGCGGCAGATTTTGGCCATCCTGAAGTGTCTATATCAATGACGTGTCCCAACAGTTCGGATCTGGCCCCGTGCGACTTTTTTTATTCCCCAAACTCAAAACGTACCTTAAGAGTAAGGGTTCGGCACTTTGAAGGTGACAATTCATTTTATGCTTGATACATGTGTTTTAAAAAAATCATTCTCATTACCTTTGGTACACAACACGTATATATTCCAATATATGTACATACCTGTATAATAATTGATCACTGCTCTTGGCCTACTTAAGTAAAGGCGGCTTAAGTACAAAATTGGAAAACTAATTTTAAGAAATCACATGTTTTAACAAATTATAGTTAAATCACCCTTACTTAAGTAGTTTCCAGGGGACACGAGCGAGAACGTGGCAGGACATCGACCCCCACCCTCCCAACCCTCCAATAATCGTTGCCAATTTATCGTTGCTTACGTTGCTTACTTACATTTTTAAGCGTTCATTACATTTTGCAATTTTCTTATTTTATTTCTGGGAATCGTGTTTTTATTTCTGTTTTTATCAAGGACCCATTTATAATTTTTCCAGACAGTCAGCGACTAGCTTTCGAGCCGATAGCATCGATATCAGTTCGTCCGTGAGCTTAGTTTTTTTTTTTTGCAAAGTGTGCACTCTCTCAAACCGGTTTTTGCTTTTCTTCTCTTACTCTTTGAAAGTCTTCCGTTTGCATAATTTGACACATAACACGTGTTTTCATTAATTTTTCGCGCGGTAGTGTTCCCCACACCAATCATGGCCTTCGGGCCCAATAGCTACAGGAATCGATTTAAAGATCTTGAAGATGATTTCTCTTTCGATTTCCAACCAAACAAAAAGCTCAAAACCAACTCAATCCTTTTACACGATTTCCCTGACTTACCCACAAAATCTAATGCAAAAAATCCGAAGTTTCTACTCATCTCTCCTAAAAGTGCCGAAATATCTATCTCCTCCCTAAGCCCTTTTTTATTAAAAAAAGCAATCGATGGCATTAGCAAAGAATACGAACAAATCTCCCTACTACGCGACGGTAATTTGCTTATTCTAGCAAAATCTCAAAAAGTTGCTGAAAATTTCGTAAAAATTAAAAACCTTGCCAACGTTTGTCCAGTTATTGTGAAACTTCATGACCGTCTTAATTCTACAAAAGGGATTGTGTATGTCCATGCCTTATAAATGTCCCTGAATCAGAAATCGTCACTGAAATGAAACCCCAGGGGGTGACGGAGGTTTATAAATTCACAAAATCTTATGACGGAAAACAAAAACCAACGGGTTTAATACTGTTAACGTTTGACTTGTTCCAAACACCTAAAACTGTAGAAATCGGCTGGTATAAAGCCAAAGTGACTGAATACATCCCCAATCCTATGCGGTGCCGTAATTGCCAATTATTGGGGCACACAACTAAGCGTTGCAACAGTAGTGCAAAATGTGATTCATGCAGTCTGCCGCCTCATTCACCATCCAATTGCTCTCGCACGTTGTGTGCTAACTGCGCTCTCCCACACCCCTCTTCCTCTAAAAAGTGTCCTTTGTACATACAAGCCAAAGAAATCATCACTATAAAAACAAAGAATAAGTGTTCCATGGCAGAGGCCAAACGTATCTATAACCAAACTAAACCTCCTCTAGCAAACACCCTCATTGAAACCTTCGCCGAAAAAACAAAGCTAAATAGCCAACCGAAAACAATTCCAACTGAAAAGGCAAACCACAACCACCCCTCAAATAACAGACCGGCAGCATCTGGTAAACCAGCCATACCAAAATCAAACAAACCACCATCGATTATTGGTCCTGATCCACAGGGTAATAACAATAAAACTTATTCACCCCTATCTTCATCTTCAACGCTTTCCAACTCCAACACCTTTTCATCCTCCCAAACAGCTAACAAATGTAAAAAACCATTATGCTCAACTGATGACGCTATCTCTCGAAAGCTAGTTCTTCCACTCACAAATAATACCGTCTCTAACACTGCACCATCTCCTCTCTCAACAAAAATCACTAGCCTGTCAGGCACAAACAACCCACAAACCCCCCTCTCTATTATCACCCAGTCACTCATAAAAGAAAACAAATATTTTATTAATCCATCCGAAATTCAAGATGACGACACCATGTAACAATAATATTGGCAACCAAAATCTCGGCTCTGCCCACCAGAGACTGGGTCGTCTGGGCTTCTCGCAAAACCCAGGTGACTCAGTTTCGGGTTTGCGGAGCCGCAATTCTGGCCCACCAAACTTCTCCAACCATCTCCTACAACAAAACCCATCACACACAGGAAAACCCTACACCTCCTCACTACGTCGTAGTAGTAGGAATGTGCCTATTTCCCCACTTAAACAAAATTTGTTGGCGCTCAAGACTTTACAGTGGAACCTTAAATGTTATGTAAACAACTTTGATGAACTTAACATTTTAATAAAAAAAGAAACTCCATGCATAATATCTCTTCAAGAAACACATATCCCCTACCGCAAAACACCAATTTTTCCCAAATCATACACCGGCTATTTCTACAATTTCCCCAACAACATTTCCTCGAAACAGGGTATTGGAGTTCTAATAAAACTTAATATTCCTCATAAGAAAATACCTATTTCCTCCAACATATTGACGATAGCTTTAGAGATACAGCTTTCGTTCAAAATCACTGTCGTGTCTATTTACATTTTGCCTGATCAATCCTTTTCCAGACACGATTTGGAAAATATCACAAGGCAAATCCATACTCCCTTTCTCTTGGTTGGAGACGTTAACTCCTGGAGCACATTGTGGGGTTCTCCTAGCACAAATCGCAGAGGAGCTATTCTTGAAGATTTCTTTTTAAGAACCAGCCTTAAAATATTGAACGACGGATCTCCTACACATTTTTCCACCCATAAAACTTTCACCCACATCGATGTAACATGCTGCTCACCAGAACTTCTGCTAAAAATTAATTGGGTCATCTTAGACTCTCTCCACAACAGCGACTACTTCCCCATCATCACCACAATCGTCCTAGACAACAGCTCCCAAAATAAAATTCCTCACCTCCCCAAATTCAAAACTGACCAAGCAAATTGGGAAAAATATCAAAACCTTACTTCTAAATATTTGCTTGGTAAAGATATAGGTTGTAACATAAACCATGAAGCCGCCTTGTTACAAAAGGCAATTAGATGGGCAGCAAATCAATCTATACCCCAAACATTCCCTAAGACACCGAAAAAACAAGTTCCTTGGTGGAACCCCAATTTAGAATCGCTTAGAAATATAAAAGTTAAGGCCTGGAAAGATTTCAAAAAGTTTCCCAACGATCCAAATTTAATAAATTACAAAAAGTGCAACGCTAGATTTCGACGACAGATCAAAATTTGCAAATCCGAGAGCTTCAGAGTACTAACGTCATCTATTAACAGAAACTCCTCACCTGCCAAAATCTGGAATAACATCCGATACTTGACGGGTAACTATTCCCCTACAACTATTAAATGTATCAACTCCTCTAAAGGCCCTCTCTCGAATCCGTTGGGAATCTGCAACCTCTTCGCCAAAAATTGGTCCGCTGAGTCAACAGACACCAATTTCCCCCAACAATTCCGCACAATGAAACACATGTTTCACAGCAACACAATACAAATTGTTGCAGCCAATTCTCCAGCCCGGCAAATAGAGCAACATTTCACTATTGATGAACTCGAAAGCTGCCTTTCGAAAATGAAAGGTAAGACTCCCAGTAGGGATAGGATTTCATATCCCATGATCAAAAATTTGCCCTTAGAAATAAAAACTAGACGCGTCAAGCTCTATAACAAAATCCTTACGGCAGGCAGCATCCCCCTCAGATGGAAAACCGCATGTGTAGTCCCTCTTCCAAAACCAAAAATAGATATTTGCTCCCTTAATGGTTACCGACCCATTTCTCTCCTCTCATGTACATCAAAATTACTCGAAAAGATGATTGCAAAACGACTCCAATGGTTCATAGAGAGAAAAAATCTGATGAGTGGCAATCAAGTTGCTTTCAAGACAGGGAGAGGTTGTGAAGACGCCCTTCTTCACATTGACCAGTACGTAACTAATGCTTTATCAGCCCGTAATCACGTAACCATTTTATCGTTAGATTTTGAAAAAGCATTCGACAAAATCGGGATGCATCTTATATTAAACAAACTCAAAATCTGGGGCATTGGGCCAAACATCTTTGGTTATGTAAAAGCATTTTTAACAAACAGAAAAATCTGTGTAAAAGCTAACAACACTTTTTCATCAACATTTCCTCTACACAATGGTATTCCTCAAGGCTCCCCATTGTCAGTAGTTTTATTTTCTATCGCTTTTGATGAAATAAGTAACATCATTTCGAAACACAAGTCAGTAGATCACTGCCTTTACGCAGACGATATCTACATTCTATGCAAATCCAGTGACTTAAATACAACAAATGATCTCTTTTCAAATATCATCAAGGATATTTTTTCATGGTCAAGCATATCTGGTGCAAGACTTTCGCTAGACAAATGTAAAACACTTCACATTTGTCGCAAACTGACTTGCTCAGGTTTCGTTCTAAAAATAGGCAATATCCAAATAACACCTGTTGATTGTTTAAAGATACTAGGTTTATTTTTTAATAATAAATATAATTGGAAGAATCATGTTATAGAACTTAAGAAGAGCCTAGCTGACAGAGTTAATATTGTAAACTACCTAGCTTGTAAGAAAAGTAATGTACATTTAAATACCCTCTGTAGTATATCTAGAACTCTTATTCTAAGTAAAATCGATTACGGTCTTTGTATATACGGCAACAGCCCCAAATCAACACTCAGGATAATCAAGCCTGTAGAGGGAAAATTCGTCCTCTCGATGAAACTTGTGAAAATTGGTTTTGATTTATGTGAAAAGACCAAAACTTGGTCGAAGACACACGAATAAACTTAAACCTCCAATCACTTACGAAAGGCCAAGTCTTGGTCGAAACGTATGAGTGATTCCTTTTAATCGGAGCGTAAACTTGTAAAAGCTGTTCTCTAAATAAAACACTAACAACGGTTTACGTGGATTTTTTCACAATATAATAAAATTTTATTCTTCTATTAGAGTAATTTGGTACTTGAAGTGAGTGTGAATTATATGAGTGTGAATTATATGATGCGACACAAATAAAAGTTGAGAGTTGCCACATCATTATATTTTGTTTGGTACATAAATTTAAATGTTGTCACATCATTATTTTTTTATTTGGTACATAAATTTAAATGTTAATTAAAACTGAAATAATGTTAAATAATTCACAAAACAATTAATAATTTATTTATAACAAAATAATAAAATAATAGCTGTGCTACAATCTCCCCCTCTGGACATGAAGTCGTCTCGACGATTGTACAGGTCAGCGTCGGTTGGAAGGTCGTCCCCTCCTTCTTATGGGTCGTATTGGCTTATTTATTGTGGATGCGTCCTTCGCTCGGAATGGAGTTAGAGCAGACACATGATAGGTTCCAAGAGGTACATCTAACTTATCCGCTTCAGCAATTTGGAAAAGTGTTTCGCTGAATCGCCGTATAATGATATATGGACCATCTCGCCTAGGTGCAAATTTGGATGTTATTGTTTTGCCTGCGTTACTAAGAACGTGTGTTGTAATTAGGACTTCATCCCCGAGTTTATATTCTGGAGCCTTTTGGCGCCTTCGATTAGCGTACTGCACATGTTTGTTTTTGTTGTCATCTTCTAACTTGGATACTGTTTCCAAGATGTTGGGTAGTTCTCTTAGGACAGGAAGTATTGTAGAGTCGAAATTCGGATCATCAATGCTGCTACTGAGATCATGGGAGATATGTATTGGTGCTTGCAGCTCGCGTCCAAAAGTAATATAAGCTGCTGTTTGTCCAGTTGTAGAACAGACTGCAGAATTCATCGCGAAACGAATGGATGATAGGTGTTGTGACCATGTGTCATGTTGATTTTCAACGAGGATCGCCAACTGTGTTTTTAGGTCACGGTTCTTGCGTTCCACCATGTTGGGCTGTGGATGATATACCGGTGTAAGCATCTGATCTATTCCGAGACGTGTAGTTAAATACTGCATTATTGCAGCGATAAATTGTGGACCATTGTCGCTAATTACTCTTCTTGGGATTCCGTATCGTAGGAAGATTTCGTGTAACAAAACATTTGAACATTTTTCCGCTGTTGCTTCAGTAAGAGGGAAAAGTTCTACCCATCTGCTAGTTGTGTCTTCTACTACAAATATCCATTTGTTGCCATTGCTGACAGGTAATGGTCCAAAAAGGTCTATAGAGAGTGCCTCGAATCTTTGATTGCTTGCTGTGGTTTTGTAAAGTCCCATTGGTCGTAGATTACTTGGCTTATATCGCTGACACTTGTCACACTCTTTGACATATTTCTGAACCGTAGAGTACATCTTATCCCAATAGAATTTTGAACTTATCCTTGATAAGGTTTTGTCAACTCCGTAGTGTCCAGCAGTAGGGGAATCATGAAGGGCTTTCATGATTGTTTCTATTTCTTGGTCTGGAACTACTAGCGCTGCTTCTTCAGTATCTGTATACTTGTATAATACACCATGAGTCACAATGTATCCCTCATTGGCATATTTTTCACCTTCAGTACCATCGGGGCTCTCAAGTGCTTCTAAAATAATTTTAATTTTATCATCTTTTAGTTGTTCTTGACGAATTTCTTGGCTTCCACGGGTTGGAATCGCGACTTCTGTGTAGCATATGTCACAGGATTCAATCGGCGGACGTGATAATGTATCGGCTACACTATTCGTTCTCCCTGAAATATACTTTATTTGAATATTGTATGGCTGAAGTTGTAACGCCCATCGTGCCAAGCGCCCAGTAGGTGACTTGATCATCATTAGCCACCTTAATGGCTGGTGGTCCGTTAAAAGGGTTAAGTCTGCGCCTTCAATATAGCCGCGAAATTTATTGGTCGCCCAGACGATCGCTAGTGCTTCTCTCTCTGTCGTCGAATAGTTCTGTTCTGCTGATGTCAATAAGCGACTAGCATATTCTATTGGGTGCTCGTCAGGGCCCTCCCCCTGGACTAAAACTGCTCCCAATGCATAACTGCTGGCGTCTGTCTTCAAAAGGTATGGCTTTGTTGAGTCGGCTTGACTTAGAATAGGTGCAGTCACCAAGAGATTCTTGAGTTTTTGAAATGACTCGTCTTCCAATGCACTCCACCTGAATACAGCTGATTTTTTTGTAAGACTGCTTATTGGTTTCGAAACTTTAGCGAAATCAGGTATAAAGCGTCTATACCATGAGCAGGTTTGTAGAAACGTGAGAACTTGCTTCACGTTTTTTGGCTGTTGCATATTAAGTATGGCTGACACTTTTTCAGGATCCGTTTTTATCCCATCTATCGTAATAATGTGTCCCAGAAACTTAACTTCTTCGCAACAGAAATTACATTTTCCTAGATTTACCCGCAAGCCGAACTGCTTAAGCCGGTTGAAAACTTTATCTAAATCATTAATATGCTCTATTAACGTTGATGAGCAAACAATTAGATCATCTAGGTAAGCCTGGACCACTGTGTCATCTAAACCAGATCGGACTTGGTCCATCAGGCGTTGAAATGTAGCGGGTGCGTTCCGTAATCCGAATGGCATCCTATTAAAACGAAAGGTACCAAACGGCGACGTGAAGGCTGTCTTATCCTTATCCGATGGGTTTACTCCGATTTGCCAATATCCAGCTTGAAGGTCAATCGTAGACATGTATGGCGTGGATTTGGCTGTATGGAGCAAGTCATCTATCCGAGGAAGAGGATACCTATCTGGTGTGGTGATGGCATTGATTTGTCTGTAATCAACACACACCCTGATGTCACCATTCTTTTTGGGAACCAACACTACAGGTGAGGCCCATGGTGAATCGCACGGTTCAATGATTTTCTGCAAAAGCATTTTCTGTAACTCAGCTTTAAGCTGTTCCTTCCTCACAGGTGATAGACGATATGGAGGGGAAGCTACTGGTTGATGAGATCCGGTTTCAATGGAATGAACTACACCACGAACAGTTATCTCGTCCTCCCATTTAAAAATATTGTCGTGCTTCTGTAATAAATCATCTAATTGTCCCTCATCCTTCTTTATAATACTGGTCAAGTTTATGCCCAACTTATAGGGTGGCCCAAACAGTCTGTCATTTAGCCGGTCTTCCTCTTCATTAGAGAAATCGAGGAATACGTTTCGTATCCGATTGTTACCTGGTTGTCCTTGGTCGTAGACATGTAGTGGTAAGGAATCCTCAAATACTTCGTATATTTCTTCTGCAGAATATTTCTTCATAGGTGGCAATAGCATGGGTTTTTTATACCTTGGTGTGTTATCAATCAGCTTATTTATTTTTTGTACTATCGCCGGATTGTAAATTGGAGAGACTGGGCTGATTTCACCGTATGCAAAATTCGGTGTTGTTGCAATTTCTGTATATTTAAAGAAAGGAACACTAAATTCGGGTTGATCGGCAAAATACCATATGTTCTTGGCTGGGTTGATTATAATACCAGAGCTTTCTAAATAATCGATTCCCAATAACGTGATATTGTCATTGGCTTCTGACAACACACTAATGCTTATTTTGGTTTGTCGGCGGCCTATTTTCATATAAGTGGTTGTCGTCAAGATATCTTGGGTTCTGAGAATACCATCTGCCAGTCTAATTTCCGCTTTCATTTTCCGAAAGTCGTGATTTTCCTTTCTTAGCTGGGCACTCAGCCTGTTGCTGGCAATACTCGTTTTGGCTGCCGTATCTAAGTAAGCAACATGTTTAATACCGCCAAATTCTACTACCACTGCTGGTATGTTACCTCCCTCGCTAATTCTCAAGTCTAAGGCATTAATGCTGGCTCCACTTCCAGAGCTGATGCCTTTAGAGCATTTTGGACAATTTCTTTTTATATAGCCTATGGTTCCACATCCAAAGCAAACTAGCGGATTTTCCGGACCTCTATTATTAGGCCCTAGTGGTCGTTGCTGCTTGGACTGCTCGCTGCTATTAAATTTACGGCAATTTTCTTTCATATGTCCTACAAAATGACAGAAGCTACATCTTATAACTTCCTTCTTCGCTACTGGGTGGAGTCTTTCGTATTCTCTTGCGAGGGCTATGAGTTGGGTAAATGTTTTAAACTCGCCCCTCCTAACACCCTTCTTGATATTATCATGTAGCAGGCTGTATATAATGTCTATACAGTGTACCTCTGGTATGGGTGGCTGGGGAATTTCGGCCAATAATGCTCTTTTTGCACTGATAAATTGGTCCGTTGATTCACCCGGTTTTTGTTTTTTTTCAAACAATAGCTCAAATATAATGTACACTGGTCGTCGTGGAGCGTATTGGTCTCTCATCATTTCGATGGCATTTGACCAAGTAGTCATTTCCGTATGGATGCCTTTCCACCATGTCGCTGCTTCATTCTTTAGAAGCAAGGGAAGCTCTATCAATGCATCTTCATCGGTGATGCGGCGAACCCTTTTAAAAATTTCAACGTTCGTTATAAAATTTTCGAAACGTTGGGCGTCAAATCGCCATTAAACCGCTCCGTGCAATCGCACAACGTCTCTTTAAACCGCTGGGTTCCTTCGGGAATACGGTGTTCCATGTCCGTTGTATTTGCTTGTTCGTTGGTCGTCATCCTGCTGGTAGTACCTGTTCTTGTATTTGCCGCTGGACCGTCAAACATCTACCCCCCGAGCCTTGCCTGTCAGAGGTCTTACTGCTGCTTAGTAGGTCTTCTTGCTCTTCCACGTACGTTCCAACAGAGCCTTGCCTATCAGAGGTCTTACTGCTGCTGCTGGTGCTATCTCCTGTGCTGAGCCTTGCCTAAACGCCAAAACGGAATATCCGTTTACCCGCGACCGCGACTCACGTTATCGGTTTCACTGACTCGCGTTATCGGTTTCACTGACTTGCGTGAATTGCCGATAAATCCGTGGGGAACTCGAGCCTCACGTTGGGCGTCAATTGTAGAGGGAAAATTCGTCCTCTCGATGAAACTTGTGAAAATTGGTTTTGATTTATGTGAAAAGACCAAAACTTGGTCGAAGACACACGAATAAACTTAAACCTCCAATCACTTACGAAAGGCCAAGTCTTGGTCGAAACGTATGAGTGATTCCTTTTAATCGGAGCGTAAACTTGTAAAAGCTGTTCTCTAAATAAAACACTAACAACGGTTTACGTGGATTTTTCACAATATAATAAAATTTTATTCTTCTATTAGAGTAATTTGGTACTTGAAGTGAGTGTGAATTATATGATGCGACACAAATAAAAGTTGAGAGTTGCCACATCATTATATTTTGTTTGGTACATAAATTTAAATGTTGTCACATCATTATTTTTTTATTTGGTACATAAATTTAAATGTTAATTAAAACTGAAATAATGTTAAATAATTCACAAAACAATTAATAATTTATTTATAACAAAATAATAAAATAATAGCTGTGCTACAAGCCGCTATATCATCAAGCAGCAAGAAGAAGCATTAACGCTTTTCCTACAACTCCCATAAAAAACATCTTGGTCGAAGCTGGACTTCCATCAATAGAGGAACGTATATTAAATTCAAAAACCAGACTCATCGCTAAACTCTCATTCCAAAGTGGTTCTATTGTTTACAAACATTTCAAACACGCTATTTCTTCCATACGAGTTAAAAGGTTACCATCTGCGATCTCCCACGCGGTCGAAGCTGCTGTTCAACTTAATCTGCCGCTAATACATGTAGGAAAATACACACCTCTATATCCACCTTGGCTATTGGACTCCAAATCTTTCATTCTCGACCTAGCTGATCTACCAAAATCCAACACCAACAAGTCAATTTACTGTCGTATCTTCCAGGAAATATCCTCAAATTTTAAATCTAAAGGCTGGAATTTCGTATTTTCTGATGGATCAAAAACAGCTGACAGCACCTCGTTTGCAGTCACACTTGAAAATGGTTCAGTACTACGCACAGGGATACTGCATGATTTTGCTTCAATCTTTACAGCCGAGGCCTTAGCCATCTTAGAAGCCGCGAAAGTGATATCTGGCATTGGGGGCAAATATATTATATCTGCGGATAGTATATCAGTTATTCAAGCAGTAAAAAACTCCAACAACAACACCAGGATTGTCAATCAAATCAGAGATTATCTTATAAGATTCCCAAATAAAATCAAACTGATGTGGGTCCCTGGGCATGTAGGCATCCAAGGCAACGAGCACGCGGACAAGGAAGCCAGTCTTGCTCGCAATATGCCGCTTATTAAGTTCAAAGACTTTAGCAAGGTAGATCTTATTAAAACTTCTCAGACTATTATTCGCAACAACCTACTTATCGACTGGAACTCCTACCAACACCACTACAAAGGTATAAACATAAATAGATCCCACCCAATATACCCCACTTCCACTTCAAAAAGCGACAATACCATTTTCGTAAGGCTTCGCTTGGGACACACAGCCACAACGCATCAACACCTGCTCCAAAAAGAAATCGCTCCAATCTGCGGAACATGCCACTCTACTATAGACATAAACCACATTCTGGGGCTAGGCAACTGCCCTCTCCCGCCGTCCATCCTAACCGATATTTTCAAAAACTCTTCTGTCCTTGAAATTTTAAAAGACCCTAGCATTAATAATATTTTCAAATTAAGTTCTTTTAAAAAAAAATGTAACCTTATAGTATAAGTTAATATGCACTCCATATTTATAAGAGCCGTAAGCCCCTGCAGCTAGTGCTCACTAGAAATTAAGTTAGCATTATAATTTTATATTATATTGTTAATAAATAATAATAATAATAATAATAATAATAATAATAATTTTTCCAGAGCAATACAATTATTAGGAAATTTATTAAATTAATCTTGTGCTCGTAACATTCACTAGAGGTATCAAACCATTTCGGAAAATTCATATTTGTTGCCTTTATACATTCTTTGATTATGTTTTCTCTTAAATTAGATGCAAAAGGCAGTTTTTCAAAGTATGCGGAGAATATTTGTATATGAAGACGGCATACTTGAAAATATTTTTCGGACGGCCACAAGAGAACTGTATTTTCTTTCGAATTCTCATATTCTTTTAATTTTATCAGTACTTCTGTTAGATTGAAATCGTGTTTGTCTTTTAACATTTCTCCCGCACAATTTTCACAGATTGTATTAATCTTTTTTATTATTTTGAAATAGCAGTATCCTGCAAAATATCTAATAGCAAGGTCGTTGACTTGCGGTACCTTAACTGATACTGTGTTTTCATCTAATGGGTTAATTATATTATTAGTATTCATGTTATTTTCAAAACAGTTTTCATTCTGAAGAACGTTCTCATTAAGCACTGTTTGCTCCTCTGTATCATTCTGCAAAACGTCGTTCCAATCCACCTGCAAGTATTCCGAATCTTCTTCCTAGCAATTTGAACATTTCGATTTAAATAGAAATTTAATCGATATAACTTTGGCTATCAATGAGCTAAATTCAGCAACACTGGGTTTTTTTTTTTTTTTTTTTATAATTTACGCGCGCCTAAGGGGTTAGATACCCTTTTACTGTTGCCCGGGCGGGGGCGGAAAGATAGAAGGAGGAGAAAGGAAAATTGTTTTTGTAGTGGTTTGAAACTCAGGTGTGTTTGGTTTCTATGTTTGCTCTCCAGGGGTGGGAGTCCGAATAGGACGGAGAGTTTTTCTTCACTCAGAGTGATTCGAGATATAATTCCCAGTATTTTTTTTCATTGCTTGAAACTCTTATAACAGCCAAATCTACGTGTCAGTGTTATGCCTTCACACGCAGAATTTTTTTGTCTGAGTTGCAATTACACAATGAAAAACTGATTTGCCATGGGCAGGATTCGAACCTGGACCCTCCGAGTGAGAAGCGTTTGCTACTACCACTACACCACGGCCACCCCAATTTTATTATTTATGTTCCGGTTACTTTTATTTATGTTCCGCGCTCTTATTTTGCCAAATAAGTTTTCTAATGGATCTTGATTAAATTTATTTACATAAACGTAATATAAATCATCATGATTCATGAATAACGTTTCCCTTATTCTTAAAACGCTCCCTATAGTTAGAGCTAAACCTTTGAAACAGAATGATCTATTTGTTCCGTTAATGGGTTTAATATTTATTATATAATCCTTCATTTCTATTATAAACTGGATATTTTTATCATTCCGCACAAGAGCTGGTTTTCCATTTAAAAGATCGAAAAGGCGATCTATTTTTTTAATAAATTCAGCTGTCGGTTTCGCAAATTGGGCTATATGTCCTGGGAATTTGTTCAGTTTTATTAAAGCTTCAATTCCACAGGATACAGATCTGCTTAGAACCTGTGCAGCCAGCTTCACGTTCATCTTTTGAAATTCAGTAGGGTCAATATGTGCCGCTGTCAGTCTTGGGCATATTTTGGTAGTATTATTTTTTTCTGTGTTATAAAGGTATTCAATTACCTTCCAACTAACAATTCCATCAAAAGTGGTCAAATTGTATTTTATTAAGTTGTTTCGAATACTTTTCAAAAGATGCGGGATATCATACATTCCATATATGGATTTGTTTTTGTAAATAAAGCTTAGGGTTGTTTCATTTATACTAAGCTTACTATATAAACTACGATTTGTGGGCCCTTGATCACAGCAAATAGCTCTTACATTTAATTTCAACTCTGCGCATATATCAAGGCATTTATATACCTCAACTTCAAGTTCTTTGGTGGGTATATTGCTCGGACAGACGACGTGATATAAAATTTGCTTAAAATTTCCACATATGCTCCGAATCATAAAGACGCATGCAGACTTAGCGTATGAATTATATCTTTGATTTCTTCCGTAATCAACAAAACCTTCAATTTCATCTTTAAATTTATTGTAGGTTAGATCTGTCTGAAGGCTCACCTCGTCAAATATAACCACAACTTCTCTTTCTTTTGGTGGTAATTTCGAGGTTATTTCCTTAATTTCCTGAATAACATTTCTATTTAAGCCAGGACATTTTTATTTGTAGATTGTTGTTCAGATATATGTAGATGTGTTTACCTACTTTTCAGCTTTTAGAAATACGTAGATATGTAGGTAGTTTGTGATTAACCTAAAAATCTTATTAGTTATAATAGGAGCAAAACAGCTCAAATTGTATTACCAAAATCAATACATATATACCTACATAATATGCATATATATAAATATATGTGATGTAATACATGCACCTAAACGCTAGTTGTTTTATATAAAAATTTAGTGGATATATTGATATTGAAATAAAAATAGATACCTATTTTATAGATTAACCTGTGCACTTTAATTATCACTTCAATTCAGTTCAATTACTTATTATTTACATGCACTACAGATTAACAACACGAATGATATTTTGCTCGTTAAACTTCAATTACAAAATGTAAAGAAATATTCGACTTTTCCCGCTTTGAATTGTTCTTTCTTACATACACACCCATACGCTCAAACAAAATACCAATTCATGAAAAATTACATAATTTCCTATTGCAGTCGAATGAAAACAAACAGCCAAGTCTTCATACCCCTTCCCACAAACCCCTTGCATATTCCTTTTACCACTGCCATCAACTTGTGGTGAGAGAAAAAAAAAATCTCTCAGTAAACAAAACAAGAAGGAGCGAAAATAAAAAAGCTTTACATTATTTCGAAAGCTCGTGTCGGCTGGACGAGTGTCGGCTAGCCGACAAAAATTGAACCATTTTTTCCTACAGCGATGAGACATCTGTATAGATTTATTATCTGTGCTAATAGTATCAACAAACAGATGGCGACTTAAGCTAATTTTATTGTGAACTAATTCTTTTATTTAAGTCAAAATGTTGCTCCTTCCCTTTTTTTTTCTTTCCTTTTAAAAAAAGCAGAAGCGCGAATTATTTCAATTGTATTTAATTGACTATGGTTTCATTGTTTTGGTGATGGGGGTGGCGATGTAAATGATTAACGATCAACTTCGTCAACCTGTGGTCATTTATCAAGATGATGGGGTGGCTGGCGGCAAATGGTATTGTATTGGCGGCATCTATGCATTCATAAATACGCAGGAGGCCATTGTCATCGACATACGGGTTTAGCTTATAGATGCTGCTGGACTTCTCGACATGTTGTTGACGGCTTAATTGGGCAATTTCGGCGGCGAAAGTATTGAGTTGGGCTTCCGAACAGAGTACTCGCTCAGCATCATCGAGCTCGGCGACTGAGAGCTCTCCCTCCTCTCTGGATTTGAGTCGGCACATTTTGATAAACTTTATTACACAGGCTGCTGTCCTTCGTAGCTTTGAATATGTTAGAACCTGGAGAAGTCGAAAATAAGGCTAGTTACCGCGTTGACGTGAAGAAGGCAACTCCTCCTCAGAGACCGAATCTTTAATTTCGTCCGGTGGGATTGGAAAAGCTAACTCCGACTGTTGAAGGAAAGAGGGCCCACATGTCCAACTGTTGTTCGCCTGGTACTTAGGAGGATTGAGTCTCGTTGTTATCCACCGCCACTGGTTGCACTTACTGCTTTCTAGTACTTCGGCTATACGAAATGCAACGAACGGTTTATGTCTGCGAGGGTCCGATCGAAGCCAAAAAACAGTCCTAGAGTCGTTCCAGAACACCCGCTTCGACAACGACAATGTGTGATACTCACAAATCATTTTACACAGTCGTACTCCCAAGATGGCGGCTGACAGCTCGAGACGTGCAATGAACATACGCTTCTTCGGAGCGATCTTGATCTTTCCACATACGAAGGACACCTTGATCGTTTCGCCTTTTTCGACGCGTAGGTAAGCAACCGCACTAAAAGCTTCTTCACTAGCATCGACGAATATATGAAGAGTTGTGCGGTTAGCTGACGAGATGGATTGACCTTGAAACTTGACAGCTGACTATAGTTGGAAGCTCTGCTTTCCATAATGCCCACTTCTTGTAAACCTCAACGGGGATTTGCTTGTCCCATGCTATGCCTTGCTTCCAGAGTGTCCGAAGCAGCAACTTGAGGTGGATGACGAAATTGGCAATCATCCGCAGTGTGTCGAATATTGACATCGCTACAAGAATTCCCGCTTGGTTGGACGTCTTTCAACCAAGATGAGGTCTTATTGACTCGAGCAAACTTAATTTTAAAGGTGAACCCATCTTCAGTTGGCTGCCAGCACATCCCTAGCACTTTCTCCACCTCAGCGTCGATATTCATATCGACCTCCTGTATCTGATCAAGCTCTTCTTCTATCATCGAAATGTCTCGCAGCATCTTCTTAAAATTCGAAGTAATATTTCGCAGCTTGAACCCTCTACTTTTGTGGATTAAGATGATGGTCTTGGTTACTTCGGATGCTTCTGTTTCACTGTCGAAACTGTCGACATAGTCAGTTTCAGTTTTAAATGCATTTTATTTTCTTAACACTAACTCTTACATTCTAACAAAAAATGCAGTCGTTCATACACCTCCACGGAGAGCAGAAGTGTTTTGTGTTTCGGCTTAAAAAGGCAGAAAAATAAGTAGCATACTTTTAGCCAGTGAAATTTTAACTGTTCGGTAGCCGAGGTGGTAAAGACTCTGACGATATTATACCTAGTATAACGATCCCGAGGCCTGGGTTCGATTCCCATCGTCGGACAACAGTTTTTATTTCCAATTTTTATTGAAATATTAACAAAGAAGTGTACAAAAAAAAAAACAAAAAAAGTCCCGTAATGGATAGTGGAGAGCGGTCCGCTATGTCAATAGCGGGACCTGCTGAATTATTATCAGGCGAGGCTTCAAGCGGGTCAAGCCAAATACCCACGGCTAAGAGAAGGAGGAAGCTTAGGCCATCCTCCAACATAGTTCACCGTCCCGCCCAACCAACTTCCACTGTAAAACTGCTTGGTGGAGTGAGGGAAGGGAACAGTTTCGCTACATTGGCACAGAGCGAAACGGAAGATGAAGAAGAAGAAATGATGGCCATAAGTAGCAGCATCCAAATGCTGCAACAAAGGATACTGGCCATGAAAGAAAGGCAAATGGTCAGAAGGAAGAGAGAAGAGGAAGAATTCTCCCAGCAACAACAGCAGACGCTACTTGCTCCAAAGCAGAGCCAACAACAACACCAACAAAAGCGGAAAAAACACCAGCAACAACAACAAGAGCAGCCACAACAACGGCATCAACAAAAACAACCGCAACCACAAAAACAGCAGCAGCAGCAACAACAACAACAACAACAAAAACAACAACAACAGCAGCAGCAGCAACAACAACAGCAGCAGCAGCAGAAGAAGAAGGAGAAGGTGCCTCCTATAAACACCTATAAACTAGAGGTAAATGAAACCAAGGACCTGTGTAAGTTGGTCATTGGTAATAATTTTAAAATTATGAGATTGGGGAACGATCGCCATGCCATCCACTGTAATACAGTGGAGGGCTACGCGAAAGTGAAAGAGCTCCTAAAGGAAACGACGACGGAGCACTACTCATTTACACCAAAATGTGAAAAGCGGCAATCGATGCTGCTAAAGGGGTTGGAACCGTCTTCTGATCCTGAGGGGATCTTGGCACTGCTCAAAGAGAAGGAGTGCGAAGGACTCAAGTTTGTGGGGGTAAAGCCGTTTACCACAGCTAGAGCCTGGCGGGAGAAACGGAGTCTGCCGTTTGCAGCTCAGTACCGAAAGCCGTCTGGATAGTCTAAGGAGTATCAATGTCCTAGACTACCAGGTGGTTCACTGGGAAAGATTAAAAAGGAGCGATGGCGTTATACAATGCGTTCGCTGCCAGAGGTTCGGGCACGCCGCGTCGAACTGCCAAATGCAGCCTCGATGCGTGAAGTGCGCTAAGAACCACATTTCCGAAGAGTGTGCTCTGGGTGTTGACGGAGCATCCGATAGGTCGCAGCTCTCGTGCGTGTTATGTTGGAACGTGGGACACACCGCAAACTATCGGGGTTGTCCTAAGTTCGCCGACATTAAAAAAGCAAGGCTGGCTCGGCAGCACAAGGTGGAGGTCAAACGTTCACCTGTTAGGTTTCAAACACCAGCCGTCACGTCTCAAATTTCCTACGCCCAAATGGCGTCAGGTAGGGGGGCTACGGTACAGCAAGCGACTGTTGCTTCTCCGGCGCCAATGCCGAGAACAACGGAAGCTGCACCTAACATGCTGGCCATCTTGCTCGCAATCTAAGGACAGTTGGCTCAGCTGCAACAGCAGGTTCAAGAACAGGCCAAGCGGGTGGACCAGATCTACGCGTTGCTGCCGGGCCTAAGGCAACACATGTCGTAATGGGTACGCACATGGTGGAGCAAACTTTGAAGGTTCTTGCGGTGAATGTTAATTCACTGATTAGGACCGAACGAAGAGCCGCGATGTTTAAATTGCTACAAGACCAAACTCCTGATGTGCTTTTCGCTAGCGAGACAAAGCTAACCGATAAGCACAAACTGGAGTACAATAATTATATTGTTAGAAGAAGAAATCGGCCCAGATCCAAACGTGGAGGCGGTGTCGCGATCTTCATTAAAGAAGGTATAAAATTTCACAGAGTGTACAAGGGCGTGTTGCGCAGGTTCCGGGTGTTGGAGGCAGTCGTCGTTTACATCCCGCTCCGCAGTGGAAAGCGGCTGTACTTGGCCTCTGTTTATGCACCCGAGGCTTCACAATCCACCCTATTCATTACAGAGCTCGACACGCTTTTTCGACTTCTGAGGCTGGAATCGGGGGAGAATTATTTTATAATCGGCGGGGATTTCAACGCTAGACATAGAGATTGGGGAAATAATTTGCCAAATACTAGAGGGAACCTACTACTCGATTGGTGGGGTCAGCACGATGTCATGTACAGACTCGGTCTTAAAGCGACAGATAACCCGTCGTTTCCAAGAGGCGGGTCTTATTTGGATCTACTGCTGTACGACGAACGTATACGACTGACAGGTACGAATTTACAAACATTAAACTGTCTGCGCACATTCGTGTATGACAGCGACCATTGCGGTTTTAGCACCGAAATTACAGTTCCCAACGAAATTGCGGAATTGAAGGAGTTTGTCCAAAGATATTCTTACAACTACAGTAAGACTCGATGGACACGCTTCTCCGCAACCTTGACTAGAGCGCTCTCCTCAAACACGCTCCACCCACCGTCCAATAGGAATTTGTCAAACGAGGAGATCGACAATTACCTAAAACAAATGGGCGAGACAATTAAACAAACTATGGACACTACAATACCGCGGTATCGACGAACGACTAACGAAGACCTGTTCCGCAATCCTACTATTGACGCACTGCACCGACAGAAAAGTAGACTTCTGACCAGACTTAAAAACTTGTACAGACAGTTAACTGACCGACAAGACCCGGAGATTAGGACACTGAAGTCGTCGATTAAAAATATTCAAACGCTAATAAAAGAGAATTACAGAATTTCTGTAAGTTTGTATTGGAACAACAAGGTTCGGGCTGTAAACACCAGCAACCCGAATATGTTTCCGCAAATAAATAAACTATTTCGGAGAAAAAATCAAAACGACCTTCAGTGCCTTAAAATAGCCCGGACAACAGACAACGAGCGGTTACTGACAATAGCAGGCATTGATCCAAATGAAGCCGCTGATGATGACGACTTTTTTGTGATCGAGGATCCACAGGAGAAGGTTGAGGCCATAGGGGCCACTTTCCAGGAAGTATATAGGGCCATTGATAACATTGGCCCTAATTACGACCTGGACAGTCGCGTCTTGGTGCACGACTTCTGCATTCGAAATGAAATAGGGAACTGGCGATCCGAGGGCTCTGGTTTCACCCGGTTTAGCGACGAAAATATGGCAAATAACGTCATTGCCAGAGAGGGTGGCCTACCCCCGTTCATTTCGAAGGCAGGACTCCATGAGATCTTCGACACAATCAGGGCTAAGAAATCGGTGGGGACCGATGGTATTCCGAACATCGGGCTTCGACATCTTCCTCTAGAAGCGGTGGACATTTACACCACCCTGTTTAATAATGCAATGAATAATGCACATTATCCAGCGCATTGGAAAACGGCGGTGGTTCAACCTATCCCCAAAAAGGGGAATGATATATCCAATCCGACGAATCTCCGGTCGATAAGTCTCCTTCCGAATATCAGTAAGGTTTTTGAAAAGGTAATCAATAGAGCTCTGTCTAGGTGGGTTGAGGACAAACATATAGTTCCGGATAATCAATTCGGTTTTAAGGCGGGACATGATATCTCACATGCCGCGTCTAAACTGGTGTCCGATATCCAATGGAATAAAGGCAAAAAACAATGCACTGGTGCCTGCCTTGTTGACTTGGAGAAGGCCTTCGACACCGTATGGTTAGAGGGTCTTTTCTATAAACTAACTAGGCTGGGGATCAGCAAACCACTCTTGTACATTCTTTATAATATGCTAACTAACAGACAGTTCATCGTGAAGAATGGTGATGTGACTTCTGTTGGAATATTTCAAATTAAAAATGGTCTTCAGCAAGGCGCGGTCAATTCGCCGATCCTATTCAACATTTTTACAAGCGACTTGATAGGTTCACTTCCCCATACTATTGCGTACGCAGACGATTTGATAGCGTACAGAACAGGTCCAAAAATCGAGGTCATTAATACTCTCTTGCAGCGTGACTTCGATAAGATAAGACGATTTTGCGATGACTGGAAGTTGAAAATCAACTTTCAGAAGTCGGAAACCATTCTCTTTAGGACGCCGTTGTCTAGAGCCTCAAGGGATACCAGAAAAAATTGGAGAAAGTTCTCGATTATTGGACAACACGGACAGCCTCTTGCCTGTCGAAATGTAGTCAGATACCTTGGAATCTGGCTAGATCAGTTTCTATATTTTGGCAAAAATGTAGATGCTGCTCTGGCCAGAGCTAAAGGTGCTTTTGCCCTTACAAAGAGACTGTTTTATAGCAGCCAACTCGATGCGGGGGTAAAGGTAATCTGCTACATGGCCCTTATCAGGCCCATGCTGGTATTTGGTTGTCCCGTGTGGTTCAATGTACGAGCAAGCTTAATGGAAAAGATTCGGGTGTTTGAGAGGGCTTGCCTTAGGGCCTGTCTTCGCTTGTATAGAACACCAGAGTCGGAGTACAAAAATTTTTATCCTAATGAGGTCCTTTACAACAGGGCGAACCTAATACGAGTGGACAACTTCGTAATTAAGCTGACTCGAAGGCACATTGCAAGAGCAATGACGTCGACGAATAACCTGATATCTGGGGCTTACTACCCCAATTACCTTTACCACGAGAGTGTGCGCTCTGACGGCTTCGTTCCACCGGAAGCATTCCTCTACCTAGATCAGAAAGGGTTGATCCAGGATAGATCAGCGGTGCCGTTAATCTTCCATGTCGCTCGGACAGCTGGGGACAGGCGACTCAACTACGACAGAGACGTCGCACACGGCAGTGTGGATCGCCTCAGGTTCAGTAGGGCGGTGGGGAATCGCGATAAGAGGGATGTCGTTCGGCAGCACCAGCATTTCTGGTGGTTGAATGATGGAGAAGATGTTTCGTCGTCGTTTCCGTCAATTACGGACCAGCCTCACTAATGAGGCAGAGCTGACCAATCTGTTTTCTCTGTAAACAGCGATGGCCGGCTTACATAGGTTTAGGTTAGCATTTAAGAAACATATACATATATCAGTGTATACAAAGGTGTATACTGATATATGTATATGATTGTGTATAATTTCTATGTGTGTTTATGTGTGTATTGTGCATTTAGGTTAGGTAGGCTAAGGTTTATTTTAAGTTAGATAATAAGTTTTTATAAGAAATAAAAAATTATGTCCATATGCTAAGTTTTTCTTAACAAATATTTTTTCTTAGCCTTAAGTATTCAAAATAAATAGTTCTAACTAAAATGTAAATGAAGTCGAAAGACATAGTTATAAGAGTTTAGAGTAGCTTAGAGTGCCTGTGTGGGGCCAGTAAGTTAGTGTAAGATTATTAAGTAATTGTAAGCTAGCATTTAAGCATTTTTTGTTAGAATGTAAGAGTTAGTGATTAAGTAAATAAAATGCATATAAAACTAAAACTAAACTCTAACAAAAAATGCTTAAATGCTAGCTTGCAATTACTTAACAATCTTATACTAACTCACTGGCCCCACACAGGCACTCTAAGCTACTCTGAATACTTATATCTACGAGTATGTCTTTCGACTGCAGTTACATTGTATTTATAAATACTTATTTTCTTTACTTAAAGCTAATAAAAAATTTGTTTACAAAAACTTAGCATATGGACATTTATTTTTTATAAAAACTTAGTATCTAACTTAAAATAAACCTTAGCCTACCTAACCTAAATGTACAATACACACATAAACACTCACAGACATTATACACAATCATATACATATACCAGTATACAGCTTTGTATACACTGATATATGTATATGTTTCTTAAATGCTAACCTAAACCTATGTAAGCTGGCCACCGCTATTCACAGAGCAAATAAATTGGTCAGCTCTGCCTCATTAGTGAGGCTGGTCCGTAATTGACGGAAACGACGACGAAACATCTTCTCCATCATTCAACCACCAGAAATGCTGGTGCTGCCGAACGACATCCCTCTTATCGCGATTCCCCACCGCCCTACTGAACCCGAGGCGATCCACACTGCCGTGTGCGACGTCTCTGTTGTAGTTGAGTCGCCTGTCCCCAGCTGTCCGAGCGACATGAAAGATTAACGGCACCGCTGATCTATCCTGGATCAACCCTATATAATCTAGGTAGAGGAATGCTTCCGGTGGAACGAAGCCGTCAGAGCGCACACTCTCGTGGTATAGGTAATTGGGGTAGTAAGCCCCAGATATCAGGTTATTCGTCGAGGTCAATGTGCCTTCGAGTCAGCTTAATTACGAAGTTGTCCACTCGTATTAGGTTCGCCCTGTTGTAAAGGACCTCATTAGGATAAAATTTCTTGTATTCCGACTCTGGTGTTCTGTACAAGCGAAGACAAGCCCTAAGGCAAGCCCTCTCAAACAACCGAATCTTTTCCAATAAACTTGCTCTCACGTTGAACCACACGGGACATCCAAATACCAGCATGGGCCTGATAAGGGCCATGTAGCAGATTACCTTTACCCTCGCATCGAGTTGGCTGCTATAAAACAGTCTCTTTGTAAGGGCAAAAGCACCTTTAGCTCTGGCCAGAGCAGCATCTACATTTTTGCCAAAATACAGAAACTGATCTAGCCAGATCCCAAGGTATCTCGGAAGGAGACTTATCGACCGGAGATTCGCCGGATTGGATATATCCTTTCCCTTTTTGCGGATAGGTTGAACCACCGCCTGTGCATTATTCATTGCATTATTGAACAGGGTGGTGTAGATGTCCACCGCTTCTAGAGGAAGATGTCGAAGCACGATGTTCGGAATACCGTCGGTCCCCATTGATTTCTTAGTCCTGATTGTGTCGAAGATCTCATGGAGTTCTTCCTTCGAAATGAACGGGGGTAGGTCACCCTCTCTGGAAATGACATTATTTGCCATATTTCCGTCGCTGAACCGGGTAAAACCAGAGCCCTCGGATCGCCAGTTGCCTATTTCATTTCGAATGTCGAAGTCGTGCACCAAGACGCGATTGTCCAGGTCATAATTAGGGCCAATGGTGTCAGTGGCCTTGTATACTTCCTGGAAAGTCGCTCCTATGGTCTCAACCTTCTCCTGTGGATCCTCGGTCACAAAGAAGTTGTCATCATCAGCGGCCTCATTTGGATCAATACCTGCTATTGTCAGCAACCGTTCGTTTTCTGTTGTCCTCGCTATTTTAAGACACTGAAGGTCGTTTTGATTTTTTCTCCGAAATAGTTTATTGATTTGCGGAAACATATTCGGGTTGCTGGTGTTTACAGCCCGAACCTTGTTGTTCCAATACAAACTTACAGAAATTCTGTAATCCTCTTTTATTAGCGTTTGAATATTTTTAATCGACGATTTCAGTGTCCTAATCTCCGGGTCTTGTCGGTCAGTTAATCGTCTGTACAAGTTTTTAAGTCTTGTTAGAAGACTACTTTTCTGTCGGTGCAGTGCGTCAATAGTAGGATTGCGGAACAGGTCTTCGTTAGTCGTTCGTCGATACCGCGGTATTGTAGTGTCCATAGTTTGTTTAATTGTCTCGCCCATTTGTTTTAGGTAATTGTCGATCTCCTCGTTTGACAAATTCCTATTGGACGGTGGGTGGAGCGTGTTTGAGGAGAGCGCTCTTGTCAAGGGTGCGGAGAAGCGTGTCTATCGAGTCTTACTGGAGTTGTAAGAATATCTTTGAACAAACTCCTCCAATTCCGCAATTTCGTTGGGAACTGTAATTTCGGTGCTAAAACCGCAATGGTCGCTGTCATACACGAATGTGCGCATACAGTTTAGCGTTTGTAAATTTGTACCTGTCAGTCGTATACGTTCGTCGTACAGCAATAAATCGAAATAAGACCCGCCTCTGGGAAACGACGGGTTGTCCGTCGCTTTAAGACCGAGTCTGTACATGGCATCGCGCTGACCCCACCAATCGAGTAGTAGGTTCCCTCTAGTATTTGGCAAATTATTTCCCCAATCTCTGTGTCTAGCGTTGAAATCCCCGCCGATTATAAAATAATTCTCCCCCGATTCGAGCCTCAGAAGTCGAAAAAGTGTGTCGAGTTCTGTAATGAATAGAGTGGATTGTGAAGCTTCAGGTGCATAAACAGAGGCCAAGTACAGCCGCTTTCCACTGCGGAGCGGGATGTAAACGACGACTGCCTCCAACACCCGGAACCTGCGCAACACTCCCTTGTACACTCTGTGAAATTTTATACCTTCTTTAATGAAGATCGCGACACCGCCTCCACGTTTGGATCTGGGCCGATTTCTTCTTCTAACAATATAATTATTGTACTCCAGTTTGTGCTTATCGGTTAGTTTGGTTTCGCTAGCGAAAAGCACATCAGGAGTTTGGTCTTGTAGCAATTTAAACATCGCGGCTCTTCGTTCGATCCTAATCAGTGAATTAACATTCACCGCAAGAACCTTCAAAGTTTGCTCCACCATGTGCGTACCCATTACGACATGTGTTGCCTTAGGCCCGGCAGCAACGCGTAGATCTGGTCCCCCCGCTTGGCCTGTTCTTGCACCTGCTTTTGCAGCTGAGCCATCTGTCCTTGGATTGCGAGCAAGATAGCCAGCATGTTAGGTGCAGCTTCCGTTGTTCTCGGCGTTGGCGCCGGAGAAGCAACAGTCGCTTGCTGTACCGTAGCCCCCCTACCTGACGCCATTTGGGCGTAGGAAATTTGGGGCGTGACGGCTGGTGTTTGAAACCTCACAGGTGAACGTTTGACCTCCACCTTCTGCTGCCGAGCCAATTTTGCGGGCGGAAAGATAGAAGGAGGAGAAAAGAAAATTGTTTTTGTAGTGGTTCGAAACTCAGGTGTGTTTGGTTTCTATGTTTGCTCTCCAGAGGTGGGAGTCCGAATAGGACGGAGAGTTTTTCTTCACTCAGAGTGATTCGAGATATAATTCCCAGTATTTTTTTCATTGCTTGAAACTCTTATAACAGCCAAATCTACGTGTCAGTGTTATGCCTTCACACGCAGATTTTTTTTGTCTGAGTTCCAATTATACACTGAAAAACTGATTTTGCCATGGGCAGGATTCGAACCTGGACCCTCCGAGTGAGAAGCGTTTGCTACTACCACTACACCACGGCCACCCCGGTGAACTTAGGACAACCCCGATAGTTTGCGGTGTGTCCCACATAACACGCACGAGAGCTGCGTCCTATCGGATGCTCTATCCCTACCCAGAGCACACTCCTAGGAACTGTGGTTCTTAGCGCACTTCACGCATCGAGGCTGCATTTGGCAGTTCGACGCGGCGTGCCCGAACCTCTGGCAGCGAACGCATTGTATAACGCCTCCGCTCCTTTTTAATTTTTCCCAGTGAAGCACCTGGTAGTCTAGGACATTGATACTCCTTAGACTATCCAGATGGCTTTCGGGACTGAGCACCAAGAAGAACGGCAGACTCCGTTTCTCCCGCTGTGGTAAATGGCTGTGGTAAATGGCTTTACCCCCACAAACCCTTTACCCTTCAGCAGCATCGATTGCCGCTTTTCACACTTCGGTGTGTATGAGTAGTGCTCCGTCGTCGTTTCCTTTAGGAGCTCTTCCACTTTCGCGTAGCCCTCCACTGTATTACAGTGGATCGCCATGCCATCCACTCGTTCCCCAATTAATATTAAAATTACTTCCAATGACCAACTTACACAGGTCCTTGGTTGCATTTACCTCCAATTTATAGGTGTTGATAGGAGGCACCTTCTCCTTCTTCTTCTTCTGCTGCTGTTGTTGTTGTTGTCGTTGTTGGTGTTGTTGTTGTCTTTGTTGTTGCTGCTACTGCTGCTGCTACTGTTTTTGTGGCTGCTGTTGTTTTTGCTGATGCCGTTGTTGTGGCTGCTCTTGTTGTTGTTGTTGGTGTTTTTTATACTTTTGTTGGTGTTGTTGTTGGCTCTGCTTTTGAGCAAGCAGCGTCTGCTGTTGTTGCTGTGATTGTTCTTCATCTTCCCGATTCCTTCTTACCATTTGCCTTTCTTTGATGGCCAGCACCCTTTCTTGTAGCATTTTGATGCTGCTACTTATGGCCTTCATCTCTTCCTCTTCATCTTCCGATTCGGTCGGTGCCAATGAACCGAAGCTGTTCCCTTCCCTCGCTCCTCCAAGCTGTTTTACCGAGGAAGTTGGTAGGGAGGGACGTTGGACTAGGTTGGAAGTTGGCCTAAGCTTCCTCCTTCTCTTAACCGTTGGAGTTTGGCATGAACCGCTGGATTCCTCGCCTGATATGTCAGCAGATCCCTATTGGAATAGCGGACCGCTCTCCACAATCCATCACTTGTGTTTCTTTTTTTGCTTTTTTTTTGTTTTTTTTTTATACTTCACTTATTATTTCGATAAAAATTAGAAATAAAAACAGATTGTCTCCCGTTGGGAATCGAACCCAGGCCTCCGAATCGTCACACCAGGTACGATGTCGTCCGAGTGTTTGCCACTTCGGCTACCGGACACTTGATAATTTTTTGTTTAAAAGTACACTTTGTTTATCCTCTACACTTGTGAAGCCGAGCACGAAAATACGTCTGCTCACCACTAAGGTCTATGAACGACTGTGTCGACATAGTCATCCATGTAATGACAGTCCAGTATTGCTTCAACAGCCCTCGGATACTCTTTCACGAACCTCTTAGCGTTGAAGTTCTTCACAAAGTTCCCCGAACATGGTGAACAGCTGGCACCAAACGTCAAGACGTAAACGTCGATTGGCTGATCCCTTTGATCCCTCCAAAGAAATCGTTGGGAGTCCTGATCTTCCGGTCTTATCAAAATCTTGTGAAAATTTCTTTAATGTCGCCGGTGACTGCAACTGATGGCATCCGAAAGTTGATGATTATGGCGAAAAGTGGCTGGAGTTCGTCTGGGGCTTTGAGTAAAAGGTCATTTAAAGAAATTTTATTGACCTTAGCAGCTGCGTCAAAGACCAGCCGAACTTATCCTGGCTTGTTAGGGTTTTGGACGCCAAAATAAGGAAGGTACCAAGCCCTCTTCGTGTTTGCACTTGTTTCAGTCGTTGTTAGCTTCCTTCCGTATCCCGATTCTAAATACCTCTTGATAATGGCTCGATATGCTGCGTCAAATTCAGGATCCCTGATCATCTTAGATTCTAGACTTTGTCGTCTCTGCTTGGTCATGTCGTAACTTGATGGCACTGTAACCTCGTCAGCCTTCCACAGAAATCCCGTGTCATAGCGACCTCCATTTCTCTTCGGTAGATCGGCTAGAATATGACACGCCGTTTTTGCGGCAAACGGAATGGATTGGTTGGTTGGTTTCTGAACATCAAAACTACCCAGGTCAATGAATTCGCTAACGACCTGTTCTAAATATTCCTTTTGAGCAATTGCTCTACTGTGGAGAACAAATTCGCCACTGGGATCTCCTACCTTCATTCCAGATGACCTGCCATAGACGATCCATCCTAGCCTCGTTTCCGTGACAAGTTGCTGATCCTCTGCTGTCTTGATGACACTTATTGGGGCACCTAGATGATAATGATCGAGCCCAATTAACACCTGGAACTTGGCGTAGACATATTCGTTGAGGGGCATCAAAATTGAGTGGCGGACTAGTGGCTGCACATCAGTGGCAGTCAACGTTTGAATTGGCAAGCTCAACTCGCTGAGTATTTGAACCCCATTCAACTTTTGGGCGTTGTCTCTGTCTGCACTAATTTGAAGGTCCATAGCTACTGAATCTTTAGTCGGTATCTCCTTGCCAAACCACCGTAGATTTAACGACCTCTTATAATCACTTAAGCGAAGTTGCGCCACGAGATCAGAGTCCATAATTGCTACGGACGATCCTTCATCTAAGAGCGCAAATATCCTCAGAGCCAAGCTCTTGATGTTTACTCGCTATCGCAAAGGGAATAAGCATTTCCAGTTCGCCTTCTGCTATCGGAGCAATATCCCTTACCTTCGCTAACTGGCTGTGCAATACACAGTCCGGGCAACCAAAGTGAAACCCCAGAGCTGCCATAATTCGGTCTATGTTGTCTGGATGTATTAGCAGGGCTTCCACGACGAACTTCTCATCCCCTCTGTGAAGGTTAGTACATAGGTCATATAATTTTCGACCGTTCCCATGGAGATGTGTCTGCATCAATGGCTGGATCTGCTGAGGCGTTGACTGCAGAAATAGTTGAGGAATCACTTTTGTAAAAAATTCCTGGGATAGGCTTCGAGGTAACAGAAACGTTGAAACTCTGTACGTCTGACGTGAATTCGTTGGCACTGACGTAGAGTTTTGTGGCAGCAGGGGTGCGTACTGGGGATTATCGGCACACGTGGCTGTCGGTATAAGCAACGGCTGTTGCAAAGATGAAGTTGTGTACGGCGCATACTGGACTGTTGCAGCACCTGTACATATGGTTTTTGTTGTGGCCGTCGTCAAAATTCCACCTTCCTGACACTGGCTGGCTGAAGAAGTGATGGCGGCTGATGAGACTTCGTTGGGAAAGTTCGAAAGGTTTGTTTTTTGTTCGCTGCTGAGTAGTTGTTGAAGTCGAATGCGTTCCGTTTTTTCAGCAGCAGCTTTACCTCTGACTCCCTTTAACTGCATGCGAAGCTCTTCCATTTGCTTCTGAATCAGCTGTATTTCGGATGAAGATGACTGGTTACCTGGCTGGCTAATGCTTTTCAACATGGTGGCGTTCATGTCGGAGTCACTTCTTGCACAGACATCAGTTTATCTTCTTCTTGGGCAAGAGAAATTTATTTATTAAAGCGAGAACTTCTCCTTACCTTAATGTCGTTCGGCATGGATGACGGTTACCGTTCAATGCTGGCTGCAAATTTATTATTCGGCGGCTGTTTATGTGCCGCTACTAGCGGGACTTGGCTGGTTAAAACTACCGTTGTGCAAAAGTGGGCGGCGAAGTATATACGTATATGCGCACTTTGTAATTGTAATTGGCCAACACAAAGATTTAACTTAAACCTCAAGGGCGTTTTAAAGGCATTTATTCTCTAAAAAGTTAAATTCATTATTTTTTGTACATATTGATAGAACTTATTCTTTTCAATACAAATTGCTTTATTCAATATAGTTACAGTTCACAATTTATTCGTTTATCTCAATACAATCCAATTTCTGAACCGCTTATACTTTTCTTATCGTTTACTTAAACCACTTAATCACTTCTCCTAATTAACACTTTTAATTCAGCTGATGAACTAACTTGCATACCTTTTAGATGCTGATATTTATACTCGAATGACATATTTTGAGAACAATCCTCCCCATCCAGCGTCCCATACAATTTCCATTTTGCTAGATAATTAGATTCAATTCTCCATTCACCAATGTTTGAATCTTTGTTATTCAAATATCGAAATGTTCTGCTCTTCGAGTATCGAAGACTAATGTCCTCTTTTCTACTTTGCTTTTCGCACGTGTGAAATATGCCTTTCGCCGAGGAGCGCGTTCAGATCTTGATATGTAATTTCTACAATGGGTGCGTTCGCTCGCAGTTCCCAAACCATAGTCACGAGCGATTACAAGAATTTTTTTTTTAAATATTTTATGACAATTACGAGTACGTTAGTAAGGGTTACGCTCGGAAAATCGATCCCAAATCTAAGGTAATACCTAAGACGAGGTATTTACCAATTTTTCCTGTGTTCAATAGTTCTAATTATAGCTGCTAAGGCTATAATTGTAGATCACTATGTTGACGATTTTATTCCTAGTTACGATAGTGAAGCGGAAGCAGTAGTGGATTTGAAATTAGAAATTTTCGATCAAATTCTTTTTGTTTATTTTACAAATTGAATTGTCGGATAGCTGAAAAGTTCTCCGATGTATCTTTGTCGAATTCTGAAAAGGTTTTGGGTCTTTGGTGGTCATAAAAAAATGATGAGTGGTTTTTTATATTCAATAGCAATCGAAAGAATCTCGAAGTAATGAGCGATAAGGAGAAACCAACAAAAAGAGAAGTTCTGCAAATTTTAATGAAAATTTATGATCCTTTTGGTCTTATCGCAAATATTTTGATTAACATAAAATTCTTACTGCAGTCGATCTGGGGATCTGTTATTAATTGGGACGAGAAGAAAAACGATCGACGTTTCGGTATCTGGGATAAATGGCTGCGCCTGTTACCTGTGATAGACAATATCAGTCGACCACCAACGAGTGCACAAGTGTGCTGTGCAAAAAAAAAGAAAAAAAAAACCACTGCGCGCGTGTACAAAAAAAAAGTGCAGTGAAAAAAAAAAAAAATAAATATCACACAGTGCGGGTATCCCACCTCTCCCGCTCCCGGACGAAGTACTGTTGCTCGCACTCAATCACTGCCATTACTGTACTGTATGTAACAACTGATGGATAGCGGGTTATGGGTGAAAATTTTGTTGGTGCACTGCTTCATAATGTTGTAAGGGCATAAAATCTACAGCAATTTCATCCGGTAAATCAATGTCAGAATTTTGACTTTGCGGCCTTGCTTAGTATCGTCGGTGTTTGTGTTTTCTGTGTTTGTCTGTGATTATGACTAGCGAATTCAGGGTAGACGTAGCCAATATACGCGGGCTAAAAAGTAATTACTTTTCTGCGTACGTCCACGTCTGTAGGTACAAACCAGCTGTTTTGGCACTTAGTGAAACACAGGTAGATCCCCGCCCACACCTCTCAGATCATTCTGATCGGAAGCTACCTGGCTACGAACTAGTGCCATTATTCTTCTCTCTCCGCAGTCTCGCCATATACGTGCGTAGTGAAGTAGCTTACAAATCTCCACCACGATGTGATCCATGTTCCAATCCGGAATTCAACTTCATGTGGTTAAAATTCCATCTCCGTAAGCAAATTATCCACTACTGCTTTCTTTACAGAAGCCCCAAACTGGACAGCAATTCGACTTTTAACGAGTTTGATGCGCTGCCTGACTCCATTCAAAAAATTGTATCCCTGTATCCCCATACTGAAATCGTTATTACGGGCGACTTCAATATACACAATTCTGGGGGGCTTCGACATTCTGGACAGACAGCACCCGAAGAACGGTGTGTTGAGATCTTCGCTGCGGAAAACAACTTAACGCAGCTTGTAAATGAGCCCACGCGAATAGCAGACGTTGATAGTCATACCGCCAACACCCTGGACTTGTTTTTAACTTCTCATCCTGATAAGTACAACGTTGATGTGCTCTCCCCTCTATGTTCGTCGGACCATTGTGTCATATCAGCTAATTTCTCCTACACCGACCACTTAGTTAGAGGAAAAATTCCTAAACGAACCGTTTAGGTTGGCAATACGAGAAAGCCAATTGCAGCGGTATTAACAGATTCTTTAGGAATTTTAACTGGTCGTTATGCTTCCGCGATAACGACGTGGATGCCGCTGCTGATATGATTACAGACACCATTCTCTTTGGAGTGAGATCCTTTATTCCTCATCGGATGAAGAGTATCAAACCAAAAGAAAAGGCATGGTACGACTCGAGCTGTAGCGAGGCCGTCAGGGTTAGAGAAATGTCTTTTCGGTCCTTCAAGACCAACCCGATAGAGGAAAGTTGAAAAAAGTTCTGTCGAGCCAGAAATGACAGCAATGTCCTTCTTAAGCGTGTGAAATTTCAGTATGACCAAAAGTGGAGGCAAAAAATACTGCAATGTCTTAAAGGCAGTAACAATTTTTGGTCGTTCGTTAAAAAACATTAGAAATTCCGCCTCATCCTCCATTCCAATGCTCATTTACAATGACATTCCAGCTGTCAGCTCTTTGTACAGGACCAATCTGCTTGCTGCACACTTTGCGGCCAGCTCAACACTCCCTGATTGTGCTTTGTCTCCGCCTACACTTGAGTGTGTCGAATCTTCAATGGGACGAATATACTTTCGCACTCGTGTAGTAGCAAGAATACTTAAAGATCTCAACATACATAAATCCGCTGGTCCAGATGGTATATCTCCACTTCTTGTGAAGAGGTGTTCTTCCACATTGGCAAAACCACTGCGTAAGCTTTTTCATCAATCCTACTCTTTAGGACTCTTCCCGAGCAGATGGAAAACAGCATTTGTCCAGCCCGTCCCTAAAAAAGGCGAATAATCTTCTCTCTACTCCTACAGACCCATTGCACTTACGTTCCTTGTTTCCAAGGTCATGGAAACGCTGATAAATCGTCAGCTCATGAAATATCTTGAAAAACGAAAACTTTTCAATGACCGGCAATATGGTTTTCGTAGCAACAGGTCCACTAGTGATTTGATGGCATGTCTCACCGAAAAGTGGAACCAAAGCGTACATCAATCTGGCGAAAACAAGATAGTTGCACTTGATATTTCTAAGGCATTTGACAGAGTTTGGCATCAGGCTCTTTTGTCGAAAATGCGTGCGTTTGGGATCGACGAATCTCTTCTTCAATGGATTAGAAATTACCTTTCGGAACGCTCAATTCAAGTTGCCTTGGACAGTTTCAAGTTTGATATTCACAAAATAAATGCTGGTGTGTTCCAGGGCTCTGTTCTGTTTCCGACACTCTTTTTAATTTTCATTAATGATCTCTTGTCTGTTACTTCTAATCCAATATATTCCTTTGCTGATGACAGTACTCTCTGCTTTTCATATTCGTTCCCGGACTCACGGTCCTGGTCTTCAGCTGCAGAACGGGAACGCCAGCGTATGTTAAGCTCATTAAATACTGATAATAACATCATAATCAATTGGGGAACTATCAACAGAGTGGAATTTAAAGCTTCCAAAACACAGTGCTGTCTGCTGTTGTGAAAGCGAAATTTAAACACGCAGCCATTATCCATGATCGTCAGCATCGTCGAAACCGAAAAACATATTCGATGTCATCAAAAATGCTGCGAAATGTCTAGGTTTCCTCAAGTGATGTAAGAAATATTTTACCCCCTCTGATCTGACCTCAATATATAAGGCGTTCATCCGCCCAAAATTGGAGTATAATGCACACATCTGGTCAGATGCGCCTAAAACGTATCTGCACCTGCTAGATATGATTTAAAATCGTGCGATAGAACTCATAGGTGATGCTAACATCACCTAGTCAATGGACACCCTCGAACACCGACGAAATGTCCCGTGTCTCACTTTGTTTTCGCTATTTCCACCACCAGTGCTCCACTGAAATCGCCAGTAGCATTCTGCCCATTCAAACTTTCAACCGTAACACCCATCTCGCTATGAATGCTCATCTTTATACCCACGTTCGGACGTACTCTGAAATATTGTGATTCATTACTAAGCCGAACAACTCGCTCGTGGAATGCCCTGCAGAGCTTTCTATTTCCTAGTCATTATAATATTCAGACATTTAAAAATTTAAAACCAACGTACATCATTAGCTATCTTTGTTCCCTCCCTAATTTTCTTCGTCCGCGATGTGTGCCTTAAGAGTACCTTAACCCCTTGATCGCGTTACTTTATACAAAAAAAAAACCTTTTCCCAAATCAAATTTACCAGGAATCCAAATGATGACCTACTGCAGAACTCGAAGGTATAATCAACTCTCGTCCATTGACTTATGTTCCAGTGAGACGAAGCATTAACTCCCAACCATTTTTTGTTGGGCTCTTCAAATATATCAAAGCCTTTAGGAGAGTTCAAAGATGAGGATGTTGTTTTAAAACAAAATTGGATGATGGCTGAACAATTAAGTAATACTTTCTGCCGAAGATGGATAAACCAAGTGACCTTAACTATTGTAGATGAACCAAGTGATTCCAGCACGCAAGGCCGATTACGATGAACGACATAGTGATTATTGTCGATAAAAATACACATAAAAACGAATGGCCTAGAGGTCGTGTGCTAGAACTAAATATGAGTCGGTAAAATAAGAAGTGTCGTCGGCCAGACGAAATCAGGAGTATATATTCGACCCGTTTCAAAATTGGCTGTGTTCGATGTTGCTGGGGGATGTTGAGAATCACGGCAACACCGATAACACCGACAACACCGAAGCTAAGAGTATCAACGAACAGATGGCGACTTAAGCGGATTTTATTGTGACCTAATTCTTTTATTTAAAGCAAAATGTTGCTTTACTCGTATTTTACTTTAAAAATATTCAAAAGTTTATGATTGAAGTAATAATGGAGTGTTTCAAAGGAACAATTTTGTTTATTTTGCGGCACATCAGGAGTACATAATAAAATACTTCAGTGTTTCATTTCAAGTCAAACAGTGAAGAAAAAAGTAAACGGACCAAAAATTTCATGAAAAAACAATTTGATTTCTTGGCAACTTTCGCCAACATCGGGGATATATCTCTAACAAACTTATAATTTCTGGAGAGTATTGTCTTCTGCAATAAAATAATTCAAGAAAAAAATCAATAAAGAAAACAGGTACCGAATTTTTCGAGAAGCTTTATAAACCTACTCTAAACAGAGAAGAGATTCTACGTGAATTATCTAACATACACGGCAATAAGAGGCACTTCCAATGTCCCTGCCCAGCGAAATCGAAAAGCAAGAGATGAGCCACCAAATGGTAAATGCTTTGGAAATGATTGAATAAAAACCAAAATTCTCAAACTAGGAAAAAGTAAATTAACTTTAAGGAGGTTAACCCATGTGATGGGTTGAAAAAATTGATTTTGTTTCGCATAAATTGATTCCTTAACATGTGTAGAATATGCTGGTAAAGTGATTTTTTAAAATTTGAAGTCGTTATAAGTCGTCAGCAGTTAGAAGAAGTAGATGTTCGGAGCGCTGAGTTCAGTAGTAGGAGGCCAGGCCTATTTCGGCGTGTCGGCTTGGCTTGATACCTGAGACCCTTCTATATAAGTGTGCACTTATATGTACAAGTATAGACAGGTTTATAAATATAAGTTTTCAAAATGTTTAGCAACATCAATATAAATCAAGCAACATTAAAACACATATACAAACGGTTATTCAAAAACTAAAATTAAAGCTGAAAATAACACTGAAAACAAAACTGAATTTTATAACGTATTACAACACAGAACATTACAGTCGTTTTATTTCTTACAATAAGTTCTAACTTCAAAATAAGTAAAATATTCTATAACGATAATGTTATTAATTCAACCCAACACATTACAACACGCCTAGCAATTTGTCCGTACTTTTTTCCTTCTGGAAGCCATACTGGTTTGGATGTAAAAATGCATATCTCTTTATAAAGTTATTAGGTCTATTGACAATGACCTGTTCTAAACACTTTTCAATAGTAGGTAAAATTATGATAGGTCTGTAGTTTTGAATATTATTTTTCATACCTGCAGTTTTCATTAATTGTGGTACATGTCCTTGTGTAATACTTTTATTTATTATTGTTTGTATTACCGGGCAAAGCTTTCGGGCATTATGATCTATCGGTCTTATTTTATCTGCTCCAGGTCCTTTTTTGGTGTTTAAGTTACACAACATTTGAAAGATTTCTTCTTCCTCTGTGGCTTCTTCAACATAAATACTCTCTTGTAGCTGCACATTCTCGTGATTTGTTTGTCCATCTCCTATATAGCACATCTCTCCTCTTGCACATTTAAATTATTTCTGCCGTAATCCATGGTTTCTGTTTTCTTTGTTTTTTTTTTATTGTTTTGGTTTTGCTAGCTTCAGTATATATCCTATTGATTTTTTCGACGAATTTGTTGTATAGATTTTCAATATTATTTTCTCCTAATATATTTTCCCAATTTGTTCTTTCTATTAACATATTTACTTTTTCTTGATTTATATGTATTATACAACGTTCGATTTATTTGTTAATCGACTTTTAATAGGGGTTTTTGTTGCATATAAGATCGCGTGACGTAGATATGGTCAATGAGGGTAATAGTGTTTCTCTTTACATCCACACGGGTAGGTTGCTGTATTACATTTGTAAGACCTTTTGCAGCCATTATTTCCATATATCTTAGTACCAGTCAGTTGTTATTATCTCCCAGTACAATATTTATTTTGCCTTCTTTGATTACTTCATTAATTTCTTCTACAAATCTTGCAATACTTAGTCTTGGCCACCTATATATTGCGTGAATATACCTTATTTCCCCTTATAGTCCAAGCGGCGACCGTCGAATCACTTACGTCATCGGGTACTAAAAAAGTAGCATATTGTATCTAGAGTATCTGGCGAGAAGATATCAAATCACTCGGTCTGCCTTACTTTATCCTGCCGCAAAGTTATTTTTTGAAGTCACTTTCGGTCGAATTTGTGGACGAGTACTAACGCCATAAGACACCTATAGATGAAAATATCTTTTCGGTATAAGACGATGAATACTTCAAGAAAAACTTGGTCTGCCTTGCCTCACCCTGCCGCAAGCCACTGTCAGACCAACCCAAAGTAATCCTTTTCCGACCGAGTTCTTACGTCATCGAGAATTTAAAAAAATTCAACGCCAGATTATACCTCACCCTTTGCTCTTCTAAAAAAAAACCAGGGCTGCTAGGATTACCTTGCCGCAAATATGTCACAGGCCAGAATTTTTCCATGAGCATGTCCGCTTTGACCCCCTTTTTTCAGCTTAAAATACCGAAGTGCGTTTTAATTTTTTCGATACATATTTAAATTTATTTTAAATACAAAGTTGCTAAATTATGATTCCTTGTTTTTCACAATCCAAAATTATACATTTTTCATACGGAAATCAACATAAATACAGAATTCTTCCCAATTGGCAGCTGCTGAAAGAATTCTACCCAGTAAACAAACATTTTTTTTACTCCAAAAACAGTTAGTATTATCATTTTGTTTACAAGAGAACAACTATTTTGCTTAAACAAAAGGCACGCAGCATAGCACAGTGTAACGAAGCTTATGTAACATACATGTAATTTTATTGCAAAATCAGACAAAAATCTGGTTTAAACGTCGATTTGTGGTAAATTTTTGTGAACAGTGCTTGTATTAATATAATATTAATATTAATATTCATAATTCGCAATCATGAAGAACTGCTTTGTTTGTTCCAAAAACAGTAATTTAATTGAATTTACAAATGAAAAAGTATAAATTTAAGTATGGAGAACTTGAACTTTTGCGGGACTCGATTAATGATATGGGATATCATATCAAATGTTATCGTCGTGTTATGGTTTTGAGTGCGAAATATAAAAACGAATTTGTAGGACATACTACTGCAAAAAATTTCATCACAATGTAAGGCAGAAAAATTCTGAAAGAAAGTGGCACGAATTAAGAAAAATTCATAAGCAAGCCTTTGAAACTGTTTCTGCTTTTATGCTTTATGAAATAATAGAAAAGAAAAAAATATATATATATCTGAATGACATATTTTTACGATATATTTATATATATATTTACGTGATATATTTGGTAGGTTACTGGCAATATCTCTGGAAAAGAAAATTGATATAGGGCATTGTCATATTCCTTGTCACCTGCTCCACCAGCACTCATAAGTCCGCTCTGTCGAAAACAATTTCATCTTTTTCCGAGCCTGGTGAACCCAATAGCATTGATATTGACATTATTGATGGATTTCAAACCATCTTTAAAAGACATCGAACGCCGTAGTCGTCAGGAGCACGATGTTGCCTACAACATCTTTGGACTACCACAAGTCCGTCCTAATGTTTTCTTAAAGACCTTGAAAATTATTAAATTCGAAGAAGCTTTAGTCAAGACGAGAGACTCTGCGGCAAAAGAATTGCATAACAAAAATGTCTATCTGACCGTGGAAGAACGATGTTTCTCATTTACCTCTGTGAGAGATAGAGTTCTTAAAATTGAAGAAACAGAGTTCGAATGCAATCAGGAGGAAGCCGATACAAGACTAATATTTCATATGAGTAAACTAACTCAAAAATAGTTGTTAAGGCATCCGATACAAGTAATTTTATTGCGTAACATACACAAGTTGAAACATTTGGAAATTTGGCTTATGAGCGCTAAATATTTATGTCTTGCTTTGTCTGGCTTCCATGCTTTTACAGGGGCTGTTAAACACAGTTTGTTTCTTTAGGAAAGGCAAAATAAAACCCTTTAAACTGCTACATAAAAACAAAAATTTTCAAGAATGTTTTAAATCTCTGAACAATCTAAATGATTCAGAGAATGAACAGAAAATGCAGGTTTTGCAGGAATTTACATGCAAATTATATGGCATAAAAAACTGCAAAAGTGTAAATTCAGCAAGATTAGATATTTTTCACAAATCGTACGCTACTTCCTCCAATTCTAAGAGTTAAAACAAAATTAAGGCCTTTGATTCTAGTCTTATTCCACCATGCTGGAATTCATTACAACTACAGATTTTAAGAACTATTTACATATGTATATAAATTCAATGTGGCAAAATGCTACAGAAGTCGATTGTTCAAAATATAGTTTCGAAAACTGTGGCCGGATTCTCAAGGATGAAAAGCTTGAACCTCTTTGGTTTGAAGGACATCTGATACCCCTTAATGTTGATGACATAATACATGAGGACAATTTTAGTGATGAAGTAGAAAATGATTTGTGGATTAATTCAATTTTTTTATTGATGTTTAAAGTAAAAAGTTTATATTATTTTCATTGGATACAGCAAGTTCATTATAATTTATATATTAAATTAAGTGCTGTAAATAAACAAACAAATAAAAAAAAAATATATGCTATTAAATGTACAACAATTTATGGTCTGTCAAAAACTTGCGGCAAGGTAGTCCTAGGCAGACCTGGTTTGTTTAGGAGATCAAAGGGTAAGGATTAATCTTGCGTTCCAAATTTTTAAGTACTCGACGATGTAAGTACTCGTTGAAAAATAGTTTTTTTCGACTTTTTGCCGGAAGGTTGCGGCAGGGTGGGGCAAGGCAGACCGGTTTTTTCTTCAACTATTCATTAATCTGTATCTTATATCTTTTTCAATTTTTAGACACTTTATGAGGTAAGAATTCGTTCAAAAATTTTACCGGAAATGACGTTATTAGGGTCACTTGCGGCAGGAAAAAGTTAGGCAGACCGACTGATCACATCTCGTTCCACCATCTACTTCACATTGATAATCATTTTTTTAAGTACCCCATGACGTAAGTAATGTGACAGCCGGCTCTTCGTCTTTTACGAGTAGTTTCCAAATGTATTCCCTCATAGTTTATAGGATTTATTGGAATTTATTTAAAACTTATATTCTTTTTAATAAAAATTGCGACTCCTCCCCCTTTCCCATCGCGATTCAGAAACGCAGGTTCAAATCCATCGATATAATAAAATTTGTTTTACTCTCTTTCCTTACTAGGTATGTTGATTTCATTGAGTACTAATATGTCTACATAACATAGGACATTTTCCAATTAAGCAATAAAATTATCCCATGCTCTTGTAATAGAGCGTATATTAAAACTACTACAACAAAAATTCTTAACTTTTAAAAATTCATTATCGATACCCTAAAGTTCAATATATCTTCACTATACTCGTTTTCCGTTTGCCATCATTCGCATAAAATTTGTTTATAATATATTTAAATTGTAACATTTGAGTACATAGAGTAGTTTGACATTTTGTTAACATCATTGCTGGTTGCAATATGAATAGTTTCTGTATTTTCGTGTTTCTTTGCAAGTATTTTACACATTGTCTCCCACACGAATTTCCAGCTGCATTCTCTGGTTTAATTTTTGGCTAGCCAGAGAAGATGGTTTGTTTGTGTGAGCTGGTTGTTTACAAAATCAAAAGCATCGTTTTCATTTTCGTTTAAATTGCCATTGCAAGTGTTTTCTCTGATTTTTTTAAGAGTAATATTACGATTAGTTTTATATCTATTAATAAATTTCGTTTTTATTGTTGTTTTTGCGATTAAGCAAAAGATAAGAAAAGTATAAGCGGTTGATAAATTGGATTGTATTGAGATAAACGATTAAATTGTGAAATGTAACTGTATTGAATAAAGCGATTTGTATTGGAAAGAATAAGTTATATCATTTGTATCCACACAAATATTTTACAATACAATACTAAATAATCTAGTACGTCAACGAATATATTGTGATAACCATTTAAATAGGAGCAGCGTCAGCTACGTTTACATAGCAGAAAATTTCGATACTTGAAGAGCGGAAGATTTCGAGACTCAAGCATTGGTGAATGGAGAGCGGAATCGAATTTTCTAGCAAAATGGAAATTGTATGTGATGCTGGATGACGAGGATTGTTCTCAAATAGAAATACCAGCATCCCCAAGGTATGCAAGTTAGTTCATCAGTTGAATTTGAAGTGTTAATTAGGAGAAGTGATTAAGTGGTTTAAGTAAAAGATAAGAAAAGTATAAGCCGTTGAGAAATTGGATGGTTTGTACCTACACAAACATTTTACATTGGTGTCTGAAGTGGGATAGACTTATTGTGTCACAAAAAAAAGAAAAAAAAGTGTGTTTTGTGATTGTTGATTGCGTGAAAAGACTATAATGGGTCGAAGACTATTGCAGTTGACCTTCGTGCAACTCAAATCTGAGTCGAACAGAAGAAACCTCAGCGCCAGTGGAGGAAAAAGCGATTTGGTTCTTCGACTTCAGGACGCCTTGAACAACGAGGGGCATGATCCAGATACGTACTCCTTTGACGTTGACGAAGAAGAACAGATAAGTACGGGCAATGATACGGCTGCGATGATGCAACTCCTCTTGTTAAAAATGGATGAACAGAAGAACAATCTCGACAAACAAAAGAAAAATCTGGAAGAACAAAAGAATAGCCTCGAACAAAATCTGGACGAGCAGATGAAAAATCTAGATGAACCGAAGAGCAGCTTCGAACAAAAGCTGGACAAACAGAAGAAGAATCTAGACCAACGGAAGTACAGTATTGAACAAAAATTCGACGAACAAAAGAATAGTATAGAACAAAAACTGGAAAAACAACGTTCTACACCAAAATGTTGAAGAAATCGATAAGAAATTTGAAAGAATAGTCAGGAATGTTGATGACAAATTTGATAGAATATAGAAGAATGTTGACGATAAATTCGAACAAATGGACAGCAAAGGTGAGCAACTAGCAAAAGAGTCCTCGAGGTGCGAAAACATTATCTCAGTGAATGTTCTTTAAGCGGTCCAAGTAGAAAAGATCCCTCATTCGATGGCCAGACCTCATTGTCTACCTATAAGAAGCAGTTTGAAATGGCTGAATGTGCATACGATTGGGACAATGAGGAAAAGTGCTTTACCCTAACAATGGCCTTGCACGGTCCTGCAGCAGAATTGTTGCAAACAATAGGCATCGAAAACCATAAAGATTATGTGGTTATAGTACAGGCTATCGAGGGGATAGCCACATGCAGGAGGTTTACAAGGTCCAATTGCAAAGCCGTATGCAGCAACGAGGAGAAATACTGCAGCTGCTGCAAGCAAACGTGAGTAGACTGGCACATTTGTCATACCCCACCGCTGGCTACGACATTATCGACGAAATGGCAATGGACGCATTCATCAGGCGAATTGCTGATTCGAAGCTACAGTCAGCAGTGAAGATGGCCGGGAAAAGAACTCTTGCTGAAGCAGTTGCCTACGCTCTGGCGATGGAAGCAGCCGATCAGGCTTCCAGGGGAACACATTTCGTCAGGGAAGTAGCGTTTATCGAATGCTCCTGCGCAAGAACTAGTGCCGAGGAACGAGATACTCGACGGGATAGACGAATAATGCGCTGCTGGAATTGAATAAAATAGGACACCTTCAAAGGCAGTGTAAAGAACCGGTGCGTCGAAAAGGCTGCTCTCACTATGGTGACAACCAATTGCAGGAAGAAACCGACAGAAACAGCTATCAAGAAGCCGGTCAACCTTCCGGAAGCAATCTGTCGGGAAATGCTTAAGCACAATCTTCGCGGGACAGAAGTTGGTAGCAGGAGTCGACGGCCCCAGGACCATCATCCAAGTTTCGCTTGCAAAACGATGCAATAAAAGTCTTTTGGTGGAAGTAGTCAGCGGTAAGGAGAAATGGATGGCAACAATAAGCACTGGTGCTACGGCCTCAATCATCAGAAGAAATCTTGTGCAGAAGTCTTACAGTTACAGCCTTAGTACAGCTACCGGAGAAACGGCTAAGGTATATGGGAAGTCCACATAAAAATCGAACTTGCCGGAATAACATTCTCTCACGTGTTTCTGGTGGCGGACATATGTGACGAGTGCAGCATTGGTACAGACTTCATGAGAGAACATGGACTAGTAGTGGACTTTGGGGCACAAACCCTGAAATACAGAAACATGGAGATACCAATGGTATACGGAAACGCCAACACTTCCGCCTTAAAAGTCGTCATCTGCCGAAATTAGATTCTAGAGCATTCGTTGGGGCAAAATTGGAGGGTGGTCCTGGTAGCCACCGATTCTATTTGATAGAGCCAGAAAATAGGAAAGACTTCATGGTGGCAAAGTCCTTAGTGGAACCAAAAAACAACATTTTTCCTGTAAGGACTCTGAATCAAAGACAGATAGTGGGAAAATGTGTACCTATTGAGGCTATATCGACCACAACGGAAACAAGTGGTGCAACACCGGTCGCAACAGTTCAGAGCATAAAAATCAAGAACAAAATCCTTAACCCCTGTAATCTGGATGAAGATCAGCGAGTCCTGGCAGAAAAACTAATCAGTGAGTACGCTGATATATTTGCTAAACAAGACGGAGAATATGGACGTACGCATATCGTTCAACACCACATTGATACTGGAGATGCTTGGATTGGTCAAGCAATCAACCCGCAAGGCGTCTTCCATTGGCAAAGAAAACAGAAGTTGCCGAAATAGTGTCAAAGATGAAAGCTCAGGGACTGATTGAAGAATCGCAAAGTACGTGGGCATCTCCAGTGGTCCTCGTGAAGAAGCAAGATGGCTGCACGAAGTTTTGTGTAGACTACTGACATCTCAACGATGTCACTAAAATGGACAGCTACTAACTTCCGAGAATCGATGGCACTTTGGATATGCTTTCCGTCAGGTAGAGATAAATCGTACGGATCGTGAAAAAACTGCCTTCACTACAGGAAGCGGTCTTTGGCAGTTTGCAGTGATGTCATTTGGGCTGTGCAACGCTCAGGCCACATTCGAGCGACTAATAGAACGGACATTACAAGGACTCACGTGCCTAGGACGACGCCATCGTATAGGCAAGACGTTCGAGGATCATCGCGAAAATCTAAAAGAAGTGTTTTAGAGGCTACGAAGTGCTCATTTGAAGCTGAACCCAGAAAAGTGTGCCTTGTTCCGTCCGGAGGCAAAATGTCTGGGTCACATTATACCAATGGAAGTCGTAAGGACGGATCCTGACCAAATCGATCATCGACAAAATCATCGTGGACGCAGATGCTAGTAATGTTGCTGTGGGAGCTGTGATCTCCCAACGTCATGAGGGTCAAGAGAAAGTGGTCGCATATTACAGCAAAGAACTCTCCTGACCTGAAAGGAAATACTGCTTATTTCCGCGCGAGCTTCTGGTTTTAATTCTGGCTACGAAGCATTTCCATAAGTACCTCTACGGACAAAAGTTCATTCTTCGGACAGACCACGCAGCTCTGAAATGGCTACTCCAATTTAAGAACCTTGAGGGCCAAGTTGCAAGATGGAATGAGCAGCTGCAGGGCTACGACTTTGAAGTGCAACTCCGCTAGGGAAAACTCCACTCAAATGCTGATGCTCTTACTCGTCGACCATTCGGAGTAAAATGTAAACACTCCAACCGTAAAGAAGCGAAAGAACAGGCCACTATTCAAATGATTAGGACGGAGCCAATAGAGGGTTGGAGTATGGACGAAATTCGTTCCTCCCAACAGGTAGACAATAGCATCGGACCAATATTGCCCTGGAAGGAACACCAGGAAAGACCTGGCAGCAGATATCAGATCGCAGATAAACTCTGAATGCATACTGGGCACAGTGGAACTCTCTTTGTGTGCAAGATGGATTGCTGAAGATAAAATGGAAAAGTGCAGATTTGACAACACCTCGTATGCAATCGCGCTACGGTCCAGAGTCAGTCAAGTACTCCATGAAATACATGACGTAATCTCAGGAGGACATATGGGAATAAACAAGACGTTGAAAAAGGTAAGGGACCGTTTCTACTGACTAAGCGCTAAACAAGATATTGTGTATTGGTGCAGAAAGTGCATGAGGTGTGCGGCTACCAAGTCAAGTATGATTCAAGCTAGTGAATAGACGTGTTTTTTTTCGGCTAGCTAATCTTGCGTTTTTGATTTTATTTTTATTCCATAAAATTGTGAACCCCTTTTACAGGAGGAATTTGAAAACAAAAATACTTCCGTGACGCTGATTTATTCGGGATCCTTATCACTGAAAATGAAAACATCAAAAACTATTTCAATCATTTATGCCACGTTATTAATATAAAACCGCCAATTTTAAACGATATTCTTCGCACACGCCCCCGACCAAATAGTGACACCTCGGTGATTATTATTAAATTCCGGTCTGCTAATGACAGGAACTTTGTACTAACCTGGGTCTCCCAATACCGACGAAACAACAACAAACAAATAAATTTGTGCGACGTTGGATAAAACTCGCACTCATATATCTACCTGTGCGAATGTCTATCGAAATCCAAGAACAATTTACTGCATCGCGCTCTCCAACTAAAAAAAGAAAAACAACTCTCATCACTTTTTACGATGCGCGGACGTGTGTTTGCTAAACGTCAAACCATTGATGAAGCTATGGAAATTGATAATATCGCTAAATTGCATAGCACTGCCAGTCCCAAGACACATTATTTATATATAGAGTTTTCCAATACGGGCTTGACAGATTTTTTTTTTAAATAAAACGCAAACCATTTGAAATATTTCAAAAACTTTATTATCGGCTTAAAGTACAATCAAAACATTTATGAATGGAATTCGACTTCGTTCATATGGCCACCGCGGCACCTTTGCAGCGGTGGATTCGTTGGACCCAATTTTCAACTACTTGGCCACACATTTCGGCCGAAACGGCCGCTATTTCGCGTTCAGTGTTGGCTCTGAGCTCTTCCAACGTCGTCGGTGTGTTGGCATAAGCCAATGACTTAACGTAGCCCCACAGAAAATAGTCAAGTGGCGTTAAATCGCATGAACGAGGCGGCCAATCGACTGGCCCATCTCTTGAGATAACACGCTCACCATACTTACTCTTCAATGCATTGATTGTAACGTGTGCTGTGCGGCTTGTGGCATCATCCTGTTGAAACCACATGTCCAAGTCCATATCTTCCAATTCGGGCCAAAAATAATCGGTGATCATGGGGGGATTAAAGTTAGTTGATCTGTTTAAGAAAATGTTGAAGTTCGCTTTTAAACTGTCGTGCGCTATCTAGCTCTCGTAAGTTGCGTGGGAGTGAATTCCTTAGACGGATAGCAGCAATAAAGAACTGGACATGCAAATCGCGGAAGCAGTAAACAAGCAGATCTGTTGGATGCCGGAAACTGGATTTTTTCGTAAATTTAATATAGGTTTGGAATGACATGTTCGCTAAGTTTTTAGCAAGATGTGAAACGTGGTCATATCTTCTGAGACAATAAACATATCTAATTATGGTATTGAATGCTACTTGCAGCTTCCTTTTGCTCTCAGCGTCGCAATTATAAAAAATTTCGCATCCATAAATAAGTATGGGAATAACTAAAGCCTTAGCAAGAAGCGGTCTTGTTTTGAATGGTGTAACCTTTTGGACAATCCATAAAGTTCGAAGAACACCATATTTCTTACCTACTATAGAATTTATATGGTTGTTCCATGTTAGTGTTCTATTGAAGACTACACCTAGATTTTTTGAAGAATCAACGAATTCAATATTTGAATCATTCAACATTATATTTGGAAAATATGACAAATCTAATTTAGTTTTAGAAATAATCAAACATTTAGATTTCCCTGGATTGATTACTAAGCCACATTTTAATGACCAATCTGAAATTCGTTGAAGCTCTTCATTTAAATCATTAGCACAATCCTCAATGAGTCCTAACGGGCAACTTCGATAAATCTGAATATCATCAGCATAGATGTGTTTCGATGAGTTCAATATCACGGTAGCTATGTCATTTATGTAAACTGAAAATAAGAGAGGCCCTAAAATCGACCCTTGGGGTACACCTTTAGTTAAGGGAAGAAAATCAGATAGAACGCCCTCTAATAACACAGCCTGCTTTCTTTCATTTAGATAAGATGAGATTAGCTTAATTGCACAAGGAGAAACGGAAAAGTAGTGTCCTAATTTCTTGATCAGAATAGAGTGCTCTAACATATCAAAAGCCATAGAGAAGTATAATAATACTAAAAACGTAATATAGTCATTATCCAGTCTATCCCTAATATCTTCAACCACATTTAACAGGGCTGTTGTACAACTATGTTTAGCTTGGAAGCCTGACTGAACTGGAAGCAGCAGATTATTACGAATGAGAAACTCATTTAGTTGTTTATGCATGATCCTTTCACATATCTTGGAAAGAAAAGGCAGGATTGCTACGGGTCTAAATTCATCACCGATTGAGTTTTTAGGGATCGGAATTATTTTTGCCAATTTCCATCGTTTCGGAAAAATACCAGTCATTAAAACGGTATTAATGACGTGCGTTATAAAAGGTAGCAATGTTGGCAAAATTGCCTTAACAAAAACTGGATGAATCTCATCAACTCCTATAGCATGTGACTTGACCGACAAAAAACTTTCTACTATATCGGTATCATCGACCCTATTAAAAGTAAATGACGTTGGAGCTGGAGAAACGGCACCATTAAATAAACAATTTGCAACTGAGGTACTTGAAAGTGGATTTGACAAGAACTTGCGGTTTAGGTCATTGCGATCAATGTTGTTAGAGCAAGTTAACTTTTGTTTACCAACTCCTAGTTCACGAATACTATTCCTTATTTTCCGACTGTTTAATGAGGAGCTGAAGCGGTTTGAATAAAATTGCGTCTTAGCAATTCTTATTTCACGGACGACACTATTTCGCAAGTTCTTATAGACTTGATGAAGCTCTTCCACCCGACAACGTTTCCACCGTCGATACGCCAGATCACGTTCCTTCATCAGCACTCGAATCTCATTTGTAAACCATACTTTAGTTCTTTCTCTAACAGTTCCTGTTTTGATCGGAACGTACGTATCAAAAAGAAGATTTACGTTTCTATTTATGAAATCGACTTGATAATCTGGTGAGGGCATAGAATAAACGAGGCTCCAAGGAATACAATTAATATGCTGCCCAAGAGAAAGTCGGTCAATATTTTTGAAATCCCTGTACGTATAACTTGCTGTGCCGACGATATCCCCAATATCAAAGTCATACGTAAGAAACATTAAATCATGCTTCGAAAAGGCTGGTGCAGAAATTTGGTCATAGAGCAATATCTTGTCAGTATTATTTACAAAAACAACATCTAAAAGGGTACTGGAGGAACTGGTGCAATGGGTAGGAACTTGACTATTGACTGGTTGTAGGTCAAATGATTGCATATTTTGGGTTAAGAGATCTTCATCCAATAAGTTACTATTGAAGTCGCCACAAATAATTACATTAGTTGAGCAGGTTGACACTACTTCAACTATTTCATAAATAGGCGTCAAATCAATATTTCGATTTGGCCTATACACCACCCCTAAACAAATACTCCTATCACCGCGTATAATGTGTACAAAAAAATACTGAATATCGGATCCTTTCGGCGACCAACATTTTCGATTACAAAACAAACCATTTCTAACATAAATTGCTACTCTACCACCAGTACGATCACTTCTATCAGCTCGAAAAATACTATAACCATTCAAAGCATACACGTCATCTTTCACGCCATCAATAAACCAAGTTTCCAAGTTTCAAAACTCATCCAGTTTTGGGTTTAAGCTTTGTGCATTTAAATGGCAAACTTTAAAACCTTCTCTATAATTACAAAATATTCTTATCATAGGTCGCAATATTCCATCACTATCACCATCACTGGAACTCACCCCACTCTCATTCAAATCTATGTTTTAAAAAGAGAAAATTACGAGAACCAAACAACGCACTCAGGGTTACAAGCAAATACCTCTTTTTCATTACAGCAGCAACATTTCATTAAAATGGGCATATGGGATAATTGCAAGCAAAGACAATAAAAAGAAAAAATAAGTAAATAAAAGAAAAAATAAACATGATTGAAAGAGAAAAAAACTTGCTGACGGATGAACATTTCGAGCTTTGTTGTTGTTTGCATCTTCTTCTTAAGTCTTCTTCGTCTGGCACCTCATAACAATGACATTCATTACTCTTTCGTTCTGCTTCCGAATTCTCCTTCACATAAACGGACCCGGAATGCGTGTAAACAGAAAACAGCTGTTTACTGCGTTTGAGACGCATAGCTTGCTGGTAAATGTAGCGGTTTTTTTCTAGTAAGGCTTCCATACATGTAGATGTTGTTGTTCTTTTCTGATTCTATGTCAACATCTTGGAGACATAGCTGTCGATGATTTTTGCAAAACAGAGCAACTGCATGCAAGACGGTGTTTCTCTCGTGAGGAGTGCTGAATTTCACAACAATGGGAGAGTCTCTATTCGTTGTGTTGGAATGTTTCCGTCGCTATGTCCTCCGTATGTCCCTTCAAATGGTCCATCGGCTTCAATTCTTGAGTCAGCTTGATCTTGTATGGATGTAAACCAAGATCCTTACGCAAAATACGCCATAATGTGGTCTCAGCGATGCCCAATTCTTGAGAGCGCCGTGGAATTGACTGATTTGGACCGTTTGCTACGGACGCCTGAACGGCAGCTATATTTTCGACACTTCGACCAACCTGTTGTCTCACTGATACGGCAACATCACACAACGAATATGTAGACTCAAATTTTTTCACTAAACTTGTTATTGCCTGTCTACTAGGGCGAGAATTACGACCGAAAATTGGAGTTAACGTTCTTAAAGTTGCAGTCACCGACTCCGAATTCCGGTAGAAAATTTTTATAATTTGCATAGGTTGCTCTTTAGTGTACTTTACCATGATGAAAATGTTGAGTTCACTGAATAAATTGACAGTGACAGTTTGATGATTAGTGAAAGAGTGCATTCACAAATTAAATTCAAAGTAGTCAAGTCCCTATTGGCAAACCCTTTATATACGTATAAACATTTTTTTTCTTTCTCTTTTCCTATTTTATTATTTCTTTTGTAAGTTTTGAACTCTGAAGGAATTGAATTTAAATTTACTTATTTTTCAACTGTTGAACGATCTCCAAATATTATTGTGTGTTTTTTGTTTTCGTTCTTATAAATTTTTCAAAAACTTGATGGAAGGTGTTATTCTTGAGCCTAGGCCTACTGTGCTTCCTGCCGCTTACCACAAGGCCTTTCCATTATTTTTATTAATTTACCCTAGATATGTGGCCGACTTCTAACGTATTGAGTCCCACTGGCGAGGTTCACATTGAAATCTGTCGCTCAATGATTAATGTTTTGTGTAACCGGATGGATGGTTTACGTGTGTGTTATTTAAACGCGCAAAGTCTGTTTCCCAAGTTTAATGAGCTAAGAGATTTGCTAATGGGTTCCAAGGTTGATATTTTCTGCATTACAGAATCGTGGTTTAAGGATAGTATAAAGGATGAGGTGTACAACATTGATAGATACAGGCTTTTTCGAGGGGATATGATAGGTAGACCAGGTGGAGGTGCTGCCATATATGCCAAAATTGGTTTGAGGTGCTACCCAGTATTGAAGTCTCCTGCCGATAGTCAAATTAAATATGTGTTCGTGGAGCTCATATCTACCACATGCAAACTTCTCATTGGATCTATTTATAGGTCGAACAAATATATTGATCCATCTCCGATATTCTCTGTGTTAGAATCCATCTCAATTCACTACCAAAAAGTTTTGGCAGGCGGTGCAACTTTTTAGTTGACAATGATATCATTGATAGTATGTACTCACTTAATTTGTTCCCAGTCGATACAAGTAATGCTACACACTTTTCCAACGAAACGAGTACTCTTTTAGATATTTTCTTTGTGAATAATCTCAACGATACTCTCTTGTATGACCAGTTGTCCGTACCTGCTTTTTCTAGACATGACTTGCTATTTCTGATATTCGAATTTGCATTTGAATATACAGTTACAACCTTCGAATTCAGAGATTTTAGCAACATTGATTACCACCAACTGGAGATAGATTCTCGGCATATTGATTGGGATCTTGTTCTTCCTCTGATGACCAAGTTGAGTTCTTAAATGAAAATATAAGTTAACGAAATATTATACAAAAGTCAGCAACACAACACACACAATTTCGTATCATGCAGATTTCTCATGATGTCACCAGATACCTGCACATCAAACACCTTCAGCCAGTACAGACGATAATCCCAACACGCACAGTCTATTTCCCGTTGATGTCACCAGATACCTGCACACCAAGCACTTGCAACCAATGCACAAAACATCTTTGCTGTGGGAACCAACAACTTGCAGAATCAGCTAATTGTTACTATTTAAGGTATTACTGTTTGTTGGGAAACTCAGTTGTATTTTGAATGGACAGAATTGCTGTCCAAATAAATAAAGTTTTTTTTATGTAAATAAAAAATATAAATCTTTAATTTATATGTACCCTTTTTAACAATCATGTTCCTATAAAAACAAATGAATCCGCTTTAGTCAATGTCCTTGGTTTACACAAGATATACGACTACTGATCCATAAGCGCATTCGTTTCTACGCGAGTTGGAAACGTTATAAGTTAGATATACACCTGCAACTATATCGTTCTCTGCGCAATCAGGTTGTCGGTAAAATTAAAATTGCCAAAAAGAATTTTTCCAGTAACAAAATTGACCAATCAACAACAGGTCGCCAACTCTGGAAAAATATACAGAAAATAGGAATACGTGGAAACATTAAACATATTGATTCCGATTTGGATCTAAATTCCCTGAGTACAAGTTTTGTTACCCTCCCTTTTCCTGACATTAATGCTGTTCCTATAAATCCGCTCGATATTAACTTGTCTGACAGTGCTTTTGAATTCTCCTGTATAGATCATACTGAAATGGTTGCTTGTTTGTGTCAGTCAAATCAAATTCTGTAGGTTTTGATGAAATCCATCCCAAATTTGTGAAAATAATCCTTCCAGTAATTCTTCGATCTCTGGTCCGTGTCTTCAACCTAATAATAACAACCGGCATTTACCCTTCTCAATGGAAATGTGCTAAAATAATTCCTATACATAAGAGTTCCAATAGTAAGGAGTATAGGCCGAAATCCATACTACCTTACTTCTCTAAGATATTTGAGGGTACTTCAAAGGCAGATAAACTCCTATATTCATTCCAACAACTTGCTCTCTCCAATACATTCTGGATTTAGGAAAGGCCTTAGCTGTACAACGGCCATAATTAAAGTTGTAGACGATATCAGGGAGGCGTTGGATGAAGACAAAATATCTTTTCTAGTATTGTTCGATTTCTCCAAAGCATTCTACACAGTTAACCACACTAACATATGTAACAAACTGCTGACATTGTTTGGTTTTTCGAACTCAGCTGCAAATACCATATCATCTTACCTAAAATTAAGAAAGCAAGCTATTTCAGTTGGCTAAAAATCGTCCTGTTTTATGTACAATACTAGAGGAGTTCCATAGGGCTCCATCTTGAGACCTATTTTATTCTCGCTGTACGTAAGTGAAATTCCCACTTTCGTGACGCTGTAACGTACACTGATGACGTTCAACTCTATCGAAGTTTCCCTCTTGGTATGATAGATTACTGCGCAAATGCTTTAAACACTGATCTGCAGCGCATGTCAAGCTGGTCAGAAAAAAAACGAACTTTTCTAAACCCACTCAAAAATAAATGTATCATCACTTATAAAGAACTGCTTGATCTCTCCTTCTTTCCAGACATTATGCTCAATGGCTCAAAAGTCGAATATGTTGATATCACAAAAAATTTTTGAGTTGTTTTTAACAGAAAACTTAAGTGGAATAACCATATTAATACTACAGTTGGTAAAGTATATGGAACTTTACGCCAGCTCTGGATGTCTCACTACTTCACTCCCTTGAAAACTCGCCTTTTACTAGCTAAAACACTCCTTGTACCAGTTCTCTGTTATGGATGCGAAATATTCTGTTACTGTGAAGCTAACAGTAAAAGAGAACTTAATGTCGCTTTCAACAATATCGTACGTTACGTTTTCAATCTTCGTCGCTTCGATAGAATATCTCATTACTCGAAATTGTTCTTTAACATGACACTTGACCATCTAATACACTATCGATCCCTTATTTTGATTATAGTAATGTACGAGTATATATAAATAACCATTATTTAATATTATATTACCTTAATCTTTTTTTTTATTAGCTTGAATCTAAATCAAAATTTGTATTGAACATATTAAAGCTTCACTAGTTTATAAGATAATTTATGTCTTAATGTGAGGGCCTAAAAGTAAAGCCACATGGACAAATGCAACAATACAAAGTGGGAGCACCATTCGTCATCGCTGGGCCGTTTCCCGAATCCTTTAATGATAACCGATACACCCGCGTGGTCATGGATTACTTCAGTAAGTGGCCGGAAGACAGTAGCCGGACAGATAGTCAACAACTGGGTGAGCAGATTTGGGGTCCAAATGAAGCTACACTCTGATCAAGGACGAAACTTTGAATAAAGGAAATGTGCCAATATTTGGGAATAAGGAAGACAAGGACAACGCCACTACACCCTCAATCTGATGGAATGGTCTAGCGATTCAATCGGACCTTGAATGAGCATCTATGTCAGGTCGTCAGCAACTGCCAGCGGGATTGGGATCGACACATACCCCTCTTCTTAATGGCCTACCGAAACGCGGTCCAATGTTCAACAGGGCACACACCATCCGAGATCTTATTTGGTCAAATAGTTAGGTTGCCAAGTGAAGAAAAATTCTGATCCCCACCTACGGAGCCCAAAGAGGTGAACTACTACGTGGTTGACTTGCGCAGCTGGATTCAGATTCATAAATTGCATGAAGATACCAGAGAAAAGATGAAGCTAGTGAGCAGCCGCATGAAGACCAGGTATGACATCAAGGCGAAATCCTCCGGCTTCAACGAAGTAGATCTGGTTTGGTTGTATAATCCTCAGCGTAAGAAAGGCAAATCAACAAAATTGCAAGAGGACTGGAAAGGTCCATACAAGGTGACAACCCGCATTAATGACGCTGTCTACCGGATCCAGAGTGGGGATCGAGGAAAATTGAAGGTGGTCCAGTTGGATAGAATGCGTCATTTCAATGGAACGACGAATAACGAAGTTGTTCGGGACAAACAACTTTAATGAGGGAGCAGTATGATATCCATTTGAATGTGAGTAACGTATCTATATTTACATAGCAGAAGATTTCGATACTCGAATAGTAGAAGATTTCGATGCGTGAATAGCCAAGACTCTATCATTGGTGAATGGAGAATGGAATCGAATTTTCTATCAAAATGGAAAATGTATGGGATGCTGGATGGCTAGGATTGTTCTCGAAATATGTCATTCGAGTATAAATATCATCACCCTCAAGGTATACAAGTTAGTTCATCAGTTGAATTTGAAGTGTTAATTAGGAGAAGTGATCTATTTGATTTGTTTCTCGTTTACATCTCGTTTAAAAGGTAGCATGTTTTACCTGCAAAGCAAAGTGCTTATCTGCAGGTGGTTATTAATACAAGATTTCATTATTTTAGGGTTACTTCAAGCTATTATTTCAATACTTATAATTCCATTATTCCATTAATTAATTATAAACGATAATTTAAATTAAGATTAACAAATGAAATAAAACTCAAGCAAAAACTTTTTGATATGCTTAATTTTTCTTTTAAGATTTTGTATGTTTCTTATTCCTTCAGGTATTGTGATTATTGTTTTTGGTACTACATAACGAAGTTCTCTTTTCCATATGCGTTGTTAATATCTGGAAACTCGAGCATTCCCTGAGCTCGTCTTCGTGTGTTTTGGTTGTGTTGAATGGGTTCCAAAAATCGTTGATCATACATATACCTTTAAGCGATGTCATCTGGAATATTGCTCGAAGATCTAGAACTTTGAAAGATGTGTCAAAAGGTCTAAGAATTTTAAGAAGACTATGCGATATGCACGAAATTTTATCCATGCCAGAGAATAATATACCTGTTTCATTACCTCAATACTTAATTTTTAAGGTAGACCATAGCAAACAATTAGCTTTTCAATTGGAGACGCAGGGCATATATATGATCAGGCCAAAGAAAATGTTCATCTATTGTAACTCCCAGATACTTTATCCGAGTGAGAACTTTAAATTTTTGTTTGCCTGCCGATAATGGACATAGTGCATTTTGATTAAAAATATTAATTTCATCACTCCACTTTGATGGTGTACGTATATACATAACTTTAGTTTTATTAACGTTTATTATAAGTCCATTATCGTGACACTATTTTGTGACAGCATCAAAATCACTTTGTAGGATTGTAAAAGCAGAGTTGAAATCTTTATGCTTTACAACTACAGCTATGGCATCAGCATAAGCATATACATTACTCTTTTTGAAAATTCGCAGAAGTTCGTTTGTAAAAGTATAAATAAGATCGGACCCAGTTTGAAACCTTGTGGCACGCCATATATACTTTGTATTTCTTGGCTTATTCTTGTTTAAACCTTGACTCGGAGATTTCTATCAGTAAGATAGCTTTTGAGCCAATTTGATAAGATTCCCCTTAAGCTTTCAACAAGTTTGTCATGACATAAAGTATCAAATGCCTTGCTGAAGTCAATAAAGAGTACTAGTACGTTTTGATTTTTATTTAGACCTGCATTGAATACGTTGGTAAACTCGCCTAGGAATTTGTCCGTACTTTTTTCCTTCTGGAAGCCATACTGGTTTGGTGTAAAACTGCATGTCACTTTATAAAGTTATTAAGTCTATTGACAATGACCTGTTCTAAACACTTTTCAATAATAGGTAAAATTGAAATAGGTCTGTAGTTTTGAATATTATTTTTCATACCTGCAGTTTTCATTAATTGTGGTACATGTCCTTGTGTAATACTTTTATTTATTATTGTTTGTATTACCGGGTAAAGTTTTCGGGCATTAAGTTTAATATCTATCGGTCTTATTTTGTCTGCACCAGGTCCTTTTTTGGTGTGTAAGTTACACAACATTTGAAAGATTTCTTCTTCCTCTGTGGTTTCCTCAACATACGAGGGGCGTTCAACATATTCTCGGTATCGGGGTGAAGCTGTGGTTGTATATATAAATTGACTTATTTATCAAGTAATACTATTATTTTAGTGCATTCATGTAAAATTTCATATAAATGTGATGAATTCGCGTTTTATCTCTAGTTAAACAGAATCATAATGGCAACTGAGACGATGATGGTGAAAATTGAGCATCGCGCTGTAATTAAATTTCTCACTAATCAAGGAAAAAGTCAAAAAACTATTCATGAAGAGATGGTGGCTGTTTACCAGGGTTCCGCACCTTCATTATCAACTGTGCAAAAGTGGTCAAGTGAGTTCAAGAGAGGCAGAGAGACGACCCCCGCTCCGGCGCCCCGGCTACTGCTTGTACGGGAGAAAGCATCAAAGAAGTCGAAAAACTTGTTCTTGAGGATGCCCGAATAAAGGTGAAAATGATGGCAGAGATCACCAAGCTTTCAATTGGTACCATTCACACCATTCTTCATGACCATCTTAACCTTTCAAAGGCCAGTGCAAGGTGGGTGCCACGAATGCTCACAGCGCCTCAGAAAAAAGTGTGAATTGTTACTGGGGTCGAAACATGGGTCCACCACTATGACCCTGAAATCAAACAGGAGTCCATGCAGTGGCATAAAAAAGGAACAGACCCCCCGAAGAAGTTCAAAGTCACTCCGTCTGCCGGGAAGCTCATGGCCACAGTTTTTTGGGACTCAAAGGGAATCTTGCTCATTGAGTACAAAAAAAAGGTGAAACCATCAACGCCACATCCTACGCTTCCACTTTGCATAATTTGCGGGAGGAAATTAAAAAGAAAAGACGGGGTAAACTCGCAGCGGGTGTGTTGCTTCTTCATGACAACGCTCCTGATCACACGGCGCGAGTTTCCAAGGCTGCTGCGCGAGATTGTGGTTTCGAAGAAATCCAACACCCACCCTATAGTCCAGACCTTGCCCCTAGTGATTATTTCCTGTTTCCGGATTTGAAAAAATGTCTTCGTGGAAAAAGATTTTCGGATGATGAAGAACTCAAGTCGGCAATAAATGGGTATTTTGCAGAGAAAGAGGAAATTTATTTTTTTGAGGGTTTAAAAAAGCTTATCTCAAGACGTAACAAATGCATTGATGTTAGGGGAGATTATATTGAAAAATAAAAACAATTTAAATTGAATTCACATTTTCCTTCATATCGATACCGAGAATATATTGAACGCCCCTCGTAAATACTCTCTTGTAGCTGCACATTTGTCCATGTCCTATATAGCACATCTCTCCTCTTGCACATTTGAATTATTTCTGCCGTAATCCATGGTTTCTGTTTTCTTTGTTTTTTTTATTGTTTTTGTTTTGCTAGCTTCAGTATATATCCTATTGATTTTTTCGACGAATTTGTTGTATAGACTTTCAATATTATTTTCTTCTAATATATTTTCTATTAACATATTTACTTTTTCTTGATTTATATGTATTATACAACGTTCGATTTATTTGTTAATCGACTTTTAATAGGGTTTTTTGTTGCATATAAGATCGCGTGACGTAGATATGGTCAATGAGGGTAATAGTGTTTCTCTTTACATCCACACGGGTAGGTTGCTGTATTACATTTGTAAGACCTTTTGCAGCCATTATTTCCATATATCTTAGTACCAGTCAGTTGTTATTATCTCCCAGTACAATATTTATGTTGCCTTCTTTGATTACTTCATTAATTTCTTCTACAAATCTTGCAATACTTAGTCTTGGCCAGCTATATATTGCGTGAATATACCTTATTTCCCCTTATAGTCCAAGCGGCGACCGCCGAATCACTTACGTCATCGGGTACTAAAAAAGTAGCATATTGTATCTAGAGTATCTGGCGAGAAGATATCAAATCACTCGGTCTGCCTTACTTTTATCCTGCCGCAAAGTTATTTTTTGAAGTCACTTCCGGTCGAATTTGTGGACGAGTACTAACGCCATAAGACACCTATAGATGAAAATATCTTTTAGGTATAAGACGATGAATACTTCAAGAAAAACTTGGTCTGCCTTGCCTCACCCTGCCGCAAGCCACTGTCAGACCAACCCAAAGTAATCCTTTTCCGACCGAGTACTTACGTCATCGAGAACTTAAAAAATTTCAACGCCAGATTATACCTCACATTTTGCTCTTCTAAAAAAAACCAGGGCTGCTAGGATTACCTTGCCGCAAATATGTCACAGGCCAGGATTTCTCCATGAGCATGTCCCTTTTTTCAGCTTAAAATACCGAAGTGCGTTTTAATTTTTTCGATACATATTTAAATTTATTTTAAATACAAAGTTGTTAAATTATGATTCCTTGTTTTTCACAATCCAAAATTATACATTTTTCATAAGGAAATCAACATAAATACAGAATTCTTCCCAATTGGCAGCTGCTTAAAGAATTCTCCCCAATAAACAAACATTTTTTTTCCTTTTGAAAAAGTATCGGAAATTATTTTGAGAAAAACCTGTAAAACGGATGCTTCAGAAGTGCACTTATTATCTAATAGGTATTTCAAACCATCGTTAAAAGACATCGAACGCCGTAGTCGTCAGGAGCATGATGTTGCCTTGAAAAATATTAAATTCGAAGAAGCTTTAGTGAAGTTTGTGGGTGAGGATTAGACGAGAGATTCTGCAGCAAAATAATTGCGCAACAAAAAAGTCTATCTGACTGTGGAAGAACGATGTTTCTCATTTACCTCTGTGAGAGATAGAGTTCTTAAAATTGAAGAAACAGAGTTCGAATGCAATCGCGAGGAAGCCGATACAAGACTAATATATATTTCATATGAGTAAATTAACTAAAAAATTTTTGTTAAGGCATCCGATACAGGTGTATTAACAATTGTATTGCGTAACATACACAAGTTGAAACATTTGAAAATTTGGCTTATGAGCGCTACATCGAATTTAGAAAATGTCCATTGCATAAACTGCACCTCTTTATCTAAAATTCTTGGCCAATATTTATGTCTTGCTTTGCCTGGCTTCCACGCTTTTACAGGGCCTTATTACACAGCTTGTTTCTATAGGAAAGGCAAAATAAAACCCTTTGAACTGCTACATAAAAACAAAAATTTTCAAGAATGTTTTAAATCTCTGAACAATCTAAATCATTCAGAGAATGAACAGAAAATGCAGTTTTTGCAGGAATTTACATGCAAATTATATGGCATAAAAAACTGCAAAAGTGTAAATTCAGCAAGATTTGATATTTTTTCACAAATTGTACGCTAGTTCCTTCAATTCTAAGAGTTTTAAAAAAAATTAAGAACTTTTGTTCTAGTCTCATTACACCATGCTGGAATTCACTACAACTACAGATTTTAAGAATGTAAATCATATGTAAATTCAATGTGGCAAAATGCTACAGAAGTCGATTGTTCAAAATATAGTTTCGAAAACTGTGGCCGGATTCTCAAGGAAAGAAAAGATTGAACCTCTTTGGTTTGAAGGAGATCTGATACCCCTTAATGTTGATGACATAATACACAAGGACAATTTTAGTAGAAAATGAGTTTTCTGGCGAGTCCGATGGCGATTGTGAGTAGCTTTAGAATTTGTAGATTAATTTAATTTTTTATTAATGTTTAAAGTAAAAAGTTTATATTATTTTCATTGGATACAATAAGTTCATTATAATTTATATACTAAATTAAGTGCTGTAAATAAACAAACAAATCAAAACAAAATATATGCTATTAAATGTATGTAGAACAATTTATGGTCTGTCAAAAACTTGCGGCAAGGTAGTCCTAGGCAGAGCCGGTTTTTTTAGAAGAGCAAAGGGTGAGGATTAATCTTGCGTTACAAATTTTTAAGTACTCGACGATGTAAGTACTCGTTGAAAAACAGTTACTTTCGGCTGGTCTGCCGGTAGGTTGCGGCAGGGTGGGGCAAGGCAGACCGGTTTTTTCTTCAACTATTCATTAATCTGTATCTTATATCTTTTTCAATTTTTAGACAATTTTACCGGAAATGACGTTATTAGGGTCACTTGCGGCAGGAAAAAGTTAGGCAGATCGACTGATCACATCTCCTTCCACCATTTACTTCACATTGATAATCATTTTTTTAAGTACCCCATGACGTAAGTAATGTGACAGCCGGCTCTTCGTCTTTTAGGAGTTGTTTCCAAATGTATTCCCTCATAGTTTATAGGATTTATTGGAATTGATTTAAAACTTATATTCTTTTTAATAAAAATTGCCACTCCTCCCCCTTTCCCATCGCGATTCAGAAACGCAGGTTCAAATCCATCGATATAATACAATTTATTTTACTCCTTTTCCTTACTAGATATATTGATTTCATTGAGTACTAATATGTCTACATAACATAGGACATTTTCCATTTAAGCAATAAAATTATCCCATGCTCTTGTAATAGGGCGTATATTAAAACTACTACAACAAAAATTCTTAACTTTTAAAAATTCATTATCGATGCCGCTAATACCACGTATTACCCTAAAGTTCAATATATCTTCACTATACTCGTTTTCCGTTTGCCATCATTCGCATAAAATTTGTTTATAATATATTTAAATTGTAACATTTGAGTACATAGAGTAGTTTGACATTTTGTTAACATCATTGCTGGTTGCAATATGAATAGTTTCTGTATTTTCGTGTTTCTTTGCAATTATTTTGCCCATTGTCTCCCAGACGAATTTCCAGCATCCAAGAGCATCCAAGAGCATCCAAGAGCATCGTTTTCATTTTCGTTTAAATTGCCATTGCGAGTGTTTTCTCTGATTTTTTAAAGGGTAATATTACGTGGTGGTCGTGGTGTAGTTGTACTAGCAATCGCTTCTCACTCGGAGTATAGTACTCCGCTACACTACTATATTCCCACCCCATAAGCACTACTCGCATCTTCCAATAGCTACAAGTACATTATAATTCACACTCATAATCAAGATACAAAGTCCAGAATAAGTGATTCCCATACCAACGTCATAACCCAGTGGAGAACCCACTTTACGCTGCCACAAGCGATTGTAAACAATCCAATGCATACAATCCAATGAATTCACCCCAAAGTGTGATATATGGGTCAAAGGCAAAATGCTGACTCAACAATAACAACACAGTGCAGACATTAAGTGATGAAGTACTTCAATGCATTCTTCACGAAGTGTGTTATATGGGTCAAAGCCAAACGCGGACTCAACTATAACAACACAGGGCAGGCATTAAGTCGTTGTATGTCAAACGGATCAAATTACCGACTGATCGTACGAACGATCATGGGCGCTGACACAAAAGGCTAATTAATTGGGACACTTGGAACAATTAAAAGGAAATCTTATCAATAAAGGGAAAATGCATCGTGAGAATTATTTTGTACTGACGATATTGCGTAAGTAGATAAAATTTGAATAAAATTTAGTATAAAAGGCAGTGGTTGGGAAGGACAAACAGAGAGAGAGATTTAGACACACAAACAGTAAAGGTCGCAGCCCTTGGTTTACACAGCGGGCCTTTATTGTATCATAAGATAGTCAATAATCAAATAATCAAAAATAGTAAAGGTCGCAGCCCTGGTTTACACAGCGGGCCTTTAACTATAACTATAAATTTAAATAAAATTATTATAACGTTTAAACAAAAAGTCTTTTGTTCTCTCTCCGCTCGTGTACTCTTCTCCACATTGATACGTGGAAAGCACGGTACTACTGGGCGTAATACAACATTTGGTGGCAGCGGTGGGATCCTACGATCGAGTCGATATCCGTAACGAACGGATCCTGCTACCAAAGACGAGTCATAACTGAACTCGATGCGTACTGGGGCTACACACCAGGAGTAAATTTTTCTTGTGTGAAAAAAAAAGTGCAAAAAGTCCCATAAAAGTAAGACCTGGCGAATTTCACATCGGACGCCGGAGGCAAAAATTTGGGCAGTGTCAAAGGCCGGGTCATAATCACCAACTTTAGCTCGTGAAGCTTACCCGGCTCACCTTCAAGACGGAGCAAGATAAAACAGACTAGGACAGAACTGCTGTAAAAAGGACTTTAAAAAAAAAAACAGAAGAAGAAAAATTATAAAAGGACTTCACAATTCAAAAGGGAAAAATCATAAAAGGACCTCACCATTCAACAAAGAAAAAAAATTATAAAAGTAAATATTAGTAATACGAAAATTTTTTTTGTATTAACATTCATAAGAAAATTTTTATAAGAAATCTTTTAAACTTTGAACCTACCAACGCTGTTCCTCCTTCCCCTTCCAAAATTACTACCCATAAGCAGGCTGCTATCCTGCGGCTTCTTGAAAATTTGCCTTTTCCCAACGACGAATATTCAGACCCTGACACCAACATGTCAGAATATAAAATCAGTCTAAACGACATATATAATTTAATCCCGGCATTCAGCGGAGATCCGGAAGAGTTAAACAAATTCATCGCGTGCGGCAATATACTGTTTACATCAATAAAGACAGAGCCAGAACACAAGCTCTGCCTAGAATTTGTGAAAACCAGACTTCAAGGACCAGCATTCGAACTAGTCCAACTAAAGTCATTTAACAAATGGTATGACTTAGTAACTGAATTGGAGAAACAATTCAAGGAAGAGAAGTCACGGTCATCGGTACAGAATGAGTTGCTGAGGGTTCAACAAAGGGCAGACGAAACGATCAGAGCGTATGGTGATCGCATCAGCCGATTACTGACCTCCTTGAACTCTGCTACTTTCGCCACCACCAACGACGAAGCTGTCCGACGGTTCCTAGCCGACGAAAGTGATCGTCTGGCCATCCAAGTTTTCGAGGATGGATTAAAGAACCAGAACCTCAAATTTATGGTTCAAGCCCATGGCGAAAAGGACCTGAAACGAGCAGTCCCCTACGCGGAGGAGCATTCGGCTCGGCTCGAACGGACCACTGCGTCTCAAACAGGTACCAACAGGTCCACTAAAACTGAAAATTCTTCTTCCAGGCCCGTTTGTCAGACATGTAATAGAGTCGGACATACATCGACGACCTGCTACAGCAACCCAAACTTTTCCAGTCCTTCGAATAAAATTATTTGTCAAACCTGCAATAAGGTAGGACACACATCCCCTTCATGTTTTAGGAACTCGAAGGTCGTTCACAAAAAACCCGTCTGCCAAACCTGCAACAAGGTGGGCACACTTCTGGCACATGTTTTCAAAATACCAATTATCCAAATTTCGCTCCACAGAACATCAAGAAAGAGGTACAACTCCTAAAATGTAGCTATTGCAAAAAACCTAACCATCGCGAAGACGTATGTAGGACATGTCTGATAGACATCGGAGTTTTGCCCAAACTAAACCCCTTTCGGAAAAACACTCCTGATACTGGTCAAATGAATAACTCTCAAAACGCTCCCCACGAAGTTAGGCAATTCGCCACCAGCGAATACGGTAACCAGAAATTCCTAAACGGAACCATAATGGGAAACGGGACGACTCGGGTAGGTGCAGTCGAAAATCTATCCCGAGTACAGAACCAAATCGACCTCCACTAGTCCAATTAACAACGCTCGTATCATTCTGTGACGAATATCAAGAGCCAGTAATACGAGTAAAATTTAGTCCATGGGACAAATATTCGGCAACGTTCTTGCTTGACATAGGCGCTGACATCAGCATAATTAAATCAACAAGAACAAAGACCACAATTTCAAACTCTAATAAATGTATTTTAGCCACAATAGCGGGTGATTCGGTTCAAACTATAGGGGAAATAGTTGGAACTATAGAACTAAGGACTGAGGAATACTCGATCCCGTTAGAGCATTCATTTCAGGTGGTACCTAGCCACCTAAACCTATCATTCGATGACATACTTGGAAACGATTTCCTGACCAAGTTTCAATGTCACATCGATTTTCCCAAACGACAAGTAAAATTAAGAACCCTAGGTATACCTAATACCAGCGATTTGATCAACACTAGAAGCAACGGTGCAGAGCCTGGCCATACGAACTTTGTTGATTCCACAATTAACCCCGACTGTCAACAAGGCATCGGTGTGGAACACATGCATTCTCGATGGGAATCGATACCTGATACTGACTGTCTACGACCGGATCTGGTGATTCACGGAATTCATGCCTGGACCTAGCCACTGGTAAATCAACCGCTTGTAACGGAACAGACACCGAGGAAAATAAGAAGAGACTCCCGGCCAGCAGTAAGACTAAGGAGAACTTAGCAGTTAGGACCGAGGAGAATAAGAAGAAACTCCCGGCCAACAGTAAGACTAAGGAAAACTTAGCAGTTAGGACCGAGGAGTATAAGAAGAAACTCCCGGCCAACAGTAAGACTAAGAAGAACTTAGCAGTTAGGACCGAGGAAAATAAGAAGAAACTCCCGACCAACAGTAAGACTAAGGAGAACTTAGCAGTTAGGACCGAGGAGAATAAGAAGAAACTCCCGGCCAACAGTAAGACTAAGTAGAACTTAGCAGTTAGGACCGAGGAGAATAAGGAGAAACTCCCGGCCAACAGTAAGACTAAGGAGAATTTAGCAGTTAGGACCGAGGAGAATAATAAGAAAAAACTACCGGCCAACAGTAAGACTAAGGAGAACTTAGCAGTTAGGAACGAGGAGAATAATAAGAAACTCCCGGCCAACAGTAAGACTAAGGAGAACTTAGCAGTTAGTACCGAGGAGAATAATAAAAATCTCCCAGCATACAATCGTAAGACTAAGTCAAGAGAGAGCTTAGCAGTTAAGACTGACGCAGATGATGATACTAACAAAAAACACATATTTAACAATAAAATAGAAAAAAAGGGAGTCACCAGCCGAACAATAAGGCTGAAACCCTGATCTCAACATATAATAGAAATTCCATTTGATGAAATAAACCAAAGAGACATATTAATTCATAAAAAGCAAATTCTTCCAGGCATTTATCTCGGCGAGAGCCTGACCCGAGCCCACAATGCGAATATCAAAGTTCTAATGATGAATACCCTAGACAAGGAACAAATCCTAAAGACAGAGGACATCAATATCGAGTGGGACACTCTGGACAATTTTAGTTTGGTAACCAATAAACCCAACGACAAGATCAAAGGTAGACTAGACAAACTCAAGTCAGTCATAGACCTAGATCATTGCAACCGGGAAGAAAGAGAAACGGTGTTTAAAATTTGCAGAGAATTCAATGACTTATTCTTTCTTGAAGGCGACAAACTCTCGTGTACAGAAGCTTTAAGGCATAGAATCCTAACTGACCAATACAAGCCTCCATTATACGTGAAACCTTACCGACTTCCTGATGCAAACAGGAACGAGATCCACAGACAGGTGAACGAAATGCTAGAGGAAGGAATAATCCAGCCTAGTGCAAGCCCGTGGAACTCCCCTTTGCTTCTCGTTCCCAAGAAACCAGGCAAGGAAGGCAACAAGCGTTGGAGAGTAGTGGTAGATTTTCGTCGGTTAAACGAATTGACGATTGCCGATGCATACCCACTACCCAACATCACGGATATACTAGACCAACTTGGCAGGGCAAAATATTTTAGCACCCTCGATTTGGCAAACGGATTTCATCAAATCCGTATGAACAAAGAAGATAGATGCAAAACGGCATTCAGTACCCCTTATGGACATTACGAGTACAATCGTATGCTATTTGGGCTGAGAAACGCCCCAGCAACTTTTCAACGTCTGATGAATACAGTACTGACGGGTCTACAAGGATTCGACTGTTTCGTATATGTCGACGACATCGTTTTGTACGGTTACAATTTGAAAGATCACAACGCCAAACTAATTCGAGTCTTTAATCGGTTACGTCAAAATAACCTAAAACTCCAGCCCAACAAATGCAATTTTCTAAAGAAAGAATTGATGTATTTAGGACATATCATTTCAGAACACGGCCTCAGACCAGATCCCGAGAAAATCAAAGCAGCTAAAACATTCCCCATACCTAGGTCAGTGAAGGGAATAAAATCGTTTTTATGATTCGTAGGTTACTACAGGAAATTTATCCAAAATTTTTCTACAATAGCAAAACCATTAACTAAACTATTAAAAAAAGATGTAGATTTTAAATGGGATGCATTCTGTGACGAAGCATTCCAATCCCTAAAAAATAAATTAATAGAACCTCCCATCCTATCTTATCCAGATTTCAAGGAAGACTTCATAGTAACCACGGATGCCAGTGATATTGGATTAGGTGCTATCCTATCCGAAGGAATAGTCGGCCAAGACAAACCAATTTGCTTCGCCAGCCGAACTCTGAACGACGCCGAAACTCGGTACAGTACTACGGAGAAAGAATTATTGGCTATAGTATACGCCGTCAAACAATTCCGTCCGTATATATATGGTCGCAAATTTAGAATATGTACAGACCACAAGCCCTTGCAGTGGCTTATGAATCTTAAAGATCCAACGTCAAGATTGGCACGATGGAGAATTCTACTCGACGAATACGAATATGAAATTATTTACAAAGCGGGAAAAACCAATTCAAACGAAGATGCATTAAGTCGCTTACCGATCGAGAAAGAAAGTGTAAAGTAACACACTGTACGTGCAACCACCCGTAGTCAAAACAAAAGCGGGGAATCTTGTCAAGTAATATGCCTTAACCCTCCAGAAATTCAAGTTCTTCCCAGTCTCGTCCTTCAAGAACAAACGGGTTCAATTTTCGCGGACAGACTAGCCAAATACAAAGTCATAGTATTGCCCCTAATAGAATTACATGACGAAGAGATTCTGAAATCTAAATCTTCTCAGTTTAGGAAACCCCAAGCAGAGAAAAGTACTAGGCTAGCACTGCCTAAGCAAGCACCTTTTCATGTTGTCACTCTCCCAATACCGATCAGAAGTCAGTCTGACGAAAAGATTGTGACATCTTGTCTGAACGACATCAAAGAAACATGTACGAAGGAATGTTTTAAATCTATAGGACTTTCTCTTCCCGCAATAGGGAACGACCATAGGTTAAACTTCAGAGACCTTCTTGAAAAAATTTTTCAATCTCTGGATATAACTATCACTGTTTATATTGACGACAGGATAGTGGTAACGGACCCTAAAAATATACGTGAATTACTCTTTGAATATCACGACTCACCATTCGGGGGACATCAAGGAACCACCCGAACATTAAAAAGGATCAAATCCAAGTGCTACTGGCCCACAATGGCAGCAGACATAGCTGAGTACATCCGAAAATGTTCTTCATGTCAAATAAACAAAAGCAGGAAAAACCCACCATTACGCATGAAGATCACTACGACTAGTTCAAGACCGTTTGAAAGGATCGCGCTAGATATAGTTGGACCTTTACCAACAAGCTATGCGGATCACAAATATCTACTAACGTTTCAAGACGACTTGACTAAATTCTCCGAAGCGTATGCTTTACCAAATGCGGAGGCTCGAACAGTCGCAAGAGTGTTCGTCGAGAATATTGTGTGCCGACATGGCATCCCATTCTCGCTACTGACGGATCAAGGTGCCAATTTCTTAAGCAAAATGTTTACGGAAATGTGTTCACTGATGAAAATCAAAAAACTAAACACTACACCTTATCATCCTCAGACTAACGGAGCACTCGAGCGCAGTCACAGGACACTAATAGAGTATCTACGTCACTACGTCAATCAAGATCCTCTTACATGGGATACGTGGACTCCCTACGCGATGTTTGTGTATAACACAACTCCTCATTCAAGCACTGGCTACACGCCTTACGAATTGCTTTATGGATATCCAGTCAACGTCCCCAGTAAGCTAACTCAACAGCCAAAAGTTTCATACAACTATGAAAACTATGCGAACGAACTAAGGGCACGGTTACAATACGGATACCAAGCTGCCAGGGAAAAGGAAAAAAGAAAGCTCCAACCAATATTTCGATAAAAAATCAAATTTTAAAAATTTCAATGTCGGTGATAAGGTATTATTAAAAAGCAATGCTAGGAAGAACAAACTGTCTCCACTATGGGAAGGTAGTAAAAATTATATCCAATGAGAACTCCATGATATAAATAGCAAAAAAGACCAAAGTTATCCACAACAATAACCTTCAACCCTTCCAAGAGTAAACCCATGAACTAAAACTTCAATTAATCAACCTTCATAATTTCCAACAATATTTCTTCTTCTTTTACAAGAATGGAATCCATATACTCCTCCCCGAATTCGAAGTGAACATTACTGAATACGGTATCGCAAACCGAAATTCCCTTATGTCGTGGGATCATTAAAATCGGCAATGGATACCTTAACATCATCCATCTACCAACTCCACTCGTTTCGCCCATACATGCGACCATTCATATCGACACTAGAGATCGATCGGTACTCATCTATGACAATGACTACTCTCATGGAACATTCGTCAACGGAATGAGAATACGTCCAAACCTCTTAACAGAGTTAAAATTCGGTGACCTCATAAGTTTCGGTTTAAGAGAGGAAGACTTCGAGTTGGATTTCTGTCCAACCTATGTGTTAAAACATCAAATGATAAGAAGATACAACCCTGTGGCTCACACTCCACCACACAATCTAGAATATGTTAGTGAATAATTCTCCCTTCATGTAAATACAATTTTTTTTTTAATAAAGATTTTTTTTATGGAACAGAAAAACACATAAGAGAATACAAAAACATACGAACACAACCAAAAGTCCTTCCCTCTATAATTCAATCATTTATTAAATGTCGCACAACCCCTTCTTCCAGATGTCATCAACTCTCGTCACCCTTTTACTCGGGCTAACTTTCACCCTCGGAAAAATACAAATTACTCCCGTCGACAACAAAGCAGGGATATATCTTGAAGGGATTGGCAACGCCGAACTATATTCTACCGAATGAAAACTCGGTGTCTACTATGATCTGACACTACTAACGAGCGCTCTAAATCACGCCGCCTCATACGTAGTAGAAATCAACGACCTATGCCACCTACTTCAGAGAAATACAAACTTTGGAATAATCTGTGATGGTGCCATTAGCGAAATGAACCACCTACTGATGAGTCTTTAAAACAAGTATACTCTCCTAGGCGCACATAAACGTTATAAACGAGCACTACTAAATATAGTTGGCGCCATAAGTAAATCATTATTTGGTACCTGAAACGAGGACGATGCCAAACATTATGACAAACAGATAGAGAAAGTAAAAAGAAATGAAAACCATTTACTAGACCTCATGAAAAATCAAACATTTATCCTAGAAACCACCATCAACATCTTTAGTAAATCGGAAAAAGTAATACAAGATCAAATGCTAGCAGTCAATGCAAAAATAACGAACCTAAAGAACATTTTAATCAATTTATCCAACTATACTCAAAATCAGGACGCATTTTCTGAAATACAGTCTAACGTCCCTAGTAACTCTAATCATAATTAGGTATCAGAACACGATCGACGAGATCGTTGATTTAGCCACAGATGTCAAACATGGGAAATCACACCCAACTATAGTAACTCCCGATCAGCTAAGTTCTGTCCTAAATACTGTTAAACCTCAAATACCCTCCGGTCTAAGATTACCACGTCTAGTAAATGAGGAAAATATCATAACACTCTATCATGTATGTAATACCAACGTCGCCATTAAGCAAGATAAAGTAATTTATGAATTCAAGATACCCCTGTCTCTAATAGACAATTTCCAAATCTTCAAAGTTATTCCTTTCCCAATGAAACACCAAGGCAATTTCATATACCTACAACCTACAAACAAGTACATCATTGTAGATTATAAAAGGGAACATTTTTCACCGTTAAGCCTAAACGAACTCAATACCTGTAAAAATCAGAACGACGACTTCCTATGCCCCATAACACACCCTTTATTCGACACCGACACACCTAATCCTCAATGTGAAATCCAAGTCTTAATTGGAAATCCCAATCTTCACAAGTCTTGTATAGTGAAGCAAGCTAATTTAACCACCGTATGGATTCAAATGCATCAGCCACAAATATGGTTATTTTCATTCATTGAACCATATGTTGCAAACGAAATCTGTCAAAATAATATGACCGTTCACATCTTCCAAGAACCGGCAATAATAACATTGTCCGGACGTTGTTACTTGAAGACCAAGGACTTAACCTTGCACGCCTACGATGAAAACTCGTCAATTATAAACAACTCCTTCATTTCTCCCCTGAACATCTCAAAATTCCTATCTAACTCCTCCATTAACACCCTGAACTTCACGAAAACAGCAATAGTAAGGTACTCAAGTCAGAATGAGCTAGAGCTCGTCTCCAGATCAATAAACGATCTAAAAATAGAAGAATCGAACAATTTTCCAATAGACCAAAATAATGCTCCCCACTACATTCTAATATACGCAATAATTACAATATTATTAATAATGGCCTTCCGCAAACAATATAATACCACGTATTACCCTAAAGTTCAATATATCTTCACTATACTCGTTTTCCGTTTGCCATCATTCGCATAAAATTTGTTTATAATATATTTAAATTGCAACATTTGAGTACATAGACTAGTTTGACATTTTGTTAACATCATTGCTGGTTGCAATATGAATAGTTTCTGTATTTTCGTGTTTCTTTGCAATTATTTTGCCCATTGTCTCCCAGACGAATTTCCAGCATCCAAGAGCATCCAAGAGCATCGTTTTCATTTTCGTTTAAATTGCCATTGCGAGTGTTTTCTCTGATTTTTTAAAGGGTAATATTACGTGGTGGCCGTGGTGTAGTTGTACTAGCAATCGCTTCTCACTCGGAGTGTAGTACTCCGCTACACTACTATATTCCCACCCCATAAGCACTACTCGCATCTTCCAATAGCTACAAGTACATTATAATTCACACTCATAATCAAGATACAAAGTCCAGAATAAGTGATTCCCATACCAACGTCATAACCCAGTGGAGAACCCACTTTACGCTGCCACAAGCGATTGTAAACAATCCAATGCATACAATCCAATGAATTCACCCCGAAGTGTGATATATGGGTCAAAGGCAAAATGCTGACTCAACAATAACAACACAGTGCAGGCATTAAGTGATGAAGTACTTCAATGCATTCTTCACGAAGTGTGCTATATGGGTCAAAGCCAAACGCGGACTCAACTATAACAACACAGGGCAGGCATTAAGTCGTTGTATGTCAAACGGATCAAATTACCGACTGATCGTACGAACGATCATGGGCGCTGACACAAAAGGGTAATTAACTGGGACACTTGGAACAATTAAAAGGAAATCTTATCAATAAAGGGAAAATGCATCGTGAGAATTATTTTGTACTGACGATATTGCGTAAGTAGATAAAATTTGAATAAAATTTAGTATAAAAGGCAGTGGTTGGGAAGGACAAACAGAGAGAGAGATTTAGACACACAAACAGTAAAGGTCGCAGCCCTTGGTTTACACAGCGGGCCTTTATTGTATCATAAGATAGTCAATAATCAAATAATCAAAAATAGTAAAGGTCGCAGCCCTGGTTTACACAGCGGGCCTTTAACTATAACTATAAATTTAAATAAAATTATTATAACGTTTAAACAAAAAGTCTTTTCTTCTCTCTCCGCTCATGTACTCTTCTCCACATTGATACGTGGAAAGCACGGAACTACTGGGCGTAATACAACAGGAAGGTCAAGGTTCGAATCCTACCCATTGGCAAGTTTTTCAAGTTTCTCATTTGTGTAATTGGAACTCAGACAAAAAAATTCTGCGTGTGAAGGCATAACACTGATACGTAGATTTGGCTGTTTTAGAGTTTCAAGCACAAAAACATAGTGTGAATTATAACCTTCGAATCACTCTCCGTCCTATTCGGCCTCCCAACCGTGGAGAGCGAATATCGAAACCAAATACACCTGAGCTTCAAACCACTACAAATAAATAATTTTCCTTTCTCCTCCTTCTAACTTTCCTCCCGCAACAGTAAAAGGGTATCTAAGCCCTAAGGCGCGTATAACAAACAAAAAAAGATTAGTTTTATATCTTTTAATAAAATTCGTTTTTGTTGTTGCTTTTGCGATAAAGTGGTTTGCATTGAATAAAGCGATTTGTATTGGAAAGAATAAGTTCTATCATTTTTACACAAACATTTTACAATACAATACTAAATAATGGGAAAATCTAATACGTCAACGAATATATTGTGATAACCATTTAAATATGAGCAGCGTCATCTACGTTTACATAGCAGAATATTTCGATACTCGAAGAGCGTAAAATTTCGATACTTGAATAGCAAAGTCTCAAGCATTGGTGAATGGAGAATGGAATCGAATTTTTTTAGCAAAATGGAAATTGTATGTGATGCTGGATGGCGAGGATTGGCTCTCGAAGTATGACATTCGAGAAGGAATACCACCATCCCCAAGGTATGCAAGTTAGTTTATCAGTTGAATTTGAAGTGTTAATTAGGAGAAGTGATTAAGTGGTTTAAGTAAAAGATAAGAAAAGTAGAAGCCGTTGAGAAATTGGATTGTTTCTACCTACACAAACATTTTACATTGGTGTCTCAAGTGGGATAGGCTTATTGTGTAACAAGAAAAAGGTGTGTTTTGTGATTATTGATTGCGTGAAAAAGCTACAATGGGTCGAATACTATTGCAGTTGTCCCTTGTGCAACTCAAATCTGAGTCGAACAGGAGAAACCTCAGTGCCAGTGGAGGAAAAAGCGATTTGGTTCTTCGACTTCAGGACGCCTTGAACAACGAGGGGCATGATCCAGATACGTACTCCTTTGACGTTGACGAAGAAGAACAGATAAGTACGGGCAATGATACGGCTGAGATGATGCAACTCCTCTTGTTAAAAATGGATGAACAGAAGAACAATCTCGACAAACAAAAGAAAAATCTGGAAGAACAAAAGAATAGCCTCGAACAAAATCTGGACGAGCAGATGAAAAATCTAGATGAACCGAAGAGCAGCTTCGAACAAAAGCTGGACAAACAGAAGAAGAATCTAGACCAACGGAAGTACAGTATTGAACAAAAATTCGACGAACAAAGAATAGTATAGAACAAAAACTGGAAGAACAAAATAACGTTCTACACCAAAATGTTGAAGAAATCGATAACAAATTTGAAAGAATAGTGAGGAATGTTGATGACAAATTTGATAGAATATAGAAGAATGTTGACGATAAATTCGAACAAATGGACAGCAAGAGTGAGCAACTAGCAAAAAAGTTCAACGAGGTGCGAAAACATTATCTCAGTGAATGTTCTTTGAGCGGTCCAAGTAGAAAAGATCCCTCATTCGATGGCCAGTCCTCATTGTCTACCTATAAGAAGCAGTTTGAAATGGCTGAATGTGCATACGACTGGGACAATGAGGAAAAGTGCTTTGCCCTAGCGATGGCCTTACGTGGTCCTGCGGCAGAATTGTTACAAACAATAGGCATCGAAAAGCATAACGATTATGTGACTTTAGTACAGGCTATCGAGAAACGGTTTGGGGATAGCCACATGCAGGAGGTCTACAAGGTCCAATTGCAAAGCCGAACGCAGCAACGAGGAGAAACACTTCAGCAGCTCCAAGCAGACGTGAGTAGACTGGCACATCTGTCATACCCCACCGCAGGCCAGGAAATTATCGACGAAATAGCAAAAGATGCATTTATCAGGGGAATTGCAGATTCGAAGCTACAGTCAGCAGTAAGGATGGCCGAGAAAAGAACCATTGCTGAAGCACTTGCTCTGGCGATGGAAGCAGCCAATCAGGCTTCCAGGGGAACACATTTCGTCAGGGAAATAGCGTCTATTAAATGCTCCTGCGCATGAATTAGTGCCGAAGAACTAGATACTCGACGGAATAGACGAATAATGCGCTGCTGGAAGTGCAATAAAATAGGACACCTTCAAAGGCAGTGTAAAGAACCGGTGCGATGAAAAGGCTGCCCTCACTATGGTGACAAGCAATGGGAGGAAGAAACCTACAGAAACAGCTATTACGAAGCCGGTCAACCTTCCGGAAGCAATCTGTCACGAAATGCTTAAGCACAATCTTCGCGGGGCAGAAGTTGGTAGCAGAAGTCGACCAGGAAGTATAAAAGTATTTTGGTGGAAGTAGTCAGCGGTAAGGAGAAATGGATGGCAACAATAGGCACTTATGCTACGGCCTCAATCATCAGGAGGGATCTTGTGCAGAAGTCTTGGCTGCATAACACCAGCAGTTGCCGCTTGCAAGAAGCTACACTAGCAACGATTAAGGTATATGGGAAGTCCGCATAAAAATCCAACTGGCCGGAATAACATTCTCTCACGCGTGTCTGGTAGCTGATGTATGTGACGAGTGCATCATTGGTACAGACTTCATGAGAGAGCATGGACTATTAGCAGACTTGGAGCACAAACCCTGAAATACAGAAATATGGAAATACCATTGGTATGCGGAAACACCAATACCTCAGTCTTAAATGTGGTTATCTGCAGAAATCAAAGTATAGGGCCTTCTTCGGAAGCTATTTTGTGGGCAGAAGTGTAAGGTGGTCTTGGTAGCCACTGATTCTATTTGATGGAGCCAGAAAATAGAAGAGACTTCATGGTATGAAAGACCTTAGTGGAGTCAAAGAACAACATGGTCCCTGTAAGGGGACCAAGGGTGAGATAGTGGGAAAATGGGTACTTGTTGAGGCTATATCGACCACAATGGAAACAAAGGGTGCAAAAGTGGTCGCATAAAAATCAATAACAAAATCCTCAACCTCTGTAATCTGGACGAAGATCAGCAAATCCTGGCAGAAAAACTAATCGGTGAGTACGATGATATATTTGTTACACAAGACGGAGAATATGGACGTACACATATTGTTTAACACCACATTGACACCGGAGACGCTCGACCAATCCGTCAACCTGGAAGGCATCTTCCAATCTCAAAGCAAACAGAAGTTGGTGTCTAAGATGAAAGTTGAGGGACTGATTGAAGAACCACAAGTCCGTGGGCATCTCCAGTGGTCCTCGTGAAGAAGAAAGATGGTAGCACGAGGTTTTGTGTAGACTACCGACGTCTCAACGATGTCACTGGCATGATGAAGGAACACGAGGAAAAGCCTAGGTGGAAGCAGATATCAGACCGGAGCCAAACTCTGAAGGCATACTGGGCATAGTGGGACTCGCTTTGTATGCAAGATGGGTTGCTGCAGAGAAAATGGGAAAGCGCAGATGGGACAACATATCTTGTGCAGCTAATCGTGCCACGATTCAGAGTCAGCCAAGTACTCCATGACATACATGACGGAATCTCATTAGGCCATTTGGGAATAAAGAAGTCCTTGGAAAAGGTAAGGGAACGTTTCTACTAGGTAAGCGCTAAACAAGATGTCGAGAATTGGTGCAAAAAGTGCATAAGGTGTACTGCTACCAAGGGTCAAAAAGTAAAGCCACATGGACAAATGCAACATTACAATGTGGGAGTACCATTCGAACGAATAGCCATCAACATCGCTATGCCGTTTCCTGGAACCTTTAATGGTAACCGATACACATCGTTTTTATGTATTACTTCAGTAAGTGGCTGGAAGTGTTTGCCATCCCAAATCAAGAGGCTGAGACCGTAGTCGAACGGATGGTCAAGAACTTGGTGAGCAGATTTGGGGTCCCAATGGAACTACACTCTGATCACGGGCGAAACTTTGAATCAAAAGTCTTCAAGGAAGTGTGCCAATATTTGGGAATAAGGAAGACAAGGACAACTCCACTACACCATCAATCTGATGGAATGTTCAAGTGATTCGATCGGACCTTTAGTGAGCATCTATCTAAAGTCGTCAGCAACTTCCACGGGATTGGGATCGACACATACCCCTCTTCTTAATGGCCTACCGTAACGCGGTCCATAGTTCAACAGGACACACACCATCCGAGATCTTATTTGGTCAAACAATTCAGTTGCCAAGTGAAGCAAAATTCTGATCCCCACCTACGGGGCCCAAAGAGGTGAACGACTACGTGGATGACTTGCGCAGCAGGATTCGTAAATTGCATGAAGACACCAGAGAAAGGATGAAACTAGCGAGCAGCCGCATGAAGACTAGGTACGTCATCAAGGTGAAATTTTCCGGCTGCAACGAAGGAGATCTGGTCTGGTTGTGTAATCCTCAGCGTAAGAAAGGCAAACCACCGCAGTGTGATAACCATTACATGTGATCAGCGTCATCTACGTTTACATAGCAGAAGATTTCGATACTTGAATAGCAAAGACTCAACCATTGGTGAATGGAGACCGGAATCGAATTTTCTAGCAAAATGGATAAATTGTATGTGATGCTGGATGACGAGGATTGTTCTCGAAGTATGAAATTCGAGTATAAATACCAGCATCCCCATGGTATGGAAGTTAGTTCATCAGTTGAATTTGAATTATTTATTAGGAGAAGTGTTTAAGTCGTTTAAGTAAAAGATAAGAAAAGTATAAGCGGTTGAGAAATTCAATTGTATTTAGATAAACTTTTAAATTGTGAATTGTAACTGCACTGAATAAAGCGATTTGTATTTAAAAGAATAAGTTCTATCATGTGTACCCACACAAACATTTTACAATATGTATCTAGGCCAATTAATATCACTAGAAAACCGATAAGACAAGGAAGTTGATAATAGGATAGGCAAATGTTGGAACCAGCTTTGGAGTAACAAGAAAATCTTAGGGTCCAGCATATCCAGGACTGTATATGTATTCGACTCAACCATCTTGCCAACTATGTCATAGGGCTCACAAACGTTGGAGCTTAACATCAAAATTTACAGACAAGTTGAAAGTAGCTCAGAGAGTAATGGAAATATCGCTGGTAAGAGTTTCAAGAAGACAGAAAATCCGTAACATAAACATACGAGAAAACTGGTTTTACAGATGTTCTTCTAAGGGCAACATGCAACATGTTGTTCATGTTGCGAGATTGCAAGCTAACCGATGGCCCCTAAAAACAACAGAATGGACACCAACAGACGACAAGAGACTACCTGGTAGACAACTTAAACGCTGGAGAGATGAACAAGAAAAAATGGATAAAAGATGGAAACAGTTAGTCAATGATAGAAAAGAATGAAAAAATAGGGGAAGGCTTATATCCAAAATTGAATTAGAATTAAATCATATCTTGTAAACTTAATTATAATGTATTATATAAAATTTTAAAATTGGGGAAATAACGCTGTAATAATAATAATTGTGCCTTGAGATACTTTTCGGTTTTGACATGCCTTAACGAAGAAATGAGCGGTGGGGCTGCAACCATGTTGAAAAGGTTTTCTTTCTGTCGCATTATTGAAAGCTTGTACGTATTTTAATATCTATATTTCTTGTAGTCTTTATTGGATTCCTGAGCTGAGCTTCTTCTGGCAATTCTTCAAGTAGGTGTGACTTGCTTTTGGGGATATTTTTGCTTTAATAACTCCGTTGTTTTCTTGGCATACTCCCCATACTTGACAGTGTTATCGTTTTCCCTGCAAGTTTCAAAATAAATTCCATGCACCTGATTCTTGCATGTAATTGAAAATTCCGAATTCGTAGTTATGTTCTTTATCATTTGATTCATCCTGATTGTTGACTTTTTTTTGTGTTCTTTGCATATAAGACATGAATGCGTTGACTTTGAATCTGTTATTTCATTCAAAACTTTTCGCTCAATCATAGTTTTTTAGCAAGAACTCGTGGTTGACAACTATCCATATTTCGTCATTAAGTTTATATACAATAAAGTGAAGATTAACTATTTGACTTTTGATATCGTTGACTGTAATTTTTATGAGCGCTCCAGTATCCTTTGCATTATGAGTCGGCAAAAATTAACTAATGACGAACGAGGATTTCTCCAGTGTTCATTGGTTATCTGTAAAGTCTCAGTGGAACAATTGTGGCTATAAACATGTTTGCAACTGTTTCACCATCCGCTGTATTTATTTTTGCTTGTAGGCACCTTGCTAGATTATCCATCACATCCCCTCTTACTTTTTAGTGTAGGAGTTCTTGAAAGTGGAATTAATTACAGTTTTGAAGTTTCACTGTGGCTGATATGTCCGTGATTTCGTAATTTCCAGGAAGTGCCTCTTTTTGGCAACTGTTATAATTTGTAGGAAGGGAGAACGTCTGCATTATGTTTTCTCGGGAAACATTTCAAAATTTTATATTTTCCATTTGACAGACCCAGATCCATAAACAAAGCCAATGCATTATCACTATTTTAATTGATAGGATCGATTTGGGGAGTAGAAATGCTACTACCACCAGCGGTGGTAGAAATGCTTTTGAATCGCAGTGGACTTGCGACAGAGACTGCCTTTGTTACACCAGCTTTGCTCTTTTCATGATCCTTATTATACTTTATTTCTAAGGTTTAGCAAGATCTTCAACGCTTATGTTTTCGGTAGCATTTATTAGGTTTTGTTTTTTGGTGAACTTCAAGCACCCAGTTATTGATTTCCTTGGCCTTCCTCTTGATGACTTTGATGTAATTGGTAAGTCAATATGGAGAGAATTTTCCAACCATACCATGTTCTTTTTGAAATTCTTTCATAAATTGATAAAAATTGCGCATAAATTGGTGATATTTTTTTTTTTTCAATTTCGGGCACCTTTCTGTTGACCAATTTTCATAAAATTGGTAATCATTTTTTACAGCACACATGAACTCTTTTTTATTCGAGACATTGACAAAAATTTCAAATAAATTGTTGTATGAAATGTCTTGTTGGAGAAGTTTACATAATTAAAATTTAGATACCTAATTATAATAATAGATGATAATGTAAAATATAATATGTATATGTAAAAAGGTAAATGTGAATTATTAGTAATCTACTGCATTACCAATAAGAATGATATGCAGAAAATTCCCAATATAAATGCTTGTAATTAAAACACAGTATATTGCATACCTTGTGGGGATAAATCAATTATACTCAAAATTATAACGAAGTGAACAAGACTTGTGTTTTATTTCTCCGCTCTTATCAAAAGTCTAAAAACTAATTTCTTGGTCCGTGTGGTGATCCTTTTATCGTTTTATTTCATGGTGCTTCGAGTCCTTACGATAGTAAATCAATCAACGTGTGTGAATAGCCTTTAACTTAGAGTAAAACATTTGACATTAACTTAAATAAACTATAGACAAATAGGGAAACACAAACAGTTCTACCAGTGAGTTTTTTTTTAAGGTGCAAATCGGTTTCCCGCGTCGTGCAATTTTTCCGTTCCTCGAATTTTGTTTAAAAAAAAAAAACATAAGGCTAATAAAAAATTGCAGTCAAATCGCCGCTATAACCTTCATCCCTCTTGTTCGGCCCCTTGACCGTTCCAGTGAACAGTTTTGCTCACCGTTGGACTATATTGCAACAGCACATCCACCGTGGAGTCCGTTGCTACTGCAAAAACTCCGTTGGAATATCCGCTATAATTGTGCAACACACATCTAGGATACCGCTTTGATTTCAAATCAATTTTCTGCAGATCTTCGGCAATTTAAAGAATCTGAAAAATACGTAAATTGAAATACACTCCCACTTTAATTTTTTTTTCTCTTACGAGTATTTTTTTTGCTTGATTTCAACAAGGAGCACCGCTCTTAAGCTCCAAAAGAATTTGCTAAAGCAAATTACAAAGGATTGGGAAAATTTTAGAAATTTTTCTCCCTGAAGGAGAGGACAAAAAATTACATCTCCAATAGGATTGCCGTGCTGGAGGAAAATTTCAAGATTAGTACCCAACATAACACCGATGGAATATCCTCAATTGAAGCCGGAAAGGAAGATTAATTAAAGGAAATTTTCGAAAGGATAAAAGACAATTACCTGGACTAAAAAAAAGCGCTATTAGATAGCATGGATAAAGTTCAAGCAACAGTTCAGGCTCCGGTATTATAAGTACTTCTAGCGATAAGAACATCATTCGTTTGCCGAAAATAAATTTACCGGTCTTTTTGGGAGAATATGAATCCTGGATATCATTTCACGATCTTTTTGTATCTTTAATACACACAAATAAAGCATTAACCGAGGTTGAGAAATTACATTACTATTTGAAATCTAGTTTGGGGGGTGAGGCCGAGCGTCTCCTTCAACATTTAGTCATAGACAACGGGAACTATAAGCCAGCATGGGACATTCTCACATCTCGCTATGACCTTAAACGCGTCCTGGTTAATGCGCAGCTGAAAATCTTTTTTGCACAAGAGAACATTATCCACGAGGCTGCTGCACATCTGAAAAGATTACTGGATACATCAGTGGAATGTCGAGACGCGTTGAAAAATCTCGAGGTACCAGTGGAACCAGTGGAACACTGGGATGTTATCCTTATCTTTTCTTCAGTGAAAAAACTCCCCACAATAACACAACAACTTTGGGAAGAAAAGCTAGGGACAGATAAAGAATTACCAAAGTTTGAATGTTTCACTAAATTTTTAGAAGCGAGGTTTAGGACATTCGAGGCAGTTGGTCAACGGGAATATATAGGAGTCAGTAAGATCTCTAGGGCACCTTTAACAAAAACAAAATCATTTTACTTGAAGCAGAGTCAAAAGAGTCAGTTCAGCTGCAAAGTGTGCAATAAAGGGCCTCATTCACTGCGGACCTGCAACCGGTTTCTAAAAATGGACATCGCGTCTCGCAGGAATGTCGTGAATAAAATTGGCATATGCGAGAATTGTCTTGCGTACAGTCACGCAACCCAACAGTGTCCCAGCAGAGTCCGATGCTACATACTTTTGCCAACAGCTTCACCACTCCCTTCTACACATTAACCCCCCTTCACACTCGCAATTCAATTCACACACAGCAAATACCCAACACTATAGAACACATGCAGCGCCTAATTCGGTCACCACCACCCAACACACATGCGGACCCACACAATCCCATTTATCTACAATAAACTTAAACGCTACCCCTTTTCAGCCCACACAACAGGTCAACACTTTTCATGCAGTAGAATCCCATGTAGGCGTGTTACTCGCAACAGCACTGGTAAAAGTAAGATTTTCTTCAGGTATGGACGTTACACTCCACGGATTAGATCCGGGTTCAGAGACCACCTTTATTCCTGATCGGACAGTTAAGAGATTAGGTATGAAGGGATAGCGAACTTTCGTAGAGGTATCAGGGTTGGTGAAGGTCAGCAAAGGAGCTTGTCACAGCTACGTTGAGCTTAGGTTGGGGTCTCTGCACTCGGTCTATGAAACTAGCACCCGAGCCTTAATATTCGAATCGCTGACTGGCCTTATTCCGGCCCACGAGCAAATACCATAGCAGTGGAAACACATACACGGATTAACTCTAGCTGACCCGACCTACTATAAACCCGCCGAAGTCGATCTACTATTGAAAAACGACATCTACTCCGAGATATTACTGCCAGAAATTATCTGTGGCGAGGAAGCAAAGACACACATTACGCAAAACGCGTCACTTGGTTGGATTCTGATGGGTAAGATACATAATCCAATTCGGATCATAAGAAACTTCCTTCAAGTATGTCAGCCGGCAACTCCAACGTTTCTGGGAGATGGAAGAAACACCCTTCAAGGCTCATCAAACACATGCGGACAAGGTATGTGAGCAGTTCTACAAGGAAACGACGAAAAGGTTGGATAGTGGACGATACGAGGTATAGTTATCATTTAAGGAAGGGAGCAAACCTGGGCTTGGATCCTCGAAGGAAGGTACCTTACGTAGGTTTGCTCAGCTAGAACGACGATTCAAGTACGACCCTACACTACACTTAGAGTACAAGAAGTGTATAGACGAGTACTTACATTTCGGACATATGAAAGAAGTCGAAGTCAGCAAGGACGAAGTACTCAAGACCCCTTATCACTTCTTCGTGCCGCATCACGCCGTGTCCAAATCATCCAGTTCAACGACAAAACTCCGGGTCGTCTTTGATGCTGCAGCAATGTCTGCTGTAAAGGTATAATTTTAATATGATTTCAATAATATCCGTCTGTTGTTTAGGTCCTGTGATTAAATGCTGGTTCAAATAAGTTCCGTCTGATGTTTTGGCTGCAGCATCAAACACGACCCGGAGTTTTGTCTTTGAACTGGATGCTTTGGACACGGCGTGGTCTTGAGTACTTCGTCCTTGCTGACTTCGACTTCTTTCATGTGTCCCAAATGTAAGTACTCGTCTATACACGCTTCTATTTGATGTAGAAGTGTGGTGAGTTCCTCAAATGTGTACGTGTCGGTGCCGATGATCCTTTTAAGGTGGTATTTTATTGATTTTACTCCGGCTTCCCACAGTCCATCAAAGTGCGGGGAAGCTGGAGGAATAAAATGCCACTCTATTCCGTCTTTTGAGATCGGTTTTACCACATTCTTCCAATCCAACTTCGATTTGTCAAATGACTTCTTCAATTCCTTGTTGGCTCCCACGAAGTTCATCCCATTATCGCTGAATATACATATGCGAATATAATCCTCTTCTCACTGTGAATCGTCGAAGGGTTGCGATGAACGCTTGTGTAGTAAGGTCGCTCACCAATTCGATGTGTATGGCCTTGATAGCCAAACACACAAAAATAGCAAAGTACGCCTTGAGCGTTTTAACACCCCGTCATTTCCATGACTTTACTTCGATCGGACCTGCGTAGTCGACCCCGGAATGTGTAAAAGATTGGGAGATGCGGACTTTTGGGGTCGGTAGATCACCCATCAGTTGGTGCGACGGTTTAGCTCGATACCGAAAGCAAATGGTGCAGCTTTGTAGGTATCCCTTAACGCAATTTTTAAATTTCAGGATCCAGTACCTGTTGCACAAGTGTGATGTGGTTTGCTGTAGTCCTCCATGAAACGTTCGCAGATGAGCATCAGCGATCAGAAGCTTTGTGAAATGATGATTTCCTTTGAGTATGATTGGGTGTCGTTCATGAAATGGAAGATCCGCCTGTTGCAATCTACCTCCGACTCGCAGGATCGCATCAGAGTCCGTATAAGCGCAGGGTGAACTTGGGGCTTTGGGTTTCACGTCGGGAATAAACGGCGAACAGTGTGGCCGAATGAATTTCGGCTGGAGAGAGTGATTTAGAGTGTTTTGATATTAGAGTATGAAAATCATTTTTTACCTGAATCCCATGTGAGTTTTAATTGACCGTTTCTCCTCGTTTGTAGTTAAGCTCGTTGGTTGCAGTGGACACTGAAATTCCCAAGATTCGCGCAGAAAATCTGGACCATCCCACCAAAGTTTGTTAGCATGTAAGGCAGAAAGCGTTGTTCCTCTGGATGATATATCTGCAGGATTCATTTCACTGGGAATGTGTTTCCAGCTCTCTGGTCTCACCAGTTGTTGTATTTCGGCTATCCGGTTGTTAACAAAGGTGGCCCACTTAGTTGGAGTAGCAGCAATCTACGATAATGCAATGGTTGAGTCAGTCCACGCATATTGCTTCACATCTGGAAAGCCTAAAACCTTAGAAGTATAGTCCAGTAGTGTTGCAAGAGTAACGGCCCCACAGAGTTTGAGTCGTGGCAATGTCTGCATTTTTACTGGAGCGACTCTGGTCTTGGACATAAGCAACTGTACGTGGATGACGTCGTTGGAATCGAGTGCTGTGCGTGTGGATCCATCGAGGGATACGGATCTTTTCAAGTTGCGGCAATTCCTCACGAAAAGCGTTCCATTCCTTCTTCAACTCCAATGAAATAGGCTTGTCCCACTTCAACTCGCTACGCCACAGTTTCTGCATCAGAATTTTGCCTTTGACGACGCAGGGTGAAATTCATCCTAAAGGGTCGAAAAAGCTTAGCAATGGCGGACAGGATTATCCTTTTTGTTAGGTCAGCACCGTCGAGTTGGATATTCTGAAAAGAAAGACTATCGGCTACTGGAAACCACTTTTTTCCTAAAGTGTTGACGTGATCTGGGGTATCTAAAGGCAAAGAAAAGGCAAAGAAAAGGCAACTTCCCGCTGATCTACAGGTATTTGTTCCAAAACCTCGTTGGAATTGCTTGCCCATTTCCGCAGATTCTTCAAAATGCCGACGGCAAACCACAAAACTCAAAACCCCAACGGCAAACCATACAACTTAAAACGCCGACGGCAAGTAAAAACCACAGTTTTTGTCCGGAATTTATGTTATGCATTTACTATATGCTTTATAATGATTAACATAGGCACAACAATAACAAATTAATAACGTAATCTACACAATCATGCAAAGAAATCAATCACAAAATCGAATCAAATAATAATAAATTATTTTAAAGAGTCTTGCAATCGGTTTCAGTACATAGACTCCAACTCAACACATTCAGCTGATAGCGCATGTTCTCATGCGATAAAATTATCATGACCCACATTCGAAACACACACACAATTTCAAAATTTATTGTTATTCAAATTTATTGTTTTGGAATAACACATCAACAAAAACATACACCCATGACACTCAAGCAAACACATGCGTAGCCATTTCAGTCACACACAAAAAGTTTCGCCGCGAATCGAAATACCATTTCAATAAACGCGCCGTCGTTTTATTTTGAATATTATGCACTTATTTTTTTCTCACAAACAACAAAAAAAATATTTTCACTAATGCCCTTTTTCAAGTTTTTTTTCTCCAGGTATAAAATGGTACATTTCGCAAATTGGAGTCCATGGACAACACTACACTTCACGAAAATCAGGATTGTTTACAAATCTAAACGAACTACGCGCACGAAAGGGATTGATGAGCAACTTCCATTGAGAAAACCACTGCACAGTTGCAACAACAATGACCATTGACCTAATAAGGCATTCTCAAATATTTATTAATTTTTACTTTAAATTACCTGGTCAATACGCAATACTTACATTACTTATAAATATTACCATACCAGGAATTTCGCAATTTTAATAAAATCCGATTTTACTTTTATTTTCCCCGCACAACACAGCACTTGCACTACACATTATGCCGGTTCGGCAATCAACACCACAAACATCAATAATACGCAAAGATGATCAAAACGAAAGTAAAAGATGGCTGTGGGTGGTCGACAAGGAAAGCAACAACATGAAGGCTAAATTAAGGGTCGACACACATTGAGAACTATGTTCACGGCAGGGGACGATGTTGGAGAAGTTTACATAATTAAAATTTAGATACCTAATTATAATAATGTGTCTATTTTTACTTTTTAGCTAATATTTTTTTACACAACCGTTTATTCTATCGATTCAATTTTTACTGATCATTTGAACAAAACTTTTTATCTTTTCATACATTTTCATTCCTTTTTGTAATGAGTTTATTATTGGTTTTGTTGTTCCGAAATATTGCTAAACGATACCAATTAAAGGAAAACCCTGTAATGGTTTTTTTTTACTACGAATCGAAATCGTAATTCTTTATTGAGCTATGAACGTGTTTATTTATTGCCTTATGTACTTGTTTCGCAAATTTACTATATCATTTTGACGGATCTTCTGCGGATACCTTGCTCTGTTGATAGTTGTGTTGACCCGACTTGTTCAATACCGTTGTTCTTGACTTACGCCTTAAATGAGTTCGATGTGAATGCAGATCCTCTGTCTCTTATTATTCGAGAAGGAGGGCCAAAACACTAGAAGACTCTTCGTGCTTCTTCAAAACTTCATTCCTACCCGTAGATTTTGTAATTTTGTAGTAAACAGCAAAACCAATTTAAAGAAACCGTTTACCATTGCAAAGATAACTTTATATTCCTTCACTGTAGATTCCATGGTCCGCGGATAGTCGACATGCAGCGTATGTAATGGTTTATCTTCTTTTACTTTACAGTAAAGTTGTCCCTCTTGTTTGCCAAGCTTCTTGTTGCTATTAATACAGGCGTTTATCACTTGTGTGACCATGTGCGGTATATAGATTTATTACGTTACATTGTTTTTTGAAGAGCAAAGCGACCACTGTTATCCGCATCGGTTATAATATTGCGCTACATTGAATTTCGAACAATCAATAAGCCATTACCATCAACGTTCATGAAGACGATTCCACTTTTCAACTTATATTCATCGTACGGACGATTTTTCAGTATCTCCATTACAGTCTTGGTGAAACTATCTTTTTGATTAGCGATTGTAAAGTGTACAGAAATCTCTGAAGTAATGGCTAAAACATCCAACCGATAAGACAAACCACGTGCTTCATTTTCTCTTCAGGTCGATGCTGCACTTGGAAATTAGAGATTCGCAAGTCTACATAATATCCACTACGTGACTTCACGGGTTGCCTCTTTCTTCCTGATTATTTGAGTGAACGCTGTGCAATCTGTCACCAATTTAAAATTAATGCCCAAAAGGTAATGACAAAACTTTTCGATTGCGAGATAAGAAGTTTTGACCTCCAATATATAACTATGGCGCTTCGAATCACTCAGTGACGGTTCCTTACTCCTAAAGAATGCGGGATGTAGTTGATTGCCAAACGTTTGCATCAAGGCCGCACCGAAACCATCTTTAGAGGCATCCGCATGTAGCTCTGTGAGTGGGTCAAATCAGGTTCGTGAGGCAAGGCATCGTTCAGTTGGCTTATGGCATTTAGCTCGGCGTCTAGAACTTGAAAACGACATCTTTTTTAAAGGGTTTGTTAATGGTCGACCGATATGTGCGTAAGTTTTGATCAATTTTATTAAAAGGAAAGGCCCCATAACAACTACACGGATTTTACCTTCTTTGAACAGGCGAACTCTTGGACGGCGTGTGTTTTCTCCTAACCTGGCCAACCATCCTCTACTGTATGACCGAAGAAATTGATCCTACTCTGTAGAAAGTGGCACTATTTATCTTCAGGTTGTGGATACTGTTCAGTAAAATCTGCACATTTATTCATCATACTTATTTTAAACCTTTCTTTCATTCATACATTGACGAATTCAAAATACATTAAGCTAAAGTTGTACCTAGTTAAAAAATATTGTTCATAACCCGATATGATTACCATTGAACAAATCAACAAAAATATTCCATTGTCCTAAATATTGCATTGTACTAAGATTATTAATTAATTATTATTATTATTAATTCAATTCATTCATATTTCCATCATCCTTGAGGAAACTTCACACTCTTCCTCTCCCGCATGTTTAATCGCCCAAGAATCACTAAGCCGTCTGCTATGGAGCTCAGAAATCTCATGGATAAGGCAAACTCCCAGCCACTGCTCTAGTTGATGTAGAAAACAGGGCTAATAAATTAATCTATTAATCCAAGAGATTCCGGATCCCAATTAAACATAATAAGTCATAAGTTAGTCCACATGCTAGGTTTGAAAAGGTATCACTCAAAACAATTTATTACAATATTAGCGGAATAACTTCCGTTTACGTGGTGTGGGAGAGTCCTCGTGAGGTTTGATATTTAATGATGCTTCAGCTGATTTGCCCCCTTCCTTTCAAATAGCGAGATGAAATCTCATCTCTGGGTCGTGACTGTTGCTGTATTGGAAGTGGTTCTAGCCTATGTATGACCCAACGGAAAACGCTAGTTGCTGTTTGTACATCTGCCATTCTTATTAACCCATCTTGCCCCTTGACGGTATTAATGATTCTGCCTACGGCCATTTGAGCCTTGGTTGGTTATCCTCCTTCAGTATGACCATCATTCCCGGTTCTACATTTTGACTTGACTTTCCTTCCATTTATACTTGTGCTGCAGTTGATTCAAGTATGCGCCTGCCGAGCTTCCATCGAGTGAGAGCTGAGGATTCTTCTGGTTTTGCAATACGGTCAATATTACTGGTGAGTGGCTCTCCAATGAGGAAGTGTCCTGGGGTAAGAGCGCAAAGTCATTTGGAGATGCTGACATGGGTGTTATCGGTCGAGAATTTAGAATTTAGTGGGTGGCCGTGGCTCAAGTGGTAGTGTATTGGCTTCCCATTCGAATGGTTCGGGGTTCAATACCCGAGTTATATATATAGTCTGATGACTGACGAGCTGTGGCTAACAGTGCAATGTTGTCTTGTCTGATTTCTTCACAAATTTCACAGGTAGATTCCAATCCATATAAAAACTTCGGTCCTTAAAACCAACAAGTATGATTTTGTAGTAACTACGGTGCTATTCCGCGTGACAAAATGTCAGCTGGGTTCTCCTTCGAGCTTACATGTCGCCATTGCTGTGGAATTGTGTATTCTTGTATTGTCGATACCCAATTAGCAATGAACGCTGGTAGTGTGCCTTATGATGATGGACTAATATGTACAATTGAGGACTATCTCTGATTACATAGATTTTATCTCGATGAATCTCCAAGTCGGTTTGCAGGCGATGAATAAGTTAGCTTCGCACAGGTCTAAGCGTGCAATATCTGAGTAAGCAGTTCGTTTGGTTACTCGATCTTTTCCGACCCATGATGAATTGATGCAGAGGTCGTCAGATTTTGGAAGCCAAGTCACTCAACTGTTTTGACAGTTGAGAAATCTAATTCGATTTCGCGATCGCTGATTGGTGTGTTCTGGACGAGTAATTGATGGTTGGCACATCACTTTCGAAGCCTAAATCCAGCGGTTTGTAATCTTTTTGAATTGCGAGGGATTCACTTAAACTATCGGATGCTGTCATCACGTCGTCAACGTAGAAATTTCTTTTGATTGCCCTTGACGTTAAAGGGAGTCGGTTCTGATGATCTTCTGCTAATCGCTGAAGACATCTTATAGCGATATATGGTGCAGAAGTTGTTCCCTATGTGACTGTGTTGAGTTTAAAACACTTAAGTGCATCATTGGGACTACTTCTCTATAATATGAGCTGGTATTTTGTGTCTTCATCGTGTATCAGTACTTGTCGAAACATCTTTTCAATGACTGCGGTGAACACGTACCTCGGCATGCGTAATGTTTTAAGAACACACATCATCTTGGATAGTAGGACCTGTTGATAAGTCGTCGTTTAATTAGATGTTAGATGACGTTTTTGCTGATCCGTCAAAGACTACCCTAGGCTTTGTTGTGCTGCCATCAGCCTTTTTTACACAATGATGTGGCTTGTCTAAATGGCATAGATTTTCCCAATTTGATTTAACCCACTGAGAGAAGAGAGTAATACAGCTCATCTTCAATAAGAACATCGATTGTACCAGGTTCATTAACCATGGGATGTGCGAGTGGACTGTTGGTTGAAATTGACCAAAATGATGTATCAAACGATTTGATGGGTTGATTGGACATTATTTTCGGTAGCACATGGGCCTCCATCCTTATGGAAGATGCGTTGGGACGAGCTCCTAGCTGAATATTCACTCTTCTCTTTGCCTTTTGGGTTTCACGACCAATAAACTGGATATGCATTGTTTGAGCGATTGGTGTTAATCCTAGCTTTATTGTTCTTTCCGTGATGGGATCCGGCATCTAATATGGCCCTGCACTCAATGGTCTTGCCGCATTAGTTTGACAGGTTGACGAAAGTAGTCGAGAGGAAGACTTACCCCTGATTTAGATGATTTCCTTGTGCTGTTAAGGAAATCGACTCGTCACTTACAGATGCTGATTCTGAAAAGGAGTTACATGTAGTGAGTATGTTGTTCGTTGTAGGTTTCGTAATCTGCTCTAGGTGCAAAAGTGTTTTGTGTTTCTTGTCACAAATTTTGCAACCTCTGGAGGAGCATTTAGAAGATGTGTGACCATCCCTTAGGCAATTTATACAGCTGTTAAATGCCTTAGCCATTGCAAATCTTTGTGACGGAGCCATTTGCAAAAATCTATTGCAAACAAACAATTCATGTCGTTCCTTACAGCATTTGCATTAGAATGGAGCTTGTTGCAATTTTTTTCCCGAATAAGAATTGTTGTAATTTTTATTAATTATTATAATCATTCGGTAGCCGGTCTGCCGGAAGGAATCAAACTTCAAAAATAAAAATAAAAAACAACGAAGCGACCGCAAACCACACAGGTAGTGATTATTTCGATAATGGCGGACTGCAGCACCAACAACGAAAAAAAGACCAAAAGGAGAAATTTGCAGCAGGCAGTAGGTTGAGTGCTGCCACTTTCGGTTGCTCAGATGGGGGTGGGTTTGTGGTTAAAAAAGAAAACAAATATTGATTTCTTTGAAAAAAATAATCAAGGTTTCAAATGTGTCAGTTGTGTTACTCAACGGAGGAAATCAATTTTGGTTGACGCTCCCATTTCGTCTGCATATCTTGCCTCTTCTAAGAGTACTAGTTCTAGCCTGAAATCTACTGCTAGCACTTCCACAGCTATTGCTAATACAGCATCTACTCCTCTAACGTTTGCCTCCCATGATGTCAACAATTCGGGTCAGCCAGCAATAACATTGGAAATTCTGTACAGTGAAATTGTGCAGCTAAGGAAGTAATGCTAACTAAAATCAATACTCTTGAAGAATGCAATGCATCTTTAAAAAACAGAGTGGATTTCTTGGAGATGAGATTGAATTCTCTGGACCAGCGTGAGAATCGGTGTGCAGTCGACATCATTAGCATTCCAAGTATTACCAGTGAGAATGTTAAAGAAAGAGTACACAAGCTATTAACTAATGTTATCGGAGAAGAGATCAGTGAGACCGAAATTGAATCGTGCTACGTAAAGAGATTTAGACCAAATACTGATAAGAAGAGAACACCGAACATCGTGTACTTAAATTCTCAAATGTTCAACGTAAGCAACTTGTAATGAAAAAAATGCGGGATAGAAGAGATAAAGTTCCTTTGTCTGGTTCTCATCACAACAACAACATTAATGGTGACGGCAGCAGCAACAGCATCAACAGCTACAAAATATATATCAACGATTGTCTCACGAGCTATTCAAGATCGTTATTGAAAAAGGTAAGAGAACTTAAAGATAAAAATATATGTCAATTTGTTTGGGTTAGGAATTCGTGTATACTTATCAGGAAAAAAGAAGGAGATAGAGTAATAAGAATTAATTCTTTTGATGATTTTCATAAACTTGAAAGTTTGAGTTATTAATTTAAGCTATGCCTAATAATAATTTCATTTTGAATTCTCCTTCCAGTAGTAATAATAGTTTTTCAATTAATGATAATCTGAAATGATTCTGTGTTGGCCATCAAGTCAATGATATATCTTCTGGTTTCTCTATTATACACCAAAATATACGTAGCATGAAAACTAATTTTAATGCATTTCTCGCTCACCTTACATCTTTGGATCATTTACCTGATCTCATTTTCCTTTCTGAAATTTGGATTTTTGGGGAAGAGAGATCTGAATTTGATATCAATCCAAATTTTACATTTGATGCTCATTGTAACTATTCATATGCAGCTGGTGGAGTCGCGGTATATTTTAGAAATTCTTTAAGAGAGTTTGTAGTTAAAAAATTTAAATTGGTGAGCTCTAATATTATAAGTGTTAGTTGCGAAGTTTCTGGTATTCACTATTGTTTCATCTGCATTTACATAAGTGTACACTCAAATGCTTTTTGGAAGAATTCACAGAAATTTTAGAACTTCAGAGATACAAAAACGTAGTATTGCTGGGGGATCCTCTGTGATACTTCAGATGTCGTTAGCTTTTTGTCTGCCCTGTGTTAGTTTGGTTTTATGTCCGTGCTAAATCAAGCTACGCGTTATAATTCTTGTTTAGACCATATTTATATAAGACTGCACAGGAACTGTGCAAGTACAAAACAATGGTATATGACTTAAGAATTACTGACCATAGTTTGACTTGTATTGAAATGAATTCTCAAATCATCCCATTAAGTAAATCCGAAGTCAGACGAAGTCTAAACTTTGAATTTTGGGATGATGTTTACGCATCTGTTAATCCATCTTTAGCATTTGATGTGTTTCTTAATAAATTACAGCACTATATACGATCTGTCTCCAAAGGAAATATAAAGTAGACAACAAACTAAATTGTCGGAAACAATGGATGTCTACCTCACTCTTGAAAAAAATCCAAAAGAAAAAACAGCTCTGTTTACTCCTTAAAAAACACCCAAATAATACTAGACTAAAGAAATATTACGTCAAAATTTGTCGAGAGGTAAAAACAGAAATACCAATCTGTAGAAATAATTACTACAGCAACAAATTACCTAAAAGTATTGGTAAAACTAAAAAAGAATGGCAGGTAGTTTCTGAGATCCTAAACAAAAATTTATCTACGAGTAGCATAGATATTATGATAAACTATGATACTTGAAATACAAAAAATAATACGAGTAGCTTCAATCAAAAGATCAAACTGAACTTCGTTTGATAACATCTCAAGCATGGTACTAAAAAAATATATCTTTTCAAATCTCTGATGTTCTATGTTTCATTTTTAATAGTTGTGTATATAAAGGTATTTTTCCCGACTCCTTAAAAATAGCGATAGTGATACCACTTCACAAGAAAGGTGATAACACCGTCTGGAACAATTATCGTCCTATCTCACTTTTATCTGTCTTTTCCAAGGTTTTTGAAAGAGGTATTAAGTCTAGAATGTTTTCTTTCTTAGATAGGACTCACTTTTTTAGCGAGCATCAATTCGGTTTCAGAAGCGGTAAATCTACTGAAACTGCATTATTAAAACTGATTGGGGAGATTTATACTAGTCTGAATGCCTCCCAAATTTCTTCTTATCTATTCATCGATATAACTAAGGCATTTGATATGGTGAATCATACCTTGCTTTTAAATAAACTGTTAAATGCGGGTTTCAGAGGTTTTATTCACGACTGGTTTTCTTCTTATCTCTCAAATCGTAAGCAAATTGTAATAGTCAAAAATGCGTTGAGTTTTGAAAAATTTTTAAATATCGGAGTTCTGCAAGGTTCAGTCTTGGGTCCGACTTTATTTCTAATATATATTAATTCATTATTTATCCAACCATTTAAGGCAGAATCACAGCTTTTGCTGACGATACTGCATTATCTTATTCAAGCAACAATTATCTCAATTTATTTTCGGATGCTAATAACGACCTAGATATACTACGACGACGATGGTTCAAGGAGCATAAGCTGGTAAGACTAAGTTTAAGGAATTCAATATCAAGGGTGTAACTTGTGATGACTTACCACTTTATTATCACTCACCAAATTGCCTACGTTTTCGTCTAAATGACCCAACTACCCCTGGTGTTATGCCTTTTGATGAAAATATAAATTGTAGCGACGATTGCTTTAGAATTGAATGTGTCGACAGCTTTAAATATCTGGGCATCATATTAGATAATAAGCTTAATTGGAATGACCACAGTCTTTATCTAAAGCATTATCTTTATAGGGTTGTCAGACAAATGTACCATCTCAATCTGTACTGCAATCTTAATGTTTTAAAAATTGTATACAATGGTTTATTTAAATCAAAGTTGCAGTATGGTATCTCTTGCTAGGGTGGCGCTTATTTTAATAAAATAGAGCCTTTGTTATCTAAACAAAAACATGTTATTAGAATAATGGCTAAAGTCGATGGTAGGATACCTAGTTTCAAGTTGTTCAAATGTTTAGCAATTCTTCCGTTAAGACATCTGTACTGTTATAAAGTTTTAAGAATATTTTTCGAAAATTCCGGTTTTTATGAAAGTCATAATTTGCGCGTCAACACAAGAAACTATTTGAAAACACACTTTTCACGTTTCTATTTTACTACCGCTCCTCGACTTTTTAATTCTTTACCAGAAAACCTTAGATGTGATAGGAAGAAAACTATATTTTTAAATAGTATTAAAAAATAGCTCTTCACTTTTGACCATAATGACATAGATACATTTTTTAATCCAGTGATATGAATTATTATTGTTTAACCTTTTTTTTCTCTTTTTTCTTTAAACTAGATTTTCGCATTGTATTATCCCCATCAATAGTTTTTTTTTTTATTATTATTGTTTAATCTAAATTTTATGAATTTATAAGTATTTTTGCCACTTGTCATAGGCAACATTGTACGTAGCTATTTCTTAGTTAAACAAGTAATTGAAGTGTAATATAATTTATCAAGAAATAAAGAAAGACAAATAAAAAAAACAACCAAGACCTATAGCGCTTTCCTTGTGCTCTTGTGGCAGGCCTTCCGCCTGCTCTGCGGGGTTCTTCCTACAGGCTTTGACCGTCCGTCGTACTTATTTATGTTGTCCTTCCAAGATGCTGATAAAGTGCGTCCTTCCAAGGCTGATGCGCCCATGGCTGCCCATCACCCTCTCAGAATTTTGGATGAACAACTGTTAAAAAGGGAAAGGTTCGACGGAGTGAAGCGAAGGTTTCAAGAAAAAAGGGTCCAGCTTGTTGTTGTAAATTTTACCGCAACAAGCTGTATTTGAGATTGTGGTGGGTGATCTCTGGATATGCATTCGCTTATTTGCGTCATCGACAGCCTTAGCCCTCCCACCTAACACTTCAAGCGACTGGAATCGTGCTAGTAAAAATATCCAAGAATATCCTTTACCGTTTGACGCGCTCTTGGATGTTTTAACGATTCTTCCCACAGTGCGTGTGTGGATTTATCAAGATACTTCACAAATGTGTCCAGGAGTATTAGATCCCAAGTAGTAGTGTCGACTCCTAAGCCGTCCAGTGGTAACAGCCATTCCTTAGTGGTGTCATGTAATGCATGTATTGAAGAAGCACCTTCAGTTATTGCCGTAGGTTGCGACATCAATTTGCTGAGTACAGCGGTGACTAACAGACGTTTGTTTTCAAATCTATCATCTATAATTTTCCATGCAGCATCGTAATTAGTTTCTGTTGGTATTTTCTTCTTGTCTTCAGGAAAAAGATCTTTTGGCAATTTGCGATGGCTTACTTGTGTACTAGTTTGACAAAAAGATCGTGAAACTGGCGCTATTTCATGTAGTATCTGTCGAACTTTGGTGAGACTATATTTATTAGTTTTAGATCACTTGATGAATTTGTTGAATTCCTCTGACCAGATGATTGCTGTAGAACTCGACTAGACAACTCATACAGCTGAATAAGCCTCAGCTTAGTCTGATATTCTAAATCGAAAAACTGCTGGACGAATTCATTGAGAGCGGGGTCTACTGATTGCTTATAAATTTCATTATGCAACTTCAGTATTTCATCCCAATAACGCTCTATCTGGTAAAATTCTATTGATCTATTAGCTGTGTTATCTGATATTCCAAGAAAAGTTCTTTGTAACAATTCTATTGCTGTTTCTTTGCTTATTGCCATCTAATCAGGCCTGATATTTGTTGGCGAGCAAATGTAAGTGGTTTGCTAGCTTTACCCTGCCGCCTAACATGAGTGTCACTTCTAGCACAGATAATAAATCTATACAGATGTCTCATCCCTGTAGAAAAAAGTGGTTCACTTTTGTTCGCCTAGCCGACACTAGTTTTCGGAGTAATATATATAAAGCTTTTTTATTTTCTCTCTTTCTCGATTTGTTTACTGAAAGAGTTTTTTTTCTCTCACCATAAGTTGTGGGCAGTGGCACAAGGAATATGAAAAACATGTGGAAGGAGCTGGTGGGAGGTTTTGGCTGTTTGTTTTCATTCGACTGCTACAGGAAATTACATAATTTTTCATGAATTGGTATTTTGCTTGAGCGTATGGCTATGTATGTAAGAAAGAACAATTAAAAGGCGCCAAAAGTGGACTATTTCGTTTCATTTTGTAATTGAAGTTTGAAAAGCAAAATATTATTCGTGTTATTAATCTATAGTAAATGAATTGAATTGAAGTGATGATTAAAGTGCACAGGTTAAACTATAAATTTACGTTTCTTTCATATTTACATACGTAAATTACTATTACTTGATATATACAGGTAACCCTCCTACAACGCGGTTAATTGGTTCCTGAAAAACTCCGCGTTGTAGGAAAATCGCGTTGTAGGAAACTTTTTTTTCCTCCATTTTTCCTTTTCTTATACAATATCACGCAAGTAACATGTTAAAGTTTTCTCAGCCGAATTAATTATATTAGACCTTTCATCGAAAAAAAAAAATTTATTTTTTCAAAGATATTTTTCTATTTGTCTATTTCAACATAATAACATAAATTAATTCATTTAATTAACCAGCAAAAAGCAATTCATTTATTTAAATAACATAAAACTAAGGAAAATAAAATCTGGGAAAAATAGACACGGATTTTCAAATCTACATATTTTAGAGGATTTTAATTCTCAACCTTCTACAAATCCGCTTCCTCGTCCTCGCTTATTATAATTTGCTTCAAACGTTTTGCTCTTGGTCGTCCTATTTCAAAATCCGAGCTTGACCCACTATCACATTGATCCGGTTCAGCTATTATTGCTGGTCTTAAAAAATCTTTTATTGACGTCTGCTTTGTCCTACTTCGTAAATCTTTATAGATTTCCTGGTAGGCAGATAAATCATGTTCAAGATTTCTTTTGAACATTTCTGCTCTACTATTTAGAGGATCGTTTTCCAAAACATACTCTTCCAACTCCTTCGCCAGATTTAAAAGTTTCTCCACACTTTTTAGCGAAAAGTTTTTGATTTCGGTGTCAGAGAGGTCGTCAGAGCTTTCTTCAATCGATAATGCTTCACTTGTCATTGCTACTAAATCTACTTCATTTAATTCGTCGTCCACAACTAATTCTCGAATATTAGCTACATTTATTTCGTCAAATCCATCGCCTTTTATTACGTTTGCCAGTCTCACTATGTTTTCATATTCATCCTCAACGAGATTAACAACAGTTTCCTGTACTACAACCTCTGGCAAAAGTGCTTTCCAACAAGCTCTCAGTGTTGATTGACGAATGTCTTTGAGTGATTTGCCGACGATTTTACAGCAATCTAAAATTGAGAACTGTTTCCAGACTTCTTTGACCGTTATATTCAATGATTCTATCTTCTCTAATATTAATTCAAATGATTTGCGTATGTAGTATGCTTTAAAGGTTGATATTATTCCTTGATCTAAAGGTTGTAATATTGATGTAGTATTGGGCGGTAAAAACTCAACTTGAATATTTGGATGACTTAAATCAGTTGCATGAGATGGTGCATTATCTAAAAGTAGCAAAACTTTAAATGCCAAGTTCTTTTTTTTTAGATAGTTTTCTACGTCGGGAACAAAGCAATGATAGAACCAATCATTAAATAGTTTGGCAGTCATCCATGCTTTTTTGTTCGCTCTCCAATACACTGGAAGATTGTTTTTATTGTTTTCTTTCATGCAACGTGGATTTAATGACTTGTTAATAAACATTGGCTTTGTTATAAAATCACCAGATGCATTACTGCAAAGTAACAATATTATACGGTCCTTAGAAACCTTAAAGCCAGGAGCTCTTCTTTCGTTCCTCGAAATAAAAGTTCTTGATGGCATTTTTTTCCACCACAAACCTGTCTCATCAGCGTTAAATATTTGATCTGGCAAATAACCATGTTCTTCAATAATTTTTATGAACTGTTCAGGATATTTATTCGCCGCATCAGCATCTGCGGATGCTGTTTCACCCTGAATTTTCAAATTGTGTAGAGCATGCCGTTTTTTGAACTTTTCCAACCAACCTTTGCTAGCCACGAATTGGTGGTTATCTTCGTCGGTTGTTGATTGTCCTGTTTCCTTTAAATAATTGAATATTTTTAATGCTTTCTGTTTAATTATATTCCCATCAAGAGGCAACCGCTTTTGCGTCATATCTTCTATCCATACCGTTAGCGATTGTTCCATTTTTTCTATTATCTTCGCCCTTGGCCGAGAAGTGATTTTTGCGAGGACCGATGATCCAGATGATACCGAATTTCTAATTTTATCTTCGTTTTTTTTTATGGTTCTTATCGTGGACTCGTTTAATTTAAAATGTCTAGCAACATCAGCTATTCTCTCTTGATTTTGAATCCGATTCAAAATTTGAATTTTGGTTTCAATCGTGATAAACTTTCGTTTTAATCTGTTTTCCTTTGCTTTTGGCATTTTTATGGCCTAAATTACAAATTAATTGATTTAAGTTATAAAAAAAGTTTAACTGAAACTCACCGATTATAAAATCTATTTCTTGATTTTTACAAAATTATTATTATACGAAAAATGGTTTCACAAACGTTTTAAAATTTGTTTCAACTCCTCTTCACGACTTACTGTGAATGACTAAACCAAATCAAATTTCCAAAAACATTCTCAAGAGTTAATTTTCGGGGAAACCCCTTGTTAAGAGTTAATTTTCGGGGAAACCCCTTGTTTTATCTAAAGACGTGTTTGTAAATATTTGAAAAAATTGTGGTTTGCAAAATTCCATAGTGCATACAAACATAATAATAATAGATATACATACACATATACACAAGTAATTTTTGATAATTGTGTGTTTATAGAATAGTTTATAGAATATGTATTTAAAAAATGCTTAAAAATCGCATTGTAGGATTCGCGTTATAGGAAACATTCCGCAATTCGCAAACCGCGTTGTAGCGAAATCGCGCTATAGAAGTACCGCGTTGTAGGAGGGTTACCTGTATATATATAAATATCACACTTTGAGAACCAGCTATAATAACATATTAAACACTTGTTTGTCATATCAAATGGCATTTCTTTTTTATGTTGTATATTTTTTGCCACCTCTGTAAACTAACGGTTTAATTTTTGATTGCAAATTTTTTTGTCTTACGAAGTTAAACGTCATCTGGCAAAGGTACGTTAGTAAAGCGAAGACAAATTAAATAACACACTTCTTTGTTTGTCAGTTTTTTTTCTATTTTAAAGATTTTATATTATTTGGCTAAGGTAATTTATAATTCTATAAAGTTGGTTTACTCATTTCTTGTAAATTAAATAAAATTTTTAGTATGGGACGCGGAAAACATTCTACAGAAAATTTTAGGCAACGGGTTTTGGATTATGAAAGTGGAGGCCTTTCAATGACGGATATTTCTCAAATGTTAGAATGTTCGAGAAAAAAGATTTATAACGCATTTTGTTTTGCACAGACCCTATTTCTTCATAGTGATGCATATGAAGAAATAGGGTCTGTGCAAAACAAAATTCGAAAAAACCGGAAACGTAAAACGACAGAATGGACCGATGCTATTATTGTGCGCCTGAGCAAGAAGGATACTTTTATGTCCGCACCCAAAATAAAACAAAAAATTGAATCGCCTTAGGGGGAAAAAATTGTCTGGACGCATTGCGCGAAGAAAACCACTGGTTTCGGTTCGGAACCGAAGACGGAGTTTGGAATTTGCAAGAGAGCACCTACAGAAAGACCCAACGTGGTGGAAAAATGTTCTGTGGTCGGACGAATCTAAGTTTAATCGCATTGGATGTGATGGTAAAATTTATGTGCGCCGTGGAATCAACCAAGAGTTCAGTCCTAAATACACCCAAAAGACTGTTAAACATGGAGGAAGCAGCGTTGTTGTTTGGGGTTGTTTTTCTTGGTTCGAAGTAGGGCCTATTTATCGTGTGGAGGGTATTATGAACCAAACCAAATATAGGGAAATTTTAGATGATGCCATGCTTCCGTATGCAGAGGAGGAATTGTCGCTGAAATGGAAATTTCAGCACGACAATGATCCAAAACATACAGCAAAATCGGTTAAGCAGTGGCTAAAGGATCAACAAATTAATGTTTTAAGCTGGCCAGCACGATCCCCTGATCCCAACCCGATCGAGAACTTGTGGAACGACGTCGACAAAGCAGTTAATAGATCTGCAGCTTCAAATTTAAACCAACTTTGGGCAGAGGATCAGAAAGCTTGGAACGCAATACCCCTAGAGCGCTGTCAAGCCCTCATATCATATATGGGTCGTCGATGTGCTGCGGTTCTAAAAAATAAGGGTTATCCCACAAAATATTAAAACAGTCTTTGATATTAATTAAAATTAAGTTGTTTATATTGTTCTTAAAATATTTTTTTAAGGAATTTTTAAAGCAATAATGAAGTGTGATATTTATTTTGCCTATGTATTTTTAAATATGAAAGTAGTTTTTCTTTTCGTTTTCCTTAAAATGAAGTACTTTTTTTCACTTTTTTATTTTAGTATGTATTAAAATACGGCGGGTCAATAAGTCCGTGACTTTTTGAATTTCTGACCTCTTTACTGAAACAGCAACACTGCTCCTGTCAACAGGCATCTGTCAGTTGACTCCTGTCAAAATTTGAACTTGCTGCGTCAGTTAGTTTGTGTTTGACAGCTATTTTTATCAGACTACTCACTAATTTGAGGAGAAAATGGAAAAAAGTGAATTTCGTGTGCTTCACTTCACAGGAAGGTTTGGCGTTGTTTAATCGCAATATGGAGGAGTTTTTGCGCCGTTTTGTAACCGTGGACGAAACATGGATCCATCACAACACACCAGAGAACAAACAACAGTCAAAACAGTGGGTTTCTAAGGGTGAATCGGCGCCAAAGAAGGCCAAGGTGGGTTTGTCAGCCAATAAAGTTCTGGCGACTGTTTTTTGGGATGCACGCGGGATAATCCACATTGACTACCTTCAAAAGGGAAGAACAATCAATGGGGAATATTATGCCAACTTATTGGACTGATTCAATGACGATTTGAAAAAAAAACCGACCTCATTTGGACAAGAAAAAAGTTCTTTTCCACCAAGACAATGCAAGGGTGCACACATGTGCAGTTGCCATGGCAAAAATCCATGAATTGGGCTATGAATTGCTCCCTCATCCACCCTATTCTCCAGATTTGGCTCCGAGCGACTACTTCTTGTTCCCAAACCTGAAGAAATGGCTTGGTGGAAAAAGATTTGACTCCAATGATGAAGTCATCTCGCAAACAAAGGCCTATTTTGAGGACCTCGACAAATCATTTTTTTTGGAAGGGATAAAAAAATTGGAGAAGCGTTGGACAAAGTGTATAGAGCTCAAGGGAGACTACGTTGAAAAATAAAATTATTTTTTTATCAAAAAATATGTGTTTTTATTCCAAAAGTCACAGACTTATTGACCCGCCCTCGTAGTTTCGTTATTAGTTTTTAAGATTCATATAATTCCGGTATTACTGAATAAAAAAAATTGGGATTTAATAATTTACACACACATGTACTATTTATTTTGTCGCCACTGTATACATATATCTACTAAATTTTTATATAAAATAACTAGCGTTTAGGTGCAGGTATCAAATATCGTATATTTATATATGTACATATGTATATGTGCATTGATTTGAGCTGTTTTCCTCCTATTTTAACTAATAAGATTTTTAGGTTAATCACAAACTACCTACATATCTACATATTTCTAAAAGCTGAGAACTAGGTAAACTCGTCTATATTTGAACAACAATCTACCAGAAAAATGTACTGGAGGAGAACAAAGTGCGCAATAGCGCATTGCTGTGCAACCGAAAATGAGTTTTCGGATAGGAAATTATTTCGTTTCCCTAAAAAAGGCACTGTTAAATATGATGAATGGTTAGCTTTGACGGAGGAGTCTCGTGAACAAATAAAATGCCTTAAAAATCCTTACATTTGCGGCAAACATTTTGAAAATGCCTTTTTGGGAAAAAACATATTTAAAAACAAATGCTTATCCCTCTCTCTTTTTAAAACGAAGCGAGAATGTTCCGAACTCTGAAGACGGTTCTGTTTGCTTTGATCCAGTCAAAGCTAAGACTACGTATGAAAATTACAAAGATTTAAAACTGAGTTCGAATGAAGCTACAATAGGAGAACTAAACTTGGCTTCTAAAAATTTATCAAATACAAAATTCAATGATAACATTGAATTTGCTTACGCCAATTGTGAATCTCATGTAAAAAGGCAATCTTTTTACATTAGGAGAATTGAAAAGCTCAAGAAATTGAACAATGTCTTGAAAATAACTATTAAAGAGAATCGAAACCAAATATATTAAAGAAAATTCGTCGTTTGAAAGAGGACAAGAAAAGGCTACAAACGCGTGAAAAGCAAAACATTCGAGAGAAAATCGATTCATTGCTTGGTATTCATCAAAATGCTATGAGATTTTCGAAGCTCATCTTATCACAGGGTAGAAATGAATACACCGAAGAGGAGAAATGGATTTCGCAGTGCATCTTTTTTCGTTCAGCTGCCGGGTTCAACTTTTTGCGGGATTAACTTGAGATACACTTGCCGCATCCATCTTCATTGCACAGGTGGATTAAAATTAAAAGTCTGTCACCTGGCTTAAATAGAAATGTTATGCAGAAAATTAAGGAAATAACCTCGAAATTACCACCAAAAGAAAAAGAAGTTGTATTTATATTTGACGAGATGAGCCTTTAGACGGATCTAACCTACAATAAATTTAAAGATGAAATTGAAGGTTTTGTTGATTACGGAAGAAATCAAAGATATAAGCATACGCTAAATCTGCATGCGTCTTTATGATTCGGAGCATATGTGCAAATTTTAAGCACGTTTTTCAGTTTTTTTTTTATAGTTTTAAATGCATTTTATTGTCTTAACACTAACTCTTACATTCTAACAAAAAATGCTTAAATGCTAGCTTACAATTACTTAGCAATCTTAACAATACTTACTTAACAATCCACACAGGCGCTCTAAGCTACTTAAATTCTTATAACTTTGTCTTTCGACTTTGTTTACATTTTACTTAGAACTATTTATTTTGAATACTTAAGGCTAAGAAAAAAAATTGTTTACAAAAACTTAGCATATGGACATTTTTTTATTATTTATAAAAACTTAGTATCTAACTTAAAATAGATCTTAGCCTACCTAACCTAAATGTACAATACACACATAAACACACATACATAGACGTTATACACAATCATATACATATATCAGTATACGCTGGAGCTTATAAAAAATTAATTTACAGCCAAGGAAATGCTGCATCATTTACACAGGAAAGGAACGGACTGGACCTTTATGGCACCGGCAGCACCATATCAAGGTAGAATTTATGAAGCTGCGGTGAAATCCATGACGTTTCATCTGACGAGAATTGTAGGACAGCGGGTTCTTGCTTTCGACGAGTTTAGAACATTGCTCATCCAGGTAGAGACCATTCTCAATTCGAGACTGCTTCACACCTTGAGTGACGACCCGATGGGTATGCAGGCGCTAACGCCGGGACATTTTCTGGTCGGAGAACCATTAATTTTACCTCTATCTTTCAGATTAGATGATAGATCAAATACAGTGGGTACTAAGCTCTGGAAAGAAATGCAACGGGTGGTAAAACATTTCTGAGAACGATGGCAATCGGAGTATTTAACCACCTTGGAGGAACAAAAGAAATGGGGTAAGGAGAAGGGGAATTGGTGGTCCTCAGGAGCGAGAACTTCCCCCGAACAAGGTGGGCGATGGCAAGGATATGCGAACTATTACCAGGCTGGGAGGTTTGGTCCAAAACGTCATCGTTTCGGCTACCAGCAAGAGGTCCGTGTAGAAGCTATGCATTCTGCCAGTGGACACAATTTAATCATTATCATATTATAACGCACTTAGATAAAAATATTTTTTTTAGCCGGGACTGTTATAAATGGCAACACTGCCATTTGAATTATTATTATAAAATATATTGAGAGAAGTCAGTCTTGTTCCGTCTGTGGAACAAGATAGAGTTCCAGTTCGGAACAAACGGGAGATTTAATAAATGTGGAGTTTTTTGAAATCATTTTTCCCCACAATAAAAGTCGAACTCGTTTCATTTAAATTCGAACGGAACAAAAAGTCCTCTTTTGGAAGTAGTCAGCGGTAAGTAGAAACGGATGGCAAAAATAGACACAGGTGCCACGGCCTCAATTATCAGGAGGGATCTTGTGCAGAAGTGTTGGTTGCATAACACCAGCAGTTGGAGCTTGCGAACAGCTAAAGGAACAAGGATTAAGCTATACGGTGAAGTCCGCATAAAAATCCAACTTGCTGGAATAACATTCTTTCGCGCGTTTCTGGTGTTTGAAATATGTGACGAATGAGAGAACAAAGATTAGTAATAGACTTGAGTCACAAATCCTGAAATATGGAAATATGGAGATACCAATGATATACGACAATACCATTACAGTCTTAAATATCGTCATCTGAAGAAATCAGATTCTAGAGCCTTCGTTGGCCAAAAGTGGAAGGTGATACTGGTATTCTATTTGACGGAGCCCGGAAATAGGAAAGACTTCAGGGTGGGAAAGACCCTAGTTGCAATAAAGAACAACATGGTTCCAGTAAGGATTCTAAATCTAAAGACATTCAGTGTAAAAGTGAATATAGGGGAGATAGTGGGAAAATGAGTAACTGTTGAGCATATATCGACCACAACGGTATCAAATGGTGCAACACCGATTGCAACAGTTCAGAGTATAAAAATCAAGAGCAAAATTCTCCATGCAAAAAAAACTAATCGGTGAGTACGCTGATATATTTTCTACACAAGACGGAGAATATGGACGTACGCATATTGTTCAATATTGATACCGGAGACGCTCGAACAATCCGTCAAGCTACAAGGCGTCTTCCATTGGCAAAGCAAGCAGACATTCTAGAAATGGTGTCGAGGATGAAAGTTGAGGGACTGATTGGAGAATCGCAAGGGCTGTGGGCATCTCCAGTGGTCCTCGTGAAGAAGAAAGATGGTAGCACGAGGTTTTGTGTAGACTACAGACGACTCAACGATGTCATTAAGAAGGACAGCTACCCACTTCCGAGAATCGATAACACTTTGGATATGCTTTTTGGAGCTAAATGGTTTTCAACTCTTGACTTGAAGAGCGGTTACTGGCACTAACTGTTACTGTATAGTGTACTTGAACGACGTTATCATCATAGGCAAGACGTTTGAGGACCACCGCGAAGATATAAAAGAAGTGTTTGAGAGGCTGCGAAGTGCGCACTTAAAGCTCAACCCAGAAAATTTTACCTTGTTCCGTCGGGAAGTAAACTATCTGGGTCACATTATATCAGCAGAAGGACCAAGAATGGATCCTGACAAAATCACAACAAAAGATAAACACCAACTGAGAAGCTTCTTGGGATTCGCCACGTACTACAGAAAGTTCGTAAAAGATTTTGCTGGTATTGCAAAGAGCTTGCATCAATTTACGGAAAAAGATCGACAGTTCAAGTGGTCTGGAGAGTGTAAAAAGCGTTTCAATAACTTCAACTTTGAAGTGCAACACCGCTGATGCTCTCGGTCGTCTATCGTGCGGAGTAAAATGTGAACACTGCAACCATAAAGTATCGAAAGAACAGGTCACTATACAAATGATCAGGACTGTACCAATAGAGGGTTGGAGTATAGACGAAATCCGTTCCTCCCAACAGGCGGAAAAAGACATCGGACCAATACTGGCCTGGGAGGAACACGGAGAAAGACTAAGCTGGCAGCAGATATCAGACCGGCTAAGCGCTAAACAAGATGCTGAGAATTGGTGCAAAAATGCATAAGGTGTGCGCCTAACAAGGGCTTAAAAGTAATGGAACGAGACTGTGATCAAGGGCGAAACTTTGAATCAGAAGCCCTTCAGGAAGTGTGGCAATATCTGGGAATAAGTAAGACAAGGCAACGCCACTACACCCTCAATCTGATGTTCGATAGTCGAGCGATTTAATCGGACTTTGAATGAACATTTATCTAAGGTCGTTAGCAACTGCCAACGGGATTGGGATTCACACATACCCCTCTTCTAAATGGCCTACGGAAACGCGGTGCAGGATCTTATTTGATCAAACAGTTCGGTTGCCAAGTGGAGCAAAATTCGGATCGCCAAATACGGAGCCCATAGCGGTGAACGACTACGTGGATGACTTCTTCCGGCTTCAACGAAGGAGATAAGTTCTGGTTGTATAATCCCCTGCATAAGAAAGGGACATAACCAAAATTGCAACAGGATTGGGAAGGTTCATACAATTTGATAACCTGCATTAAGGCATTGTCTACCGGATCCAGCGTGGGGATCGACGAATGTTTAAGGCGGTCCATTTGGATAGAATGTGCCATTTCAACGCAAAGATGAATGAAGAAATTGTTTGGGACGAACACCCTTAGAGAGGGAGCAGTGTAATATCCATTTAAAAGTGAGCAGCGTCATCTATACTTACATAGCAAAAGATATCGATACTCGAATAGCAGAAGATTTTGACACTTGAGTAGCTGAAGCATTAACCATTGGTGGATGGAGAATGGAATCCAGTTTTCTAGCAAAATGGATATGGTATGGAACGCTGATGGCGAGTATTGTTCTCGAAATATGTCATCCGTCATTCGGTTAAATTTGAAGTATTAGTTAATAGAAGTGATTAAGTGGTTTAAGTAAAAGATAAGAAAAGTATAAGCGGTTTATAAATTGGATTGTATTGAGGTAAACGATTAAATTGTGAATTGTAACTCTATTGTGATATCCATTTAAATGTGAGCAGCGTCATCTATATTCACATAGCAGAAGAGTTCGATATTCGAATAGCAGAAAATTTATTTATTTATTTATTTTGAATATATATGTAAATTTCAATGTTGTTACAATATTTGTTTTCCCGAGAAGCCATATTGGCTTTTCTGCAGGAGGACCTATCTCATAAACAAAATTTAATTTAGAAGTAAGCTTATTTTTTCTTTTTTATAGGAATGATAGTTCATTAATTCGGATTCAAATTCAAAGGTTAATTTATTAATTTAATTACTAATATTAGCATTTAAAAATAAATTTTGAATACTTTTTTTCTGGTTTTATGATTTGTTATGGTTGTAAGTTCTCGAGGTAATTCGTTGATTAAAGCAGGAACGTTGTATTTCAATTGACGTCTGCCATAAGTGTTGTAGTTTCTTCGCACTTGAAACATGCGCATATCGTCTGGTGTTCATCTCATGGTCGATCGGTCGAATAAAACTGTTGTCGTCATAGTACTCCAGGATTAGTATCATTTTAAAGATTTTCTCGACTTGAAGAACGTTAAACCTTCTTTCCTCACGTAGTGTATTATTATTATTTATTATCTTCAGCGCCGAGTTTTGGAGTTTTTGCAGCTTTCGGATGTGGGTTGAAGCCGCATTGCCACACGCTAGAATCCCATACCGCAACTTTGATTCAACAGAGCATAATGCACTTGCCTTAAAACAGGGATCGTGGCATGGTATCACAGGTGTGCTAGTGCGTATAAGGCCTTCCTTAAATTCAACCGTAATTTTTCGATATGAGTGTCCCAGAGAAGATGTTGTTATGTTTGATTCCCGGCAACGATACGGCGATACCCCGAACCAAACGATAACACTTTCTGGGATGTAAGTATCCCAGCGGTGGGTTCCTCCAGGCAGCGCTTGGATGGCAGCTAAACCTGGAAAAACAAAAAGGGCGTCACGTGATTTTTCTTCGGAATCACGAAACCTTTCCGAGAGACCAAAATGAAGAAAAAAACTTCCCCGAGAAAAAAAATTCCACGACAAATATTCAATGAATAAAAACAGATTTTTTTTCCACTACGGTATAACGACTCCGTCGGACGATTTATTATATTTCTTTTTTTGGTTAACGGAACACTCGTCGGTGGAGTGATCCGCTATTTTCAACGTCCCGAAACAAAAAAATGTTAGCTAAGGGGTCGCGTGTCCCGTCTGTTTTCGGGAGTTTCAAGCGCACGCGCGGCGCACCGGAGTCTCAACTTTCAAAACAAGCAAAAAAACGAATTTCTACATTTGAACTGCACTATACTTACCTTTTTTTCTTTTATGTTAGCGGTTCTCTCTCCCTATAGTTACGCTACTCCAGCTATCCCGTTCCTCGTTCCTGTGTCTCACTTTTTCTATCCCCTTTTTTTTTTTTTTTTTTTTTTGTCAGGGCACGAACTTGCGAATCTACTCTAATCAAATCAAAAATCAAAGAAGAACAATCTACTCTAAGTTTTTGTTTTTAAAAAGAAAAAAAAATGCTTTTCGCAATTCTTAAAATCAAAAATTCCTTTTCTTCCCACCGAACAAAAAAGTGACCCCCGCTAATTGGTGGTCGTCAAAAAAAGTGACTTCCAAATCTTTTACGATCCACAGCTCCCGCCAGACACACACACACATTCACACGCCCACTCTTTCACATTCATTCAGCACTAGTAGACCCAATGACGGGATTTCTAGCTACTACACTAGCAAGCTTTTCTAGTGTGTGCACCCGTGTGCGACTAGGCCTCTCACACATACAATTTTCCACAAATTTTCCACATACTAAACTCCTCAGTCTTGGAGTTCGCTCCCACTTCCAGTAATGACTGGGAACTCCACTGAGCGAGTTTATGGAAGCTGTGGTTCCTAACTATTCCTAGCTATTCCCCTACTCTTAGGTTCTACAAAAAAAAATGCGAAAAGCAGAGTTTCTTTTCTCTCTGCTACCCGAGTATTTTCCCCCATCCGATGACACTAATAAACATTTTGCAAAAATTAAAACGAGCGCTATGGAGAAAGAAAATGCGATGGGACGGTAGATGGAGTGTTGGGACAAAAGGAAGAAAGTGTAGATACAATCCAGAAGGGATTGCATTTCGATCCAACCATCCGTAGGATTGTTGCCCCTCACAAAAGCTAAGTTCAGTGCCTGTGCAAATTTCAATTTTTATATTTTTATCCGCGGGTCCCTAACTACTCCGGTGGATCGGTGTTCTGATTGTCACTCCTTACAATTATTAATTAAATTTTTGTAATTCGGCCCTACTGCCCTCTGGCCCCTCTGCCAGTTTGTAATTTTTTTTTTCTTGTATTCTTGTTCGTTATTTGTTGTGTGTTTGCTGGTTGTTGTTGGTTCGGGTTCATTGTTGTTGGTTGGTGTTCTTTGTTGTTGGTTGTTGTTATATGTTGTTGGTTGTTGTTGTATGTTGTTGGTTGTTGTTTGTGTGCTTGCATGTTACCTCGTTGGAGGTTGTTTGTTACTTGGCCGTCCGCCTACACGCCTCGGCTGCTCATTCGGTGCTCCATCGGTGGGGTGCTGGCTTAAAAGGGGTCGTCATCCCTTCACCCATCGAACTTAACTTTTAAAGTTGGTAAGTCGTTGGGGTGTGGCCGGTTATACTGGCTGTCCGCCTGCACAACACTGTTGCTCCCTCGTTGGGGTGTTGCTATAAAAGAGATCGCCGGCTCTTCACCCATGGATCAATTGGCTCGGTGCAAGCTCTGCATCCACATCAGTTGTGGGATGAGATGCCGGTGTCCGTACGCACATCTGTAGCAGGACGGGGTGGTATTTAAGCCTCCTGTTGCTTGACTTTTGTTGGGGTGTATATTCCAGGGATCGTCTTCCCCCACCCGTCATCATCGTGTTTTGGTGTCTGGATTGAAAGACCGTTCGTCCCCACCGTCGGCGATTTTCAGACGTCCTGTCTGATACAACCCGTTGCGAGTCTCCCGTTTATCTATAGGCTCCGGGAACGGTATTCCTGGTGGACCTCCTGTCGCACCTTGGGGTTCCTGGTTCGTCGTGAGTCTCCCTACTGTTCTTAGGGCTTCACCGACCGAACCTCCTTGTTCTCCTCAGCGGGCAAACCCTCTAGTGAAACCTATGTGGGTTGTTTTTTGAGTTCTGGGGTTGCTGGGCCACTGGCTGCCCTCCACCTCCGCCAAAGCCCACTCAATGAAAAGAGGGATCGAAGGCAAGGGAAAAGTGAGCCAAACTTGTTGCGGGAAAATTTACCGCAACAATGTGAGTTGATAATGACTCCCAGATATTTAAAGTTTTCTACAACTTCAATAGTTTGTTTTGCAGTAGTAGGAAAGCCATCATTTGTGAACTTAATTTTATATTGAGTTAATTTAGTGTGAAATCTTCGTTGTTCTTCGTTGCCTTATCATACTCACCTGACTGGCGAAAATTTTCTCCTCTGTTTGTGATTTAACCAATAGTTTGGACGTTAACAGTTAAAATCCAATAAGAAACGAGGAACAACAGAATTTTGAATTCACTCAAAAGATGTCCCGTCTTAGCGCTCAGCAAGCCAGCAAGGAGCATGTCCTTGCCGTTTCCAGAGATTTCATCTCTCACCCACGACTAACATAAAAAACCTCTGACCTCTGGTCATCTTGGATGAGGTGAAATTCCCCAAGTTCGCCGAAATTGTACAACTTCGTTTGAACGATGGAAACATACGTTCGGGACAGGTTCTTGAAGCGAGCGGCTCCAAAACTGTCGTTCAGATGTACGAGGGTACATCGGGTACTGATGCCAAGAACACACTTTGCGAGTTCACCGGTGATATTTTGCGTACACCTGTATCAGAAGATATGTTGGGACGTGTGTTCAAAGGCTCCGGCATGCCCATCGACAAAGGACCCCCAATTTTAGCAGAAGATTTCCTTGATGTCCAAGGTCAACCCTTTAACCCATGGTCACGTATTTACCCCGACGAAATGATCCAAAGTGGTATCTCTGCTATTGATGTGATGAACTCAATTGCCGTGGTCAGAAGATTCCCAACTTCTCTGCTGCTGGTCTCCCACACAACGAAATTGCTGCTCAAATTTGTCGTCAAGCTGGTTTGGTTAAGGTTCCCGGCAAATCAGTGCTCGATGATCATGAAGGTAACTTTGCTATTGTGCTCGCTACGTTGGGTGTTTAATGGAAACTGCTCGTTTCTTCAAGCAGCACTTCGAGGGGAACGGTTCCATGTAGAATATGTGTTTGTTCTTGAACTAGGCAAACGATCCAACCATCGATCGTATTATTACACAACGTTTAGCTTTAACTGCAGCAGAATTCTTGGCCTAAAAACGGAAACTGCTCGTTTCTTCAAGCAGCACTTCGAGGGGAACGGTTCCATGTAGAATGTGTGTTTGTTCTTGAACTAGGCAAATGATCCAACCATCGATCGTATTATTACACAACGTTTAGCTTTAACTGCAGCAGAATTCTTGGCCTAAAAATGTGAGAAACACGTGTTGGTCATTCTTAGCGATATGTCATCATATGCTGAAGCTTTGCGTGAGGTATCAGCCGCCCGTGAAGAAGTGCGAGGTCGTTGTGGTTTCTCCGGTTACATGTACACAGATTTGGCTACAATTTATGAACATGCCGGACGTGTTGAGGGCCGTTACACAGATCCATTACACAGATTCCCATTCTCACTATGCCTAACGATGATATTACCCATCCAATTCCCGATTTGATAGGTTACATTATGAGGGACAAATCTACGTTGGTCGTCAGTTGCACAACAGACAAATTTATCCAGCAGTCAACGTGTTGTCATCTCTACCGCGTTTGATGAATTCTGCCATCGGTGAAGGCATGACCAGGAAAGATCACTCTGGTGTATCAAATCAGCTGTATGCTTGTTACGCCAACGGTAAGGATATGCAAGCCATGAAGGCTGTCGTCGGTGAGGAGGTTCTCACCGCTGATCATTTGCTGTACTTGGAGTTCTTGAGCAAGTTCGAAAAGAACCTTATCACTCAGGGTAATTATGAAAACCGCACAGTGTTCGAGTCGCTCGATATCGGCTGGCAGTTGCTGCGTATCTTCCCCAACGAAATGCTTCAACGAATTCCAGCTTCCATCCTCGCAGAATTCTACCCAAGAGATTCCCGCCACTAAGCGCAGCACAATACCAATCCTTCACCATCCAACCAAGAACCATCATTTCCTTGTTAAAAATTGCTGTAAAATACAACATAATTCTTATTCTAGAGAAAAAAATAAATAAATAAATAACAGAAAAGCAAAATGAAAAACGAAAATATTGTATAATTAAAGCAAACTGAATAAATTTAAAATTTATAAATAAATTTATAAATAAATTTAAATTTACAGTGTACTCGTAATATGCCAAATTAATGCGATTAAAAAGTTCGATAGAGTTTCTACAAAAAAGTTAAATATTTACAAACGGCCGACAGTGGAAACTCCACATCCACTTCGATCTTTCTCCAAAGCTCTCTCTCTCTCTCCGTGTCAGACGTCCAAAGACAATACAATTATGTAGTAATACTTTATCTGTTATCTTTATTTTTTGAGTGTATTGCAAAGAGAGTCACGAGCTGTCCTCCAGAAACAACAAAAAAAAAAAAACACCAACACCAAACACTAGTGACAGGACAAGACCAAGTCAGTGATGTGTTCCGCCAGTCGATTGCTGATGTTTTTAAATCTAGGATTTAAGACTTCAATTTTTTCGGAATAGCTATTAAATTGTTTGGGAAAAATTATGTTCATTCGTTCGGTGTGCACTGTAAATCATAAACGAATATTTGACTGTTATCTTCTTTTTCTCTTGTTATTTACATTCTTACATTACGAACACACTACACAAAACATTCCAAGTAGTATGCAATACAATAATAAAAAACAAAACAAAAAAAAATTAAACAATTTATTGAAAAACAATAGTGATTGTTAAAGTTTTAAAATGCGGACTACGGATGTGCATCATCTTCCTTTTGGAAGCGTTGATCACCAATCCGTTGTCGTGGCACCATTTTACTGCAGCATTAAACTACTCCTGCATCATGTTAGTCGCTGTTTCCAGAGATCTGTGACGAACAATAATCGCTGTATCATCCGCAAAAGCAAATGGGATACTAAAGCTTCAAGATGCGAAGTAGTTCATTACTGTACAGGATGAAGAGGATCGGACCCAGTTTTGACCCCTGAGGGACTCCAAAATGCAACTTCTTTTTTTCACTTAAAACGTCCTTAATCTTGAAGTTAAACAACCTCGAATGTCGATCCGTTGTAAGGCTTTTAAGAGGGTAGAGTGATTTTACTAAAGCTTTGCTAAAATCCATGAACAGCACTAGGACATAATGGCTTTTATGTACTCGTAAGCTATCGTTGATACAGTTAACGAATTCTCCCAGCAATTTGCCTGTGCTTTTGTTTTTTTGGAATCCGTACTGACTTTTATGTACGAGAGAATGTTTTTCATTTTTTTTTTTTTATAATCAGCGCGCGCTCACGGGGTTTGAGTACCCTTAAAGTGTTTGTACACAGTGCGGGTAAAGGAAATTTAGGGAGGAAGAAAAGAGAGGTACCGATGTACATTGTTTTTAAATGTTTGCAAGTTATAACGACCAGGAAATACAGAGACGGGTGTTACGGTTGAAAGTTTGAATGGGTGGAGTGCTACTGGCGATTTCACTGGTGGTGGAAATAGCGATAAAACAAAGTGAGACACCAGACATTTCGTCGGTGTTCGAGGGTGTCCATTGATTGATTGATATTAGTATCATCAATAAGTTTTATCGCACGGTTTTGAATCCTATCTAGCAGGTGCAGAGATGTTTTAGGAGCACCTGACCAGATGTGGGCGTTGTACTCAAATTTTGGGGGGATGAATGCCTTATATATTGAGGTCAGATCAGAGGGGGTAAAATATTTCTTACATCGCTTGAGGAAACCTAGACATTTCGCAGAATTTTTGGCGACATCAAATATGTGGTCATTTCAACGTAAGTTGTAATTGACACACATACCGAGGATGGAAAGTTTTTCTGTTTCGACGATGCAAGTGACATTCATGGATGATGGCTGGGTGTTTAAATTTCGCTTTAACGACAGTAAACAGCATTGTGTTTTGGAAGCATTAAATTCCACTCTGTTGATAGTTCCCCAATTGGTTATGCTGTTGATATCGGAATTTAATGAGCTTAGCATACGCTGCGTTCTCGTTCTACAGCCGAAGAGCAGGGCCGTGAGTCCGGGAACGAATATGAAAAGCAGAGAGTACTGTCATCAGCAAAGGAATATATTGGATTAGAAGTAGCAGTCAAGAGATCATTAATGAAAATTAAAAAGAGTGTCGGAGACAGAACAGAGCCCTGGGGCACACCAGCATATATTTTGTGAATATCAGACTTGAAACCGTCCAAAACAACTTGAATTGAACGTTCCTAAAGGTAAAAATTACCTTTATCCATTGAAGAAGAGAGTCATCGATCTCAAATGCACGCATTTTCGACAAAAGAGCCTGATGCCAAACTCTGTCAAATTCCTTAGAAATATCAAGTGCAACTATCTTGCTTTCGCCATCAAATCACCAGTGGACCTGTTGCTACGAAAACCGTACTACCGGTCATTGAGTAGTTTCCGTGTTTCGAGATATTTCACGAGCTGCCGATTTACCAGCGTTGCCATGACCTTGGAAAGAAGGGACGTAAGTGCAATGGGTCTGTAGGAGGAGAGAGAAGATGATTCGCCTTTTTTAGGGACGGGCTGGACAAATGCCGTTTTCCATCTGCTCGGGAAGAGTCCTAAAGAGTAGGATTGATGAAAAAGCTTACGCAGTGGTTTTGCCAGCGCGGAAGAACACCTCTTCGGAAGAAGGGGAGATATACCATCTGGACCAGCGGATTTATGTGTCTTGAGATCTTTAAGTACTCTTGCTACACGAGTGCGAAAGTAGATTCGTCCCATTGAAGATTCGACGTACTCAAGTGTAGGCGGAGACAAAGCACAATCTGAGAGTGTTGAGCTGGCCACAAAGCGTGCAGTAAGTAGATTGGCCTTGTCCAAAGAGCTGACAGCTGGAATGTCATTGTAAATGAGCGTTGGGATGGAGAATGAGGCGGAATCTCTAATGTTTTTGACGAACGACCAATAATTTTTACTGCCTTTGTGACATTGTAGTATTTTTTGCCTCAGTTTTTGGTCGTATTGGAATTTCACACGCTTAAGAAAGGCGTTGCAGTCATTTCTGGCTCGTTTGAACTTTTTCCGGTTTTCCTCTGTCGAGTTGGTCTCGAAGGCCCGAAAAAATATTTCTCTAACCCTGACGGCATCTTTACAGCTAGAGTCGTATCATGTGTTTTCTTTTGGTTTGATACTTTTTATCCGATGAGGAATAAAGGATCTCATTCCAAAGAGAATGGTGTCTGTAATCATATCAGCAGCGGCATCCACGTCGTTATCGAGGAAACATAACGACCAGTTAAAATTCCTAAAGAAGCTGTTAAGTCCGCTCCAGTTGGCTTTCTCGTATTGCCATACGGTTCTTTTAGGGATCTTTTCTCTAACTGTGTGGTCAGTATACGAGAAATTAGCTGATATAACACAGTGGTCCGACGAGCCTAGAGGGGAGAGCACATCAACGGTGTATTTATCAGGGTGAGAAGTTAAAAACAAGTCCAGGGTGTTGGCGGTATGCCTATCAACGTCTGGTATTCGCGTGGGCTCATTTACAAGCTGCGTTAGGTTATTTTCCGCAGCGAAGATCTGTCTGTCCAGAATGTCGAAGCCACCTAGAATTGTGTATATTGAAGTCGCCCGTAATAATGATTTCCGTATGAGGATACAGGGATACAATTCTTTGAATGGAGTCAGACAGCGCATCAAACTCGTTAAAAGTCGAATTGCTGTCCAGTTTGGGGCTTCTGTAAATAAAGCAGTAGTGGATAATTTGCTTACGGAGATGGAATTTCAACCACATGAAGTTGAATTCCGGATTGGAACATGGATCACATTATGGTGGAGTTTGGTAAGCTACATCACTACGCACGTAAATTACGAGACCGTGGTGAGAGAAGAATAATGGCACTAGTTCGTAGCCAGGTAGCTTCAGATCTGAATGATCTGGTAGGTGTGGGCGGGGATCTACCTGTGTTTCACTAAGTGCCAAAACAGCTGGTCTGTATTTACAGACGTGGACGTACGCAGAAATGTGATTACTTTTTAGCCCGCGTATATTGGCTACGTCCACCCTGAATTCCCTAGTCATAATCTGCAACAAACACAAATACCGACGATGCTAAGCAAGGCTGCGAAGTGAAAATTCTAACATTGATTTACCGGATCAAATTGTTGTAGGTATTATACCCTTACAACAATATGAAACAGTGCACCAACAAAATTTTCACTCACAACCCGCTATCCATCAGTTGTTACATCTGATCTGACCTCAGCCACTGCCCGTACCGTATGGTAAATACAGTAATGGCAGTGATTGAGTGCAAGGTGCTTATCAATAAAACTCTGTAGTCTTTTAAAAATTACACCTTCGAGGCATTACCACCGGTAAAATTTATATCGGTCTATAGTTGCTCATTTGATGTTTAGCTCCTCCTTTATAAATGGGTCTTAATATAGCCGTTTTTAGCGTTATCGGAATTTTTGTTCGTATAAGACTAAGGTTAACAAATTTATATAAAATTGGAACAAAAATATCTATTCATATATGCTCGAATTCCGTCGATTCCTGGCGATTTATCAACTCTTAATGAAATTATGATGCCATGCATCTCACAGATATTTGTGGAATTTGCAAAGATTGTGTTGTCTGCTATCGCATTTTCATTAATCGATGTGGTCGAACTACAATTATGAACTATATTTGAGATCTGAGTCGAAAAGGGTTGTGCCCATTCATTGTGCACTGATCATTTCTGTTCCAAAATATTTAGTTTTTTTGTACCGAGTATTTGGTTTATTAAATCCCAGGTTTTGCGCGGATTACTTTTAAATTGAATGAATTGGTTTTTATATAAATTTGATTTCTGTGCTGCTACAATTTAGTTAAGTTTGTTTCGGAAAATTTTGTACTCAACCTCGTAACTTTTATTTTATTTAAGCTATTATTTTTCCACCTTCTGTAGAGTCTATCTCTTTGTCTGCATTCGGCGATTGGGTTAGGTGTCAAACAGGGGTTACTTTTTCTTTGGTTCCATGTACGATGATCTTATATAAATGTCTTTTAATTTCTGGGATAGTTTTTTATAGAGAGTCTTAGCATCGTCTTCGTTAAGTACCTCATCCTACTTTGTTGCACAAATGAGCTGTGGAGTAAAGGCTGACATAATGGTCGCTCATATCACTTTCGTTCACTAAAGAATTGATTTGGTTATCTGCTTTGCTTACTAGGATGTGATCAATTACAGACTTAGTTCCAATATCTGGTTTTACCCTTGTAAATTATGTAATGACGTTTATAAGCCTCAACGACTTTAACATCTCCAGATAACCTCTGACATAATTTGAGTTTAAATCACGAATGAGAATTTTTATGTCACCCATTACGATAATTTCTTCATTTTTTCGTAATTGACCCACCAGTTCTTCAATAAACGTCTTTTTACTAAAGTCTGGAGGTCTGTAAATACCAATGACGTAAGTTATTATACTCGTACTGCCCTGCATGAAGCTAATTTTTATATTTTCGTATGATACAGCTTGCGAAGGTATACGCCTATAGTTTAAGTTATCTCGAATAAAGATCAAGATTCCTCCACCTCTACGTTTGTTTCTGTTTAAAAATTCCGCCTCGAAACCATTTATTTTATAGAAACCCTTTTCTTCATCTTCAATGCTTATTTCAACAAGCACAATTATTTTTAACGCATTTAAAAAGAGACTTATACTTAAACAGAAATTATTCCACTTTGAACGCAACGATCTTATATTAAAGCATAAACAACAGCAATCATTCTTTTTTAGTTCATTAATATTTATGCCGTGCAAGCCAAGTACTATCCTACAGTTTAAGTTGACTAACAATTCATTGTTTCCATTTGTTATCTATTTTTGACAAAACTGTTTTGCATTTGTATTCATTCACACACAAGCAACAATTACTATTGTATCCGTGTTAATTTGTTTACATCGTTGCAAGTACTTGTGTTCTTTCAGTTCTTCGTGCAAATATTTTCCCCGCAGTCTCCAAATCGCCACTTTTCCTGCTTTGCTTTCTCCTTTGTCATCCACAGCAAATGTTTATTTTGTCTCGTCAGCTAGTTATTGATGTAAACTTTGAAGGCATACTGTGCACAGTGGGTCTCGTGTGTGCAAGATGTATTGCTGAAGAGAAAATGGAAAAGTGCAGATGGGACAACAACTCGTATGCAGCTAATCGTGCCAGGGTCCAGAGTCAGCCAAGTACTCCATGAAGTACTCAATTTTTTTTTTCTACAGGTCTTATTGTTTGTTATTCATTAGTTTATAATAATTTTTAAATAGTTATAAAAAAATTATAGTTATAGTTTAGTTTATATTTTAATAATTTAATTTGGGAATAAACAAGACGTTGGAAAGGGTAAGGGAGCGTTACTATTGGCTAAGCGCTGAAAAATATGTCGAGAATTAGTGCAACAATTGCATTAGGTGTGCGCTACCAAGGGTCCAAAAGTAAAGCTACATGGACAAATGCAACAATATAATGTCGGAGCAGCATTGTAACGAATAGCTATCGACGTCGCCGGGCCTTTAATCATTTAATGGCAACCGATGCACCGTCGTGGTCATGCATTACTTCAGCAAGTGGCCGGAAGTGTTTGCCATCCCAAATCAAGAGGCTAAGACTGTAGCAGAAGATATAATCAACAACTGAGTGAGGAGATTTGGAGTCCCAATGGAAATACACTCTGATCAAGGGCGAAACTTTGAATAAAACCTCTACCAGGAAGTATACCAATATTTGGGAATAAGAAAGACAAGGACAACGCCACTACACCTTCAATCTGAAGGAATGGTCGAGTGATACAATCGGACCTTGAATGAGCATCTGTCCAAGGTCGTTAGCAACTGCTAGCGGGACTGGGGTCGACACATACTCCTCTTCCTAATGGCTTACTGAAATGCGGTCCATAGTTCAACAGGACACACACCATCTATAAGATCTTATTTGGTCAAACAGTTCCGTTGTCAAGTGAAACAAAATACGGATCTCCACCTACGGAGCCCAAGGAGGTGAACGACTACGTGGATGACTTGCGCAGCAGCATTCGTAAATTGCATGAAAACACACGAGAAAAGATGAAGCTAGCGAGTAGGTACGGCATCAAGGCGAAATCTTCCGGCTTCAACGAAAGAGATCTGGTGTGGCTGTATAATCCTCAGCGTAAGAAAGGCAAATCATCTAAATTACAATAGGATTGGGAAAGTCCTTACAAGGTGATAACCCTCATTAATGACGTTGTCTATTGGATCCAGCGGAATCCGTTCAACGGAACGGTGAATGACGAAGTTGTTTGGGACGAGCAACTTTAGTGAGGGATCAGTGTGATATCCATTTAATTTGATCAGCGTCATCTATTGGTCAACGATTGGTGAATGGAGAATGGAATCGAGTATGGGAAATGGAAATGGTATGGGATGCCGGGTGGAGCGGACGGTTCTCGAAATATGTCAAGGAATATAAATATTGGCATCCGAAAATATGCAACTCAGTTCATCAGTTGAATTAGAATTGTGAATTAAGAGAAGTGGTTAAGCGGTTTAAGTAAAAGATAAGAACAGTATGTGCCTGTTCACATATAATAAAAATAATATATTTTCCGAAACAGCAAAAGAAGAGAATTGAAGGCATCTGGAGCAAAAAGAAATAATTTTGTGCAAAATACTGCTGCCACCAACAGCTTGAGAAATCGAAAACTTTTTAATTTCAAAATAATTTATTTACTTCTTTTTTACAGTAAGAATAATAAATGAAAAGGTGATATTCAAGAGCTTGAACAAATGTGGATAAATGATACTAAAGACATGCGAATAAAAAGTTCACATTTTTGTTTAGCCATACCTACATTTAATGCCTTTTTCTTTACAGATTGAACATCTGGAGTACAACACTTCGGACGAAAGCGTTTCAAGAGTGGAACTATCGAATGCTGTCTAAAGATACATATCTGAATGAAAAGTTAACATTCTAGCACAGATAATAAATCTATACAGACGTCTCATCCCTGTAGAAAGAAATGGTTCATTTTTGTTCGGCTAGCCGACATTCGTCCAGCTGACATGAGCTTTCGGAGTAATATAAAGCTTTTTTATTTTCTCTCTTTCTTGCTTTGTTTAATGAAAATTTTTTTTTCTGCGCAGTGGCACAAGGAATATGAAAAACATGTGCAAGGGGCTTGCGCGAAGCGGTATGAATACTTGGCTTTTTGTATTCATTCGACTGCAACAGGAAATTATATTTAAAAGGCGGGTAAAGTGGAATATTTCGTTACATTTTGTAATTGAAGTTTGATAAGCAAAATATTATTCGTGTTATTAATCTGTAGTGCATATACTCGTAAATAATAATAAGTAATTGAATTGAATTGAAGTGATAATTAAAGTGCACAGGTTAAACTATAAGTTTCGTTTCTTTCATATTTGGATACCTATTTTTATTTCAATATATCTTATCCAGAGATGTATTACTTGGTATATGTATATATCTAAATTTTTATATAAAACAACTAGCGTTTAGGTGCATATATGTGATGTGAATACATATATTTATATAATATGTACATATTTATATGCGTTTTAATTTTCTTAATACAATTTGAGCTATTTTGCTCCTATTTTAACTAATAAGATTTTTAGGTTATTCGCAAACTACCTACTACAAACGACGGAGGAGTCTCGTGAACATATAAAATGCCTTAAAAAACCTTACATTTACAGCAAGCATTTTGAAAATGCCTTTTTGGGAAAAAAATATTTAAAAACAAATGCTTATCTCTCTCTCTCTTTTTAAAAAGAAGCGAGAGTGTTCCGAACTCTGAAGACGGTTCTGTTTGCTTTGATCCAGTCAAAGCTAAGATTACGTATGAAAATTACAAAGATTTAAAACTGAGTTCGTGTAAAACTACAATAGGAGAACTAAACCTGGTTCTAAAAATTTATCAAGGACAAAATTCAATGATCACATTAAATTTGCTTGTGTAAATTGTGAGGCTGATGTAAAAAGACAAGGAGAATTGAAAAGCTCAGGAAATTGAGCAATGTCTTGAAAATAACTATTAAAGAAAATCGAAACCAAATATTAAAGAAAATTCGTCCTTTGAAAGAGGACAAGAAAAAGCTACAAGCGCGTGAAAAGCAAACCATTCAAGAGAAAATCAATTCATTGCTTGGTATTCATCAAAATGCTATGAGATTTTCGAAGCTCATCTTATCACAGGGTAAACATGAATACTCCAAAGAGGAGAAATGGATTTCGAAGTGCATCCTTTTTCTTTCAGCTGCCGGATACAACTTTTTACGGGATCAACTTGAGAAAGCTTGCCGCATCCATCTTCATTGCACAGGTGGATTAAGATTAAAAGTCTGTCACCTGGCTTAAATAGAAATGTTATGCATTTTCCCGCGCTGTGTACAATCACCTTAAGGGTACTCAAATCCCTTGAGCGCACGCTCATTATACAAAAAAAATGCTGGAAATTAAGGAAACATGTACAATATCTTAACTATATATTTAAAATAATTATTTAATGCCTTTTTGCTATTTTTTTGTTTGATTTTCTGAAAAATTAAAAAATAAAAAAATTGTTCCACAAAAATGGGCAGCAGTTCATTTTTTATTAATGCCTTACAGAAAGAAACTTGGTCCTGAAAGAGGGATCGCTAATGTCAAGATTGATAACAGGCAATGGGTAGACAAAAGGTGGACGGAGCTGCACAAAAGTTATCAAAGCCTGTGTTGATGACACATTAGGTAATACTTTGTGTATTGTGGCTGCTCTATTCTGGCCAGAAGATGGATTCCACTCTCAATTGAGAACAGGTAATGCTAATAAAGCGGGCAATTGAGGTAAAATGACCAGCATTGAACAATAGAAAAGGCGTTGCTTTCCATCATATAATGCCAGACTACATACATATTTAATGGATCGGCAAAAATTTGGAGAGCTTGGTTGGGAAGATGGATCCACCGTATAGTCCAAAAGTTGCCCCGTCCTACTACAATTTGTTTCGCTCTCTGCAGAACTACCTTAATCGTATAAAGCTGACTTCTAGAGAGCCCTGTGAAATGAAGTGGTTCAGTTTTTTGCCAACAAATTCTACAACAATGGCTTAATGGTTTTACCAGAAAAATGGCAAAGGAATGATAGAACTTATTTCTTTACAATTACAATTACAATTCACAATCCAATCGGTTATTTCAACCACTTTAACTTTTCTTTATATTTAATTAAAACACTCTCTTAATTCACACTTCAAATTCAATGGATGAACTGACTTGCATACCTTGGGGATAATGATATTGATACTCCAATGACATATTTCGAGAACAATCTGTGCCAAACAGTATTCATACAAATTTCCATTTTGCTAGAAAATTCGATTCCATATCCATTCCCCAATGGTTTACTCTTTTTCTATTCAAGTAAGGAAATATTCTGCTATTGAAATATAGTTGAAATTACACATTCTATCCGAATGAACTACCTTCAATTTCTTCGATCCCCACGCTGGATCCGGTAGACAACGTCATCACCTCGTATAGACCTTCCCAATTATGTTATAACTTTGGTAATTTACTTTCCTCACTCTGAGGATTATACAGGCACACCAGATCTCCTTCGTTGAAGCCATAAGATTTTGCTTTGTTGTCGTACGTAGCGGTGAGTTGCTAGCTTCATCTTTTCTCGGGTGCATTCATGCAAATCATCCACGTAGTCGAGTACCTTCTTGGCGTCTGTAGGTGGAGATCCGAATTTCGTTTCAATTGGCAACCGAACTGTTTGACCAAACAAGATCTCGGATGGTGTATGTGCTGTTGAAGTATGGACCGCGTCTCGGTAGCCCATTAAGAGGGCACTGGCACAATTCATGGAAGACTTTTGGTTCAAAGTTTCGCCCTTAATCAGAGTGTAATTCCATTGGGACCCCAAATCTGATCAGCCAGTTGTTGACTATATCTTTTGCTACAGTCTTAATCTCTTGATTTGGTATGGCAACAATTTCCTACCAGTTAATGAAGTAATCCATGACCGCAAGTGCGTATATGTTGCCATTAAAGGTTTCGGGAAAAGGTCCAACGTCGTCGATGACTATTCGTTCAAATGGTGCTCTGACATTGTATTATTGCATTCGTCCTTGTGCCTTTACTTTTGGATCCTTGGTAGCCGCACACCTTATGGACTTTTAAACCAATTCTTGACATCTTGGTTAGCGCTTAGCCAATAGAAACGTTCCCTTACCTTTTCCAAAGTCTTGTTTATTCCCAAAAAGAGTACTTGGCTGACTCTGGACCGTGGCATGATTAGCTGCATACGAGATGTTGTTCCATCTGCACTTTTTCATTTTCTCTTAAACAAACCATCTCGCACATAAGGAGCTTCCCACTGTGCCCAGTCTGATATTTCCTACCAGCTTGGTCTTTTCTCGTTCTAGTTCTCCTCAGGTCTGGAGAGTACCTTGCTGTAATATGTAACCACCTTCTCTTGACCATGATGAAATTGAGAGGTCACACCACCGACCCCAACATTGCCATCGTCTGCGTCCACGATGAAGATTTTTCCGTGTGTGGGGTAGATCAAGATGATGGTAAATCAGGATGGAGTTCTTTGCAAAATTCTTTACGAACCTCCTGTAGTATGTCACAAGTCCCAAAAAGCTTCTCAGTTGATTTTTTTTGATAATTGGCGCGCGAGTTATTTTATTTTCCACATTAATTTTAATAAACAAAATTTAATTTTCTTTTATTATTTTATTTATTGATAAAAAACTACAAAATGACAAAACCACAAATTACAAATTAGAAATTAGAAATTACAATTACAAAACCCGTCCGAACTCAACAGTAGCCCGAATCAAACTCAAATCTCTAATTGACATATTCCAAGATATATCTTCTCATCATTCTAATAAACTGTTTGGTCAGCGGGATGTTAGACCAAACGGAATATCTGTCTGCTACGTGAAAGAATGTGTTGACTCTAATAGTTGTCTGAGCACACAAAATTATTTATTATTTCTTTTCGCTGTTAAGATAATTAAAAGTATCCGATAAACGGATATCTAATATTATAGGGAGGGAATGTGTCGTATACATAACTCGCGCACAAGGGATGTTGTGTCCCCTTAAGAGAGATACCCATGTGCGTTGGTTTTAAATGTTTGCAAATTATAGTGGCTAGGAAATAAAGAGCTAGGCAGGGCATTCCATAAGCGAGTCTTACGGCTTAGGAACGAGTCTCGATATTTCAGAGTACGTCCGAAAGTGGGCTTGAGGGTATACTGATCAGCATTCAGAGCGAGACGGGTGTTACGGTTAAAAGTTAGAAGGGGTGGAATGCTACTTCCAGTTTCGGTGGAGTACTGGTGGTTACAATAGCGATATAACAAGGTGAGAGAGGAGACATTATGTCTGTGTTCAAGGGTGTTGAGTGACTGTGTAATATAGTCATCACCTATGAGTTTTATCGCGCGGTTTTAGATCCTATCTAGTAAATGCAAAGAGGTCTTAGGAGCACCGAACCAGATGTGAGCATTGTACTCCAATTTCGGGGGGATAAACGCCTTATATATTTTGGCCAGATTGGAGGGGTGAAATATTTCTTACATCGGTTGAGGAAACCTAGAAGTTTCGCGGAGTTCTTGGCGACATCAAATATGTGGTCATTCCAACCTAAGTTGTCATTGACACACATACCCAGAATGGAAAGTTTTTCGGTTTCAACGATGCAATTGCCATTCATGGATAACTGCTAGGTAAATTTCGTTTTAACGACAGCAGACAGCATTGTGTTTTGGAAGCATTCAATTCCACTCTGTTGATAGTTCCCCAATTGGTTATGCTGCTAATATCAATTTAATGAGCTTAACATACGCAGCCGTTCCCGTTTTACAGTCGAAGAGACAGTACAGAGAGTACTGTCATCAGCAAAGGAATATATTGGATTAGAACCAGTAAACAAGAGATCATTGATGAAAATTAAAAGAGTGTCGGAGAGCGAACGGAGCCCTGGGGCACACCAGCATTTATTTTGTGAACATCAGACTTGAAACCATCCAACACAACTTGAATTGAACGTTCCCAAAGGTAATTTCTAATCCATTTAAGAAGAGAGTCAAGCTCTGTCAAATGCCTTAGAAATATTAAGTGCAACTATCTTGCTTTCGCCAGATCGGTGTAGACTTTGGTTCCACTTTTCGTTGACACTTTTCAAATCACCAGTGGACCTGTTGCTACGAAAACCGTACTGCCGATCATTCAGAAGTTTTCGTGTTTCGAGATATTTCATGAGCTGCCGATTTACCAGCGTTGCCATGACCTTGGAAAGAAGGGACGTAAGTGCAATGGGTCTGTAGGAGAAGAGAGAAGATTCACCTTTTTTAGGGAAGGGCTGAACAAATGCTGTTTTCCAACTGCTCGGAAAAAGTCCTAAAGCATAGGTTCGATGAAAAAACTTACGCAGTGGTTTTGCCAACGTGGAAGAACACCTCTTCAGAACAAGGGGGGATATACCATCTGGACCAGCTGATTTATTTATCTTGAGATCTTTAAGTACTCTAGCTACTACACGAGTGTTAAAGTGGATTCGGTCCATTGAAAATTCGACGCACTTAAATGTAGACGGAGAGAAAGCACAATCTGGAAGTGTTGAGCTGGCCGCCAAGTGCGCAGCAAAGCAGATTGGCTTTGTCCAAAGAGCTTACAGCTGGAATGTTATTGTAAATGATCGTTGGGATGGAGGATGAGACAGCATTTTTAATATTTTTGACGAACGACCTAAAATGTTTACTCCCTTTGGGACATTGTAGTATTTTGTGCCCAATTTTGAACTTGGGTTGTTAAGTTCGCTCCAATTAACTTTCTCGTATTGCCATACGGTTCTTTTAGGAATTTTTTCTCTAACTGTGTATTCAGCATACGAGAAATTAGCAGATATGACACAATGGTCCGACGAGCCTAGAGAGGAGAGCACATCAGCGGTGTACTTATCAGGGTGAGAGATTAAAAACAAATCCAGGGTGTTGGTGATATGACTATCAACGTCTCAGTTCTTGTTCGAATATTAACGCAGATATACATATTTAGATATAAATATTTTAATTTCAAATTAAGTGTAATACAAATAAGTAAAACATAGAAATGTTAACACGTAATTTACAAAACAAACAAAAAATGTACTAAAACAAAACATATGTCACGACACAAATGTCCATTATAAAAGTAACATTTTTGATTAACAGTTAGTAAAGGTTTTCAGTTTTAAGTTTTTATAGCGTTTACGATACCGAAAGACATAGTCATTTATTTTTTGTTTTCTGTTGTTTTTTATGCTTTTTGTTCCTGAGGATTTGTTGCTGTGATTTCGGGTAAGTTTAATGACCGAAATCCATTATTTCTTTGATTTTATGGTATTTTAAATGTTGTTTGTTGGTTTTCGCATCCATTCAAATATATTCTTGCGTGTGTATGTGTGTTGTGTTGTTATTGTCAACATTGAATCGGCTGTGAGTACTTTTATTGCGGTGGTTTTAATGAAATTGTTTTTTGATTCATTTTTTATTTATTTTTATTTTGTTTAAAGTGCGTAAGTGTGTGTATGTTTGTGTTGATCTGATTGGAGTTCTGAGCATGAATGAGAATTTGTGTTTGATCTAGTTGCATCACGAGTGAGTGGACTATATGTGTGGATGTGTATGGATGGGTATAAGACTGCCGAGTGGGTTGATCGAACTGAGTTGGTTGTGCTGTTTGTATTGTACTATTGCTTTAATGATTGGGATGTGGGAAGTATGCCATGGATGAATTTGCAATAAAGTTGAATGGATTTTACGTTTGAGTGGACTTTGATTTTACCATTGGGTAGTGTTGCCGTTGCTTAAATTCCTATAATTGTTGCCCCTTTTTTGAATGTTACGTGCATTCTAGTTTCTCGACTTTATTTGAAATTACACAATTTTACTAAAATGGTTATTTCTGCTGCTGAGTGTTGTGTTGTTGTTTTATCCGGAATGTTAGTAACCATTTTAAATGATGTGTTGGACTTTTGCGAAGTCTTTACGGATGTGATTGCCTCCTCAAGATCCTGCGATACTAGGGGTATGTGTACGGTCGAGGAGGGCCCATTTGGCGACACAATCAAAGCTCCGCTTGATTTGGTATAATCGTTATTCTGTTGTTGATTTTAGAGTGTCTGTTCTGTGAGCTTTTTGTACGAATTGTTACGCTATGTAGTTTTATTGATATGTTGGGGTGTGTAGGGTTTTTTTTTTTTCTTTTTTTCAATGCATTTTATTTTCTTACTAATTAATTCTTACATACTAACAAAAAATTCTTAAATGCTAGCTTACAATTACTTAACAATCTTATACTAACTTACTGGCCCCACACAGGCACTCTAAGCTACTCTAAATTCTTATATCTATGTCTTTCGACTCTATTAACATTTCATTTAGAATTATTTATACTGTATACTTAAGGCTAAGAAAAAAAATCGGTAACAAAAAACTTAGCATATGGACATTTTGCTTTTTATTTTCTATAAAACTTAATATCTAACTTAAAATAAACCTTAGTCTACCTAACCTACATACACAATACAACATACACACAATAGACAATATACACAATAATATACATATATTAGTATATACCATTGTATATATCAATATATGTATATGTTTCTTACATGCTAACCTAAACCTATGCAAGCTGGCCATCGCTATTTATAGAGCAAATAGTTGGTTCAGCTCTGCCTCATTGGTGAGGCTGATCCGTAATTGACGGAAACGACGACGAAACATCTTCTCCATCATTCAACCACCAGAAATGCTGGTGCTGCCCAACGACATCCCTCTTATCGCGATTCCCCACCGCCCTACTGAACCTGATGCGATCCACACTGCCGTGTGCGACGTCTCTGTTGTAGTTGAGTCGCCTGTCCCCAGCTGTCCGAGCGACATGGAAGATTAACGGCACCGCTGATCTATCCTGGATCAACCCTATCTGATCCAAGTAGAGGAATGCTTCCGGTGGAACGAAGCCGTCAGACACTTTCGTGGTATAGGTAATTGGGGTAGTAAGCCCCAGATATCAGGTTATTCGTCGAGGTCAATGTGCCTTCGAGTCAGCTTAATTACGAAGTTGTCCACTCGTATTAGGTTCGCCCTGTTGTAAAGGACCTCATTAGGATAAAATTTCTTGTACTCCGACTCTGGTGTTCTGTACAAGCGAAGACAAGCCCTAAGGCAAGCCCTCTCAAACACCCGAATCTTTTCCATTAAGCTTGCTCGTACATTGAACCACACGGGACACCCAAATACCAGCATGGGCCTGATAAGGGCCATGTAGCAGATTACCTTTACCCTCGCATCCAGTTGGCTGCTATAAAACAGTCTCTTTGTAAGGGCAAAAGCACCTTTAGCTCTGGCCAGAGCAGCATCTACAGTTTTGCCAAAATACAGAAACTGATCTAGCCAGATCCCAAGGTATCTGACTACATTTCGACAGGCAAGAGGCTGTCCGTGTTGTCCAATGATAGAGAACTTTCGCCAATTTTTTCTGGTATTTCTAGAGGCTCCAGACAACGGCGTCCTTAAGAGAATGGTTTCTGACTTCTGAAAGTTGATTTTCAACTTCCAGTCATCGCAAAATCGTCTTATCTTATCGAAGTCACGCTGCAAGAGAGTATTAATGACCTCGATTTTTGGACCTGTTCTGTACGCTATCAAATCGTCTGCGTACGCAATAGTATGGGGAAGTGAACCTATCAAGTCGCTTGTAAAAATGTTGAATAGGATCGGCGAATTGACCGCGCCTTGCTGAAGACCATTTTTAATTTGGAATTCCAACAGAAGTCACATAACCATTTTTCACGATGAACTGTCTGTTGTGTAGCATATTATAAAGAATGTACAAGAGAGGGTTGCTGATCCCCAGCCTAGTCAGCTTATAGAAAAGACCTTCTAACCATACGGTGTCGAAGGCCTTCTCCAAGTCAACAAGGCAGGCACCAGTACATTGTTTTTTGTCTTTATTCCATTGGATATCGGACACCAGTTTAGACGCGGCATGTGAGATATCATGTCCCGCCTTAAAACTGAATTGATTATCCGGAACTATATGTTTGTCCTCAACCCACCTAGACAGAGCTCTATTGATTACCTTTTCAAAAACCTTACTGATATTCGGAAGGAGACTTATCGACAGGAGATTCGCCGGATTGGATATATCCTTTCCCTTTTTGGGGATAGGTTGAACCACCGCCGTTTTCCAATGCGCTGGATAATGTGCATTATTCATTGCATTATTAAACAGGGTGGTGTAAATGTCCACCGCTTCTAGAGGAAGATGTCGAAGCACGATGTTCGGAATACCATCGGTCCCCACCGATTTCTTAGCCCTGATTGTGTCGAAGATCTCATGGAGTCCTGCCTTCGAAATGAACGGGGGTAGGCCACCCTCTCTGGCAATGACGTTATTTGCCATATTTTCGTCGCTAAACCGGGTGAAACCAGAGCCCTCGGATCGCCAGTTCCCTATTTCATTTCGAATGCAGAAGTCGTGCACCAATACGCGACTGTCCAGGTCGTAATTAGGGCCAATGTTATCAATGGCCCTATATACTTCCTGGAAAGTGGCCCCTATGGCCTCAACCTTCTCCTGTGGATCCTCGATCACAAAAAAGTCGTCATCATCAGCGGCCTCATTTGGATCAATGCCTGCTATTGTCAGTAACCGTTCGTTGTCTGTCGTCCGGGCTATTTTAAGACACTGAAGGTCGTTTTGATTTTTTCTCCGAAATAGTTTATTTATTTAGGGAAACAGGGTTGCTGGTGTTTACAGCCCGAACCTTGTTGTTCCAATACAAACTTACAGAAATTCTGTAATTCTCTTTTATTAGCGTTTGAATATTTTTAATCGACGACTTCAGCGTCCTAATCTCCGGGTCTTGTCGGTCAGTTAACTGTCTGTACAAGTTTTTGAGTCTTGTCAGAAGTCTACTTTTCTGTCGGTGCAGTGCGTCAATAGTAGGATTGCGGAACAGGTCTTCGTTAGTCGTTCGTCGATACCGCGGTATTGTAGTGTCCATAGTTTGTTTAATTGTCTCGTCCATTTGTTTTAGGTAATTGTCGATCTCCTCGTTTGACAAATTCCTATTGGACGGTGGGTGGAGCGTGCTCGAGGAGAGCGCTCTCGTCAAGGTTGCGGAGAAGCGTGTCTATCGAGTCTTACTGGAGTTGTAAGAATATCTTTGGACAAACTCCTCCAATTCCGCAATTTCGTTGGGAACTGTAATTTCGGTGCTAAAACCGCAATGGTCGCTGTCATATACGAATGTGCGCAGACAGTTTAATGTTTGTAAATTCGTACCTGTCAGTCGTATACGTTCGTCGTACAGCAGTAGATCCAAATAAGACCCGCATCTGGGAAACGACGGATTATCCGTCGCTTTAAGACCGAGTTTGTACATGACATCGTGCTGACCCCACCAATCGAGTAGTAGGTTCCCTCTAGTATTTGGCAAATTATTTCCCCAATCTCTGTGTCTAGCGTTGAAATCCCCGCCGATTATAAAATAATTCTCCCCCGATTCGAGCCTCAGAAGTCGAAAAAGTGTGTCGAGTTCTGTAATGAATAGAGTGGATTGTGAAGCTTCAGGTGCATAAACAGAGGCCAAGTACAGCCGCTTTCCACTGCGGAGCGGGATGTAAACGACGACTGCCTCCAACACCCGGAACCTGCGCAACACTCCCTTGTACACTCTGTGAAATTTTATACCTTCTTTAATGAAGATCGCGACACCGCCTCCACGTTTGGATCTGGGCCGATTTCTTCTTCTAACAATATAATTATTGTACTCCAGTTTGTGCTTATCGGTTAGTTTGGTTTCACTAGCGAAAAGCACATCAGGAGTTTGGTCTTGTAGCAATTTAAACATCGCGGCTCTTCGTTCGATCCTAATCAGTGAATTAACATTCACCGCAAGAACCTTCAAAGTTTGCTCCACCATGTGCGTACCCATTACGACATGTGTTGCCTTAGGCCCGGCAGCAACGCGTAGATCTGGTCCCCCCGCTTGGCCTGTTCTTGCACCTGCTTTTGCAGCTGAGCCATCTGTCCTTGGATTGCGAGCAAGATAGCCAGCATGTTAGGTGCAGCTTCCGTTGTTCTCGGCGTTGGCGCCGGAGAAGCAACAGTCGCTTGCTGTACCGTAGCCCCCCTACCTGACGCCATTTGGGCGTAGGAAATTTGGGACGTGACGGCTGGTGTTTGAAATCTGACAGGTGAACGTTTGACCTCCACCTTCTGCTGCCGAGCTAGTTTTGCTTTCTTAATGTCAGCGAACATAGGACAACCCAGATAGTTTGCGGTGTGTCCCACGTTCCCAGATAACACGCACGAGAGCTGCGACCTATCGGATGCTCCGTCAACACCCAGAGCACACTCCTCGGAATTGTGGTTCTTAGCGCACTTCACGCATCGAGGCTGCATTTGGCAGTTCGACGCGGCGTGCCCGAACCTCTGGCAGCGAACGCATTGTATAACGACTTCGCTCCTTCACTTTCGCGTAGCTCTCCACTGTATTACAGTGGATGGCATGGCGATCGTTCCCCAATCGCTTAATATTAAAGTTATTACCAATGACCAGCCTACACAGGTCCTTGGTTGCACTCACCTCTAATTTATAGGTGTTAATGGGAGGCACCTTCTCCTTCTTCTTGTTCTGCTGGAGTTGCTCTTGTTGTTGTTGCTGCTGCTGCTGTTTTTTCAGCTGTTGTTGTTTTTGAGGCTGTTGCTGTTTTTGCTGCTGCTGTTGTTTCTGCTGCTGCTGTTTTGTTTGCTGCTGTTTTGTTTGCTGCTGCTGGTTTTGTTGTTGCTGCAGTTTTTGGTTCTGCTCTTGTTTTTGGGAGCTCTCCAGTTGTAATTGCTCCCTCTGCCTGCGTGCAGTTTGCCTTTGTTTAATAGCAAGCACTTTTTCCTCCAGCTTTTGTATGCTGCTATTAATATCATTTATTAGCTCATCCTCGTCTTCCGACTCAGATGTCGCTAGAGAAGAAAAGGTATTATTACCCCCCTCATACTGGACCTCATCTTCATCTTCATCAGCTCTTAAAACTGCATTTATTTATTTTTTTGTTAAATTAGGAGGTGTTTTTAACCTCTTCCTCCTTTTGATGGCTTTCGCCACGGCACCGTCAACAGTAATGTTGCCTTTTGCTCTCGTTATGCGAAGAGCGGAACGCTCTCCATCATCCATCACGTGATTTTATTGTTTTTGTAGTGAAGCACTATATTTGTTCCACAATTTGAGCAAAAGAAAAGAAAAAAAGAAAAAAAGTTCAAAGTTTGGCCCGGGATCGAACTCGCGTCTAACGATTTGATAACCGACGCCGCTAACCGCTTGGCTACCAAGTCAACTGAGAAAATTGCGACCAATTATTTTTACGAAGTAAAACTTTTTCACTCTTTCACTTTAAGAAAAGCCGAGACACATCTATTCTCCTCGGAGATCTGCGAACGACTGGGGTGTGTAGGGTTTTTTTTCACTTTGTGTACTATGTGTGGGGTTAGGAAAATGTGTTGAAAAATGCGGTTAAATAAAACACGTCTTTTCGGCTTCCGTAGTTACAGCAAAGAGAAAGTTAATTTGTCCGGAAATTATATCCATATTTTAACATTTAACTGTCATACATTTCTACTACAAATTTACAATTCGTAATCTTACGTTACGTTTCTTTGCTTACATAAGAATTTAGTTGTTACATTTAAATTAAGTTTTAAATAGATATGACAATTTCAACAAAGAAAATAATTATATGAAATGAAATTCAGTTGTATTTCCAAACATGCTGCCGCCCAGTGGACGATTTTCGTCCGCAAGTGTTCTCGATCATGTAACTTACTATACCCAATTGCAGTTGGAGTATCTTCCTTCCAGTTGATGAAACCTACGTAAAGCACCTAAATTTGAGGCACCAAACACAGGCTTACATCCGGTTTTAAATGGTAACGATACCTCATATCGACCATCGGTCAATCTTATTATTGTGTTAATATTATTTTTTTGAGAAGTTTTCTCTTCCGCAGTTTCCTTAGTGTTGAAATACAACTCTCCCAGTCCCCAGGACCTTCGCAGCTGAGTGTCGTTATCGAGAACCTGTAAGACGCTATGGACAGGTTTTTTATTCTGTTAAATAACCTTCCCAAGGATAAGCCAACCTAAATCTGATTCCTGTGCGATTGGCGATCTTTCATCATCACCGCGTATAATGGATCCTAAAATAAGTAAACATCAGCTCCCAGGAGAATATCAATAGTCGCAGGCTTATCAAATTGTGGATCAGCTAACTTCAAACCTTGAATATGTTCCTCTTTTGCAGAGCTAAAGGTTTGGATGGCAAAAGACCAGTCAGGGACTTGAACACATAGGCTGGGGTATTTGTCTCGAAAGGTGTTACCAAAGACCCAAAGGTTAGACTTACATACCGCTGCTATTTTTTCCCAATCCAAATACCTTAATTGGTGTTCGATGTTGATGAAGCCCTGGCAATAGATCAGCTGATTCAGAAATTATTATTATTATAATGGAGAAGAGAATGGTGTGCCTGCTTGCAGTAATAGCAGCGCACACTGCTTTGACAATGGTTAGTCTTGTGACTGTACGCCAAACAGTTCCGACAAACCCCGATTCTGTCCACTGCTTTAGATCATTCACAGATCTCCATGGCAATAAACTTTTGGCAAGTCCGAAGGGAGTGCTGACCTCTACCACATACCTGGCATGCAAACTGTTTCTTCCCGACGTGAAACACCATTTTCTTCTCTATAGCAGCAGCTTTGTGTGAAGAAGAACCGCTGCCCTTTGTGCCACTCATTCCAGCTACCGCTTCCAAGGTTCGAAAACGTGTTTCCAGGAAATCAGTAAATTGTGCCAGTGTTGGCAACTCCTTCGAACTACCTAACTTCTCCTCCCACAAACGCTGAGTAAAAGCAGATAATTTTTGTACTAGTATATAAACTAATATGTCATCCCACGAACTAACCGGCAATCTTAAATTTTCCAGGGCATGGAAAAATTCCTGGGACGTGTCCAGTAGAGACTTTATATTACTTGCAGTCTCCTTTGTCAACTGCTGCTATTCGAAAAAAAATTGGAAATGAGCGTTTACCAACACTCCCTTGTGGTCATATCTGGCGACAAGCAGTTCCCATGCTTTGTTATAATTGCCAGAATAAAACCCTGGATGCTTCAACAAACGAGCAGCTTCACCGACAACAGAAGATTTTAAATAGTGAAGCTTTTGAATTTCACCCAGCTTTTTATTTGTGCGTAAAAATACATTATGGAAAACCCGCCATTTTGTGTACGAGCCCTCGAAATGCGGTATTTGAATTTGGAGTAACGCAAGCTCATTACAAGAAGCACCTGTGGATTCACTTTCCACATTCTTCTCCTCAGATGCTGACTTGGCATTGTCGATACCATCGATCAATTCCCCACGGTAAGTGAAATATGTTTCTTGTAAAAGGTCAAAAATTTCATCAAAGCCTTCCTCTTCCAGGCCTTCTTCAATTTCTCCTCGTCGAATTTTCGTTTGAAGACCAAGCGCGTTCTTGAAATTCACTTCTAAAATAAGACGAGGACCTGAAAGGTAACTGGCTGTACGACGTGTTGCTCCAGTCTTTTTAAAGTTAGAGTGGTCACGAAGAATCTGCTCCCGAACACCTTTTTGATCTGCACCCGTGGACAATTTCGATTTTTTTTTTTGTTTTTAAAAGGTTTTTATTTGTAAATCAATTGTAAACCAATATGTGGGTATGTATCAAGTACAATATTTGTTAAATTATTAGACACAGTTTATTAAAATAATATTAATTAATTTTTATTTCAGCAATTTACGACCTTTGGTTAGCTTTGCCCAGCTCATGACGGTTGAGGTTAAAGTTGACAAATTTTTATATTACACGGCGCGGGAATTCCCAATTATGCACAACCACCGAAAGAGTCTTTAAAGTTTTTGAAAGGAGCAAGACAAGGGGCAAGACATCGACCGCGAGGGAGTAAAGGTATGGAATTTTTATGTTTTATATATATATTGAAAACTTGCACTTTTTATTAAATTTTCTTTTAAATGTTTAATGTTTTGTGTAGACTACACATTAAGTTACTTTATATATATATATATGTATGTTTGTGAGTTTGAACCTTGCACTTTCACTTGTGGACTTGAATATTTTTGATTTTATTTATTTGGAACAATTCTATCCGGCTCGTAAGGACCAAATGTTGGGGTGTGTAGGGTTTTTTCACTTTGTGTACTACTCGTATCTGTGGGGTTAGGAAAATGGGTTGAAAAATGCTGTTAAATAAAACATGTCTTTTCGGCTTCCGTAGTTACAGCAAAGAGAAAGTTTATTTGTCCGGAAATTACATCTATACGAGTATTTTAATATTTAACTGTCATACATTTCTACTACAAATTTGCAATTCGTAATCTTACGTTATGTTTCTTTGTTTACATAAGAATTTAGTTGTTACATTTAAATTAAGTTTTAAATAGATATTTCAACAAAGAAAATACTTACATGAAATGAAATTCAATTGTATTTCCGAACAGTTGTGTTGAATTTTCGTGAAGTTTTACCGACGTGATTGCCTATGATCGAGGAGGTGTCATTTGGCGACACGATCCGCTGAAGGTAGAATGTTTGTTATGCCGTATTGGGGCTTGGTGAATTTGTGTTGAAAAGTGGTGTCGTATGCCTGTATTAAATCTGTGTTATGTCCGCGTTTGATGTGTTGCTCGGAAGCAGGCATATCTTTGTTACTGGTCATTTTAGTTCCACTGTCTCTGTTTTTAGTGTTTTAGGGTGAATGGAATTACAATTTATGCCGTCGTTCGCCAGTGAAATCGCTATTGTCTTCCACTCAATCTTGGCTGTTTGGATACATTTGTGAAGCTCGTTGTCTGCGGCGATGAAGTTCTTGCAGAGTCCTCTTCTTGACACGAAACGTCGGAATACGGCGATGAACGTCATGTCGCTCACGAGCTCGATATGGACCGCCTTTTTCGCCATGCATGCAAATAATGCAAAGTAGCTCTTGTATTGTTTCGGGTTCCTACCCCTCAACGTTTTCATCTCGACCATGTCCATGGTTCAGCGTATGTGAAAGGTCTTGATATCGTCGTTATGGCAGTTGGAAGACAGCCCATCAGCTGTAACAGTTATAAACCTATAACAAATGTTGCATTTGAAAATGAAGTTTTTGACGGTGGTCTTGAGCCGAAATATCCGGAACTTCTGACGTATATACGCCATCACCCTTTGGTTAATCCCGTGGAGGGTCTTCTCGTGCGCTTCCTTTATTATGAGGTGTACTAATGGGTGCTTAGGACTCAGCAGAATGGGATGGTTGGTGTTGAATGACAGGTTTGCATTACGTAGCCTACCCTTGTAATACACCTTGTTCATCCTTGAAAGGGTTCAGTGCCTTTAGCCCTCTGAACTCGTGTGTGTTTGTTTCTTTAAATTTCTCCGAAAACATTCTTTCTTATGCGGCTCTTATTATCCTCATAAATGCGGTCTCAAGCTCCTGTGGAGAAAGCACGACGTTTAGAGGCCGATGGTGTTATTGTTTGTTACATAGGAATCATAGACAGTAATCCACTATGCGAGTTACCCTGGATAGTGTTGAATGTTTGTGTAACAAGGTTTCTACTACTCCTTCTTCCAGGAACTGATGATAGACTCTCGTTGGACGTTCCTCTTGTTGGGTTTCCTGGACGTGCGGTTGTTCTTGTAATGGTGCGTCCCACCGATGTCGTAAGAATTCCGGTCACTGCCACCAGAGTTCGTTGTGAACGGGATTTTCAGCTTGGATTCCTCTGGACGCTAAGTCTGGTGGTATAAGCCGTTGGATTTGGAAAACCCTGTTGCATACAAAGGTTTTCCATTTGGATGGATGAACTCTAGTCCAGCACAACATTATAAGGGAATCCGTCCATGCCACCGTTTTCGCTTTGTCCAACTTTAAAATTCGTCCTGTTTCCGTTGAAAGCTTTGCAACATACATACAGCAACATACCTCCACAAAGTTCTAATCTTAGAAGAGTGATTGATTTAAGTAGTGGCACCTTTGTTTGGGACAAAAGCAGCGTCATATGAACTCTGTCATCTTCACCAAGAACGCGTAGATAAACTGCAGTCGCATATGCCTTCTCCGACGCATAGCTAAACCCATGGATTTCTACCATCTTGGTCTGCTTGCTGGTGTTGATGCAACCATTCGTTCACCAGTTCTGGGGGTAATAGTTTGTCCCACTCCGATTCCTTCCACCATAGTTGCTGAATTATCATCTTCGCATTGATAATACAAGGTGAAACCCAACCCATCGCGTCATAGAGCCTCGGCATGGAGGAGAGGACTGGCCGTTTAGTGATGTCCTCAGTACTTATAGTTGCGACCTGGAAGGAAAAAAACATCAAGTACTGCTAACCATCTGATGCCGAAAACGTTGTCACTCTCATTAAATAGAATGGAGAAGTTAATCCCACTCTGATCCATTGGAATGTGCTGAAGTACTAAGTTGTGTTGCTGACATGCTTTGGTAAATGGAATCCTGCTGTCTCCAATAGTTCCTCGACAGCTTTTAACTTTTCCTGGACTTCTTCAATGCTGTCTGCACCGGTGATGACATCGTCGACGTAGGTTTCCTCTTTCAAAACTTGTGCTGCTGACAGAAATCTCCGGGCCTCGTAGTCTGCTTCTAATGGCGAGGTAATGTGCTGACGCTGTCCCAAACGTCACTGTTCGTAGGCGAAACATCTTTATTTCTTCTTCAGGCTGTTCTCTCCAGAGTATGTGTCGATAATGGGAGTCCTGGCTGCCGAATGTATTTGACCGTACATTTTTTCGACGTCTCCTGTAAATATGTACTTGTATAACTGCCATCTCATTATGATATCAATTACGTTCTTCTGCATCTTAGGTCCGATCATCAAGTTGTCGTTGAGTGATGCCACACCGATTGTTTTAAATGTCGCATCAAAGACCACTTGCAGCTTGGTTGTCGTGCTGGACTCCTTGGTGACCACGTGGTGAGGAATAAAATAATGATGGGGTGTTTGAAGAACGTAATCTGACTTATTTACAGGACACATATGACCAAGTGTCAGATATTCCTGCATGGTATTTGAATACTCCTTTAGCAGTGTTGGGTTACAATGAAGTCTCCTCTCCAACTGTAAAAATCGTTTTAAAGCACCGTGACTTGTGGGTCCCATGGTGGGATGATTGCCCCCCTTAAACGGTAGATAAGCCTCATACCGACCACCAGGTAATCTTATGGTATTTCTTATAAAATGTGCCTCACATTCCTTTTCTTCTTGATCTTCATACCTTGGAAATGATTCTTCTTCGATCTCCCAAAATTTTCGGAGAGTTGTGTCAATGGTTGAGTCGAGTTGGCACCAAAAAAATGCTTACTTGAACGCTGGTGACAATCTTTTCTAATAAAATCCATCCTATCTGGGTTTTTTGAACGACCGGAGTGGAATTCCTAGCAACCTTGATGACGTCACTGAGAAGGAGGTCAGGTAAATATCACCACCTAATAGATGTCTACCTTTGACGGTATATTGAATGTTGGATCCGCCAAAGGTAAGCCTCGAATACTACTCCATTTACTTCAGTCAATGTATTGGGCCGGAAGAATCCCAGTCAGTGTCTAAAGACCAATGCTTGCTCCTTGCCTGTATAGCTTGAGGTTAACGACATAAGTTCCAGGTCGACGGCCTTTTGTGTGGTTCCACTGCTGACCAGCCCCAGCCCATTAACCTTCATAAATGTACTCTTTGGTTTCAGACCAAGTCGTTGGACCGCTGACTCCGTGATGAACGAAGCCGCAGACCCTGGATCTACTGAAGCTCTCAAAACTTTACTACATCCACCCGAAGATCTAATCCTCAACAACTCTGTAGCTAAAAAAACCTTGGTGTTCGTGTTGACATGATAACTGTTGAGATGTGTGTGGTTGTAGCTCCGAAACATTTGGTGGAAAGCCTAGTGTGGCTAATGGTTATTTGTGTGGCTGGACGTAGATGGATGAGAAGCAAATTGCGTAGCTGAAGGTGCACCGTATGTGACTCTCCCCATGCTGCACTTATTTTTGTGTAGCAAGGAATGCTGACGCTGCTTACAGAAGTGACAGCATTTCGCACTGGGACATATTTGTTTGAAATGGCTGCATGCCAAACAGTTTTCGAACACTTTCACTCTACGCACAGTTTGCTTCCAAGAACCTATCACAATTCCTAAGCGAATGCTGACCCCTTTGACACACGCTATAGCTGACCTGTCTTCTTGACTCTTCCTGGCTACAAAAAACATTACCCGTTCCTGATCTACGCTGCTCGGATTTGCTACTGGAACCTCTGGGATCTACTGCTTCTAATGTACGAAACCGACACTCTAAAAATTCGACAAACTCCTTGAATGATGGCAATTCCTTACTCGAACCTAGATTTTTTTTCCCATAATTGCTGTGTATTATTCGAAAGCTTTTGCAAAATAATACAAATTAAAATAACATCCGATCTATCTACTGGCGGGCCTAAATTCTTCAATGCATGAATTATTTCTTGTGAATATAGATGACCGGCAATCGCAGCTCGTTGTGGCCTCGTTCCTTGGTGTCTGCCGTTCACTGAGATGCGCTTGAACCGTTTATAGCAGCTTTAATAATTGCAATTTTGTCTAATGCATCTAACAAATCTGCTTTGTAATCCGTAAACAATTCGCGGATTTTATCAAATGTCTACAATAACACACAAACCTGCTCAGAATCAATTTTGCCATCATCTACCATGATATGTTCATGGTATTTATTTGCCTGAACCATTTGCTCGTCTAATATTGAAATACGAGTTTGAATATAATTAGTCCTCTTCAAACGCGCACTGTGTGCCTTCCCAAAATTCTCATAGTCCCTTTTGATACGTTCAAAGACGTTAATTTGTAATTTTTCGAAGGACGTGATGTGAAAATTTATGCGAGATGTGGAAAATTATTACACAAAACCACTGATAATACGTATATATATGTATATATGTCTTACAATTTACAACAATGGGGGTGAATATGCGTGTTAAACATTTATATATATATATGTAAATTTTTGTGTACAGTGTAAGTAATTATAATGGAAAGGACTCCCTTGAACTTCCTACTGATGCTTTCCTTTGAATTTCTTCCAGGTATGTACTTCACCTGATGATTTTTCCTGTGCATACACATAAACTTTTGGAGCTTTCTTAAACTTTTCTTCAAGGCTGCAGCGATGGGGTCTGTGCTGAATTGCTGGTTGCAGTTGATTGCTGGGTTGATGTATTTCTTATGCTAAATTTCTGCTTGTGTTGATTTTGATAATTTATGTATTAATATTATAAAACTACGGTGTTGATAATGTCGTTTATAAATATGTATGTACGAGTATATATATATGCAGAGTTTCTTGTGTTGACAAACGTACTTGTACAATTTTGTGTTGATTTGTATTAAGATTGTTGATCCGGCTCGAAGGACCAAATATTGATTTGATTTCAAAAAATAAACGACTATGTCTTTCGGTATCGTAAACGTTATAAAAACATAAAACTGAAAATCTTTATTAACTGCTAATCAAAATGTTATTTTTACAATTCACATTTGTGTCGTGACATAAATATGTTTTGTTTTAATATATGTTTTCCTTTGTTTTTGTGAGATACGAACGCTGTTCACGGGCGGGGAGAATGTTCGAATATTAACGCTGATATACATACACATTTAGATATAAATATTTTAATTTCCAATAAAGTGTAATAAAAATAAAAAAACATAGAAATGTCAACACGTAATTTACAAAACAAACAAAACATATGTCACGACACAAATGTCAATTATAAAAATAACATGTTTGATTAGCAGTTAATAAAGATTTTCAGTTTTAAGTTTTTATAACTTTTATGATACCGAAAGATATAGTGGTTTATTTTTTGAAAAGGCTCTTTTTTTTAAAGCAACAGCTCTGCTTATCTTTGGGGGAGGTCAACTTTTCACGTTTTCGATTTTGTCCGGATCCGTTCTCACTTCTTCCGCTGATGTAATGTGAACAGGATTTTTATTTCCGGACGGAACAGGCACACTTTCCTGGGTTCACTTCCAAATGAGTACTTCGTAGTCATTCAAACGCTCCTTTTAGATTTTCGCGATGCCCTTCGAACGTCTTTTCTATGACGATAACGTCGTCCAAATGCAGTATGCAGGTTTTCCACGTGAGTTCTTGCAATGTTCGTTCTATTAGTCGCTCGAAACAACAACTCAGAACAGATTGTCTCAGGACAGTCTCGAAACAGTAACTCAGGACAATTCAGAAGAAACGATAAGTCAGGGCAACATAGGGACTATAATTCACAGAACAATTCTGAACAATTAGAAGGATCCGTTTCAGAAAAATCAAGAAGAAATTAAAACTCAGAGCAACCTAAGGATTTTAACCCACCGAACAGTTCTGGCCTATTTTTTTTATTTTTTATTTTTATTTTATAATTTTATATAATACAGTATTTCTTACATAATTTATTTTACCCGCAAAGCGCCTTGCTTATCGGCAGGTGGCTATATTCAATAATACATAATTTAACAACGAACTTTCAAATTTCAATTAGAAAAATTTTATTGAGAAAAAAATTAATTGGTATAATATTTAAAAAAAGAGAGAAAGAAAAAAATAATAATAATAATAATAATAATAATAATAATAATAATAATAATTAATTTGAATCAATATGAAATAAAAGTGTATCAACAAACTTGGTATAAATCAAGCAATAATTTTTTTATAAGTTTTTTTCTTTTTTTATAATTTTGCAATTCTTTTATATTTTGCGGTATTGTATTAACTATTTTAGGCACTACATAACGAAGTTCTCTTGTACCATATACATTGTAAGTCTCTGATATCTCTAACATTCCTTGGGCTCGTCTTCGTGTGTTTTGATTGTGCTGGATAGGTTTCAAAAATCCTTGGTCGTTCATATATATTACAAGCGCCGTCATCTGAAAAATCCCACGAACATCCAGTGCTTATAAAGATGAATTAAATCCTCTGAGATTTTTTATTAAACGTTGCTGTATGGCTGTAATTTTATCTGTATGGGTTTTTGCAGCAGTCCCCCAAGCCAGGATGCCGTATCTAATGCGCGACTCAGCGAGCGAGTAATACACCTGCTTCATCACATTATAATTACAAAGTCTTTTCAAATATACCATCGCAAAAATAGCACTCTTAAGTTGAAGACGCAGTATATTAATGTGTTCACTCCAAAGGAAGTGTTCGTCAATTGTTATTCCTAGATATTTCGCCCGCTGCACAAGTTTAATCTCCTGGTTCCCTGCCGACAAAGGACAATTTTCGTTTCAGTGAACAATTTTAATTTCTCCGCTCCGCTTAGATGGTGTGCGAATGTGCATCACTTTCGTTTTTTGCGTGTTAATTATGAGTCCATTATCATGACACCACTTCGAAACGGCATCAAACTCACTCTGAAAATTTTTAACTGCCGTATTTAGATCTATATGTTTAACAACGATGGCTATATCGTCCGCAAATGCATACGCAGTACTATTTTTGAAGACCCGTAACAGTTCGTTAGTAAAAATAATGTATAAATAGGACCAAGTTTGGATCCTTGGGGAACACCGTACGAGCTTGATTTTTCTTGGCTTGTTTCCGTTGCCACCTTTACTCTGATTGTTCTATCAGTGAGATAGTTTTTGAGCCAATTTGATATTACTCCCCTCACACCGATCCTTCCGAGACTCTCTATAATTTTCTCATGAGATAATGTGTCAAAAGCCTTGCTGAAGTCAATATAAAATACTAGTATGTTGAGGTTTCTGTTTAGTCCTGCATTGATTGTGTTCGCAAACTCTCCTAATAGTCTGTCCGTGATTTTGTTTCTTTGGAAGCCATACTGGTTTTGATGAATAATTTGATGTTTTTCTAAGAAACCATTGATCCTATTTACCATAACGTCCTCCAAACACTTTTCAACAGCAGATAGAATAGAAATAGGCCGATAGTTTTCTACATTATTTTTAACACCAGCCTTGTAAATTGGCCGCACGATAGATGTTTAATAGACACAGGATCGGATACAAGCATTCTTAAACCCAATTTATTAAAAGACTTTTCTGAAGAAACACTCTTAGAATTTCTGTATTTCATAACATTAAACGGTATGAGTAAAGTAATGAATAAAATAGTTACCCCAATACCTACCGAATTTAATCTTTCCGGGACTATTTCTTGGAAAATTATCGTGTTACCACATCGAAAATATGATGCTATTATAGCACAAAACTGCTTAAGCAGAGGGCTAAAAGCTAAAATAGATTTAGAGAATAAGTACTTAGAAGTAAATAGGATACAAATCGTGTTCGAAAATAGTGAATACCCTTTTGCAATAAATGACATCTACAGTCTAGAATATGGCAGAATTTAACAACTAAATTTAGAACACTTAAACCCAGAAGAAAAGTTAAAAATAGCTCTTATTCTAAAAGAATACGCAAACTTATTTTTCAAAGAAGGAGATAGACTAACGTCTACTCATGAAACTGAACATGAGATAGTCACAACCACGAATAATCCAGTTTACTCAAAAGTATTCTCAAGTCCACGAAAAACAAATAGAAAGGCAAGTAAACGATATGTTACACCAAAACATAATCAAAGAAAGCAAATTCGCTTGCAATAGTCCTTTATGGGTTGTTCCCAAAAAAGCCGATAATTCAGGAAATAAAAATGGAGGATAGTAGTGAACTATAGAAGACTCAATAACGTAACTGTTAGCGACAAGTTTCCAATGTCAAATATTGATGGCATCCTAGACATATTAGGGCGAGCACAATACTTCACAACAATTGGCTTAGCTAAGGGTTTCCACCAAATACCGGTTAAACCCGACGATAGAAAAAAACGCATTTTCTACCCCTTTCGGGCATTTCGAATTCTTGCGTATGCCATTCGGTCTCAAGACGCCCCGTCGACGTTCCAGAGATTTATGAATAGTGTTCTCAAAGAGTATTGTAGAATGTTTGTGTGGGTACAAATGATAGAACTTATTCTTTTCAATACAAATCCCTTTATTCAGTACAGTTACAATTCACTATTTAATTCTTTCTCTCAGTACAATTCAATTTCTCAACCACTTATACTTTTCTTATCTTTTACTTAAACCACTTAATCACTTCTTCTAATTAACACTTCAAATTCCACTTTAGAACTGATTTGCATACCTTGGGGATGCTGCTATTTATACTCGAATGACATACTTCGAGAACAATCCTCGCCATCCAGCGTCCCATACAATTTCCAATTTGCTAGAAAATTCGATTCTACTCTCCAGTTGCTAATCCAGTATCGAAACCTTCTAGTCTTCGAGTTTCCTGCTAGATGTCGCTGCTCACATTTGACTGGTTATCACATTGCTCCCTCCCTACAGTTGTTCGTCCCGAACAACTTCGTCATTCAGCATCCCGTTGAAATGACACATTCTATCCAAATGGACCACTTTCAATTTTCCTCGATCCCCACGCTGGATCCGGTAGACAACGTCATTAATGCGGGTTATCACCTTGTATGGACCTTCCCAGTCCTGTTGCAATTTTGGTGATTTGCCTTTCTTACGCTGAGGATTATACAGCCAAACCAGATCTCCTTCGTTGAAACCGGAAGATTTCGCCTTGATATCGTACCTAGTTTTCATGCGGCTGCTTGCTAGCTTCATCTTTTCTCTGGTGTCTTCATGCAATTTACGAATCCTGCTGCGTAAGTCATTCACGTACTCGTTCACCTCTTTGGGCTCCGTCGGTGGGGATCCGAATTTTGCTTCACTTGGCAACCGAATTGTTTGACCAAATAAGATCTCGGATGGTGTGTGCCCTGTTGAGCTATGGACCGCGTTTCGGTAGGCCATTAAGAAGAGGGGTATGTGTCGATCCCAATCCCGCTGGCAGTTGCTGACAACCTTAGATAGATGCTCATTCAAGGTCCGATTGAATCGCTCGATGGAATCATCAGATTGAGGGTGTAGTGGCGTTGTCCTTGTCTTTCTTATTCCCAAATATTGGCATATTTCCTGGAAGACTTTTGATTCAAAGTTTCGCCCTTGATCAGAGTGCAGCTCCATTGGGACCCCAAATCTGCTCACCCAGTTGTTGACTATCTGTTCGGCTACGGTCTTAGCCTCTTGATTTGGGATGGCAAACACTTCCGGCCACTTACTGAAGTAATCCATGACTACGAGAGTATATCGGTTTCCATTAAAGGTTTCGGGAAACGGCCCAGCGATGTCGATGGCTATTCGTTCGAAAGGTGCTCCGACATTGTATTGTTGCATTTGTCCATGTGGCTTTACTTTTGGGCCCTTGGTAGCCGCACATCTTATGCACTTTTTGCACCAATTCTCGACATCTTGTTTAGCGCTTAGCCAATAGAAACGTTCCCTTACCTTTTCTAACGTCTTATTTATTCCCAAATGGCCTCCTGAGATTCCGTCATGTATTTCATGGAGCACTTGGTTGACTCTGGACCGTGGCACAATTAGCTGCATACGACATGTTGTCCCATCTGCACTTTCCCATTTTCTCTTCAGCAATCCATCTTGCACAAAAAGCGAGTCCCACTGTGCCCAGTATGCCTTCAGAGTTTGGCTCCGATCTGATATCTGCTGCCAGCTTGGTCTTTCCTCGTGTTCCTTCCAGGCCAATATTGGTTCGATGTCATTGTCTGCCTGTTGGGAGGAACGGATTTCGTCTATACTCCAACCCTCTATTGGCTCAGTCCTGATCGTTTGGATAGTTGCCTGTTCTTTCGCTTCTTCACCACTGACTACTTCTGCTGGGAGGCTTTCGTTGCATTGTTTTACCTGTGCGACTGGGATAATTACCCTGGAGTCAACTTCTGCTACAGACTTCTGCCCCGCGAAGTAAACATTTCCTAACTGATGGCTTCTGGAAATTTGACCGGTTTCTTGGTAGCCGTTTCTGCCGGTTTTTCTTTCTATTTGCCTGTAACCCCAGTGCAGACAGCCTTCTCGTCGTACCGGTTCTTTACAATGCCCTTGCAAATGTCCTACTTTATCGCAGTTCCAGCAGCGCATTCTTCGGCTCTCCCGCGGGATATTTCGTTGCATAGTAGTTGGTCTTGAGCAGGAGCATTCACCAGATACTATTTCCCTTACGAAATGCATTCCTTTGGAAGCCTGATTGGATGCTTCCATCGCCAGAGCGAAGGCAAGTGCTTCAGCAAGGGTTCTTTTCCCGGCCATCCTTACTGCTGATTGTAGCTTCAAATCTGCAATTCCCCTGATGAATGCGTCCTTTGCCATTTCGTCGATTATTTCTTGGCCTGCGGTGGGATATGACAAATGTGCCAGTCTACTCACGTCTGCTTGGAGCTGTTGCAGTGTTTCTCCTCGTTGCTGCATACGGCCTTGCAATTGAACCTTGTAAACTTCCCGCATGTGGCTATCCCCAAACCGTTTCTCGATAGCCTGCACTAAAACCATATAGTCTCTATTCTTTTCGATATCGATTGTTTGTAACAATTCTGCCGCAGGACCACGTAAGGCCATCGCTAGGGCAAAGCACTTTTCCTCATTGTCCCAGTCGTTTGCACAGGCAGCCATTTCAAACTGCTTCTTATAAGTAGACCATGAGGTCTGACCATCGAATGAGGGAGGTTTCAAATCTTTTCTCCTTGGACCACTTAAAGAACATTCTCGCTGTTTCTGTTTTCGCACTGTGTCGAGCTCTTTTGCCAGTTGCTCAACTTTGTTGTCCATTTGTTCCAATTTTTCGCCAACATTCTTCTCTATTCTTTCAAATTTGTTATCTATTTCTTCGAACTTTTGGTGTAGAGCGTTATTTTGTTCTTCCAGTTTTTGTTGTAGACTATTCTTTTGGTCGTCGAATTTTTGTTCAATGCTGCTCTTCTGTTCGTCCATTTTTTGTTCCAGACTGTTCTTCTGTTCTTCCAGATTTTTCTTTTGTTGGTCGAGACTGTTCTTCTGTTCGTCCATTTTTTGTCCCAGACTGTTCTTCTGTTCTTCCAGATTTTTCTTTTGTTGGTCGAGACTGTTCTTCTGTTCGTCCATTTTTTGTTCCAGACTGTTCTTCTGTTCGTCCATTTTTTTGTTTTGTTCGTCCATTTTTAATAAGAGGAGTTGCATCATTGCAGCCATGTCATTGCCGGTACTTGTCTGTTCATCCTCGTCAACATCAAAGGAATATGCATCAGGATCATGTCCCTCGTTGTTCAAAGCCTCCTGAAGTCGGAGCACCAGGTCACTTTTTCCTCCACTGGCGCTGAGGCTTCTCTTGTTCAACTCGGATTTGAGTTGGACGAGGGTCAACTGCAATAGTTTTCGACCCATTCTAGCTTTTTCAAATAGTCAGAAAACACAGGTTTTTTTTTTTTTTTTTTTTTTTTTTTTTTTTTCTTTTTTTTTCTTTTACACACAATAAGTCCTATCCCACTTCTGACACCAATGTAGAATGTTTGTGTGGGTACAAATGATAGAACTTATTCTTTTCAATACAAATCCCTTTATTCAGTACAGTTACAATTCACTATTTAATTCTTTCTCTCAGTACAATTCAATTTCTCAACCACTTATACTTTTCTTATCTTTTACTTAAACCACTTAATCACTTCTTCTAATTAACACTTCAAATTCAACTTTGGAACTCATTTGAATACCTTTGGGATGCTGGTATTTATACTCGAATGACATACTTCGAGAACAATCCTCGCCATCCAGCGTCCCATACAATTTCCAATTTGCTAGAAAATTCGATTCTACTCTCCAGTTGCTAATCCAGTATCGAAACCTTCTAGTCTTCGAGTTTCCTGCTAGATGTCGCTGCTCACATTTGACTGGTTATCACAGTATTTAAACAAAATTTGTGTAGTTTATCTCGATGACATACTTATATTTAGTGCGTCATAAGAAGAGCATATCTACAACATTAGGAAAATTTTCGATCGACTGCAAATAGCAGGATTGAAGATGCAAATAGATAAGCGCAAGTTTGTTTAAAGGAAACGGAATTCTTGAGACATTTATGGATACCAGAAGCAGGCAAGTCAAACCCAAAGAAAATTCAAGCTATCAAAGATTTAAAACTCCCCACAACACAGAAATAAATTAAGTCGTTCCTAGGTATTACAGGTTTCTACAGAAAGTTTATCAAAAACTATGCAATAGTAATGATCCTAATTTCATATACGCCTTTGATAAATTAAAACAGATAATTGCGGAATATCCTATCTTAAAAAGCCCCAATTTTAAAAAGGAGTTAAGTTAGTCACTGATATCAGCAATTTTGCGATAAGTGCAGTTTTGATGCAAGAATGGCATCCATGAATCAATAGCGTTAAATGAACACGAACGTAACTACTCAATAATAGAAAAAGAGTTGTTAGCCGTTGTATGGGAAACGAAATATAGTACTTCAGACCGTATTTATATGGAAAGGAAATCGATTTACAAACCGACCATCAACCAATAAAATGGCTTTACAGTAACTATACAGGCAAAAATTTAAACCCCAGACTGCAAAGATGACTAATTCAATTAGGGGAATATAATATTAATATTGGCTATATAAAAGGCAAATAAAATGGGCGGATTTTCTTAGCCGTTTAAATATAGATAAGAATGAAATAAATATGGTCGGAAATGGTGCAAATGATCTTAGCATTTCTCTAGAAGACTTGTTTGAAACATTCGTCTATTTAAATAGTTCTAAGGAAATAAATAACAACGAGTCCGTAGAAATGCAAACAAATCATTCACAAGAAGAGCATTTAGACGATCATATCCCAATACTAGAAACAGTGGGAAGTCGTTTCAGGGCTCAAATTATATTGAAGGAAAAAAGGAAGAAGAATTTATGAACTCTTTTAAGGACAGACGAATATTTATAGAAAAACAAGATCTAGACAACGGAAACGCAGATAACATAATAAGGAGGTATGTAAGCAAAGGAAAAATAGATATTTTTTCGGAACTTAGCGATCATGAGTATAAAGTCCCATTTACAATACTGCGAGATGCGATACGTTGTTCGAAAACGAGAGCGCATGAACTGTCAAAAATATTTCCGTAACATGTAATTCAATGTGTTCGTTTACAATAATTAAAAGCAATGCGTCACAGCTAAATTGTTCTTCTTTTCATTTTGAGCTTGTTATTTGTAAGTGGTGTTTTGACGCATCATTGTAAACAGACGTCCGATGTCTGAATGCGAGAGCTCTCGCATTCGAATTCGAATGCAACTCTCGTATCGCATCTCGCAGTATTGTAAATGGGACTTAACAGAGTTCAGAATATTTTAGTTAGTTTACTTCCCGGTGACAGCAACGTTAAATTTGTGAAATGCAGCTATTTTGCGATTGATATAGGGGATGAAGAGAAATTAAATAAACAAATAGCCTTTTTCCACAAAAACGAGTCAGTACACTCAGGTATAGTTCAAACATACGAAGGGATAGATGGCTCCGCTTTTTCTGTTTTTCGTTTATTCTATGGTCATGCAGGTATTTAATGCTCAATAACGAACCACACGTACCAACCCCAACATTTATTTTGCTTACTTTCTGTATCTGTTGCTATTCTGCATTCGGACTAATGATATCAGTGAACATTTGAGTGGACTTTTGCCTTTCTTTATCTGTCGCAACGCATCAAGTATAAGGGTAGGGACAAAGCTAAATACAAAACACCTTAGCGAAAGCGTTTAATTTCTTTCATTTTTCGTTTTCGGTGGAAATCAAGTTCTGATAGCGCATGGTTATGATTGCGGGTGCATATTAGGATTTTTTTTGGGTTTAAGCATTCTGCTCTTTTTTGTACTTTTCAGCTTCCTCGAAGAAAAAATGTTTAAAACTAAACAATACGGGTACCGTGTTAAGTGTTGCGTAAGTTCTTGTGGCGCCAAGCGACAAGAACATTTAGGCAGAAAATGTTTCAAATTCCCAGCACAGGAGAAAGAGCTTCTTTTTAAAAAAAATGGCGTGACGCTTACAGTTTAAAAGAGGAAATACTCGTACTTACAAAAAAATTTTACATATGGTAAAAGCATTTTGAAAAATATTTGCTTTTGATTCAGAAACTAAAAAAATTGTCTGTTCCAACATTAAATCTTGATTATGCTTCAAATGGGGTTGATAATTTAAATCACAAAACCTGTGTTTCTAAAAAAATGAGTCTGCCGTCGATAAGTCTTGAAACCTTTTCAGATGCATGTTTGAAGAAACTATCATATCACAGATAATAAAGTTACATAGATATCGCATGTAGAGTAAAAACATATGTCACTTTTTCAGGCGATCTTAGCAAAAATGAAAAATTCTGACGGACATGTTATTTGTTCATCACTTTTTAAAAATAATTTGGAAAATTTGCACACTTGTTTTTTAAAACGCCAGATATCCTGTAAAATAACGCATTGCAGTCGTTTCCAATGAAATTCCATTTGTAATTTTGATTTCATTTGTCACTTTTTCGAACAAAGTATTGTCAAATACAATTTCCTCGCGGTAATCAAAAAGTTCTTGATGTATGCGGTTGAGCCTGGAAGGTATTTAAATTTAAAAATTCTACACCGTCATCATCACAATTACTATGAGGAGAGAAAGCAATTAGATTTGAAGACAGAATTTTTGACATTAAAACAATAAATTCGTACACAGAGAGCCAAAGAGCATGCATTTATCTTATGCAATTTAAAAACTTAATTTCGGATTTATCGAAAAAAAATTTTATTCTTTATTTCTCCAATCTAATCTAACACTTTTAACTTACTGACTACTGGTGCCCACTTGGCACTCCCTTAAATTACTTTTTACTTTGCTATCTCAGCTTTATTTTTTATGTTGCGCGTGTGACTTTTCCGATACTTGACACTTCCTTTGCAACTTTGTTGCAACCATTGACTTGCCGTTATCGTGAAAAGTGTGGGAAAACATTGTATTTGACTCTAAAATGGAAATGAAAACATGGATCGCGTATCGGAATTTGTGGGGTACATAACCTTTTGTGGGGTACATAACCTCTCCCCCGTTAGTCTGAAAATACTCCTAAATTTTTATATTTTTGGGAATTTGGTTCTTAATTACAAGTTTCAGTTTTTTATTGCTTCTAGTAATGGTTATTATTAAAATGCTGATTATGATCATGATTATTAATAAAGTTGAGATAGCGATGTAATTAACATTTTTATGAAATCTTAATATTTTAATATTTTCTAAGTTTACAAACGTTTTTAACATAATTTCCTTAAAGTCTAGCTTCCTAGTAAAATTGATTTTTTCTTCTTCATTGTAGAAGAATCTATCCACAAATTGTATATTTTTATTGCCAAACGTTTGATTAAGTATTTCTATTGAGCAATTATTGATTACAATTAAATAGTTTCCACTTAATTTTATGTTTCGATCATCGCAATGGTTTATAATTGTTTCGTTATTCATGTTTTTACACAGTATAGTATATTCATCTAGTGATACAATTTCCATTAATTTATTTTCTTTCATTTCACAGTTTTGTTTTGTAATACAATTGTTTATTGGTATTAAATCTTTTTTATATAAAATTTTATTGTCGTATTAATTAATTCGATTAATTTCTACAACATATTGGTCTTATTATTTCCTGATTTCTTTCTGTGGGTACTGCTGTGATAAGCTTAAAATCTACTAGTTTATAAGTATGTGGTATTTTAATTGCAATGGTTAATTTCCCTGTGCTATATTTTAACAAACCTATTCTTATATTCTTTAACTTATATAAATCTAGTTCTGTCTCGGTTATTTCTGTCGCCGTCATCAGACTTGGGTGGACAAGTCCTTGTTTAACTAGAGCAATACTATCTATTATTTGATTTAATTTATCTTCTAAAATTCGTAGTTTCAAGGTTTGGTCGATTTTGAGCTGTTGTCGAATAATCCGCTTTTCGTTATCTGTAAGTTCTTTATATGTCTGGATTAATTGGTTCCTATCTATTTCTATGATGCTCTTAAGGTCACTGATTGTGTCATGAAAATGGGAATTGATTTCGACTTGTTTATTTAGGTTAAAAACTGCATTGCTGTCATTTTCTTCTATATTTCTAATATGTTCTGTTATGTCCTGTCTGTCATTATCGTCCATAGTTCCAAATAGCCACTTTTGTGCTGTACCTATTAGGTTTATAAGTCCTCTTTTTTGTCTTGTCTTTCCGGGTTCTATTGCTTTTAGTTTTGCTTCAATGTTGGTTACTATTTTTCTAATTGTCACGTCGTCTGCTATTTGCAGTGTCCTTAAACTTTCTGTTATCATCTTCAGGGTTCATTGAAATTCGTTAGTAACAATTATGTGAAGTATTGTTTTTGTATCTTTTATTATTTCTGTTTGTCCCATGTTGATTAAAGCGTATCCGTTGTCAGTTGTTAGTGGGGTTATTTGTAGTGTAGCTATTGCTGGTTGTGTCACTAGTAAGGTCAGTATTAGATATGTAAATGTCGTCATCTGCAAATTTACGTGGTGGCTTAATATTTATTGGGTGCTCTTTATCCATTTTCTTAAGTTCATTTTTGTAATAGTTTCTCCTATAATTCTTAACTGGTTTCTCTCTATATTCTTGCCTATCTTGGTTTAGTTTATTAATGTATTTTTCTTTTTTCAGTTTTATCCTATTAGCAAGTGTTGCAAAGTCAGCAAACATTGCTTCTTCTGGGGTCATTTCTATTGTTGAGTGATACCTATTGTTATAGTTGTTGACTGCCCTATGGACTTTTTGAACTAGTGTTAAGTCTTCATTTCTAATTGTTACTAATTTCTCTTGGAGGGTCGAATGGAATCTTTCGATATCACTATTTCCCGTGTGTGTGTTTGCTTTGGTTAGGTGTAAATCAACCTGTTGTTCGGTTAAAAATGCTTTGAAGTTTTCGGATCTAAATTCATTGTCTGTTATTAATTTTTTAGGTTTACCGAACTTCGAAAAGTGTTCTTCTAAAGTTTCAATTTTCTTAATCCAATTTCTATTGGCTAAAAAATAGACATATGCTTTTTTTGTTAATTTATCTATTAAGGTTAAAAATGATTGTTTCATGAAGTAATAGATGTCCATATGTAAAATTTCGTTTGGCCTAGAAGGTGTTTCGCTAATTTCAAATTTAGGTTTATTCGGTTTCCTTTCATACTTGACTTCTAGACATGTCTTGCAGTTATTAATTATTTTTGTTATTTCTTTTACTAATTTCGGATAATAGATTTTATTTTTCAAGCTGTGGTATGTTTCAACGATACCGCTATGTAAGCTTTCTTTTGTGTGGTAAATTGAAATTTGTTTCTGAACTTCTTCCAAAGTCTCTATTTCCCTAGCCCTCAGAGTTGCCTTTACGAATTTAATTTTCTTGTCATGACTAAAAAGTTCAATTAAAAGTTGTTGTATCTTATTAAACTCATGATCAGATAGTTCAGTGTATATTCCTATAACACCTGGTTTAATGTATCTCCGCAATAAATCGGTCCAATAACCTATTTCTCTAGTCATGTCTACGTAAATAATTCTTCTATTGTGTACCACTTCTATTTCTGTGTTAGTGTCGTTAGTGAGTATTAATTGTGTTTTATAAATATTTACTATTGTCTCTTTTATTGAGATATGATCTAACTGTTGTTCATCTTGTGAATGAACTGTGGCATCTTCTGAAATATTATCTATTGATTGACAGTCTATTTGATCGCTAAAATTAGCTTTGTTGTTAATCTCCGGAATTCGGCTTAGAAAGTCCGCTATTTTGTTTTCTTTTCCCTTCAGATATTCGATGTCAAATTGGTACTCTTGAAGTTTTAGTAACCACCGTTGGTTTCTTTGGCTAAATTCCTTTCCGGTATATTTTTTATTTAAGTATTTTATGGGCATATGGTCAGTTACTATTTTAAATCTTTTACCCCATAGATATGGCCTAAAATAATTAACGGCCCAAACAATCGCCAAGAATTCTTTGTCAGTGACAGAGTAATTCTTTTCGTGATCGTTCAGAGATCGTGAGGCATAACACACTGGTTGTCCTTCTTGCATTAGGACTGCCCCGATCGCGTAATTACTTGCATCAGTATTTACTACAAATGTTTTATTAAAATTTGGAAATTTCAGAATTGGGTGCTTAATAATATTCATTTTGAGGGTTTCAAATGCCTGGATATATTCGGGATCGTTTACGTTTATAGTTTTATCTTTCTTTAAATACTTTATCATTGGACTAGCTATTTTAGCATAGTCCTTTACAAATTTGCGGTAGAAGCCAGTCACTCCCAAAAAGCCTTTTAATTGCTTTTCTGATTTCGGTAATGGATATTCTTGGATACATTTTACTTTAACTGGATTCGGTTTCATGCCTTCAGCTGTTAAGACATGTCCCAGGAATTCCGTATTTTTCTTCATGAAAGAGCATTTGTCGAATTGCACTTTGAGATTGTGTTCAGCCAATCTCTGAAATATTAATTTTAACGAATTAATATGTTCCTGTAAGCTGGTTGAAAAAACCAGTATGTCATCTAAATAGACGACGCAGATCTTGTTAATATATTCCCTAAGAATCTCATTCATCAACCTTTGAAAGGTTGCTGGAGCATTCTTAAGGCCAAATGGCATTCTCACGAATTCGTACAACCCGTTTGGTGTGACGAAAGCTGTTTTATGAATGTCATTGGGATGCATCTTTATCTGATGGTATCCCTTAGCCAGATCTAACGAAGAAAAATAATGAGCTCTTCCCAATTTATCCAATATACCGTTTATATTGGGAATGGGATATTTATCATCGATCGTAATTTCGTTTAATTTTCTATAATCTACACATATTCGAAATTTCTGTTGTCCCGAGGTATCTTTTTGCTCCTACAACTATAGGTGACGCGTATCTACTATTCGATTTCCTAATTATACCCTGTTCTTCCATTTCATGTAGTTGCCGTCTCACTTCTTCGTCATGTTTAGGTGGTAGTCTATATAATTTCGAGTTAATCTGTTGGTAGGTCGTAGTCCGTATTTCATGCATTATAGAATCGGTATTTGTCAATTGGTCTCCTTCCTGATAAATAAGATTTGTGTATTGATCTAAAAGCGTTTTTATTTGTTGAAATTCCTCTTTATTTAAGTGACTTAAGTCAAGCTCTTTTTTACAAGAGTTAAGTTCGAAACAATCAAGGGTTGTTTCGTTTTCTATTGAATAGATCGGTAATAATGATCCATTCTTTAGAATAATTGTTTTCTCATTAAAATCAATCGTCTTAACGATTTTGCTCAAGAGGTCCATACCTACTAATAAATCATAAGGCTTGTCTCCTAAATCTCTTCTATACCACCGTGTGGCTCCTCTTTGATTGTAGTTGAATTCCGTTGGTATGCTTGTGATTATTCTCTCAATTACTTCAGTAGTTACACTATTGATAGTTTGGAGTTTAAGTTTTACCTTTTCAAAAATCCTAAATTTACTACAATCTACTCTACTAGAATTAACTATGCTCATAGTTGAGCCTGTGTCAACCAGAGCTTTGTATTGTTTATTGTCAATTGTCAAGTTTGTAAAGATTTTGTTTCCGAGGCCTAACTGAGAAAAAACTCTGGTTCGATGTTATGAACCTCCTCGTTGATTTGTTTACCCTGTTGCTCTTCTATGCTATCGTTATATGATATTTGTCCTACTTCCATAGGTTGCAAGTTTTGTTGCGCATTTCTGAATTGACCTGAACTATTAAAAATTTGTTGTCTATTCTGTCCTGTATTTAGATTTGGCCTATCATTGTTTTGCCTACGCTGTCCTGAATTGTTTTGTGGTGTTTCGGAACTACGTTGCCTATATTGTCCTGAGTTATCCTTATAATTATTTGAATTTCTAGTTTGATTATTTGGATTGGGGTTATTACTTCTGTTGTTTTGGGTTGGGTTACTAGTGTCGTGTCTGTTGTTATTTTTATGATATTGTGTTGGACGCCTATCGTCTACTACGAATTTCCTATCTAGATTATTATAATCAAAGCCAATATAAGAATATAATATTTCTTTTATCTCATGTAATATGAATTTATCTCTTATATCACGGGATAAATTACCCGCTACAAGCTGTTTAATCTTATCTACTAGCACCGTGTAAAAGCAGTTTTTAGTTTCTACAGACTTAGTTTCATATGTTGCAAATGTGTTCACTTCTTTTATTATTTTTTCCACTTGTTGATTTAAATCAGAAATAGAATTTACCCTAAGATTACTGATTCTTCTTGAGATTTCCTTGTAACTAACGGTTGGTCTGAAATGCTGTTTCAATAGTAATTTTGCTTCTTCCCATCCTTCTGGTTGGTTGTTGATCAATAATTCCTTGGCTGGTCCTTGAATTTTCGTATTGAAGATAGCCTGCCATAGCTCTTGTCTGGTGTTATTATCTACACTGTCTAGATGAATTTGCACTACGGTAAGAAACTGGGTTAACCCTTCCTCATCACCACTGTATTCCTTGATGTAAGCAATCTCTTTCATAATCCCCACAGCTCGGCTTTGGGCTGGATTCCTGCTAGCTAAAGCTTCCAAAGCTATCGTAAGTCTTTCTACTAACGCTGCCTCCATTTCTCTTTTAATGACGTCTTTGAAAAACTGGGAGATTCTATCTTTACGATGAATGGTGAATGTTTGATGTTTTTTTTTTTCTTTTGTTAAGTTTGAGTCAGCACCTGGTCTAGCTTATTTTTAGCTAACCTTTTAAATAATGTTAGATCACTGGGTCAATAAAGTTTCACTTAATATATCCGGTTTGAGGTTTATCTTTTCTGATTTTTAGAAACACTTCTTCATCCGGTATACTATTTTATCTAATGTACTTTTAAGGGTTTTTATTTAACGGGTCCAATAGTAGAATATATTCTCACACTTGGTACACAGTTGCACGTATGCTCCTCCAAAAGTTTTTTTTTCAGAGTCGAACTTTTGCCTTGATCTTGAGAGACACTTCTCACACTTTACGCGTTTTCGTTTCGCTCGTTCTCATATGGATTCAAACTGTTTATTTGAATCCTACCGACTGCGCCATTTAAAAACTTAATTTCGGATTTATGGAAAAAAAATTTTATTCTTTATTTATCCAATCTAATCTAACACTTTTAACTTACTGACTACTGGTGCCCACTTGGCACTCCCTTAAATTACTTTTTACTTTGCTATCTCAGCTTTATTTTTTATGTTGCGCGTGTGACTTTTCCGATACTTGACACTTCCTTTGCAACTTTGTTGCAACCATTGACTTGCCGTTATCGTGAAAAGTGTGGGAAAACATTGTATTTGACTCTAAAAGGGAAATGAAAACACGGATCGGGTATCGGAATTTGTGGGGTACATAACCTGCACATTTCATACAATCCAGTTTCTTGAAGGACCAAATGGTTTGTAAGGGGGGTGTGGACTATTGTTGGTTTTATTTTATGGATGCTATATGTAAATTTATAGAAAATGTTAAAAAAAATAGGTCTGCTACTTATCCTTCCTCTTAGCGCTTAGCCACGTGTGTGAACGAATGCGTTGAGTGAATGTGTTTATGTTTGTATGTTATTATAAAAATACTATGGCGAAATAAACTACTACTCTGCGATAATAAAATACTATTTTTTTCTTTAACACGTTATAAATTTATTCATCAAAATGTTTGTTTGTACCACGATTTGCTGAACCAACCGATCTCGTTGGCAGTTTAAGAACGAATCCCACACAAAAGAGCTCACAAATTCTACTCAGATCTTAAATGAGTATACATATTGTGATAACCAGTCAAATGTGAGCAGCGACATCTAGCAGAAAATGTCGAAACTCGAAGACTAGAAGGTTTCGATACTGGATTAGCAGTCTCGACTGGAGAGTAGAATCGAATTTTCTAGCAAATTGGAAATTGTATGGGACGCTGGATGGCAAGGATTGTTCTCGAAGTATGTCATTCGAGTATAAATACCAGCATCCCAAAGGTATGCAAGTTAGTTCCAAAGTTGAATGTGAAGTGTTAATTAGAAGAAGTGATTAAGTGGTTTAAGTAAAAGATAAGAAAAGTATAAGTGGTTGAGAAATTGAATTGTACTGAGAGAAAGAATTAAATAGTGAATTGTAACTGTACTGAATAAAGGGATTTGTATTGAAAATAATAAGTTCTATTATTTGTACCCACACAAACATTTTACATTGGTGTCAGAAGTGGGATAGGACTTATTTGTGTGTAAAAAAAAAAAAAAAAACCAAAAAAAAGGGTTTTCTGACTATTTGAAAAAGCTAGAATGGGTCGAAAACTATTGCAGTTGACCCTCGTCCAACTCAAATCCGAGTTGAACAAGAGAAGCCTCAGCGCCAGTGGAGGAAAAAGTGACCTGGTGCTCCGACTTCAGGAGGCTTTGAACAACGAGGGACATGATCCTGATGCATATTCCTTTGATGTTGACGAGGATGAACAGACAAGTACCGGCAATGACATGGCTGCGATGATGCAACTCCTCTTATTAAAAATGGACGAACAAAGGAAAAATATGGAAGAACAGAAGAACAGTCTGGAACAAAAAATGGACGAACAGAAGAACATTCTCCAGAACAGTCTGGAACAAAAAATGGACGAACAGAAGAGCAGCATTGAACAAAAATTCGACGACCAGAAGAATAGTCTAGAACAAAAACTGGAAGAACAAAATAATGTTCTACACCAAAAGTTCGAAGAAATAGATAACAAATTTGAAAGAATAGAGAAGAATGTTGGCGAAAAATTCGAACAAATGGACAACAAAGTTGAGCAACTGGCGAAAGAGCTCGACACAGTGCGAAAACAGAAACTGCGAGAATGTTCTTTAAGCGGTCCAAGGAGAAAAGATTTGAAACCTCCTTCATTCGATGGCCAGACCTCATGGTCTACTTATAAGAAGCAGTTTGAAATGGCTGCCTGTGCAAACGACTGGGACAATAAGGAGAAGTGCTTTGCCCTAGCGATGGTCTTACGTGGTCCTGCGGCAGAATTGTTACAAACAATCGATATCGAAAAGAAAAGAGACTTCATGGTGGGAAAGACCTTAGTGGAGCCAAAGAACAACATGGTCCCTGTAAGGATTCTAAATCCAAAGACATTCAGTGTAAAGGTGAAAAAGGGGGAGATAGTGGGAAAATGCGTACCTGTTGAGGCTATATCGACCACAACGGATAAAAAGGGTGCAACACAGGTCACAACAGTTCAGAGCATAAAAATCAAGAACAAAATTCTCAGCCTCTGTAATCTGGACGAAGATCAGCGAATCCTGGCAGAAAAACTAATCGGTGAGTACGCTGATATATTTGCTACACAAGACGGAGAATATGGACGTACGCATATTGTTCAACACCACATTGACACCGGAGACGCTCGACCAATCCGTCAACCTGCAAGGCGTCTTCCATTGGCAAAGCAAACAGAAGTTGCCAAAATGATGTCGAAGATGAAAGCTGAGGGAGTGATTGAAGAATCGCAAAGTCCGTGGGCATCTCCAGTGGTCCTCGTGAAGAAGAAAGATGGCAGCACGAGATTTTGTGTAGACTACCGACGTCTCAATGATGTCACTAAAAAGGACAGCTACCCACTTCCGAGAATCGATGACACTTTGGATATGCTTTCTGGAGCGAAATGGTTTTCAACACTTGACTTGAAGAGCGGTTACTGGCAGGTAGAGATAAATCGTACGGACCGTGAGAAAACTGCCTTCACTACAGGAAGCGGTCTTTGGCAGTTTGCAGTGATGCCGTTTGGACTGTGCAACGCTCCGGCCACCTTCGAGCGACTAATGGAACGAACATTGCAAGGACTCACCTAGAAAACATGCCTAGTATATTTGGACGACGTTATCGTCATAGGTAAGACGTACGAGGAGCACCGCGAAAATCTAAAAGAAGTGTTTGAGAGGCTACGAAGTGCTCACTTAAAGCTCAACCCGGAAAAGTGCGCCTTGTTTCGTCCGGAAGTAAAATATCTGGGTCACATTATATCAGCGGAAGGAGTAAGAACGGATCCTGACAAAATTGAAACCGCGAAAAGTTGGCCTTCTCCAAAAGATAAACACCAACTGAGAAGCTTCTTGGGACTCGCCACGTATTACAGAAGGTTCGTAAAGGGTTTTGCTGGCATTGCAAAGAGCCTGCATCAACTTACAGAGAAAGGCCGACAGTTCAGGTGGTCTGGAGAATGCGAAAAAGCATTTCAAGAACTGAAGCGACAGCTGTGCAATGCCCCCATCTTGGGTTACCCGACGCCCGGAAAAATGTTCATCGTGGACGCAGACGCTAACAATGTTGGGGTCGGAGCTGTGATTTCCCAGGTTCATGATGGTCAAGAGAAAGTGGTCGCATATTACAGTAAAGTACTCTCCAGACCTGAAAGGAACTACTGTGTAACCCGGCGAGAGCTTCTGGCTTTAATTCTGGCTACGAAGCATTTCCATAAGTACCTCTACGGACAAAAGTTCATTCTCCGGACAGACCACGCAGCTCTGAAATGGCTACTCCAATTTAAGAACCCTGAAGGCCAAGTTGCAAGATGGATCGAGCAGTTGCAGGGCTACGACTTTGAAGTGCAACACCGCAAGGGAACACTCCACTCAAATGCTGATGCTCTCTCTCGTCGACCGTGCGGGGTAAAATGCGAACACTGCAACCGTAAAGAAGCGAAAGAACAAGCAACTATCCAAATGATCAGGACTGAGCCAATAGAGGGTTGGAGTATAGACGAAATCAGTTCCTCCCAACAGGCAGACAATGACATCGAACCAATATTGGCCTGGAAGGAACACGAGGAAAGACCAAGCTGGTAGCAGATATCAGATCGGAGCCAAACTCTGAAGGCATACTGGGCACAGTGGGACTCGCTTTTTGTGCAAGATGGATTGCTGAAGAGAAAATGGGAAAGTGCAGATGGGACAACATCTCGTATGCAGCTAATTGTGCCACGATCCAGAGTCAACCAAGTGCTCCATGAAATACATGACGGAATCTCAGGAGGCCATTTGGGAATAAACAAGACGTTGGAAAAGGTAAGGGAACGTTTCTATTGGCTAAGCGCTAAACAAGATGTCGAGAATTGGTGCAAAAAGTGCATAAGGTGTGCGGCTACTAAGGGTCCAAAAGTAAAGCCACATGGACAAATGCAACAATACAATGTCGGAGCACCTTTCGAACGAATAGCCATCGACATCGCTGGGCCGTTTCCCGAAACCTTTAATGGAAACCGATATACTCTCGTAGTCATGGATTACTTCAGTAAGTGGCCGGAAGTGTTTGCCATCCCAAATCAAGAGGCTAAGACCGTAGCCGAACAGATAGTCAACAACTGGGTGAGCAGATTTGGGGTCCCAATGGAGCTGCACTCTGATCAAGGGCGAAACTTTGAATCAAAAGTCTTCCAGGAAATATGCCAATATTTGGGAATAAGAAAGACAAGGACAACGCCACTACACCCTCAATCTGATGGAATGGTCGAGCGATTCAATCGGACCTTGAATAAGCATCTATCTAAGGTTGTCAGCAACTGCCAGCGGGATTGGGATCGACACATACCCCTCTTCTTAATGGCCTACCGAAACGCGGTCCATAGCTCAACAGGGCACACACCATCCGAGATCTTATTTGGTCAAACAATTCGGTTGCCAAGTGAAGCAAAATTCGGATCCCCACCGACGGAGCCCAAAGAGGTGAACGAGTACGTGAATGACTTACGCAGCAGGATTCGTAAATTGCATGAAGACACCAGAGAAAAGATGAAGCTAGCAAGCAGCCGCATGAAAACTAGGTACGATATCAAGGCGAAATCTTCCGGTTTCAACGAAGGAGATCTGGTTTGGCTGTATAATCCTCAGCGTAAGAAAGGCAAATCACCAAAATTGCAACAGGACTGGGAAGGTCCATACAAGGTGATAACCCGCATTAATGACGTTGTCTACCGGATCCAGCGTGGGGATCGATGAAAATTTAAAGTGGTCCATTTGGATAGAATGTGTCATTTCAACGGGATGCTGAATGACGAAGTTGTTCGGGGCGAACAACTGTAGGGAGGGAGCAATGTGATAACCACTCAAATGTGAGCAGCGACATCTAGCAGAAAATGTCGAAACTCGAAGACTAGAAGGTTTCGATACTGGATTAGCAGTCTCGACTGGAGAGTAGAATCGAATTTTCTAGCAAATTGGAAATTGTATGGGACGCTGGATGGCAAGGATTGTTCTCGAAGTATGTCATTCGAGTATAAATACCAGCATCCCAAAGGTATGCAAGTTAGTTCCAAAGTTGAATGTGAAGTGTTAATTAGAAGAAGTGATTAAGTGGTTTAAGTAAAAGATAAGAAAAGTATAAGTGGTTGAGAAATTGAATTGTACTGAGAGAAAGAATTAAATAGTGAATTGTAACTGTACTGAATAAAGGGATTTGTATTGAAAATAATAAGTTCTATTATTTGTACCCACACAAACATTTTACATTGGTGTCAGAAGTGGGATAGGACTTATTTGTGTGTAAAAAAAAAAAAAAAAAAAAACCAAAAAAAAGGGTTTTCTGACTATTTGAAAAAGCTAGAATGGGTCGAAAACTATTGCAGTTGACCCTCGTCCAACTCAAATCCGAGTTGAACAAGAGAAGCCTCAGCGCCAGTGGAGGAAAAAGTGACCTGGTGCTCCGACTTCAGGAGGCTTTGAACAACGAGGGACATGATCCTGATGCATATTCCTTTGATGTTGACGAGGATGAACAGACAAGTACCGGCAATGACATGGCTGCGATGATGCAACTCCTCTTATTAAAAATGGACGAACAAAGGAAAAATATGGAAGAACAGAAGAACAGTCTGGAACAAAAAATGGACGAACAGAAGAACATTCTCCAGAACAGTCTGGAACAAAAAATGGACGAACAGAAGAGCAGCATTGAACAAAAATTCGACGACCAAAAGAATAGTCTAGAACAAAAACTGGAAGAACAAAATAATGTTCTACACCAAAAGTTCGAAGAAATAGATAACAAATTTGAAAGAATAGAGAAGAATGTTGGCGAAAAATTCGAACAAATGGACAACAAAGTTGAGCAACTGGCGAAAGAGCTCGACACAGTGCGAAAACAGAAACTGCGAGAATGTTCTTTAAGCGGTCCAAGGAGAAAAGATTTGAAACCTCCTTCATTCGATGGCCAGACCTCATGGTCTACTTATAAGAAGCAGTTTGAAATGGCTGCCTGTGCAAACGACTGGGACAATAAGGAGAAGTGCTTTGCCCTAGCGATGGTCTTACGTGGTCCTGCGGCAGAATTGTTACAAACAATCGATATCGAAAAGAAAAGAGACTTCATGGTGGGAAAGACCTTAGTGGAGCCAAAGAACAACATGGTCCCTGTAAGGATTCTAAATCCAAAGACATTCAGTGTAAAGGTGAAAAAGGGGGAGATAGTGGGAAAATGCGTACCTGTTGAGGCTATATCGACCACAACGGATAAAAAGGGTGCAACACAGGTCACAACAGTTCAGAGCATAAAAATCAAGAACAAAATTCTCAGCCTCTGTAATCTGGACGAAGATCAGCGAATCCTGGCAGAAAAACTAATCGGTGAGTACGCTGATATATTTGCTACACAAGACGGAGAATATGGACGTACGCATATTGTTCAACACCACATTGACACCGGAGACGCTCGACCAATCCGTCAACCTGCAAGGCGTCTTCCATTGGCAAAGCAAACAGAAGTTGCCAAAATGATGTCGAAGATGAAAGCTGAGGGAGTGATTGAAGAATCGCAAAGTCCGTGGGCATCTCCAGTGGTCCTCGTGAAGAAGAAAGATGGCAGCACGAGATTTTGTGTAGACTACCGACGTCTCAATGATGTCACTAAAAAGGACAGCTACCCACTTCCGAGAATCGATGACACTTTGGATATGCTTTCTGGAGCGAAATGGTTTTCAACACTTGACTTGAAGAGCGGTTACTGGCAGGTAGAGATAAATCGTACGGACCGTGAGAAAACTGCCTTCACTACAGGAAGCGGTCTTTGGCAGTTTGCAGTGATGCCGTTTGGACTGTGCAACGCTCCGGCCACCTTCGAGCGACTAATGGAACGAACATTGCAAGGACTCACCTAGAAAACATGCCTAGTATATTTGGACGACGTTATCGTCATAGGTAAGACGTACGAGGAGCACCGCGAAAATCTAAAAGAAGTGTTTGAGAGGCTACGAAGTGCTCACTTAAAGCTCAACCCGGAAAAGTGCGCCTTGTTTCGTCCGGAAGTAAAATATCTGGGTCACATTATATCAGCGGAAGGAGTAAGAACGGATCCTGACAAAATTGAAACCGCGAAAAGTTGGCCTTCTCCAAAAGATAAACACCAACTGAGAAGCTTCTTGGGACTCGCCACGTATTACAGAAGGTTCGTAAAGGGTTTTGCTGGCATTGCAAAGAGCCTGCATCAACTTACAGAGAAAGGCCGACAGTTCAGGTGGTCTGGAGAATGCGAAAAAGCATTTCAAGAACTGAAGCGACAGCTGTGCAATGCCCCCATCTTGGGTTACCCGACGCCCGGAAAAATGTTCATCGTGGACGCAGACGCTAACAATGTTGGGGTCGGAGCTGTGATTTCCCAGGTTCATGATGGTCAAGAGAAAGTGGTCGCATATTACAGTAAAGTACTCTCCAGACCTGAAAGGAACTACTGTGTAACCCGGCGCGAGCTTCTGGCTTTAATTCTGGCTACGAAGCATTTCCATAAGTACCTCTACGGACAAAAGTTCATTCTCCGGACAGACCACGCAGCTCTGAAATGGCTACTCCAATTTAAGAACCCTGAAGGCCAAGTTGCAAGATGGATCGAGCAGTTGCAGGGCAACGACTTTGAAGTGCAACACCGCAAGGGAACACTCCACTCAAATGCTGATGCTCTCTCTCGTCGACCGTGCGGGGTAAAATGCGAACACTGCAACCGTAAAGAAGCGAAAGAACAAGCAACTATCCAAATGATCAGGACTGAGCCAATAGAGGGTTGGAGTATAGACGAAATCAGTTCCTCCCAACAGGCAGACAATGACATCGAACCAATATTGGCCTGGAAGGAACACGAGGAAAGACCAAGCTGGCAGCAGATATCAGATCGGAGCCAAACTCTGAAGGCATACTGGGCACAGTGGGACTCGCTTTTTGTGCAAGATGGATTGCTGAAGAGAAAATGGGAAAGTGCAGATGGGACAACATCTCGTATGCAGCTAATTGTGCCACGATCCAGAGTCAACCAAGTGCTCCATGAAATACATGACGGAATCTCAGGAGGCCATTTGGGAATAAACAAGACGTTGGAAAAGGTAAGGGAACGTTTCTATTGGCTAAGCGCTAAACAAGATGTCGAGAATTGGTGCAAAAAGTGCATAAGGTGTGCGGCTACTAAGGGTCCAAAAGTAAAACCACATGGACAAATGCAACAATACAATGTCGGAGCACCTTTCGAACGAATAGCCATCGACATCGCTGGGCCGTTTCCCGAAACCTTTAATGGAAACCGATATACTCTCGTAGTCATGGATTACTTCAGTAAGTGGCCGGAAGTGTTTGCCATCCCAAATCAAGAGGCTAAGACCGTAGCCGAACAGATAGTCAACAACTGGGTGAGCAGATTTGGGGTCCCAATGGAGCTGCACTCTGATCAAGGGCGAAACTTTGAATCAAAAGTCTTCCAGGAAATATGCCAATATTTGGGAATAAGAAAGACAAGGACAACGCCACTACACCCTCAATCTGATGGAATGGTCGAGCGATTCAATCGGACCTTGAATAAGCATCTATCTAAGGTTGTCAGCAACTGCCAGCGGGATTGGGATCGACACATACCCCTCTTCTTAATGGCCTACCGAAACGCGGTCCATAGCTCAACAGGGCACACACCATCCGAGATCTTATTTGGTCAAACAATTCGGTTGCCAAGTGAAGCAAAATTCGGATCCCCACCGACGGAGCCCAAAGAGGTGAACGAGTACGTGAATGACTTACGCAGCAGGATTCGTAAATTGCATGAAGACACCAGAGAAAAGATGAAGCTAGCAAGCAGCCGCATGAAAACTAGGTACGATATCAAGGCGAAATCTTCCGGTTTCAACGAAGGAGATCTGGTTTGGCTGTATAATCCTCAGCGTAAGAAAGGCAAATCACCAAAATTGCAACAGGACTGGGAAGGTCCATACAAGGTGATAACCCGCATTAATGACGTTGTCTACCGGATCCAGCGTGGGGATCGATGAAAATGTAAAGTGGTCCATTTGGATAGAATGTGTCATTTCAACGGGATGCTGAATGACGAAGTTGTTCGGGGCGAACAACTGTAGGGAGGGAGCAATGTGATAACCACTCAAATGTGAGCAGCGACATCTAGCAGAAAATGTCGAAACTCGAAGACTAGAAGGTTTCGATACTGGATTAGCAGTCTCGACTGGAGAGTAGAATCGAATTTTCTAGCAAATTGGAAATTGTATGGGACGCTGGATGGCAAGGATTGTTCTCGAAGTATGTCATTCGAGTATAAATACCAGCATCCCAAAGGTATGCAAGTTAGTTCCAAAGTTGAATTTGAAGTGTTAATTAGAAGAAGTGATTAAGTGGTTTAAGTAAAAGATAAGAAAAGTATAAGTGGTTGAGAAATTGAATTGTACTGAGAGAAAGAATTAAATAGTGAATTGTAACTGTACTGAATAAAGGGATTTGTATTGAAAATAATAAGTTCTATTATTTGTACCCACACAAACATTTTACAATATGTACAATACATCGATAAGAGAAACACTCAATAGAAATAAACAAAGAGTGGAATTAGCAAATGTATACAATTTTACATTGAGTGACTTTTAAAATGAAGAAAATATCGATTTATGCCAAGAACATTTCTTAATAGAGTCGTCGCGGCTTTGTCTACTACTGTGCGCTGTGGATCGAATCTCGGTTATACTCCATACCGATACAGATGTTTCCCAAATTTTAGAAGCTAGAGATGTTATCTCAGCTTCGGTTTTGTAATTTTGAGAAATAAGAGCAATATTAATCAATCGAGGTAAGTAGTCGAAGAACCGACAATTTGCGTGCTAAATCTTCACTAAAAATTCCTGACGCACCCGCTAGTTCCTTAAGCGCTATTAAAAATTCGGAGGGTTTCCTATCACCTAACTTCTCGCTGGACAACAGTTTCTCTATCCTTCTCTCTTCGCTAAGTGAATGACGTTCTATAAGATTTTTTTTAAACGTTCTTAAATTTCGTTACTTGGAGGAGATTCGATAAAATCAAGGACAGTCTCAAGTGCATTTTGGGGTAAAGCTCCTAGAACATAATGATACTTAGTCAATTCTCTACTGATCTTGGAAATTGCAAATTGTGCTTCTGCCTGGATGAACCAAACGGCCGGCGACTTCGGCCAAAACGGTTGTAATTTTATATGTACTGCGCTTACGTCCGCGTTGTTGCTGACGCTGGCGCTGCTGGGGTGTGCAAGATCTCTCTTGCCATATTTGTGAGAGGTTCCCTCTTCTGTTTCACTCATTTTGCTGCACAAACGCAAAATAAACGAAAAGAAAAACTAACGTTCTAATTGACTGAAAGGTACAGTTAAGTGTAGAGTTGATGATAATTCCCTTTTCGGTTCAATGGAGTAATTACAGGGGGAAGAAAAAAAAAAAACTATGGAAAGAATGTTGAAATTTTGTAAGAAAAAGCAATGCTAATATATGAGTACAATTTTAGGAATTTAGGAATCATTACGTTTGATATATGTAAATTAAATTTGGCTATAAATGAAAAAGATTTATAATTATTACTGAAATATTAATTGCCAAAGTACATTCCTTAATATAATTTCATATGGGTGTAACTGTTTGCAATAAACCGGCATTGACTGAATGTCATTTATCCGGCGGAATTGTAGTGTTGTTACGAAGGCACAAAATGTTTTTCTTGTGCAAGTCCAATAGTGTTGAGGTTGTATGGGTGGCTGTTGGAGACTTCTAGCTGGTGGTGGCTGGTGGAAACTTGATGGTGTTGTTGTGATGGCTGTATGTAATTGATGGATTTGAATGTATTGTGATTGTTTGTTAGTAGTAGGTAATGTGGTGTGATTGCAGTGACGATGGATAAGTGTGTATGTATGGATAAGTATCTATTTCGTGTTATGTTCCGTTTGACTTCATTATATTGGCCTTTTTTTTCTTCTTTCTCTGTATTTTCTAGGCCGAGGGTACGTCCTTTCTGATGAATTTAATTTGATGGATCGTAGACCAACCCGCGTGCTCTGTCCTTCGTGTAGACTCTTTTTTGTTATATGTTCATCACGTCGGGGTCACCAATTGATGAAAGTTAACACTTCTTGCTTTTATTAATTCCGTTTAATTTCATCATTTTAAATAGATGCTCTTATGTCTACTTAACTAATTAAATTAATTTTTTTTCTACCCGCACAACCGACTTGGGGAAATGTCACCAACTTACTAACTTGTTGCTTGTAAGACTTGAACAATTGAGCGTGCAGTATTACCTGTTGAAAGCTCTTATTTGCGTGTGTGAACAAAGCATGATCACTACAGTTTTCAAAGACTACTATGTACAACAAGACGACAGGTGTACCCAGAAGAAACGGCAGGTGGAACGAATAAATCAAATCATCTTAGAAGCATTAGCTAAAATGTCAGTCGAGGACCCAAGGAAGTAGTATACTTTTGTTGGTGAACTACAAAGAGCACTAAATTCTACCGTGTCCCGAAGCACTAAAAGAAGTCGCTTTCAACTGATGTTTGGAACAATCATGAGAAAAGGAGAAGATCTTCAATTGCAATAGCTTCTGGAAGAAGTCATCATTGATGATTTTGAAGTTAGCCGTGATATGACCAGGAAAACAGCGAAGGAGCAAATATTAAAAATTCAGGAGGAGAACAAGAAATACTACAACCAGAGACGGAAGCCATCTACCAAGTACAGTCTTAAAGACCTGGTAGCAATCAAAAGGACGCAGTTCGGACCTAGCGTGAAAGTCTATGCTAAATATCTGGGGCCATACGAAGTAGTAAATGTTCTAAGCAACGATTGATACGAGGTGACCAAAGTGGGTCGGCATCAGGGACCTAACTTTACTTACAGTGCAGCCGATTTTATGAAGCCTTGTATCCAGGACACCGAAGATGAAGTCGACGAAGAAGACAAAGAGAACGAAGACGATAATGAACTCGACTGAGGGCAATCGAGAAGACCAGGATGGCCGAGTGTGGATATGAGTGACATGAGTTACTCATTATAATTATTTTTCCATTTGCTTCATTCCATTTGCTTCATTCTATTACTCATTTTGTTTATAACATAGATTACACTCTAAGAGACAGCCGACGAGCTATGCAATGATGACACACGACGGAATAGGTCTTCAGCCAGCCAATAACCCAATAAGTTCAATGGGGTAATAAAAAACCATCCAATATGGATGAAGCATTAATTACGATAAAAGCGACCCAGTTAAGGGGGGTAGTAAAAACATTTAAAATAGATGAAGTGCCAACAATAACAACGTATCCCCATGGCCAATTTGAAGAAAATTGCGTTGCTCGTTTCTGGGTTTGTCATCATGGGTATGATTTGCTCATGGTCCTCAAAAACCTGGGCCTGGAATAAGGTCCTAAGTTCGTTGATTCGTTGTCCGGTCGCTGCAAGTAGCTGTTGCGGAAAATGGAAAAGCCAAGAAGAAGCAGTCCGTTCTTTACCAGCAGCGTGGTCGTGTCAGGAGTCTCTCGAATACGTTTTTCTCTTGTTTTATATATTTTGTATTATCTTATCATAAAACAAAAATAATTAAAAAATCACACTCTGTTCAATTTTTATTTTCTATATGTATATGTTCGATGTTCCTCCTTACTAAATATACTATACACACAAAGTACAGTCATTCGAATATGTTCGTTTGCAAGATCGATTTCGATGTAAAGCAAAATAAGGGGTTGCAGCAAAACGAAATATGAAAAAAATGTGCGTATATCGAAGTTACAACACACTTGAGGATAGTTGATATCCACGACAATACAACTTAAAATGGTTTCATACCGAATTGATGCAACAACCCTTAGGTTTGAGAATTTTATTGTCGTTGGAAATATATTCGTTTTTGTTTTTGCTCTCCATGCGATATCTATGTAATTTTATTATCTGTGATCATATTGTAAAATGTTTGTGTGAGTACAAATGATAGAACTTATTCTTTTCAATAGGAATTTCTTTATTCAATACAGTTACAATTCACAATTTAATCACTTATCTCAATACAATCCAATTTCTCAACCACTTATATATATATATACTTTTCTTATCTTTTACTTAAACCAATTAATCACTTCTCTTAATTCACACTTCAAATTCAACTAATCAACTACTTGCATACTTTGGGGATGCTGCTATGTAAATATAGATGATTCTGCTCACATTTAAATGGTTTTCACACTGCTTCCTCCCTACAGTTGTTCGTAGCGAACTACTTCGTCATTCATCATTCCGTTGAAATTACACATCAATGCAAATAGACCACCTTCAATTTTCCTCGATACCAACGCTGGATCCGTCATTAATGCGGGTTATCACTGTTCATGTCGAAAAGTGTATTCAATTATTAGTAGTAAATTAGTATTTAATCCAATTGTTAATTCCAGCAGTTAATGACATCTAGGTGTCTCTGTAGCTTTAGAACATTGTACTAATTCGAAACCAATTGCTAAATTGTACATTTTCCGGTTTTTCTTTTGCTCTCTTCCGAATTGAACCTCATCGTGGTAAGTCGAACAATAAAGGACTTGAAAGTAAAAAAGTATCGTGTTTTTTTTTTATTCTCAATTTTTCGTCGTGAATCCAGCGGGGATATTCTTATCCTAACATTTGGTCCATCAACCAGGATTTTTTAAATAAAAAGTTTATCAATCGCATTTGTCTGCAAATAATTACCTTTCAAAAAAAAAACACAAGTTTAAACAACTCGTCTCAACTACGTGTGCACTCTAAGATCTCTCCATTATTGTTCTCTAACGTGAACATCTGTACGCTGTACAAAGCAGTACCAATTCGGAGCAGTGTCTATCCGGACTTTAATTGTGCTGTACCATCACATAATCTCTAGTATCTTCTTCGCCGCAAGATTCCTATATTTTGAATCGCACGCGGTCCCTGCACCTCGTCATACCACCACCTCATCACAGTATCACTGCTCTCTTCTTCGCAGATCCCTAAATCTTGTACAGCACGAGGTCCCCGCATCTCGTCATACCGCGGTAAGAATAAGAGACAGTCATCATCATCATCACGATCATCACCATCATTGTCATCATCACAATCATCTTCATCATCACCATCATTGTCATCATCACAATCATCTTCATCATCACCATCATCGTCATCATCACCATCATCTTCATCATCACTATCATCGTCATCATCACCATCGTCGTCGTCGTCAAGATCATCGTCATCATTACAGGCAAATTAAAATCTTCATCTCTTGCCTCACCTCTAACCCGAACAGTAAAAGAACTTTAATCATCCTAACTCCAATACTTCACATCAGTCATCGATCGTCTCATTGTACTGTCATCATATTGTGATAACCAGTCAAATGTGAGCAGCGACATCTAGCAGAAAATGTCGAAACTCGAGGACTAGAAGGTTTCGATACTGGATTAGCAGTCTCGACTGGAGAGTAGAATCGAATTTTCTAGCAAATTGGAAATTGTATGGGACGCTGGGTGGCGAGGATTGTTCCCGAAGTATGTCATTCGAGTATAAATACCAGCATCCCAAAGGTATGCAAATCAGTTCTAAAGTTGAATTTGAAGTGTTAATTAGAAGAAGTGATTAAGTGGTTTAAGTAAAAGATAAGAAAAGTATATGTGGTTGAGAAATTGAATTGTACTGAGAGAAAGAATTAAATAGTAAATTGTACTTGTACTGAATAAAGGGATTTGTATTGAAAAGAATAAGTTCTATCATTTGTACCCACACAAACATTCTACATTGGTGTCAGAAGTGGGATAGGACTTATTGTGTGTAAAAGAAAAAAAAAGAAAAAAAAAAAAAAAAAAAAAAAAAAAAAAAACCTGTGTTTTCTGACTATTTGAAAAAGCTAGAATGGGTCGAAAACTATTGCAGTTGACCCTCGTCCAACTCAAATCCGAGTTGAACAAGAGATGCCTCAGCGCCAGTGGAGGAAAAAGTGACCTGGTGCTCCGTCTTCAGGAGGCTTTGAACAACGAGGGACATGATCCTGATGCATATTCCTTTGATGTTGACGAGGATGAACAGACAAGTACCGGCAATGACATGGCTGCGATGATACAACTCCTCTTGTTAAAAATGGACGAACAGAAGAACAGTCTCGACCAACAAAAGAAATATCTGGAAGAACAGAAGAACAGTCTGGAACAAAAAATGGACGAACAGAAGAGCAGTCTTGAAGAACAAAAGAATAGTCTCGAACAAAAGCTGGATGAACAAAAGAAAAATCTAGACGAGCAGAAGAGCAGCATTGAACAAAAATTCAACGAACAAACCAACAATCTGCACGGTCTTCAACAGAAAATGGATGAACAAAAGAATAATCTGGAAGAACAAAAGAACATTCTCCAGCAAAAATTCGAAGAAATCGATGACAAATTTGAAAGAATAGAGAAGAACGTTGATGACAAATTTGATAGAATAGAGAAGAATGTTGGCGAAAAATTCGAAGAAATGGACAGCAAAGTTCAGCAACTGGCAAAAGAGCTCGACACAGTGCGAAAACAGAAACTGCGAGAATGTTCTTTAAGCGGTCCAAGGAGAAAAGATTTGAAGCCTCCCTCATTCGATGGCCAGACCTCATGGTCTACTTATAAGAAGCAGTTTGAAATGGCTGCCTGTGCAAACGACTGGGACAATGAGGAAAAGTGCTTTGCCCTAACAATGGCCTTGCACGGTCCTGCAGCAGAATTGTTGCAAACAGTAGATATCGAAAAGCATAAAGATTATGTTACTTTAGTACAGGCTATAGAGAAACGGTTTGGGGATAGCCACATGCAGGAGGTCTACAAGGTCCAATTGCAAAGCCGAATGCAGCAAAGAGGAGAAACACTGCAGCAGCTCCAAGCAGACGTGAGTAGACTTGCACATCTGTCATACCCCACCGCAAGCCAGGAAATTATCGACGAAATGGCAAAAGATGCATTTATCAGGGGAATTGCAGATTCGAAGCTACAGTCAGCAGTAAGGATGGCCGGGAAAAGAACCCTTGCTGAAGCACTTGCCTTCGCTCTGGCGATGGAAGCAGCCAATCAGGCTTCCAGGGGAACACATTTCGTCAGGGAAGTAGCATCTATTGAATGCTCCTGCGCAAGAATTAGTGCCGAGGAACGAGATACTCGACGTGATAGACGGATAATGCGCTGCTGGAATTGCAATAAAATAGGACACCTTCAGAGGCAGTGTAAAGAACCGGTGCGACGAAAAGACTGCCCTCACTGTGGTGGCAAGCCAATAGAGGAAGAAACCAGCAGAAACAGCTATCAAGAAGCCGGTCAACCTTCCCGAAGCCATCAGTCGGGAAATGCTTAAGCACCAACTTCGCGGGGCAGAAGTTGGTAGCAGGAGTCGACGGCCCCAGGACCATCATCCAAGTCTCGTTGGCAAAACGATGCAGCGAAAGCCTTCTAGTAGAAGTAGTCAGTGGAAAAGAAAAATGGATGGCAACAATAGACACCGGTGCCACGGCCTCAATCATCAGGAGGAATCTTGTGCAGAAGTCTTGGTTGCATAACACTAGCAGTTGCAGCTTGCGAACAGCTACAGGAGCAACGATTAAGGTATATGGTGAAGTCCGCATAAAAATCCAATTGGCCGGAATAACATTCACTCACGCGTTTCTGGTAGCTGACATATGTGACGAGTGCATCATTGGTACAGACTTCATGAGGGAACATGGACTTGTAGTCGACTTGGGGGCACAAACCCTGAAATACTGAAACATGGAGATACCAATGATATACGGAAACGCCAATACCTCAGTCTCAAATGTCGTCATCTGCAGCAATCAGAGCCTAGAGCCTTCATCAGAAGCAATTTTGTGGGCAAAAGTGGAAGGTGGTCCTGGTAGCCACCGATTCTATTTGATGGAGCCAGAAAAGAAAAGAGACTTCATGGTGGGAAAGACCTTAGTGGAGCCAAAGAACAACATGGTCCCTGTAAGGATTCTAAATCCAAAGACATTCAGTGTAAAGGTGAAAAAGGAGGAGATAGTGGGAAAATGCGTACCTGTTGAGGCTATATCGACCACAACGGAAAAAAAGTGTGCAAAACCGGTCACAACAGTTCAGAGCATAAAAATCAAGAACAAAATTCTCAGCCTCTGTAATCTGGACGAAGATCAGCGAATCCTGGCAGAAAAACTAATCGGTGAGTACGCTGATATATTTGCTACACAAGACGGAGAATATGGACGTACGCATATCGTTCAACATCACATTGACACCGGAGACGCTCGACCAATCCGTCAACCTGCAAGGCGTCTTCCATTGGCAAAGCAAACAGAAGTTGCCGAAATGATATCGAAGATGAAAGCTGAGGGAGTGATTGAAGAATCGCAAAGTCCGTGGGCATCTCCAGTGGTCCTGGTGAAGAAGAAAGATGGCAGCACGAGATTTTGTGTAGACTACCGACGTCTCAATGATGTCACTAAAAAGGACAGCTACCCACTTCCGAGAATCGATGACACTTTGGATATGCTTTCTGGAGCGAAATGGTTTTCAACGCTTGACTTGAAGAGCGGTTACGGGCAGGCTCTACCAGGCTCTAAATCGTGCGGATCGTGAGAAAACTGCCTTCACTACAGGAAGCGGTCTTTGGCAGTTTGCAGTGATGCCGTTTGGACTGTGCAACGCTCCGGCCACCTTCGAGCGACTAATGGAAAGAACATTGCAAGGACTCACCTGGAAAACCTGCCTAGTATATTTGGACGACGTTATCGTCATAGGTAAGACGTACGAGGAGCACCGCGAAAATCTAAAAGAAGTGTTTGAGAGGCTACGAAGTGCTCATTTAAAGCTCAACCCGGAAAAGTGCGCCTTGTTTCGTCCGGAAGTAAAATATCTGGGTCACATTATATCAGCGGAAGGAGTAAGAACGGATCCTGACAAAATCGAAGCCGTGAAAAGTTGGCCTTCTCCAAAAGATAAACACCAACTGAGAAGCTTCTTGGGACTCGCCACGTATTACAGAAGGTTCGTAAAGGATTTTGCTGGCATTGCGAAGAGCCTGCATCAACTTACAGAAAAAGGCCGACAGTGCAATGCCCCCATCTTGGGTTACCCGACGCCCGGAAAAATGTTCATCGTGGACGCAGACGCTAGCAATGTTGGGGTCGGAGCTGTGATTTCCCAGGTTCATGATGGTCAAGAGAAAGTGGTCGCATATTACAGTAAAGTACTCTCCAGACCTGAAAGGAACTACTGTGTAACCCGGCGCGAGCTTCTGGCTTTAATTCTGGCTACGAAGCATTTCCATAAGTACCTCTACGGACAAAAGTTCATTCTCCGGACAGACCACGCAGCTCTGAAATGGCTACTCCAATTTAAGAACCCTGAAGGCCAAGTTGCAAGATGGATCGAGCAGTTGCAGGGCTACGACTTTGAAGTGCAACACCGCAAGGGAACACTCCACTCAAATGCTGATGCACTCTCTCGTCGACCGTGCGGGGTAAAATGCGAACACTGCAACCGTAAAGAAGCGAAAGAACAGGCAACTATCCAAATGATCAGGACTGAGCCAATAGAGGGTTGGAGTATAGACGAAATCCGTTCCTCCCAACAGGCAGACAATGACATCGAACCAATATTGGCCTGGAAGGAACACGAGGAAAGACCAAGCTGGCAGCAGATATCAGATCGGAGCCAAACTCTGAAGGCATACTGGGCACAGTGGGACTCGCTTTTTGTGCAAGATGGATTGCTGAAGAGAAAATGGGAAAGTGCAGATGGGACAACATCTCGTATGCAGCTAATTGTGCCACGATCCAGAGTCAACCAAGTGCTCCATGAAATACATGACGGAATCTCAGGAGGCCATTTGGGAATAAACAAGACGTTGGAAAAGGTAAGGGAACGTTTCTATTGGCTAAGCGCTAAACAAGATGTCGAGAATTGGTGCAAAAAGTGCATAAGGTGTGCGGCTACCAAGGGTCCAAAAGTAAAGCCACATGGACAAATGCAACAATACAATGTCGGAGCACCTTTCGAACGAATAGCCATCGACATCGCTGGGCCGTTTCCCGAAACCTTTAATGGAAACCGATATACTCTCGTAGTCATGGATTACTTCAGTAAGTGGCCGGAAGTGTTTGCCATCCCAAATCAAGAGGCTAAGACCGTAGCCGAACAGATAGTCAACAACTGGGTGAGCAGATTTGGGGTCCCAATGGAGCTGCACTCTGATCAAGGGCGAAACTTTGAATCAAAAGTCTTCCAGGAAATATGCCAATATTTGGGAATAAGAAAGACAAGGACAACGCCACTACACCCTCAATCTGATGGAATGGTCGAGCGATTCAATCGGACCTTGAATGAGCATCTATCTAAGGTTGTCAGCAACTGCCAGCGGGATTGGGATCGACACATACCCCTCTTCTTAATGGCCTACCGAAACGCGGTCCATAGCTCAACAGGGCACACACCATCCGAGATCTTATTTGGTCAAACAATTCGGTTGCCAAGTGAAGCAAAATTCGGATCCCCACCGACGGAGCCCAAAGAGGTGAACGAGTACGTGAATGACTTACGCAGCAGGATTCGTAAATTGCATGAAGACACCAGAGAAAAGATGAAGCTAGCAAGCAGCCGCATGAAAACTAGGTACGATATCAAGGCGAAATCTTCCGGTTTCAACGAAGGAGATCTGGTTTGGCTGTATAATCCTCAGCGTAAGAAAGGCAAATCACCAAAATTGCAACAGGACTGGGAAGGTCCATACAAGGTGATAACCCGCATTAATGACGTTGTCTACCGGATCCAGCGTGGGGATCGAGGAAAATTGAAAGTGGTCCATTTGGATAGATTGTGTGATTTCAACGAGATGCTGAATGACGAAGTTGTTCGGGACGAACAACTGTAGGGAGGGAGCAATGTGATAACCAGTCAAATGTGAGCAGCGACATCTAGCAGAAAATGTCGAAACTCGAGGACTAGAAGGTTTCGATACTGGATTAGCAGTCTCGACTGGAGAGTAGAATCGAATTTTCTAGCAAATTGGAAATTGTATGGGACGCTGGGTGGCGAGGATTGTTCTCGAAGTATTTCATTCGAGTATAAATACCAGCATCCCAAAGGTATGCAAATCAGTTCTAAAGTTGAATTTGAAGTGTTAATTAGAAGAAGTGATTAAGTGGTTTAAGTAAAAGATAAGAAAAGTATATGTGGTTGAGAAATTGAATTGTACTGAGAGAAAGAATTAAATAGTGAATTGTACTTGTACTGAATAAAGGGATTTGTATTGAAAAGAATAAGTTCTATCATTTGTACCCACACAAACATTCTACAATATCAACCAGTGTACAATTGATAGAAGACCATGCCGATAAGGCAGCAGGAACAACATACCAATCGACGGAAGCAAATCCAATTAATCAGGTGCGTGCATATTCTTAAGTTCAGTGCAATCTTAGATTTATTATTTATTACAAAAAAAAAAAAACATTAATCACTGTTTTGTGAAAACATTGAGAAAGTTTGATATAATTACTATCGATTAGAGTTAGTCAAAGCATACTTAATACGAGTACATATTATTTATTTTTTGATATTGGTTTACGCGCTTCGCCTTTCTAGTGTTTGGGGTAGGTTTTATTATTAATATGACTGCGCTAGATGATTTTATTGCTGCTGGTGACCAGCTAATTCAGTTTCACTCGAGCTTTCAAGAAGTTCCTATTGTGGATAAATCTCCAACATTTCTGGAGACTTCCAAAATAGAATTAAAGGAATTGTGGTCCAATATCAAAACATGCTATACGTTGTGTCTAAAGAATACTCTAGCAGACGATGTTGATGCAGTGAAATCTAAGTATAGAGGTGCGTCTACAACCTACATTAATTTTCTAAGTGAAATAATTGAGTCAACAAATAAATTGAATCTTATTAAGGAAGATGAAGCCGGGAAAAGTTCAAGTGTCTCTTTAAATAATATGCAGTCCATAAGACTGCCTCCCTGTGACACGGAAATCTTTCATGGTGACTATTTAACTTGGCCGTCGTTCCGAGATATGTTCACCGCTGTTTACGTCAAGCACCCAAAGTTGTGTTCCGTGCAAAAATTATTTCACTTACGTTCTAGAACAAAGTCCGAAGCTTATAACATAGTTTCAAAATTTCCACTTACTGCTGATAATTTCGAAATAGCTTGGAAAGCACTTTCAGACCAGTATGAAAATAAAAGAATTCTGGTAAACAATCAACTAAAAAATCTTTTCAACTTGCCAATAATAACTTTCGAATCTGGCAAAAGCATCAAGGACATTCAAAGAGCTATCAATGATTGTCTATCAATACTTAAGGCTCATCAGATTTCTACTGAATCATGGGATCCTATTCTCTGTTCAAATCGTCTACCGGAAAAAACGTTGTCTCTGTGGGAGCAATCCATAAAATGTCCGCGCGATATCCCAAAATGGGAAGAAATGGATATATTTTTAACAAGCTGATACAGAGTCCTTAAAACCGTTTAAGATCTCAAATTTTCCGTCCGAACAAAGAGTCAACCGAATAAAGGTCAGAGTTCTCAATTAAATTCGAACCAAAATCATAAATTCTTTCTCACAAAAGCTTCAAATTTTAGTTGTAAACTTTGCAAAGGTCCTCATTCGCTTCGACAATGTTCAAAATTTCTGTACATGAGTATTCCTGATAGGATTTCGAAAATTATAAAAATTGTCTAGCTTCTAATCACCTAGAAAAGGATTGTTCATTGCAAGAAGAAACACCACACTCTTTTACATTTTACACCTTTCCAAAACCACGGAGCCAACTGAACAGTTCAGGTGTTACAACCATCGCAAATTCAATGCGAAGAAATACAGTCCACTCCGTCTAACAATTATCATCAAGTGAATTCTTATTTTTCTCAAAATAATAACCGAATTATTTTAGCAACAGCTTTGATAGATGTTCACCATTTGGGTCAGAAATTTACCTTGCGTGCTTTAGTAGATAGTGGGTCCGAAGTGACTCTATTATCCGAAGATATTCAGCGGAAGTTAAACCTTCCGGTGAGGAAGATACAAGCGCGTATATAAGGCATGAGTGCTGTGGTGACAGCTCATTCTTCAAAGTTGTGTTCTTTGTGCATTGGCTCCAAATGTGTTCCATCTTTCACGATAGTAACAAACGCCATCGTGCTGAAACGACTAACTGGTGATTTGCCGTCGTGATTAGTTCTTCCAGAGGAAATCTCGAACGCACCAAATCTAAAGTTAGCTGATCCCTATTTTTATGAGACTTCTAAAATAGATATCGTCATAGGTGCTGATTTATATCCTTCGATTATTAAGGAAGGCATTGAAAAAAATATTTTTGGTACCCTTGTCGCGCAAAATACCATATTTGGATGGATACTTTCAGGCCCCCTTTCAAGCGAGAGTTCTAATTGTTATTCAACCACCTTATCACACTTCGGCGAAGCTTCTATCGATCAACAAATAGCAAAGTTCTGGGAAATCGAAGAGCTTCCTAATGAAAGATAGGTTTGCGAAGAAGAGCTCATATGCGAACAGTTGTATTCCCAAACAACTACCAGGAATTCTTATGGTCGGTATGAAGTACATCTTCCATTTAAAAATCCTATAAAATCTCTTGGGCTTTCAAGAGAGATCACTCGAAATCAATTTTTTAGAATGGAAAAGACTTTGCTAAAAAATCCAGAATTTCACATAAAATATAATCAGGTTCTTGAAGAATATCTTACTTTAGGGCATATGGAGAAACTTTCTCCAAATGAAAATCTCCAGGATCATAACATCTCCACTTATTATCTACCTCATCATTCGGTTATAAAACCAGTTAGCACTACTATGAGACTTCGGGTTGTTTTTAACGCCTCTAATCCATCGAGTAATGGAGTCAGCCTTAATGACCTTTTATACCCAGGTCCGTCTTTGCAAACTGATTTAACAACCCTTGTTTTAAAATGGAGATTTTACCGCTACGTGTTCAGTGCAGAAATCGAGAAAATGTATCGCCAAATACATGACTATCCTGAGCATTGTAAATATTGTAAAATGTTTGTGTGGGTACAAATGATAGAACTTATTCTTTTCAATACAAATCCCTTTATTCAGTACAGTTACAATTCACTTTTTAATTCTTTCTCTCAGTACAATTCAATTTCTCAACCACTTATACTTTTCTTATCTTTTACTTAAACCACTTAATCACTTCTAATTAACACTTCAAATTACACTTTAGAACTGATTTGCATACCTTTGGGATGCTGGTATTTATACTCGAATGACATACTTCGAGAACAATCCTCGCCATCCAGCGTCCCATACAATTCCCAATTTGCTAGAAAATTCGATTCCACTCTCCAGTCGAGACTTTGTTATTCCAGTATCGAAATCTTCTGGTCTTCGAGTATCAACATTTTCTGCTAGATGTCGCTGCTCACATTTAAGTGGTTATCACATTGCTCCCTCCCTACAGTTGTTCGTCCCGAACAACTTCGTCATTCAGCATCCCGTTGAAATCACACAATCTATCCAAATGGACCACTTTCAATTTTCCTCGATCCCCACGCTGGATCCGGTAGACAACGTCATTAATGCGGGTTATCACCTTGTATGGACCTTCCCAGTCCTGTTGCAATTTTGGTGATTTGCCTTTCTTACGCTGAGGATTATACAGCCAAACCAGATCTCCTTCGTTGAAACCGGAAGATTTCGCCTTGATATCGTACCTAGTTTTCATGCGGCTGCTTGCTAGCTTCATCTTTTCTCTGGTGTCTTCGTGCAATTTACGAATCCTGCTGCGTAAGTCATTCACGTACTCGTTCACCTCTTTGGGCTCCGTCGGTGGGGATCCGAATTTTGCTTCACTTGGCAACCGAATTGTTTGACCAAATAAGATCTCGGATGGTGTGTGCCCTGTTGAGCTATGGACCGCGTTTCGGTATACCATTAAGAAGAGGGGTATGTGTCGATCCCAATCCCGCTGGCAGTTGCTGACAACCTTAGATAGATGCTCATTCAAGGTCCGATTGAATCGCTCGACCATTCCATCAGATTGAGGGTGTAGTGGCGTTGTCCTTGTCTTTCTTATTCCCAAATATTGGCATATTTCCTGGAAGACTTTTGACTCAAAGTTTCGCCCTTGATCAGAGTGCAGCTCCATTGGGACCCCAAATCTGCTCACCCAGTTGTTGACTATCTGTTCGGCTACGGTCTTAGCCTCTTGATTTGGGATGGCAAACACTTCCGGCCACTTACTGAAGTAATCCATGGCTACGAGGGTATATCGGTTTCCATTAAAGGTTTCTGGAAACGGCCCAGCGATGTCGATGGCTATTCGTTCGAAAGGTACTCCGACATTGTATTGTTGCATTTGTCCATGTGGCTTTACTTTTGGACCCTTAGTAGCCGCACACCTTATGCACTTTTTGCACCAATTCTCGACATCTTGTTTAGCGCTTAGCCAATAGAAACGTTCCCTTACCTTTTCCAACGTCTTGTTTATTCCCAAATGGCCTCCTGAGATTCCGTCATGTATTTCATGGAGTACTTGGTTGATTCTGGACCGTGGCACAATTAGCTGCATACGAGATGTTGTCCCATCGGCACTTTCCCATTTTCTCTTCAGCAGTCCATCTTGCACAAAAAGTGAGTCCCACTGTGCCCAGTATGCCTTCAGAGTTTGGCTCCGATCTGATATCGGCTGCCAGCTTGGTCTTTCCTCGTGTTCTTTCCAGACCAATATTGGTTCGATGTCATTGTCTGCCTGTTGGTAGGAACGGATTTCGTCTATACTCCAACCCTCTATAGGCTCAGTCCTGATCATTTGGATAGTTGCCTGTTCTCTTGCTTCTTTACGATTGCAGTGTTCGCATTTTACTCCGCACGGTCGACGAGAGAGAGCATCAGCATTTGAGTGGTGTTCCCTTGCGGTGTTGCACTTCAAAGTCGTAGCCCTGCAACTGCTCGATCCATCTTGCAACTTGGCCTTCAGGGTTCTTAAATTGGAGTAGCTATTTCAGAGCTGCGTGGTCTGTCCGGAGAATGAACTTTTGTCCGTAGAGGTACTTATGGAAATGCTTCGTAGCCAGAATTAAAGCCAGAAGCTCGCGCCGGGTTACACAGTAGTTCCGTTCAGGTCTGGAGAGTACTTTGCTGTAATATGCGACCACTTTCTCTTGACCGTCATGAACTTGGGAGATCACAGCTCCGACCCCAACATTGCTAGCGTCTGCATCCACGATGAACATTTTTCCGGGAGTGGGGTAACCCAAGATGGGGGCTTTGCACAGCTGTCGCTTCAGTTCTTGAAATGCTTTTTCGCATTCTCCAGACCACCTGAACTGTCGGCCTTTCTCTGTAAGTTGATGCAGGATCTTTGCAATGCCAGCAAAATCCTTTACGAACCTTCTGTAATACGTGGCGAGTCCAAAGAGGCTTCTCAGTTGGTGTTTATCTTTTGGAGAAGGCCAACTTTTCACGGCTTCGATTTTATCAGGATCCGTTCTTACTCCATCCGCTGATATAATGTGACGCAGATATTTTACTTCCGGACGAAACAAGGCACACTTTTCTGGGTTGAGCTTTAAATGAGCACTTCGCAGCCTTTCAAACACTTCTTTTAGATTTTCGCGGTGCTCCTCGAACGTCTTTCCTATGACTATAATGTCGTCCAAATATACTAGACAGGTTTTCCAGGTGAGTCCTTGCAATGTTCGTTCCATTAGTCGCTCGAAGATGGCCGGAGCGTTGCACAGTCCAAACGGCATCACTGCAAACTGCCAAAGACCGCTTCCTGTAGTGAAGGCAGTTTTCTCACGATCCGCACGATTTAGAGCCTGGTAGAGCCTGCCCGTAACCGCTCTTCAAGTCAAGCGTTGAAAACCATTTCGCTCCAGAAAGCATATCCAAAGTGTCATCGATTCTCGGAAGTGGGTAGCTGTCCTTTTTAGTGACATCATTGAGACGTCGGTAGTCTACACAAAATCTCGTGCTGCCATCTTTCTTCTTCACGAGGACCACTGGAGATGCCCACGGACTTTGCGATTCTTCAATCACTCCCTCAGCTTTCATCTTCGACATCATTTCGGCAACTTCTGTTTGCTTTGCCAATGGAAGACGCCTTGCAGGTTGACGGATTGGTCGAGCGTCTCCGGTTTCAATGTGGTGTTGAACAATATGCGTACGTCCATATTCTCCGTCTTGTGTAGCAAATATATCAGCGTACTCACCGATTAGTTTTTCTACCAGGATTCGCTGATCTTCGTCCAGACTACAGAGGCTGAGAATTTTGTTCTTGATTTTTATGTTGTGACCGGTGTTGCACCCTTTTTTCAGGTGTGGTCGATATAGCCTTAACAGGCACGCATTTTCCCACTATCTCCCCCTATTTCACCTTTACACTGAATGTCTTTGGATTTAGAATCCTTACAGGGACCATGTTGTTCTTTGGCTCCACTAAGGTCTTTCCCACCATGAAGTCTCTTTTCTTTTCTGGCTCCATCAGATAGAATCGGTGGCTACCAAGACCACCTTCCATTTTTGCCCACAAAATTGCTTCTGACGAAGGCTCTAGACTCTGATTGCTGCAGATGACGACATTTGAGACTGAGGTATTGGCGTTTCCGTATATCATTGGTATCTCCATGCTTCCGTATTTCAGGGTTTGTGCCCCCAAGTCGACTATATGTCCATGTTCTCTCATGAAGTCTGTACCAATGATGCACTCGTCACATATGTCAGCTAATAGAAACGCGTGAGTGAATGTTATTCCGGCCAGTTGGATTTTTATGCGGACTTCACCATATACCTTAATCGTTGCTCCTGTAGCTGTTCGCAAGCTGCAACTGCTAGTGTTATGCAGCCAAGACTTCTGCACAAGATTCCTCCTGATGATTGAGGCCGTGGCACCGGTGTCTATTGTTGCCATCCATTTTTCTTTTCCACTGACTACTTCTACTAGAAGGCTTTCGCTGCATCGTTTTGCCAACGAGACTTGGATGATGGTCCTGGGGCCGTCGACTCCTGCTACCAACTTCTGCCCCGCGAAGTTAGTGCTTAAGCATTTCCCGACTGATGGCTTCGGGAAGGTTGACCGGCTTCTTGATAGCTGTTTCTGCTGGTTTCTTCCTCTATTGGCTTGCCACCACAGTGAGGGCAGTCTTTTCGTCGCACCGGTTCTTTACACTGCCTTTGAAGGTGTCCTATTTTATTGCAATTCCAGCAGCGCATTATCCGTCTATCACGTCGAGTATCTCGTTCCTCGGCACTAATTCTTGCGCAGGAACATTCAATAGATGCTACTTCCCTGACGAAATGTGTTCCCCTGGAAGCCTGATTGGCTGCTTCCATCGCCAGAGCGTTCTTTTCTTGCTTCAGCAAGGGTTCTTTTCCCGGCCATCCTTACTGCTGACTGTAGCTTCGAATCTGCAATTCCCCTGATAAATGCATCTTTTGCCATTTCGTCGATAATTTCCTGGCCTGCGGTGGGGTATGACAGATGTGCAAGTCTACTCACGTCTGCTTGGAGCTGCTGCAGTGTTTCTCCTCTTTGCTGCATTCGGCTTTGCAATTGGACCTTGTAGACCTCCTGCATGTGGCTATCCCCAAACCGTTTCTCTATAGCCTGTACTAAAGTCACATAATCTTTATGCTTTTCGATGTCTACTGTTTGCAACAATTCTGCTGCAGGACCGTGCAAGGCCATTGTTAGGGCAAAGCACTTTTCCTCATTGTCCCAGTCGTTTGCACAGGCAGCCATTTCAAACTGCTTCTTATAAGTAGATCATGAGGTCTGGCCATCGAATGAGGGAGGCTTCAAATCTTTTCTCCTTGGACCGCTTAAAGAACATTCTCGCAGTTTCTGTTTTCGCACTGTGTCGAGCTCTTTTGCCAGTTGCTGAACTTTGCTGTCCATTTCTTCGAATTTTTCGCCAACATTCTTCTCTATTGTATCAAATTTGTCATCAACGTTCTTCTCAATTCCTTTGGTGTCAATTGTGCACCATATCTGGCGATACGCACTTTAAGACAACTAGCCGGCGACGTACAAAGCACGTACCCATTTGCTTCTTCCATCTTGAAAGAGGAATTTTACGTTGATGACGTCCTTGCCGGGGCTCATGATGTACCCACTGCTTTAAAAGCACAATACGAATTGTCACAGGCTTTGGGTTCAGCAGGCTTCTCTTTAAGAAAATGGACCTCGAACTCTTCTGAGCTTCTGCAATTTGTTCCGTCTCTTCATCGTTACGATCAGGACTTCCTTCAGTTAGATGATAAAAGTAAAGAAGATAATCTACTAACGAAGCGAGCAGTTCTTTCAATCATTTCAAGACTGTTTGATTTCTGTAATTATTTCTGCAAAAATTATCATGCAACAAATCTGGCGTGATGGGACGCCTTGGGACACAGATCTTGTGCCTCTTACGTGTCATCGCTGGAAAGCCTTCTTTGCAGCTCTTCCTGATTTAGGTCATATTCAAGTTCCACGTTAGATTGAATACAATCCAAGTCATTCAATTCAGATTCACGGATTTTCTGATGCCTCTGAGGAAGCTTATGCGCAGCTTGTCACTTGTCACTTATTATGTGCCAAAAGTAAAGTTGCCCCAGTAAAACAGTTTGCCTTGCCACGACTTGAACTCTGTGGTGCTGTTTCGCTTTCTTCTTTGTACAAAAAAATCATTACTCAGCTTAAGTATCTTGACCATGAACTTTTTCTATGGACAGATACGAGTAGCTCCATCGTCCTGACATAGCTGAATAAATCACCCTGTACATGGAAAAGTTTCATTGGTAATCGTGAGTCTCAAATCCAATCCAATGTATCAAACGCAAAATGGAGCCACGTTCGGTCCGCCGACAATCCCGCTGACCTAGCCACCCGGGGACTTACACCCCTAGAATTGAAGGCAAGCAGGTTATGGTGGCATGGTCCACCTTGGCTAGGTAAAGACCAATCATCATGGCCACAGCCCATTTTTCAAACAGTCGACAATAGTGATCTCGAATTAAGGCCAATCAAGTCAAATTTTGCCACATTAAAACCAAACGTGGGATTGATAGTGGAAAAATTTTCCTCGTGGCCTAAAGCATTGCATGTTATTGCTTTTATGGTTCGCTTCTTTCGACGAACGAATTCCCGTTTCAAACACACCTTTTCTTATACATCGAAAGAACTTACTCCTGACGAAGTTTCGAATGCTAAAATTCTGATCATTCGTCTGACCCAGTCGTTCCATTATGAAGATGAATATCACGGTTTGCTGAGAAATGTCCTTATCCCAAAGAAAAGTGTTATTGTAAACCTTAATCCAATAATGGATGAAAATCAAATTTTGCGATCTAATGGCAGACTTACATCCTCAACTCTTTCCTTTAACGAAAAGTATCCTATTATTATCCCTTATGAAGCAAAAATATCATTGCTACTTGTACGGTTCATACATGACGTTTCCCTTCATGGTGGAAATCAGTTGGTAGTTCGGTTAATAAGGACGGAATTTTGGATACCAAAGGTTAAGAATTTAGTGAAAAAATGTATCAATCCATGTAAGGTTTGTGTCATAAACAAAAGGAAACTGCAAACTCAAATCATGGGTGCTCTTCCGCTAGAAAGAACTCAAATGTCATTGCCATTTACCACAACTGGCTTAGATTTTACCGGCCCATTTATCGTTAAAAGCTTTTCAGGTCGAAATTTTCGGTTAACAAAAGGTTATGTCTGCGTCTTCGTGTGCTTTGCTACTAAGGCAATTCATTTAGAAGCAACGAGTGACCTGACTTCTCACACTTTCTTATCTGCATTAAGTCGATTTATTTCAAGACGCGGTTTACCTAAAACCATATTTTCTGATAACGGCACTAATTTGGTAGGTGCTAGTAAGATTATATCAAAGGACTTTCAAAAATTCTTAAGATCGCTATCCACAGAAGCTTCCCAAAAATACCGGGACCACAACCTTTTTTTTTATAATTTACGCGCGCCTAAGGGGTTAGATACCCTTTTACTGTTGCCAGGGCGCGGGCGGAAAGATAGAAGGAGGAGAAAGGAAAATTGTTTTTGTAGCGGTTTGAAACTCAGGCGTGTGTTTGGTTTCTATGTTTGCTCTCCAGGGGTGGGAGTCCGAATAGGACGAAGAGTTTTTCTTCACTCAGAGTGATTCGAGGTATATCACAGTATTTTTCTGTTCTGTGCTTGAAACTCTACAACAGCCAAATCTACGTGTCAGTGTTATGCCTTCACACGCAGAATTTTTCTGTCTGAGTTCCAATTACACAATGAAAAACTGACTTGCCATGGGCAGGATTCGAACCTGGACCCTCCGAGTGAGAAGCGTTTGCTACTACTACTACACCACGGTCACCCGTGAATGTTTCAGACATTGCTCCTTTGACTGCAGGTGATTTTCTTCGAGGAGGACGTTTGCTCTCATCCCTTGAATCAGTAGGTAACGAAAGTTCCCTTAGCTGCATTAAACGTTGGGAAAAAGTAAAAATTTTGCATCACCAATTTTGTCGTCGACGAATACTTACGGGAATTAAACAAGAGATATTAATGGAAATTTCCAAATCGAAACCTAGCTCTGAATGATCTCGTTGTTATTAAAGATGATAATCTTTCCCCAAATGAATGGTGTTTAGGTCACGTTATAAGAACGTTTCCGGGGTCCGACAATCAAGTTCGCGTTGTGGATATTAAAACTCAAAATGGAGTTACAACACGTCTAATTACCAAACTATGTCTTCTTACTCCGTCATAGTATACTATCCAACTTTCCAGTGTAGATTTTAATTATAAATTTATTTCGGATATAGTAACAAGTTGTCTTGCACTGAGCTTTGAATTATTGCTCGCTAGTATATAGTATATATATTTATATAAACAAAATATTATTCATGAATTATTGTATCTTTATAATTTAATATGTGGCTTCTCACTTTATTGGTAAAGTTGACATGAGTTAAGATTAAATACGCCCATTAAAAAACAAAAATCTGTATACGAGTACAATACATATGAATGTTAGTTATAACTTTTACAGCCGATGCTGCAAGGCGACCGGCAATGTTCATTCAAAGTGTATTCAATTATTAGTAGTAAATTAGTATTCAATCCAATTGTTAATTCCAGCAGTTAATGACATCTAGGTGTCTCTGTAGCTTTAGAACATTGTACTAATTCGAAACCAATTGCTAAATTGTACCTTTTCCGGTTTTTCTTTTGCTCTCTTCTGAATTGAACCTCATCGTGGTATGTCAAACAATAAAGGACTTGAAAGTAAATAAGTATCGTGTTTTTTTTTATTCGCAATTTTTCGTCGTGAATCCAGCGGGGATATTCTTATCCCAACAATCACCTTATGGGGACCTTCCCAATCCTCTTGCAATTTTGGTCATTTGCCTTTCTTACGCTGAGGATTGTACAACCAGACCAGATCTCCTTCGTTGAAGCCGAAAGATTTCGCCTTGATGTCGTACCTAGTCTTCATGCGGCTGCTCGCCAGCTTCATCTTTTCTCTGGTGTCTTTATGCAATTTACGAATCCTGCTGCGCAAGTCCTCCACGTAGTCGTTCACCTCTTTGGGCTCCGTAGGTGGGGATCCTAATTTTGCTTCACTTGGCAACCGAACAGTTTGAACATATAACTTCTCGGATGGTGTGTCCTGTTGAACTATGGACCGCTTTTCGGTAGGCCATTAAGAAGAGAGGTATGTGTCGATCCCAATCTCGCTGGCAGTTGCTGACGACCTTAGATAGATACTCATTCAAGGTCCGATTGAATCGCTCGATCATTCCAGAGGCGTTGTCCTTGTCTTCATTATTCCCAAATATTGGCACACTTCCTGGAAGACTTTTGATTCAAAGTTTTGCCCTTGATCAGAGTGTAGTTCCATTGGGACCCCAAATCTGCTCACCCAGCAATTGACTATCTGTTCGGCTACGGTCTTAGCCTCTTGATTTGGGAGGTAATCCATGACCAAGAGTATATCGGTTACCATTATAGATTTCGGGAAACGTCTCAGCGATGTCGATGGCTATTCGTTCGAATGGTGCTCCGACATTGTATTGTTGCGTGTGTCCATGCGGCTTTACTTTTGGGCCCGTGATAGCCGCACACCTTATGCACTTTTCGCACCAATTCTCAACATCTTGTTTAGCGCTGAGCCAATAGAAACATTTCCTTACCTTTGACAATATTTTGTTTATTCCCAAATGGCCTCCTGAGATTCCGTCATGTATTTCATGGAGTACTTGGCTGACTCTGGACCATGGCACGATTGGCAGCATACGAGATTTTGTCCCATCTGCACTTTCCCATCTTCTGTTCAGCAGTCTATCTTGCATAGAAAGGTAGTCCCACTGTGCCCAGTATGCCTTCAGAGTTTGGCTCCGATATGATATCTGCTGCCAGCTTAGACTTTCCTCGTGTACGTTCCAGGCCAATACTGGTTCGATGCCATTGTCTTCCCGTTGGGAGGAACGATTTTCTTCTATTCTCCAACCCTCTATTGGCTTAGTCCTGATCATTTTGATAGTGGCCTGCTCTTTCACTTCTTTACGGTTTCAGTGTTCACATTTTATTTCGCACGATCGACGAGAGAGGGCATCAGCATTTGAGTAGAGTTTTCCCTTGCGGTGTTGCACTTCAAACTCGTAGCCCTGCAACTGCTTGATCTATCTTTCAACTTGGCCTTCAGGGTTCTTAAACTGCAGTAAACATTTCAGAGCTGCGTGGTCTGTCCGAAGAATGAACTTTTGTCCGTAGAGATACTTATGGAAATGCATAGTAGCCAGAATTAAAGTAGTTCCTTTTAGATCTGGAGAGTATTTTGCAATAATATGCGACCACTTTCTCTCGACCATCATGAACTTGCGCGTTCACTGCTCCGACCCCAACATTGGTAGCGTCTGCTTCCATGATGAACATTTTTCTGGGTGTGGGGTAACCCAAGATGGGGGCATTGCACAGCAGTTGTTTTAGTTCTTGAAACGCTTTTTCACACACTCCAGACCACCTGAACTGTCGGCCTTTTTCCGTAAGTTGATGCAAGCTCTTTGCAATACCAGCAAAATTTTATACGAACCTTCTGTAGTAAATGACGAGTCCCAAGAAGCTTCTCAGTTGGTGTTTATCTTTTGGGAGAGGCCAATTTTTCACGGCTCCGATTTTGTCAGGATCCATCCTTACTCCTTCCGCTGATATATTGTGACCTAGATATTTTACTTCCGGACGGAACAAGGCGCACTTTTCTGGGTTGAGCTTTAAATGAGAACTTCGTAGTCTCTCAAACACTTATTTTAGATTTTCGCGGTGCTCTTCGAACGTCTTGCTTATGACGATAATGTCGTCCAAATATACTATACAGGCTTTCCACGTGAGTCCTTGCAATTTTCATTTCATTAGTTGCTCGAAGGTAGCCGGAGCGTTACACAGCCCCAACGCCAATACTGAAAACTGCCAAAGACCGCTTCCTGTAGTGAAGGCACGATCCGTACAATTTATCTCCTGCCAGTTGAAAACCATGGCATATCCAAAGTGTCGTCGATTCTCGGAAGGGGGTAGCTATCGTTTTCAGTGACATCGTTGAGACGTACACAAAACCTCGTGATGCCACCTTTCTTCTTCACGAGCACCACTGGAGGTGACCACGGTCTTTGCGATTCTTCAATCAGTCCCTCAACGTTCATCTTCGACGCCATTTTGGCAACTTCTGTTTGTTTTGCCAATGGAAGACGCCTTGCAGGTTGACGGATTGTTCGAGCCCCTACGGTGTCAATGTGGTGTTGAACAATATGCGTACGTCCATATTCTCCATCTTGTGTAGCAAATATATCAACCTACTCACCGATTAGTTTGTCTGCCAGGATACGCTGTTCTTGGTCCAAATTACGGAGGCTGAGGATTTTGTTTTTGACTTTCATACACTGTATACTCGCCACCGGGGTTGCATGACTTGTTTCCGTTGTGGTCGATATAACCTCAATAGGTGCACATTTTTCCACTATTTTTTTTCTTTTTTATAATATACGCGCGCCTAAGGGGTTAGATACCCTTTTACTGTTGCCAGGGCGCGGGCGGAAAGTTAGAAGGAAGAGAAAGGAAAATTGTTTTGTAGTAGTTTGAAACTCAGGTGTGTTTGATTTCGATATTCGGTCTCCAGGGGGTGGGAGTCTGAATAGGACGGAGAGTTTTTGCTTCACTCATAGTGATTCTAGGTATAATTCACAGTAATTTTTTCTGTGCTTGAAACTCTACAACAGCCAAATCTACGTGTCAGTGTTATGCCTTCACACGCAGAATTTTTCTGTCTGAGCTCCAATTACAAATGAAAAACTGACTTGCCATGGGCAGGACTCGAACCTGGACCCTCCGAGTGAGAAGCGATTGCTAGTACCACTACACCGCGGCCACCCCCACTATCTCTCCCTCTTTCACCTTTACCCTGGGTGTCTTTGGATTCAGAATCTTTACAGGTACCATGTTTTTTTGTGGTTCCACTAAGGTCTTTCCCACCGTGAAGCCTTTCCTATTTTCCGGCTCCATCAAATAGAATCGGTGGGTACCAAGACACCTTCCACTTTTGCTCAAATAATTGTTTCCGACGAAGGCTCTGGAATCTGATTTCGGCAGATGACGACTTGTAAAACGGAAGTGTTGCTGTTTGCGTATACCATTTCGTAACCAGGATTTCTGCAAAAGATCACTAGTGATAATTGAGGCCGTGGACCGGCGTCTATAGTTGCCATCCATTTTTCCTCTCCACTGACTACTTTTATTAGAAGGGATGATGGTCCTAGGGCCGTCGATTCCTATAACCAACTTCTGCGCCTCGAAATTGGTGCTTAAGCATTTCCCGAGTGATGGCTTCGGGAAGATACACCAGCTTCTTGATAGCCGTTTCTGCCAGTTTCTTCCTGTATTTGTTTATTACCACAATGAGGGCAGGCTTTTCGTCGCACTGATTCTTTACTCCGCCTTTGAAAATGTCCTACTCTATTACAGTTTGAGCAACGCATTCTTCGTCTATCCTATGGAGTATCTCGTTCCTCGGCACTAATCCTTGCGCAGGAGCATTCAACAGATGTTACTTCCCTGACGAAATGTGTGCCCTTGGAAGCCTGATAGGCTGCTTCCATCGCCAGAGCAAAGGCAAGTGCTTCATCAAGGGTTCTATTCCCGGCCATCCTTACTGAGACTGTAGCTTCGAATCTGCAATTCCCCGGATAAATGCGTCCTTTGCCATTTCGTCGATAATTTCCAGGCCAGCGGTGGGGTATGATAAATGTGTCAGCCTATTCATGTCTGCTTGGAGCTGCTGCAGTGTTTCTCCTCGTTCCTGCGTTCGGCTCTGTAATTGGACATTGTAAACCTTCAAACCGTTTCTCGATAGTCTGTACTAAAGTCGCATAATCTTCATGGTTTTCGATGTTCATTGTTTGCAACAATTCTGCTGCAGAACCGCCATTTCAAATTGCTTCTCATAAGTAGACCATGAGGTCTGCCTATCGAATGAGGGAGGCTTCAGTTCTCTTCTCCTTGGACCGCTTAGAAAACATTCTCGGAGTTTCAGGTTTCGTAATGTGTCGAGCTCTTTTGAAAGTTGCGCAACTTTGCTGTCCATTTGTACGAATTTTTCGTCAACATTCTTCTCTATTCTTTCATCGATTTCTTCGAACTTTTGCTGTGGAACGTTATTTTCACGATTAAATTGTGAATTGTAACTGTATTGAATAAAGCAATTCACAATTTAATCATTTATCTCAGTACAATCCAATTTCTGAACCGCTTTTACTTTTCTTATTGTTTCCTGAGAGTTTTCAGGAACTAAGAGAGTTTCCAACGAATTTTGTGACTTTTAACTTTTAATTATTTGAATTTGCTGCAAAACTTTTCAACTTCAAAATCAAAGACACGACTTTTAATTTTAATTAATTTTTTCTTTATTATAATATGGTATACGCACTACTTGATGGTTCGACGGTTGGTCATCGAATTCTTTTATCATAGATTCCAATATTACAAAGTAGCTGCTCGATCTCCTGGAGAGAAATTTTATTGGAAGGAGATTCCGAACACTACATTTCGTTTGCAGATTCACATTACAATAATTCACAATAGATGAGATAGGTTGTAATTCAATTGCTATGTGGTGAATTAACAATTAAAAAAGAAATGTTAAGATATTTTAACATAAATATAAAAAAGGTAAAGATTTAATGTTAATAGTATGAACATCCTGGCCGCCGTAAAGTTCCGCAACATGTTACAGATACTTTAATTATTTATTAATAGTGGAGCCAGTCGGTGAATAACTCGATGGAGAATTCCATTCCTCATCTTCAGGTCCACGACACGAATTTTGCCATCTGCTGATATCACTGTTCTGATAATTTCGCCCAGGAGCCATTGCTGGGGAGATGTATTGTCTTCAGAAATAAGGACAATGGTGCCAATTTTCACATTTTCGGATGACGACTTCCATTTTGTCCTTCGCTGCAACTCTAAGAGATACTCTTTCGTCCATAAGATCCAGAAACGCTGTTTAATTTGAGCCAGCCGTCTCCACCTCTTCAAACAGGGTATCTTTTCATGTTCCAGTGACAGTTCTGGAATGGCATTCAGAGGACCTCCAATAAAGAAATGCCCAGGTGTTAGAACTTGCTCATCACTGGGATCACTCGACATCTGGCAGATTGGTCGAGAGTGTGAAACAGATTCAACTTCTGTCACCACTGTAGAAAGCTCTTCAAACGTCAAACTTGCTTGACCCACAGTTCGCAATAAATGAGATTTCGCAGACTTTACAGCGGCCTCCGAAAGTCCTCCAAAATGAGGCGTTCGAAGCGGGATGTGACGAAAATTTATATGTTCTCCAGTACACCAGGCAGCGAATGCATCTTGTCTTTGCTGTTGCAGGAATTGATCTCTGAACTCCTTCAGCGCGTTTCGTGCTCCAACAAAATTGGTTGCGTTGTCACAGAAAAGTTCTTGGCATAGTCCTCTCCGAGCAACGAACCTTTTCAAAGCAGCGATAAGACCTTGACTTGTTAGGTCTGAAACCACCTCCAAATGAACCGCTTTGACCACAAAGCAGAAAAAAACTGCAACGTAAACCTTGCAGATACGTTGGCCACTAAGTTTTTGTGTGACAGAAATCAACTCCAGTCTTGGGGAATGGCCTGGCTGGTTGCACGCGGTCCGATGGCAAGTTTCCCATAATTTGCGTCATCAACTTAGGCCGATACCTGAAGCAGTGAACGCATCTGTCAACTACCTTCTGCAACACTTTTCTAACGTCAAGTACCCAAAATCGTTGCTGTATTATACCAATTAGCGCTTGTGGTCCTGCATGGTAGTTTTTTCTACGTAAATAAAAAACAAGATTATAAATGAAAGGGTGGGATTTGGGAAGAAGAATCGGACATTTGGTGTAGTAAGGAATGTCTGCATTTTGCAAAAGCCCACAGGTATCGTCTAGGAAAGGATTTTGATTTTTGACGAAACTCTTTGGGCTAATCGAATTATCTTTATCCAGTTGCTGGATTTCTTCTTTGAATTCGCCGCGCTGAATGTGCAACAAGATACGGAGAAGTGCGTCGTTTATCTCTCTTACAGTTAGAGGAATGACATCTTGTTTAGGCCTTTTGGCAACGAAAATCTTCGGGTCTAGTTGATCAATTTCTACATTCGGTTTCCGCCTAGAGTGCCTTAATGCATTTATGAATTTCACTGTATATTGTAAAAATTTGTACCCAAATGATAGAACTTATTCCTTTCAATACAAATCGCTTTATTCAGTACAGTTACAATTCACTATTTAATTCTTTCTCTCAGTACAATCCAATTTCTCAACCACTTATACTTTTCTTATCTTTTACTTAAACCACTTAATCACTTCTTCTAATTAACACTTCAAATTCCACTTTAGAACTGATTTGCATACCTTGGGGATGCTGCTATTTATACTCGAATGACATACTTCGAGAACAATCCTCGCCATCCAGCGTCCCATACAATTTCCAATTTGCTAGAAAATTCGATTCCACTCTCCAGTCGAGACTTTGTTATTCCAGTATCGAAATCTTCTGGTCTTCGAATATCGACATTTTCTGCTAGATGTCGCTGCTCACATTTAAGTGGTTATCACATTGCTCCCTCCCTACAGTTGTTCGTCCCGAACAACTTCGTCATTCAGCATCCCGTTGAAATGACACATTCTATCCAAATGGACCACTTTCAATTTTCCTCGATCCCCACGCTGGATCCGGTAGACAACGTCATTAATCACCTTGTATGGACCTTCCCAGTCCTGTTGCAATTTTGGTGATTTGCCTTTCTTACGCTGAGGATTATACAGCCAAACCAGATCTCTTTCGTTGAAACCGGAAGATTTCGCCTTAATATCGTACCTAGTTTTCTTGCGGCTGCTTGCTAGCTTCATCTTTTCTCTGGTGTCTTCATGCAATTTACGGATCCTGCTGCGTAAGTCATTCACGTACTCGTTCACCTCTTTGGGCTCCGTCGGTGGGGATCCGAATTTTGCTTCACTTGGCAACCGAATTGTTTGACCAAATAAGATCTCGGATGGTGTGTGCCCTGTTGAGCTATGGACCGCGTTTCGGTAGGCCATTAAGAAGAGGGGTATGTGTCGATCCCAATCCCGCTGGCAGTTGCTGACAACCTTAGATAGATGCTCATTCAAGGTCCGATTGAATCGCTCGACCATTCCATCAGATTGAGGGTGTAGTGGCGTTGTCCTTCTCTTTCTTATTCCCAAATATTGGCATATTTCTTGGAAGACTTTTGATTCAAGGTTTCGCCCTTGATCAGAGTGCAGCTCCATTGGGACCCCAAATCTGCTCACCCAGTTGTTGACTATCTGTTCGGCTACGGTCTTAGCCTCTTGATTTGGGATGGCAAACACTTCCGGCCACTTACTGAAGTAATCCATGACTACGAGAGTATATCGGTTTCCATAAAAGGTTCCGGGAAACGGCCCAGCGATGTCGATGGCTATTCGTTCGAAAGGTGCTCCGACATTGTATTGTTGCATTTGTCCATGTGGCTTTACTTTTGGACCCTTGGTAGCTGCACATCTTATGCACTTTTTGCACCAATTCTCGACATCTTGTTTAGCGCTTAGCCAATAGAAACGTTCCCTTACCTTTCCCAACGTCTTGTTTATTCCCAAATGGCCTCCTGAGATTCCGTCATGTATTTCATGGAGCACTTGGTTGACTTTGGACCGTGGCACAATTAGCTGCATACGACATGTTGTCCCATCTGCACTTTCCCATTTTCTCTTCAGCAATCCATCTTGCACAAAAAGCGAGTCCCACTGTGCCCAGTATGCCTTCAGAGTTTGGCCCCGATCTGATATCTGCTGCCAACTTGGTCTTTCCTCGTGTTCCTTCCAGGCCAATATTGGTTCGATGTCATTGTCTGCCTGTTGGGAGGAACGGATTTCGTCTATACTCCAACCCACTATTGGCTCAGTCCTGATCGTTTGGATAGTTGCCTGTTGTTTCGCTTCTTTACCACTGACTACTTCTGCTGGGAGGCTTTCGTTGCATTGTTTTACCTGTGAGACTGGGATAATTACCCTGGAGTCGACTCCTGCTACAGACTTCTGCCCCGCGAAGTAAGCATTTCCTAACTGATGGCTTCTGGAAATTTGACCGGTTTCTTGGTAGCCGTTTCTGCCGGTTTTTCTTTCTATTTGCCTGTAACCCCAGTGCAGGCAGCCTTCTCGTCGTACCGGTTCTTTACAATGCCCTTGCAAATGTCCTACTTTATCGCAGTTCCAGCAGCGCATCCTTCGTCTCTCCCGCCAGATATTTCGTTGCATGGTAGTTGGTCTTGAGCAGGAGCATTCACCAGATACTATTTCACTTACGAAATGCATTCCTTTGGAAGCCTGATTGGATGCTTCCATCGCCAGAGCGAAGGCAACTGCTTCAGCAAGGGTTCTTTTCCCGGCCATCCTTACTGCTGACTGTAGCTTCAAATCTGCAATTCCCCTGATGAATGCGTCCTTTGCCATTTCGTCGATTATTTCTTGGCCTGCGGTGGGATATGACAAATGTGCCAGTCTACTCACGTCTGCTTGGAGCTGTTGCAGTGTTTCTGCTCGTTGCTGCCTACGGCCTTGCAATTGAACCTTGTAAACTTCCCGCATGTGGTTATCCCCAAACCGTTTCTCGATAGCCTGCACTAAAACCATATAGTCTCTATTCTTTTCGATATCGATTGTTTGTAACAATTCTGCCGCAGGACCACGTAAGGCCATCGCTAGGGCAAAGCACTTTTCCTCATTGTCCCAGTCGTTTGCACAGGCAGCCATTTCAAACTGCTTCTTATAAGTAGACCATGAGGTCTGGCCATCGAATGAGGGAGGCTTCAACTCTTTTCTCCTTGGACCGCTTAAAGAACATTCTCGCAGTTTCTGTTTTCGCTCTTTTGCCAGTTGCTGAACTTTGCTGTCCATTTGTTCGAATTTTTCGCCAACATTCTTCTCTATTCTTTCAAATTTGTTATCTATTTCTTCGAACTTTTGGTGTAGAACGTTATTTTGTTCTTCCAGTTTTTGTTCTAGACTATTCTTTTCCTCGTCGATTTTTTGTTCAATGCTGCTCTTCTGCTCGTCTAGATTTTTCTTTTGTTCATCCAGCTTTTGTTCGAGACTATTCTTTTGTTCTTCCAGATTTTTCTTTTGTGGGTCGAGACTGTTCTTCTGTTCGTCCATTTTTTTGTTTTGTTCGTCCATTTTTAATAAGAGGAGTTGCATCATTGCAGCCATGTCATTGCCGGTACTTGTCTGTTCATCCTCGTCAACATCAAAGGAATATGCATCAGGATCATGTGCCTCGTTGGTCAAAGCCTCCTGAAGTCGGAGCACCAGGTCACTCTTTCCTCCACTGGCGCTGAGGCTTCTCTTGTTCAACTCGGATTTGAGTTGGACGAGGGTCAACTGCAATAGTTTTCGACCCATTCTAGCTTTTTCAAATAGTCAGAAAACACAGGTTTTTTTTTTTTTTTTTTTTGTTTACACACAATAAGTCCTATCCCACTTCTGACACCAATGTAAAATGTTTGTGTGGGTACAAATGATAGAACTTATTCCTTTCAATACAAATCGCTTTATTCAGTACAGTTACAATTCACTATTTAATTCTTTCTCTCAGTACAATCCAATTTCTCAACCACTTATACTTTTCTTATCTTTTACTTAAACCACTTAATCACTTCTCCTAATTAACACTTCAAATTCCACTTTAGAACTGATTTGCATACCTTGGGGATGCTGGTATTTATACTCGAATGACATACTTCGAGAACAATCCTCGCCATCCAGCGTCCCATACAATTTCCAATTTGCTAGAAAATTCGATTCCACTCTCCAGTCGAGACTTTGTTATTCCAGTATCGAAATCTTCTGGTCTTCGAATATCGACATTTTCTGCTAGATGTCGCTGCTCACATTTAAGTGGTTATCACAATATCCAAAAACTCTGCAAGTCCTTTGGACGTCCCTATGATGCAGATCAATTTGCGAAATTTGCTCTGAAATATTATTCGTCAATAAATCTGTGACTGGTTTGCGCTTTCCTGGTGCATTAGCGAGAATAGAAAAATCTTTTTGAACTGGCCACCGATCGCTTGGAAAGTACAGAAATTCTGGTCCTCGAAACCAGATACTCTTCTTCAAGTCATCTGCGTATGACCCCCTAGAAATAGTATCCGCAGGATTTTGTTTACCACTTACATGTCTCCAATTAGCTCCTGGTGGATCTGATTGTATCTTGGACACTCTGTTTGCGATAAAGACATCTCATGATGAAGGATGCGCCGATAGCCAACAAAGAACAATTTCAGAGTCTGTCCCAAGAAATACCTGGTCAATAATCAGATGTGAAAGATTTGGTAACATTGTCCTCAATAGCATCCCTAACAGTTCCGCAGCGCACAATTCCAACTTAGGCAAACTTTGTGCTTTTATGGGGGCAACTCTTGACTTTGCAGCCAAAAGATTGCATGTGACGTGCTCAGTTTCATCAGTCGTTCGAACATACGAGGGGCGTTCAACATATTCTCGGGGTGAAGCTGTGGTTGTATATATAAATTGACTTGTTTATCAAGTAATACTATTATTTTAGTGCATTCATGTAAAATTTCATATAAATGTGATTATTAATTCGCGTTTTATCTCTAGTTAAACAGAATCATAATGGCAACTGAGACGATGATGGTGAAAATTGAGCATCGCGCTGTAATTAAATTTCTCACTAAGCAAGGAAAAAGTCAAAAAACTATTCATGAAGAGATGGTGGCTGTTTACCAGGGTTCCGCACCTTCATTATCAACTGTGAAAAAGTGGTCAAGTGAGTTCAAGAGAGGCAGAGAGAGCATTGAAGACGACCCCCGCTCTGGCGCCCCGGCTACTGCTTGTACGGGAGAAAGCATCAAAGAAGTCGAAAAACTTGTTCTTGAGGATGCTCGAATAAAGGTGAAAATGATGGCAGAGATCACCAAGCTTTCAATTGGTACCATCCACACCATTCTTCATGACCATCTTAACCTTTCAAAGATCAGTGCTAGGTGGGTGTCACGAATGCTCACAGCGCCTCAGAAAAAAGTGAGAATCGCATGCTGTAGAGAGCTTTTGGAGATGTGTAGTGAGAACGCGGACGGTGTTATGGATCGAATTGTTACTGAGGACGAAACATGGGTCCACCACTATGACCCTGAAGTCCCTATAGTCCAGACCTTGCCCCTAGTGATTATTTCCTGTTTCCGGATTTGAAAAAATGTCTTCGTGGAAAAAGATTTTCGGATGATGAAGAACTCAAGTCGGCAATAAATTGGTATTTTGCAGAGAAAGAGGAAATTTATTTTTTTGAGGGTTTAAAAAAGCTTATCTTAAGATGTAACAAATGCATTGATGTTAGGGGAGATTATATTGAAAAATAAAAACAATTTAAATTGAATTCGCATTTTCCTTCATATCAATACCGAGAATATATTGAACGCCCCTCGTATATACAACAACCATATGCTTTCAGCGATGCATCTGAAAATCCGTGAATTTGAATCGTTTTGTAATATGGTTTCAAGACATATCTTGGGACTTTAATGTTGTCTAGTTAATGAAAGCGGTGTCGAAACACCATCCATTCCTCGTATATACGTGCCTGTACTGATTCATCTCAGTTTGTCTTCTGCATCCAAAAGCTCTGAAGTATTATTTTTCCCTTGACAATCACTTGATTAATCAGTCCCAAAGGATCAAAAAGAGTAGAGAGTTCTGAAAGGATGATTCTTTTGGTAACGATATTTGAATAGATGATGTCTGGTAACATATATTGCAGCTGGTCCGTAGATGGATTCCATTTAATGCCAAGGGTTTTTATTGCATCGGAATCGTTTATCCGCAGTGGAACTTCTTTACCGGCGTCAAGAATTTTATTCAGCATGACATCATCATTGAGCCACCATTTTCGTTGCTCAAATCCTGCACTTTTTAAAATCAAACTGACTTCTTGGTAAATCCTCGCGATCTCTTCTGATGAATCTCCTCCTGTTATAAGGTCGTGCATGTAAAAATCTTCACCTATTACCTTTGACCCTAAAGGTATTCTTTCCATGTTTATCTCCGCCAACATTTTAAGACAGCGGGTGGCTAAATATGGAGCCGACGTTGTCCCATAGTTTATGGTGTTCAATTGGTATACTTTTAGCTCTTCCGACGAAAGAGATCTCCATAGAACACATTGATATTTCCGATCCTGCTGATCAACGAGTATTTGCCGATACATTTTTCAAATATCAGCAGTAAGAGCGAATCGAAAACAACGAAAACGCAGTATAATTGAAAAAAGCTTTTCATCAAAATGTCATTCAAAGGAATTTCAGAAGAAGTGGTACAAAAATCACCCTTAACTTCGTTGTCGAAGAATCAGGTCTGACAACATATTGGTGAGGAGAAAAATATTCCATTTTGCAATTTTTATTCTCAGAAACCTCTTGCATGTGACCTGAATCCTCGTACTCCTTCATAAACTTACAGTACTGTTCCTTAACTTCTGTCTTTCTATCTAATCTCCTCTCTAATGCATAAAACCGTTTCCTAGCCATTTTGAGCGAGTCTCCTAACACTTTAGGGTTGTCTTTAAATGGTAACCTTACTACAAAATGGCCTTCTTCATTCCGCATGACAGTTTTCTTGAAATGTTCCTCGCATACAGTTTCTTATTCGTTTAGAAATCTGCTCTTGCAATCCACATTTTTTATCTTCCAAGACTGCTCAACTATCTCGTTCAACTGCATATCTTGTTCAGAATACTGACCACCAACTAAGCAAACTATAGCATTCGGGACCAACGACAGATCGTATCTACCTGATACTACCCAGCCGAGTAACGTTTTCTGCAAATTAGGCTGTCCTTCCATATTGATTTGTACAATCGACAATAATTCAAAGAAGCATTCCGCTCCTATCAACATATCAATCTTGGAAGCCTGATTGAACTTTGGATCTGCCAAACCAATATTCTTTGGAATATTCCAGTTCTCAATGTTGAATGACTTATTTGGTTGAAGGTCTGTGATGCCTTTAATAATTAACAATTCTAGCTCTGTTTCAAAGTCTGAAATCCTTGACTTACATACCGCCTTCGTTCGAAAACGAACTTTAGAGACATTCTTTCCGATACCACTGATATCCACATCTGCCCTTAACCTATTCAACCTTAGTCTTTGAGCCATATGCTCCGTAATAAAATTTAGCTGTGAAGCAGAATCCAGAAGCGCACGCACTGGATAATAAGCCCCTGACTGATCTCTGACTTCTATTACTGCTGTCGCTAGGACAACTTGATTCGAAGTTTGGCCAAGCAACATTTTGGGACGTAAAGTGTGCTGTTTCCTCATTGACATTCGAGTTTGAGGAGAACCTATGCAAAAGCTGATGATGTGGAAGAAAACAGATACTGCATTTCGGCTTCGAACATCGCGTTACTGAATGCCCCTTCTCCAAATAATTTATACACAACACAAAATTTTTCGTCTCGTGAAACCTACTTGCTACTGGCAACTTATGGAACTCTGAACAACAACCTATTTAATGACTTTTCAAATTACAAAATTCGCATTGCACTATTTGGGTTGTCAAAGCAGTGTGTTGTATACTCCGATCTCTATTACGAGGACGAGAATAATTTTCTTTTGTCCTTTTTGAGACAACCGATCTATCTGCATTATGCCTTTGGGATTCTTTTGCCTCCAAGTTCCTGCAACGACCATCTAGAATCTTCGTAAATTTTTCCCACGGTAGAAGCTTGCTATAATGCATCGGATATTGCCACTTGGAAAGTGTTTCAGAGTCTACTCGAGGAAACGCCAGGGATATAAGGATGGCATGGGTAATGTTCTCATAATTCCCTATGGACAACATGGCTGTTAAATGAGTATAGAAGCTATTTTCCAAGTTTCGCAATGAGAAAGAAGTAGCTTTCGTAACCTTGGGAACCTCTAACAGGGAATTAATGTGCTCCTGAAACAGTAATCATTTGTTATCAAAACGATTAGCCAAACGCTCAAGTGCCTTCCTATAGTTCGTACTGCTCATATCGAACTCTTGTATTGCCCCCAATGCAGCTCTTGTTAAAGACCTCTTTAAATAGCTAAACTTTTGTAAACTATCAAGCGTCTCGTCTTTATCAACCAGATTCTTAAACAGACCAATGAAATTTGGGTACTCGGAAAACTTCCCCGAAAATGTAGGCACATTTATTTGCTCTAACTTCGACCTCAAAATTGGCTGCGGGTGAAAGAGAGTTGTGTTTAAATTTTCACCAGAGATTTCGCTTGGTGGTAGCCCTCAGCGTCTTTAGATCTGCTACCGTCTTCTGCCTACTATCAGCTGCCTGCTTAGCATCAGTAGAACCATCGATCTCCCCACTGCCATCAGCTGATACAATTGGATCAGACATTCTAACAATCGACAACTATTATAAATAAGATTCAACGTAATCAAACTAAATTGATATAATATTTTTATTGGATTAATCCGTAGTCTTGTCGCTGATTAGAGAAGGACGGTAGGTATACGAAACTAGTGGTTTCAAGACACTTTAGCAACAAGTTTCCAAACAACTATGATAATGGAACTGAAAATGCCTATACAACAAGTACCTACACTCTAGTCCTCTGCAACTTTTCTAACCGGTTCCAAACTCTCCTTGAACAACGATATCCACCAAGTTTTCAACAACCAAATATCGTAGAAAAACAGCAATAAGTCAGCAACAAGGTCTTAACAACACAGCAATAAATTACCGGCAACAAAATCGCTTGTCAACAATTTCTTAAAAGCTTAACTAGTCTTGTACTCGTATACAGATGTGGTGAAAAACAAGATCAACAATTTGAACTTACTTGTGTCTCTTTTTCAAAAAGCTTACAAACTCCCAACTTTAATCCTCAGCACGTCATCAGATTTCCCCACAGTGCAGCACCAAAACTTTCTGTCTGAAGATTTGTTGCGTTGCTCTCTCGGTGATGGATAATGATATAACCTAATGCGTGATTCTCTCGATGGTTGATGATGACGTAGCTGGCTCAGCAGTTGCAATGACAAGTATAAGCTTTTGGTTCTACGGTCGCTTTAAGGTCACAAGTACATCCTCTCTGACATAAATCCGCAAGCGGCAAAATTTAAACAAATGATAATTTTACCACCTTTATCCAATGATCTGCTATGTATGTGCGATGATTTTCCTGGCTTTCCTCAGATATTTTTTCGTTGATCTTGAAAGATGTGGGAACAAAGCCAAATGTCTAGAATTCCCGCGTTTCGGCACCAAAATCTTTCTTGAGAGTTTTCAGGAACTAAGTTTGTTCAACGAATTTTGTGACTTTTAACTTTTAATTATTTGAGTTTGCTGCAAAGCTTTTCAACTTCAAAATCAAAGACACAACTTTTAATTTTAATTAATTTTTTCTTTATTACAATATGGTATACGCACTACTTGATGGTTCGATGGTTGGTCATCGAATTCTTTTATCATAGATTCTAATATTATTGAATATATTGGAAGGATATTCTGAACACTACTTTTCGTTTGCAGATTTACATTACAATAATTCACAATAGATGAGATAGGTTGTAATTCAATTTCTATGTGGTGAATTAACAAGTATAAAAGAAATGTTAAGATATTTTAACATAAATATAAAAAAGGTAAAGTTTTAATGTTAATAGCATGAACAGTTATCTTTTACTTAAACCACTTAATCACTTCTCCTAATTAACACTTCAAATTCTACTGATGAACTGACTTGCATACCTTGGGAATGCTGGTATTTATACTCGAATGACATATTTCGAGAGCAATCCTCACTGTCCAGCGTCACATACAATTTCCATTTTGCTAGAAAATTCGATTCCGCTCTCAAGCCATCAATGGTTGAGTCATTGTTATTCAAGTATCGAGATCTTCTGTGCTTCGAGTACCGAAGTCTGCTGCTCTGTAAATCCAGATGACGCTGCTCACATTTAAATGGTTATCACACTGCTACCTCCCTACAGTTGTTCGTCCCGAACAACTTCGTTATTCTTCATTCCGTGGAAATGGCACATTCTGTCCAAATGAACCAGCTTAAATTTTTCTCGATCCCCACGCCGGATCCGATAGACAACTTCATTAATGTGGGTTATCACCTTGTATGGAACTTCCCAGACCTGTTGCAATGTTGGTGATTTGTCTTTCTTACGCTGAGGATTATAAGACCAGTCCAGATCTCCTTCGTTGAAGCCGGAAGATTTCGCCTTGATGTCGTACCTAGTCTTCATGCGGTTGCTCGCTAGCTTCATCTTTTCTCTGGTGTCTTCATACAATTTGCGAATCCTGCTGCGCAAGTCATCCACGTTGTCGTTCATCTCTTTAAACTCCGTAGGTGCGGATTTGAATTTTGCTTCACTTTGCACCCGAATTGTTTGACAAAAAAGATCTCGGATCGTGTGTGTCCTGTTGAGCTATTGACCCCGTTTCGATAGGCTATTGGAAGAGGAGTATGTGTCGATCCCAATCCCGTTGGCAGTTGCTAACGAGGTTAGATAGATGCTCATTCAAGGTCCGATTGAATCACTCGACCATTCCATCAGATTGAGGGTGTAGTGGCGCTGTCTTTGTCTTCCTTATTCCCAAATATTGGCACACTTCTTGGAAGACTTTTGATTCAAAGTTTCGCCCTTGATCAGAGTGTATCTCCATTGGGACCCCAAATCTGCTCACCCAGTTGTTGACCATCTGTTCGGCTACGGCCTTAGCCTCTCCATTAGTAATGGCAAACACTTCCGGCCACTTACTGAAGTAATCAATGGCCACGAGGGTATACCGGTTACCATTAAAGGTTTCGGGAAACGGCCCAGAGATGTCGATGGTTATTCGTTAGAATAGTGTTCCGACATAGTATTGCTGCATTTGTCCATGTGGCTTTACTTTTGGACCTTTGGTAGCCGTACAACTTATGCACTTCTTGCACCAATTCTCGGCATCTTGTTTAGCGCTGAGCCAATAAAAACGTTCCCTTATCTTTTCCAATGTATTCTGTATTCCTAAATGGCCTCCTGAGATTCCGTCATGTATTTCATGGAGTACTTGGCTGACTCTGGACCGTGGCACGATTAGCTCCATACGAGATTTTGTCCCATCTGCGCTTTCCCATTTTCTCTTCAGCAAATCATCTTGCACACAAAGCGAGTCCCACGTCCCATAAAATTTCCAGTTTGCTAGAAAACTTGATTCCATTCCATTCACCAGTGTTTGAGTCTCCGCTATGTAAATGTAGACGGCGCTGCTCACATTTAAATGGTTAACACAATATATTGATTCTCAAAACCGTGTAAGGGCTTGTCTAAAGATCAGGCAAGCACATGTGGATCCTAAATAGAAAGACAAGTATTTTCACATAGTGTTTCTTTAGTCATAGTAGCAATGTTGGAAGCTTCGGTTTTTTCAAAACAAGTAGAGAGTAAAGCCAAATCTACGTCAATTTTTTTTTAAAAAAATTATAAAATGTTTGACATTTTAAATGGACATCCACCATTAGTAAGAAACAGCATGAATGTAGAATTTTTGATTGAAATGAAAGAATTATTTTCTTCCTTAAAACTCTACAAGAAAACAACAGTTCATTGCCTTAAGTTGATGTAATGACCAATACATCTTTTCTCTTTTTGGCTGATGAAATTTTTACGGATTAATCACACCTTTTTTATTTTTACTTAAACAAAATGAGCCAAGATCCTCTAGAAAATTTTTTTTCACATGTTTGTGCGCGAAACGCAAATAAAAGAAATCCTAATGTTTTCGAGGTTCCATCAATTATTGCCAAAATTATTTCACTCAAACTACTATTTACATCAAAACTCGCTAATTCTGAAAAAGACTCTGATGAATTACTTGATGTTGACTGGCCTGTGATTGTGAGTACAACAGCTGAAGAGTCACGAAGGTCGATACTTGTAAAGCAGCTACAATATCAAGCTTTTACCAGGTTTTGTCGAATTAGTTGGAAAAGCCATCTGTTTCAATGACTGTCAAAAGTATGTCTATTCGATACTTCTCAGGGTACTGCTGTTATAAGCTGTTTAAGACCATGGAGGAACCATGTCATAATTGTGCTCAAACATTGATTAACGGGGGGTAAGGTAGTAACATTTTATCTTTCCATTTTGTTTTCTTTATTTATTGAATGCATAATATCTTAAAAATACTCGTATTGTGTCAAAATATTCATGGACCTGGCATTGATGATTCAGTGTGAGGTAAGCCTATAAAATTCTCTTATGAACGTTTAATACCAGATATTTTAGTGTTCAAAACTTTAAAGCGTTTTCTCCACAACTCACGTTTTCAAAGTCGGTCCCCATCATAACTTCAAAACTACTGCACCGATCCTTTTGAAATTTTGAACACTATTTCTGTACATAATTTAACGCTGCGAAGTTTTTTCAAATTTTTTAATAAGTTTTATTTTACAATAACAAATAAGCCGATTTTTTCAAGTTTAAATGGTTTAAAGACCCAATTTTTGGTGAGCATCGGTTAAAAATACTTTCTTTCATGATCATTGTGTTGTTAAGAAAAAATTGTAGACTAGCAAAAATGTAAAAAAAACTTGTCCGAAAAGGTAAAACGCAAAACAAAAGTTTAATGAACATATACGAGTAAACAAAAGTAAACGCAATCGGCCGAGGTTCGGTTGAAAAAAACATTTAATATTCATGGTATCTGTGCAGGGGCGGAACATTTAACACCTTAATGCTACCCAACATGTGTGCTTACAAGTCTGTGGGTTGACACGACTGAAGATTCCCGTTGTCGTAAACGGAAGTATTGTATCGCTAATCCGAACCACTTTTAATACGAATATCGCGCTGATTGGAATCTTAATTTTCTCTCATTGTGTACTCTACAATCCGAACCAATTTTTGTACGCTGTAATCCGAATTCCAACTAAAAAAAAAACACAAATGCATTGGTTTTTACAGTAATTTGGTTAATGGATACTTTAGTCGTTAGGAGACATTCTCATTGATCAATCTTGCTTCCCGCCTTTTGCATGCATTGGGGTCTGGTATTGCCGGTTAAACACAAGTCCAGACGTTTAGTCAAGGTAGTACTAAGAAGTTTTTATTAGTTGATATAATTTTGTTAAGAAATGGCCAATAAGAGGAAGCATATGTTAAAATTGCATTTTCTTAAATTTTAAGCAGCAACAATTTATGAATTGTTTTGATTAAATAATCAGCCAGTTTGTTCCTCTTTGTCCTGTATTCATCAGTCCGAATAATTCGATAATCCGAATATGGATGTGTACCCCCTTGCAATAATTGATTCGGATTAGCGAGATATTACTGTATATCCTACATATCTCGGATATCAATTTTTATCACAATCTAAGAGCCGTTTTTGAATGAACTTTTTTTTTTTAAGTAGCCCGTAGATAACTACCCCTAACTTTACAGTTAAAACTAAAATTTAAATTTCACCTTTACTGAAAAATTATCGATTTTTTATGAGTCCTCCTGTTTAAAAAAATTATACGCCCAGATATTTTGTAAGATGATCGCGAAAAAGTAGTTTCCACCCTCGATGTTGGTATTATCAATTTCTACATACAACCATGTATGTACTGTACATATTCCCCTAAAAACATGAACCAGTTCTTCTGATACAAAATATTTGAAGCACCAAGAGCGGCATACCAACAATATCCACATCACACAAATCAAACACACTTGATTTCATTGATTTCCTTCAGGCATTTCATACGAGATATTGTGTATTAGATGCTTGGTTTTGGATTTGTGTAAGTTAAAACATTTTAATCGAATTTGATTTAAAAAATAATTTTGTTATTTTGAGGTTTTACCTCTTTATTGTTTCAAATCTATTACAAGACTGAAGTTACTTAATTCTAACATTTTCCTTTACACCTATCTTAACCTAATGTGGAGCATTACATACGTAAAGGAATGTGTTGGAGTCAGCAGGAGTGCATCTCGGGTGATGGAATGCATGGGATGATCTATGGGGTGTCATGTGCAGACGAGTGTCTTGCACTTGTAATGTGTTTGGATGCGGACGACCAGATGCTCGTGGGAGGTGGACTGTGTCTGGTGAGCGATATTGTCTGATGTTTCGAAGAATTCGCGGATGTCGTGTTAACTCCTCCTTTTTTAGTTTCAAACGTCCTCGTTTGATCCATGTTCAGTATAATGGGATTTGACTTATTCTTGAGGGCTTACTCGGTTGTTGTTGTTGCAAATCTGAGTGGCTATTGTTTGATTCTTGAATTTCGCAATCTTGCTTATTAATGAGTTCTGGAAATGAATTTGATGTTGTTGGAGCTTCGTGTATTTGGTTGGTGATTTTGACTCGTGGTAGCTTTCTAGCGACGAAAGATTTAACTAGAAAAAACAGGATGAGTATTGCTACTGTTGTTGTTAATCCAAAATTGATGATAGAATTTGTTTTGGTCTTTGTTTCTACCGTGTTGATGACCTCCGTGTTATTTATGTGGATTTTTTTCAGCATCTCAAGGGTAAGGATTTCTTCGAAGGAATCTGTTGCAGATTGCGGTTGTATTAGGGCTGGCAATGGTTTATATCGGCTTTCGAAGCTTGATAAATAAGTTGTATTTCCAATAATTACGGATGAATTTTGTATTTTTATGATAAATGTGCCAGTCAAATTAAGGAGATCATTGTTAGCATAGATTGTTCCGCTGAAGTTATTTAGCAATATGATACTGGGAAGGATTTCTTCAATAGTGGGTATGTGCTGATTATTTATTTTGGTGCAATTAGAGGGGATGCTTTTGCGGAGGTTCGGTATGCAAGTTGTTCCACTTAAATCTATTAAATTATTACTATTACATGTAGATAATCAATTAAAATTCTTACATTCTAACTTAATTGCATACGTTTTACCTTGACATTTCAGTATTTTTTCGTAATTTATTATGTTTATATAATGTTTTACCTTTATAGGTTTAACAAGTATTGATTCACAAGATTCGTTATTTATTATAGGTAGGCTGACAATATAAATGATCATAGTGTTATTTGTTGCAACTTTTATGTCTGCGAACTCTATTAGTTCGTTAATTGACTCATAAGGGAATTTTCCCTTTTCCGATATATTTCTCATAATGTTTAGTTCTTCTTTCGAAAGTAAAAATGAGTTAACAATTTTGTTCTTTGCCCAATGTGTGGCGTACTCAACATTTAGCAGTTCCTCTTTTAATAGTTTAATTTTATACTGTATTACTGAAACAAGGTCTATTTCAAATAGTTTATTCTTTTTTAACTTCATTAAGATTTCATTTGTGATATTACTAAGTTTATTAATTCTATCGATAGAGACTTTATTTATTGTAATTTGCTTATTGTTATTTTCTATTACATTATTGACCTTTTTCTTTAAAATATGGAAGTCGTCATGGTCAGGATTTCCTGCTATCCATTTCCATACGCTTCCAATAAAGTTCAATGAACGTTTTATTTTATTAGGTTTGATTCTATATAAAAGATTTTGCAGTTGGGAAAGTTCTTGGGAAAGGAATGGATAAGTGGGATAATTCTTACTGATCTTAGTACCAATGCATGTCGATATGTCGTTAATTAATGCTTCATAGATATTTAAGTCGATTTCGTGAATTAATTTGAAAGTACCTGTCTGCAACCTTGCAGTTCCTGTTTTTATGGCTATTGCTTGGGACTGGGTGTAGTCTATGATTTGTACCTCACCGTGGGTAGTAGTGGCGATGGTAAGCCTATTGGGAAGAATTTTGATTTTTAATGTTACTTTTGTGCACGATTTTGTTTGAACTACTGGGTACTAACCCAGTACTTGGGTATTTCGGTCTTCTTTGACTATTTCTTTTCTGTATCTTGGAGTGAGTTTAGAACCGAGACGTTTGTTGATTTTTACGTAACTTTCCTCACCGGGAGAATATGTTTTGATAGGTTGACGTTTCTTATTATGATGTTTTAGGTCGTTTTCTTGTTTTTCCCTAAGTTTCTCAATATTTTCTTTTCTGAGCTTTTCGAATTGTGTAGGGTCAGTGCTCACGTTTCTTCCGAAAAATATGTCTATTGGTTTTCTTTGCGTTGAAGAGTGGATGGAGAAGTTATATTCGTAAATACTGCGTTCTAAGAGTTCTTGGAAATTGCGATGAATGCGGTCTGTTTTCAGACAGCGCATTATTTCGGAGAGTGTGGAATGTAGTCTTTCTACCTGCCCGTTAACGGTACTGGTATAAGGTAGGGTTTCATAAATTTGGGTGCCTAATTGATCTTGAATCATGAATTTAATAGATTCGGAGTTTAACGATTTCTCGTTATCTATGACTATCATTTCCGGGAATCCAAACGTAAATAGTGGATCTCTTAGAGGTTGTCTTATATCTTCAGTCGCTTTGGATTGGATAATTTTAGCTTGAGCGTACTTTGAAAACTTATCTATTGCTGTTAATACTAAATGACCTTCTTTTGTGTAGATATCTAAATGAATTATCTGTCCAGGAAACTGGGGAATGGGGGTTTCTTGTAATAATGGTTTGTTCGGGTGTCTGTCGTATTTATTTTGTTTGCAAATTGCACGCTGTTTTAGCAGTCATTTTAGGGAAGTAGAAGTTTTGGAGTAATTGGTTTTTGTTTTCGATAGCATTACGATGAGCACGGTTATGAGTCTTAAGAATTTGTTCAATCTGGTCTTCCTCCTTTTTTAGATCTTCGACCTTGGTTTGCGTAAACCTTACTTTATATTTTTTAAAGTATAGAACGTAAAGTTCTTGAATTTTTCCCATGACCTGTTCGGTGGTCATGAGGCCATTTATTACAAATGGATTAAGATATCTTTTGAATATGGAGATGATGTTTTCTTTGGTGTACGTGGGTTGAATGAATGTATGCCTGGTGTAATTTGTAAAAGGATGTTCTAGTTGATAATTATTTTCGGGACCTATGCAGAGAATCAACTGTGTCTTAAATGCGTTTATTGGGGACTCTACGGATGGAATGAGTTCATGTGCGGAGCTTTCTCCGCTATGTTGTGTTGAAGTTATTGCGTTAATATCGGATGAATTGAGTGTACGAGAGAGAGCATCGGCAACGACGTTAGTCTTACCGGGTTTATATATTAATTCATAGTTATATTCTTCAAGTAGGGATTTCCAGCGCTAGAGGTTGGTGATCTGTTATAATTTTCACCTTAGATGTACCGTAAAGGTAATTTCTTAAAGATCCTAAAGCCCAAACTATGGCCAACATTTCTTTCTCATTGGTCGCATAGTTTTCCTCAGTCTTGCTGAGAGTTCTGGAGATGAATGTTATTGGCTTTTGGTCCTGTTCTAGGACTGCGCCGATCGCGAAGTTTGAAGCGTCAGTGGTTAGCTGAAATTCCTTAGAGAATTCTGGATATTTTAGCAGAATATCTTCTGAAATCAATGTGTTGTTTAGTTTTCCAAACGACTTGATTGCTTCCGGGTCAAGTTTGATGGGGGTTTTGTCCGAGGTATGTTTGGAAATACGGCCTCCTTCTCCTCTAAGAAGGGACGTCAGTGGTTTTGCTATTTTAGCATAATCTTTTATAAAGCGTCTATAGTAGCCGGAAATGCCAAGAAAAGACCGGAGGTCTCGAAGAGTTTTAGGACAAGGGAACTCTTAAATGGCTTTAACTTTGGCCGGGTTTGTTTTAATTCCCTCTTCAGAGATTATGAAGCCAAGGAATTCGACTTCATTCTTAAAGAACTCGCATTTATCGAGTTGGATTTTGACATTTGCTCTCTCTAATGTTTGAAAAATCTGTTGGATACTTTCAAGATGGGTTTGCTCGTCTTTACTAAATATAACTATATCGTCAATATAAATGAAACATGTTTTCCCGATATATTCACGCAGAATGTCGTCCATCGCGCGCTGAAATATGGAAGGCGCGTTTTTGAGCCCGAAAGGTAGGCGTGTAAATTCGTATTTTCCTTGGTTCACGGAAAACGCTGTCTTCTCGATGTCAGATTCTTTTAGTGGAATCTGATGGAAACCACTTTTTAAGTCGAGAACAGTGAACCACTTATTCTGACCAAGTTGAGATAGAACTCCGTTAATTTCCGGAATTGGATAACGGTCGGCTATAGTTACGGCGCTTAGCTTCCTATAGTCTATGACCAACCTGTATTTTTTTTCGCCGGATGCGTCGGGTTTCTTAGACACAATCCATACAGGAGCATTATATGGGGATTTTGACTTCCTTATAATGCCGTCGTCCAGCAGTTGGTTTATTTGCTTCTCAACTTCATCCTTTAAAAACATAGGGTATGGGTAGTTTCTAGAGAAGACATGGGTATCGGTGGAGGTTCTTATTTCGCCCTTAACGTTAGTCATGTATGTAATTTTTCTGTTGGGTTCCGAAAAAAGATTTGGTACATTTCGTACGAGGTTGTTCAAAGCTGATTTTTGGTCGTAAGTCATATGTTCTGTGCGTAAAGTAAGATTATTAATAGATTGGGAAGGTTGCTGCTTAATTTTAATTTTAAGGCCATTTTTTAATTCCATGTAATCATATTTGGTATGGATGACCGCTGATAGCTCTTTGAGGCTATCATTACCTAATATTGCATTGAATGACTTTAGAGTGGGAAGTAGGAAAAATTTAATTTTAGGGTCCTTTATGCCGAAAAGGTTGGTTTCCACATGGTGAGTTATTTTCACGCTACCTCCGATGGAGTTAGCATAGAAGCATTCTTTATTCGGACATGGATTTGGGACAAGGGAAGGCTGAATATAATTTTTAGTTGAGCCTGTATCAATAAGTATTTTGATAAATTCTCCGCTCGCGGTTCGACTTATAAAGTAAGGAAGCGAGGAGTTCTTTAACCTAAAAAATGGACGTCTGTGAAATCTATTGTACCATCTGTGTTTGGGATCTCGGGCTGTTCCGTATGTTCTTCATCTTGCGTGTAATTGTCTAGGGTTTCGTCAGTATTTGTGTTCTCCGATTCGAAGGCGTTATTGTATTCTTGGAGTTCAGGTTCAATGTTATAGTGTGGAGCAGGCCTATGGGTTTGTTGAGAGTTCTTGAAATGAGTTGGTCCTATCTGAAATTGTGTTTTTACTTGTGTGCTTTGACCTTTTTCGAAAGGTTCTTGTTTAATATGCGGTTGTGTCTGGACAGGTTTAGAGTTGAATTGGGGCTTAGAATTGGGATTATGTTGATTCCTTGGTTGAATAGTAGATTGGTTGTGCAAACGAGGTGTTGCTCCCTGAGAAGGGGAAGTTTGTTGCGGGAACGATGATTTGCCTGTATTAAAGTTTCCACCATTGTTAGGATAAATTCTAGGCAATGGGGCCTGGTTAAAATGGTTCTGTTTCCTATTTGCGGTTTGATTAGCATGGTGGGACCGGAAATTCTGGTTTACCAGCTTGAGGCATAGGTGCAGGGCTTGTGGGAGATCCACGGGTTCGCGAATAGCGAGAAGTCTGGGGAGGTCGCCTCTTAGACCTCTTACGAATGTATCGAGAGCCTTGTCTCTATACGTTTGGGTGAGGAGTCTCATTGACTCGCTGCCAATATCTAAACATCCGATTTTGTTAAGGATAAGTGATAAATGACGATATACCGTTTGGTAGAGCGATTCTATCGAATCGTTGCCCTGAACAAGAGATATAAGTTGGTACTCAAGAGTACCCAGGTCTCTTTTGTCAGCGTATTGCATGACTAAGCACCTGGAAATGCAGTTCCAGTTCATTTGAGTATTATATGACTCCAAGGCAATGTCGTCGTTTCCCGACGATTTTGTTCCGTACCACGCTGAGGATACCGAAATATTTAGGTGTACCTCGAATTGGTTCATAGGTCTCAAATATCCTATCAACACTTCTCTTCCACGAAATGAATTCTCCGCGATTTCCCGAGAATTCTCTGAGGCATCGGACTACCTCAGGTATTCTGTCTAGGTCAAACAAATTTTCTCTAAATTCGGGAGTGATAGTCTGGTCTTCGCCAGCGAATTGGTCTGAATTTGGGTTTAATGTACTCGAAATAATAGCGGGAATCTGTTTTTTTAACACGCGAGTTACTATGCCCGTAATAAGAGATTCGAAATCTGGCGACGTTCCGATCTCTTGGTTCTGGTGTCGGTTGTCTTGGGACGACGTTGATTGTATCGAAATATTAAGAGTTGTTTCGGTTATTGTATCGCGCGGTTCGCGTGACGTGCTTGGTACAGCAGGTGGATGGGGGTTAATGGGAAAAATAGGAGTTGTTTCAGCGAATCGATGCTGAGCAACAGGATTGGTAGTTTGGGGGTTACTTGACCTTGTAATAGGCATTTTAAATTTTGTAAATTTAACGATATTAATATTACTATATTAATACAATATATATTAGTATGATAATTATAGTGATATAATAAAATTCGTTTTCTTTTTTATATAAAAATTCTCTGTACAATTGTAACGACTTGGTTTCTGCTTTGTTAATTACTTATTTCTTTTAATGTAGTATTTAAACTTATTGTGATAATCACTTAAATGTGAGCAGCGACATCTAGCAGAAAATGTCGAAGACCAGAAGATTTCGATATTGGAATAACAAAGTCTCGACTGGAGAGTGGAATCGAATTTTCTAGCAGATTGGAAATTGTATGGCACGCTGGATGGCGAGGATTGTTCTCGAAGTATGCCATTCGAGTATAAATACCAGCATCCCAAAGGTATGCAAGTCAGTTCTAAAGTGTAATTTGAAGTGTTAATTAGGAGAAGTGGTTAAGTGGTTTAAGTAAAAGATAAGAAAAGTATAAGTGGTTGAGAAATTGAATTGTACTGAGAGAAAGAATTAAATAATGAATTGTAACTGTACTGAATAAAGGGATTTGTATTGAAAATAATAAGTTCTATTATTTGTACCCACACAAACATTTTACATTGGTGTCAGAAGTGGGATAGGACTTATTGTGTGTAAAAAAAAAAAAGTGTTTTCTGACTATTTGAAGAAGCTAGAATGGGTCGAAAACTATTGCAGTTGACCCTCGTCCAACTCAAATCCGAGTTGAACAAGAGAAGCCTCAGCGCCAGTGGAGGAAAAAGTGACCTGGTGCTCCGTCTTCAGGAGGCTTTGAACAACGAGGGACATGATCCTGATGCATATTCCTTTGATGTTGACGAGGATGAACAGACAAATACCGGCAATGACATGACTGCGATGATGCAACTCCTCTTGTTAAAAATGGACGAACAGAAGAACACTCTGGAACAAAAAATGGACGAGCAGAAGAGCAGCATTGAACAAAAATTCAACGAACAAACCAACAATCTGCACGGTCTTCAACAGAAAATGGATGAACAAAAGAATAATCTGGAAGAACAAAAGAACATTCTCCAGCAAAAATTCGAAGAAATCGATGACAAATTTGAAAGAATAGAGAAGAACGTTGATGACAAATTTAATAGAATAGAGAAGAATGTTGGCGAAAAATTCGAAGAAATGGACAGCAAAGTTCAGCAACTGACAAAAGAGCTCGACACAGTGCGAAAACAGAAACTGCGAGAATGTTCTTTAAGCGGTCCAAGGAGAAAAGATTTGAAGCCTCCCTCATTCGATGGCAAGACCTCATGGTCTACTTATAAGAAGCAGTTTGAAATGGCTGCCTATGCAAACGACTGGGACAATGAGGAAAAGTGCTTTGCCCTAGCAATGGCCTTACGCGGTCCTGCGGCAGAATTGTTACAAACAATCGATATCGAAAAGAATAGAGACTATATTTTATTTAGTGCAGGCTATCGAGAAACGGTTTGGGGATAACCACATGCGGTAAGTTTACAAGGTTCAATTGCAAGGCCGTATGCAGCAACGAGGAGAAACACTGCAACAGCTCCAAGCAGACGTGAGTAGACTGGCACATTTGTCATATCCCACCGTAGGCCAAGAAATAATCGACGAAATGGCAAAGGACGCATTCATTAGGGGAATTGCAGATTTGAAGCTACAATCAGAAGTAAGGATGGCCGGGAAAAGAACCCTTGCTGAAGCAGTTGCCTTCGCTCTGGCGATGGAAGCATCCAATCAGACTTCCAAAGGAATGCATTTCGTAAGGGAAATAGTATCTGGTGAATGCTCTTGCTCAAGACCAACTACCATGCAACGAAATATCCCGCGGGAGAGACGAAGGATGCGCTGCTGGAACTGCGATAAAGTAGGACATCTGCAAGGGCATTATAAAGAACCGATACGACGACAAGGCTGCCTGCACTGGGGTTACAGGCAAATAGAAAGAAAAACCAGCAGAAACGGCTACCAAGAAACCGGTCAAATTTCCAGAAGCCATCAGTTAGGAAATGCTTACTTCGCGGGGCAGAAGTCTGTAGCAGGAGTCGACTCCAGGGTAATTATCCCAGTCTCACATATAAAACAATGCAATGAAAGCCTCCCAGCAGAAGTAGTCAGTGGTAAAGAAGCGAAAGAACAGGCAACTATCCAAACGATCAGGACTGAGCCAATAGAGGGTTGGAGTATAGACGAAATCCGTTCCTCCCAACAGGCAGACAATGACATCGAACCAATATTGGCCTGGAAGGAACACGAGGAAAGACCAAGCTGGCAGCAGATATCAGATCGGAGCCAAACTCTGAAGACATACTGGGCACAGTGGGACTCGCTTTTTGTGCAAGATGGATTGCTGAAGAGAAAATGGGAAAGTGCAGATGGGACAACATCTCGTATGCAGCTAATAGTGCCAAGTACTCAATGAAATACATGACGGAATCTCAGGAGTCCATTTGGGAATAAACAAGACGTTGGAAAAGGTAAGGGAAAGGTTTCTATTGGCTCAGCGGTAAACAAGATGCCGAGAATTGCTGCAAAAAGTGCATAAGATGTGCGGCTACCAAGGGTCCAAAAGTAAAGCCACTTGGACAAATGCAACAATACAATGTCGGAGCACCTTTCGAACGAATAGCCATCGACATCGCTGGGCCGTAACCTTTAATGCTAACCGATATACCCTCGTGGTCATGGATTACTTCAGTAAGTGGCCGAAAGTCTTTGCCATCCCAAATCAAGAGGCTAAGACCGTAGCCGAACAGATAGTCAACAACTGGGTGAGCAGATTTGGGGTCCCAATGGAGCTGCACTCTGATCAAGGGCGAAACTTTGAATCAAAAGTCTCCCAGGATATATACCAATATTTGGGAATAAGAAAGACAAGGACAACGCTACTACACCCTCAATTTGATGGAATGATCGAGCGAGTCAATCGGACCTTGAATGAGCATCTATCTAAGGTTGTCAGCAACTGCCAGCGGGATTGGGATCGACACATACCCCTCTTCTGAATGGCCTACCGAAACTCGGTCCATAGCTCAACAGGGCACACACCATCCGAAATCAATTCGGTTGCCAAGTGAAGCAAAATTCGGATCCCCACCGACGGAGCCCAAAGAGGTGAACGGCTACGCGAATGACTTACGCAGCAGGATTCGTAAATTGAAAACTAGGTACGATATCAAGGCGAAATCTTCCGCGTATCCTCAGCGTAAGAAAGGCAAATCACCAAAATTGCAACAGGACTGGGAAGGTCCATACAAGGTGATAACCCGCATTAATGACGTTGACTACCGGATCCAGCGTGGGGATCGAGGAAAATGGAAAGTGGTCCATTTGGATAGAATGTGTCATTTCAACAGGATGCTGAATGACGAAGTTGTTCGGGACGAATAACTGTAGGGAGGGAGCAATGTGATAACCACTTAAATGTGAGAAGTGACATCTAGATTTACAGAGCAGAAGATGTCGATACTCGAAGACCACAAGATTTCGATACTTGAATAACAAAGTCTCGATCATTGATGACTGGTGAGTGGAATCGAATTTTCTAGCAAATTGGAAATTGTATGGGACGCTGGATGGCGAGGATTGTTCTCGTAGTATGTCATTCGAGTATAAATACCAGCATCCCCAAGGTATGCAAGTGAGTTCATCAGTTGAATTTGAAGTGTTAATTAGAAGAAGTGATTAAGTGGTTTAAGTAAAAGATAAGAAAAGTATAAGCGGTTGAGAAATTGGATTGTATTGAGAGAAACAATTAAATAGTGAATTGTAACTGTACTGAATAAAGGGATTTGTATTGAAAAGAATAAGTTCTATCATTTGTACCCACACAAACATTTTACAATACTTATTACAATAGCTTGAATACTTGCAATTTATATTCTTCTCCCCGAGATAACTTCAAATTCTGGATCATTAGCCAATTCTTCCAGCCTGGTTTCGCCTTTTTCCAAAATGTTGCACTAGCACTACTTCAAATTATACAAACAAAAACAATCTCCAACCACCATAAATGTATATAGCACATTTCAGTTGGGACTAATCGGTAAATTATGTGATAGTTTCAATTCAATTCCTTTTTTTCCTTTTGCATGTTTTTTTTTCGGCATCTCAAATTTAATTTCAGATATTCTATTGTTCTATTCTTGGAAACCGAGAATTGCTTGCCAGGTTGTTAACCCGCTGCCGTCGATGGTGCCAAGATATGAACAGGTAGGAATAGTGCTAATGATGGAAGATTATTTTTAATTACTAGCGAACGAAAACCTGCTCACCACAACCCATAATACGGTGTCACACATGACAACTTTGGGCATGTCGAACAGTAAGAAGACATTTTCTTCTAGTTCCTTGCACACTGCCCTTGCAGTTGCGGAACGTAGAGAAAAGAGCAGGGGGAATTGCGATAAGTAATCGACCACGGTACCTAGCTCCTGCTCTCGCAAATCTTTTGCGGGAGCCCATGTGACCCGCTAATGGGTTATCATGGCACGCTTGTAAAATCACTAAACTACCTAGCTTTCGTACTACTAGTTTCCACTCGTTACTGTTATCTTCATAAACTTCTATCTGCCTATCTCTAACAAGCCTGAAAAGTTTTACTCCCTCTACTCCCCACGAGGGGTATGCTTACGGGTTAGCTTCTACTGCAGCAACCATTTTCCTAATCCAAGGGTCTTGGTCCGCTTCTCAGATCTCAGCCAACTCCAGGACTCATCGCGAAAGCATGTCGGGTACTCCATGATCTTTCCCCTTTCTCTGGACTATCTGAAAATCGAATTGCTGCAGCTAGTCACTGCCCATCGACCTAGTCTCCCTTGAGGTTCCTTAAGGTTGCTTAACCAGACTAGCGAATAATGATCAGTTACGCCGATAAACCGAACCCTTTCGATGTATGGTCGCAACAAACCAGTAGTTCCCCTCACTTCTCTGCAGGGACCTACTGAGATAGCAAATAACCTTCTCTCCATCTTCAAACTCCTGAGATGATACAGCCCCTATTCCATAATTTGAGGCGTCCGTCTGAACTACGAACGGCCTATCGAAGTCTGGACATGTCGAAATGGGTGGCGTCACTCGTCCTTCCGTATAAATTTCTTATCTTTCTTTAACAGATCTGTTAAAGGCCTACCTAAAGCGGCGAAGTTTGGTATAAAGCGTCTATACCAAGTAATTGTCCCTACAAAACTCCTAATTTCCTTTACACTCTTGGGTGCGGGAATCTTAACCATGTTATCTACTTTCTCTGGATCTACATGTAGTCCATTCCTATCTACTACATAACCTAAATATTCAAAAACGACCTACAAAAGTTAAATTTTTCTCTATTAACTTTTAACCCTGCCTCACACAATCATTTAAAGACCTACTCCAATATTTTAATATGTTAGTCAAAAAAATTTGTTACGATGATAATATCGTCCAGGTACACGAATACGTGTGGCTATAGATCAGCACCTAAGATGCTGTATATAAATCTCTGTCACATAGCAGGCGCATTGTGTAGTCCGAAAGGCATTCTCTTAAACTGGAACAGGCCTCTATTCGGAACCGTGATGGCTGCGAGTGGGCGCAATCTCTCCTCCATGGGGATCTGCCTGTAGGCCGACTTGATATCTAATGCCGTCAAATATTTGGGGTACCTAAGCTTATCCAATATCGATGAGATAAAGGGCAATGGATAAGTATCTCTATCTGTAACCTTACTAACCTTTCTATAGTCGACGCAGAACCTAAAAGACCCATCTTTTTTCTTGATAAGGACTATCGGAGATGCCCACGGACGGTTCGATTTCTCGATGATTCCCGCCTCTAGCATCTCGTTTAGCTCCTTATCAATGTGTTTCTGCATCGCAGGCGATACAGGGTAATATCGTTGTTTTAAAGGTTCTGCCGACGTCCTAATCTTGTGTTCTACCAAATGAGTACACTACAATCCGTCGGGCATCGACTTAAAAATATCGTCGTCCAGCTTGGAGATCTCGCGAATTGCGGTAATCGAGGCAACCGACTGTTGGCTCGAAAAGTTCCACACCCGTGATCTTAAATCCGGGACTATTCCCGCCAGTGCCCAAAAATCTGCACCAAGGATCACGGTGTGGGGTATCGCTGGTATAACGAGACACTCTATGTACACGGACCGACTTTGTACTTCAATTGGTAGACACACAACCACGACATCTACGCTTGTTCCGTTAGCTAACGCGACGGACCCAACCTCATTTTTTCCTAATCTAGGCACTAAACCTTTGAGTATTCTCCATCTTTCAGCCCCTATTATAGTGCGAGAAGCGCCACTATCTAAAAGTCCTAACATACCTATTCCATAAATACTAACTCCTACATATGGACGCCTATCTTTGCTGTTTGCCTCCAAGCTAAGCCCTAAATGAACTATTGAGTTCCCCGTCTGGTTTCCAGCAGGCGACCTATTCCCTACTTGCGCCGGCGCTCCCGTCCTGCTGGCCCGGAATTCCGTTGCGCGTTTCCCGACGTGCCGCTGCAACGTCTACATTGGCGCCGTGTCACTCCTGTCGCTCCACACCCGTAGCAGCGTCTAGGAGCGGAACACGCACTCGAAAAATGGCCATTGCCATCACAATTGAAGCAACGGATGCAAGCGGTGGGATGTCCTCTCGGACAACCGAAACTCTGGGTTCCTCCCAGTTCAAGAATGCCAAATCTGGCTCTAGCAACCGACGCGACCTCGGATTGCGTAGCGGAGCAAACGTTTCCACGTTAGCCCATACCGTCACCAACCTGCGACCCAATTTAACAAGGTCTGCAACAGACTCGGGGTCTGCTAGCCAAGTTGTTGCTGGTAAAAGGGGGCCAGGTTCATCTGAACGATGGCAAGCTTCCGCCGCTCCGCTAGCGGTTCCGAAAGCCTGCCAAACATATTTTGTACGACCGCGACGTAAACTCCAATGGACTCATTACTTCCCTGGGTACGATGCCTGATTTCCTCCAGTAGGAGGTCATCATAGTTGGGGGGAAGAAACTCCGGTTTCAGTTTCACCACTAACTCTTGCCAAGAAGAGACCGACAACCTAATCGCCCTATAACCGATTAATGCCTTACCTGAGAAAAGTTCGACAGATGCCCTAAACAAGTGAGTTTCAGTCACCCCGTGCGCTTGTCTAGGTTTCCACTGCTTGATACTGCTGGAGGGAAAACCTTTTTTGCCTACTTTGCTGCCGTTGTCTATCGTTATGTTCACCCATCGTTGGCCGTGATGTTCGGTTCTTGACGAGCCTCGAGCACGTTGGCTCTCGCTCGTCCACGTGGCCTACCTCGCCCTGATCGTCCGACTCCTCTTCCGTACCTCCAGCAAACTCTCCGGCTAGTACGATCAACCTATGCTTGAGATTACACTTCTCCTCGGTTTGCTCAGGAGAAGTGTCTCTAGCCATATCCAACCAACTAAGAGCCCATTCGATTTTTGTAAGAGCCTTCAGATATTCCTTCGACTTAGGATTACTTGGAGGTTCTTCCAAGAGCTCTTCAATTTGCTCTATTTTTACCCGTACGGTATTCCGGTCCTCTACAAACGTAAATTTGTAGGCCGAGTCCAGATTTAGAGAACCTCTGCGTTCGAGCATACGAGCGGATCTCAACGACTTCCTCATGGCATCCAAAGTGCCAATGGGAGGACCGCGAGCCTCCATCTCGTCCACAGCGAGCCTATTTATCTCCATATTCAAAATTTGTTAAAAAAAGCGAAAGTAACAAGGAACCGATGTTGCAGACGATGCAGAAAAGTTTTGCAAGACAAAAAAAAACACCACCAAAAGAAAGAAAAACGCTAAAAGTAAAAAAACCCGCGATAACGATGAAACCTAAAAAAAAACAGCAAACAAAAATTCAAACGCAGAAACAAATGGTCACCCTGATATCTCAAAACAACAAAACGAATGGTCCTACTGAATTTATAAAGAAAATCACCAAAATGACCTCAGATGAAAATTGCCAAAATCATTATTGTAAACATGTATATACGTAAATATGTATTTACGTATAGATAGGTTTGAAGAGGTATGTAGGTATATATATATAATGAGAATGTATATATTTATATATATATGTTTATATATTTATCTAGATTAAAGAAAAATAAGATTGCAAAAAAAAAACATTGTAGCAAAAAATAATGTATGTATATCAGTGGTTATATTATATAGGAGCGTGTATTTATATGTAAGTAGATATTTATATGTAGGTATGATATTTATCCAAGAAAAAAAGTACGTTTAAATGTACATATGTATGGCTATATATATATATTTTATTTAATTTTTTTTTGTCAATCGCAAAACAAAATGCCAAACTCCACTATGAAGTGGATTCAAGAAAAAGCAAAAGACAACTACTTCTGCTGTTTGCTCAAATCCTTAATCTTGCTGTTTGTTGCACTTGTTGACGGCACCGATACGGCGATGCCCCGAACCAAACGATAACACTTTCTCTCTCTGCGATCTAATTATCCCAGCGGTGGGCTCCTCCGGGTAGCGCTTTGATGGCAGCTAGACTTGGGTACAAAAAAAATTGAATTGAGCGCCACGTGATTTTTCCGGAATCAAAAAACTTTTTCCAAAAATCTACATTTCCTCAACGTTATAAAAGCCCGTTGGGGCTCGACGATTTATTTTTAATTTACTTAGCGATACACTCGTCGACAGAGTGACCCGCTATTTTCAGCCTCCCGAAACAAAAAAAAAAAAAAAACGTTAGACAATGGGCCGCGTGTCCCGTATTTTCTCGCGCTTGCGAGGCCTGCCGGAGTCTTATGTTCACAATTGAAAAAAACGGATTTCTACCTTTTTCGCTGCACTATACTTATCTTTTTTTTGTCCTAGCGGTGATGCCCGCTACCCCAACTATCCCGTTGCTCGATCCTGTGTCTCACTTTCTCTATCCCCTTTTTCCTATTTTTTCTTGGCCATGGCCCGACTCGTGACTCTACTAATTTACCCTACTCAAAAGTTTTTTTTTGAAAAGAGAAAAAAAGGCTTTTCGCAATTCTCAAATAAAAAGAATGTTCGCACAAACTGATGTTTTAAATGGCTCCCTCTACTTACTGGTCACAAAAGTGACTTCCAGATCTTTTATGTTCCACAGCTCCCGCCAGACACACACACACAAATTCACACGCACGCTCTCTTAAACATTCATTCAGCACTAGTGGACCCAACGACGGGATTTCTAACTACAACACTAGCAAGCTTTGCGTATATAGCGTGTCACTCCTTACAATTATTTATTTATTTTTTGTAATTGGGCCCTTCTGCCCTCGGGCAAGGCCGGTTTTGCGATTTTTAATTTTGTTGATGCGGTTGTTGTTTCGTTGTATTGATCGCTTTGGTTTTTGGCGTTTATCGTTTTTGATTGTTGCTGGATGTTGTTGTTTGTTTATTTTTATTTGTGTTTCTCTGTCTGCATGTTTATGTTGTATGTACGAGTATGTTCGTCTGTTCTCTCGGTGGAGGCGGTCTTATTACTTGGCCGTCCGACTACACGCTTCGGTGCTCCATCGGTGGGGTGCTGGCTTAAAAAGGGGTCGTCATCCCTTCACCCATTGAACCTGACTTTACAGCATAACGGTGTTCCTGGTGGGCTTTCTATCGCACCCTGGGGTTCCTGGTTGGTCGTTAGTCTCCCTACTGTCCTTAGGGCTTCACCGACCGAACCTCCTCTGCAGGGATAACCGCCCGTGAAACCTATGTGGGTTGTTTTCCGAGGTCTGGGGTTAGTGGACCACTGGCTTGCCCTCCACCTCCGCCAGAGCTCGGTGTTCCTACTCAACGAAAAGATTGTCCGAAGGGACTTGCAAGGAAAAGAGAGCCAAACTTGTTGCGGGAAAATTTACCGCAACACGACTACAAGTGCTGATAATACGAAGCCGTGGTTGCCTAGTGATGACAGCACTCTGAAATAATAAACTTAGCTAAGATGTTCCATTTATTTGAGATGATAAACCTACCTTAGGGAACACTATCTTCACTATGTTAATGAATTACTAATCGAGAAACTTTACTCGCCTTAGATAACACAACTCCTTGAGACGACTTGCGTCCCTGAGATGCCTCACTGTCGGTATGTCTCACTGTTCATGTGCAACGATGTATAAAAGGGCCGCACGAGTTGACCCCGCTCTTTTTTGACAGAAACTGATTGATCGTCAGTCACCACCATCGCCAGCACAACCATCCACCAATCTCTACTGACACCATCGCTGAATGTGAAATCAAATTAATCTTAAAGTATCAAAGTAAACAATCCCACATGTATAACTCGTTTCCAAAATTGTGTGTAAAAGTTGTAGCAGTTTTGAATAATACGAGGGCGGGTCAATAAGTCCGTGACTTTTTGAATTTCTGACCTCTTTACTGAAACAGCAACACTGCTCCTGTCAACAGGCATCTGTCAGTTGACTCCTGTCAAAATTTAAACTTGCTGCGTCAGTTAGTTTGTGTTTGACAGCTATTTTTATCAGACTACTCACTAATTTGAGGAGAAAATGGAAAAAAGTGAATTTCGTGTGCTTATTAAGCATTATTTCTTGCGAAAAAAAACCATTACCGAGACCAAGGCTAAGCTTGATAAATACTATGGGGACTCTGCACCATCGATTTCAATGGTAAAAAAGTGGTTTACTGAATTTCGTTGTGGCCGTACAAGCACTGAAGATCCGAACGTCCTGGACGCCCAGTTGAGGTCTCTACACCCGAAACAATCGAAAAAATTCACGATATGGTGTTGGCCGACCGAAGATTGAAAGTGCGAGAGATTGTGGAAGCCGTAGGGATCTCGCATGGCTCAGTGGTTTCAATTTTGAATGATCACTTGGGCATGAGAAAGCTTTCCGCAAGATGGGTGCCGCGTTTGCTCACAGTCGACCACAAACGCAATCGTGTAACAACTTCACAGGAAGGTTTGGCGTTGTTTAATCGCAATATGGAGGAGTTTTTGCGCCGTTTTGTAACCGTGGACGAAACATGGATCCATCACAACACACCAGAGAACAAACAACAGTCAAAACAGTGGGTTTCTAAGGGTGAATCGGCGCCAAAGAAGGCCAAGGTGGGTTTGTCAGCCAATAAAGTTATGGCGACTGTTTTTTGGGATGCACGCGGGATAATCCACATTGACTACCTTCAAAAGGGAAGAACAAGCAATGGGGAATATTATGCCAACTTATTGGACCGATTCAACGACGATTTGAAAAAAAAAACCGACCTCATTTGGCCAAGAAAAATGTTCTTTTCCACCAAGACAATGCAAGGGTGCACACATGTGCAGTTGCCATGGCAAAAATCCATGAATTGGGCTATGAATTGCTCCCTCATCCACCCTATTCTCCAGATTTGGCTCCGAGCGACTACTTCTGGTTCCCAAACCTGAAGAAATGGCTTGGTGGAAAAAGATTTGACTCCAATGATGAAGTCATCTCGCAAACAAAGTCCTATTTTGAGGACCTCGACAAATCATTTTTTTTAGAAGGGATAAAAAAATTGGAGAAGCATTGGACAAAGTGTATAGAGCTCAAGGGAGACTACGTTGAAAAATAAAATAATTTTTTTATCAAAAAATCTGTGTTTTATTCCAAAAGTCACGGACTTATTGACCCGCCCTCGTAGCCTAATACCACATTTACATCGCACACGTTTTCACAGCAACAAGGGAATGTCATTGAAAACCATTCAATTCAAAAATTGACATTGGCATCGTCTGTATATGATTGGAAATTCAAAATTAATGTTGTTCGCGATTATAGTATCAGAAGACCTTTTTGTTCTGTACTCCGATTTTTATTTAAATAGAACACTAAAAACTTCTTCAGACTTTTATATCTTAAATATATTTGCTTGCGAATCAATTTGAACACTAAGAATAATAAATTGGTCAAACACAGCCGTTTACACGAAATTACAAATCTAGTTTGACACACTATACTATTTGACGTTTATAGATTTTGACAGAAAATCGAGGAGAGGAATTTCGATTCTCAAATTAAAACGAGAAGCGAGATTTTTGATTCTGAAAAAGTGAGGGGAAATGATTTGACGGAACTTTTCTTCTTCTTCTAAACGCGGAGAAAAGCCGAATCGAGAACGACATAAGTGAAAATGTAGATGACATGTCTCAGAAATTACCAAAAAAAAATTATAAAAATTTATTTATTTCTGTTCTCCATGTTCTCACTTCTTCAAAAATAATTTTGGTTTTGATATCGCGATGGTTTTTGCATTTTAAAATGGCTATGTAAACGACCAATATGTTTTCCGAAAACATGTATTACCTACAGAGGATCAAAATAAATTAGAAATGTTAATATTAGCCGAATATTTTTCCAATTTTCCCCATAAACTTTTTTTTGCTATTTCTATTTTCCACTTACTTTTAACTTTTTGTGTGCTTCATATTTATAATCCGTTATCGTAATTTTTGGTATAATATCAAAAATTATCACTGGAACATATATTGGAGTTTTAAATTAAGGGCCACAAGTATAAATTTATAAAAACAATTCAAAATCGTAATAAAGTCAATGACATGATTCTTGCTGATGGCCGAACGAAAGTGAGCAGATGCCGCTCACTTATGAAAGGAGTATCTTATGAAATGGGAATCAACATTTTACATAATAAGTTAAGCATTAGAAAGCTGTCGGTCCAAAGGTTGCTGCTATTGCTCATAGTGGACAACAGGCGAATACGGGTCTTAACATCAAAGCAGAGTTTGGAGATCTTTAGACGAAATCCGCAGGAATTTTGTCTCGAGTGGTAACCGCTGATAAAACCAGAATCCATTATTACGCGTTAGAGACCAAGTGAATAGACGAATCTGTTCCAAAGAAGGGGAATATGGTTCCGTCGGGTGAGAGTCATGACTACGATTTTTTGGATTTGAAGGGATAATCCTCATAAACTTTATAAATAATCATGATCACAGGGCAGCACTATAGTGAATTATTGGATCGACTTCATAGAAATTTATAGACAGGGCGCCGTTTCGCAAAGAAAAAAATGTTGCTTCACAACGGCAACGCACTCATTCTAAATCGTCGTAGCCAAATAGCATGAATTACGCTACAAATCGCAGCCATCTATATCCACCGTACTAGTCTGACCTGGCTCTCGTGACTTTTTTTTTTAAACGAGGCTCACGGGAAAAAAAATCAGCAACGAGGTCATCGGCAGACTTAAAATTTTGAACAATTTGACAAATTATATTTGTTGCGTTCCTATACCGCCATTCATAAACAAAAATAAAAGTTTTTATTTTTCTTACAATGTTTTCAATTTAATGTTGATTTAAACCTATTATTTTTTGCACCAGCAGCACTAATTTGGAAACTGTCGACGCTTAATAGTCCTATGTTTGTCGAAACGTAATTCCATTTCTTCCAAAACCTTTGGAGTGTATCTCACAACGAGTTTTACTGAGTTTGCAGCTTGCTTTAAAAGCTCAACGGCTTTTTCATGGTTTTCGCCCTCTACAGACTAAAATGGAAAGGACAATATTATTGTGGATCAAGATATCTCCAAAATTACCACTCCGTTAACGGAAAGCAATTGATCACCCCTCTTTAAGCCTCCATGTCTATCGGCAACACCTCCTGGTATAATTCTTGAAATATAAATGGGTGAATTTTGCTCCTTCCCCCCCATGACGTTAAATCCAAGTCCTTTATTAATTAAAAACAAATCAATAAAAATATTAAATTAACATAGTATAATGTTACCTTCTTCAGTTTTCGGGAGTTCAACAACCCTAGGGTGAGCATGTCCCTCACTTGCGGCAAAAGCAGCAACCGTAGCTTTCGCTGTTGCCGAGGCACGAATGTCTTGCGACCCACGCATATCTACGGTTTCAAAAACATGTTCATATACTTCCCTCACTGCACTGAGAAAATCACTTTGCAGCACTTTTTGAAGTGCAGATAGTTTTGTTGTTGGGAAATCGCCACATGCTTGCAATTTTTCTATCAATTCAATTGATTTCTTGATATCTAAAATGTATTAAAATGTTAAAAATGCAATAACATAAGAAAAAATATTCAATTGCTGTTGGGAACATTTTTCATATTTTTTACAGAATGTAAGCAGAGAGTAAAATTATAGGTTTTTATATGAAAAATTATATTTTTTTTCTTTATAATAATGTTATGAAATAATCAACTCAATTTTTCATTTACTTCAAAGAAAAAATGTTTAATACAGTGGAAGTCGCTTTGACTTGGTTGGTTTCGTTATATTATATAATATTCTACCGTTGGATATAACGTCGTCGTATATAGCGATATATGTACAGTTGTGGCGAACTAATTAAGAACGATACACTGGAATCCTGTTTCTCAAATATTGTTTTTGTAAATTTTTAATTTTATTTTTTTTACTATGTATCAGTTAAAAACAGACAATAGCAAAAAGAAAACAAAAAAATAAAATTGAATTTAAAATGTTTTGGTAACAAGTAATTAGCTGGCGATCTAATTAAGAACGATAAGAGAATAATGAAACTTTTCATTGTATTTTGCGGTTTATCCTCAATATTTTGTGGGGAAGTCTTTGTTTGCAATTACAGCCTTACATCGCCTTGACATTGAAAAATTAGATCCTGAAATTTTCTCTTATTTCTTTTATTTCTGTTATTGCATTCGAAGTTGTCCGTGCGATTGCATACAATTCATTTTTATTGTTAATTTTTTTTTTTTTTTAACTCGTACCAAAGGTTTTCGATTGGTTTTAGGTTTGGTCTACATGACGGCCAATCGATGAAATCCACAGAATTATCTGAAAACATACTTTTGTTGACCTCGCAGTATGTTTCGCGTCGTTGTCCTGCATAAATTTCCATGTTACTGGCAATTCTGCATCTGTATAGGGCAGCATTACATTTTGAAGTAATCCTATGTAGCTTTGAGTGTTCAACGCGGTGTAACGGTCCGGTTCCTTTAAACGATATACAACCCCATAACAAAATACCCCCTCCCCCATGTTTGATGGTGACTGTGGTGTACTTAGGATTGAATGCTTCATTTTTTGGGTGTCGAACATATTGTTTACCATCGGAACCCACTCTATTGATTTTAGTCTCATCACTTTGCAAAAGCTAACCCGTTCGGTTTCTCAGCAAGCAACAGTTTTTTTCTTCCTGATCTCCCAAAAAGCCGACTCTCATGTTATCGGGTCCTCGCCGAAAACTACTTTCCGAGTAACGTTCGAGCTCAAAAAAGGATTTTTTTGCATATTTTATGGCATTAAAATCATTGTTTTCGAGCAATCAAGCTTTCCTGCGATATCATTATAGAACAATCTTTCAATATTGCGAAGTTTTATTAAGACTTCCCTCATGTCTGCTGTGCAACTCTTGTTTTTGCCAAAATCACGCTAAAAAATATCTTTAAACGCAACAAAAACTAATAATATCCCTTTAATTTTAAATGAATTAGTATATCTACCAAAAACTTTTTCCGTGGACAGCGAAATCCTACAAACAAACCTGTTTTAATGAAACGTTCTTAATTAAATCGCCAAATGACTAATGGACCAATATGCTTAAAAACCGATTTGTGCAATAACATCCATAGTTACAGTTTAACATGAAAAGAGACATGAGTGAGTAGATAGCGGTACTTTTAATTTTGGTTCTCATCTGTTTTATTATTGGTGCGATGGTGTTGCCAGTACTTACGATCGCTCTTAATTAGTTTGCCACAACTGTATGTCGGATATAACGACCAATTTTCGAAAACAAATAATCGATGTCGTCGCTTATAGGGGAAATACCAGAAAACACAAATTAACATACATACACATATATGAACATTTCTTTTTAATTTTTGTGATTTTGCTTTGAATAATGTACGGGATATAAATTTGAATCAAGAAAATTAAGGTAGAATACCGAGCAATACCCAGCTGACCTCTGAAGAGTTCACACGAAAAATTTATTGTTTTATAAAATTTATAAAAAAAAAAAAAACAGATTTCAACAATCTCCGCGCGTAATAAGTTTTAACACTTCTTAAAATATTATGTTTAAGAAATTTTTATTTTATATCTCACCTATTCTTATTTACGTCTTTAAGGTTAAAACATTTTTATATATATAAGTATAAGAAGAATATTACAAACCCATTGATTTGCTTGCATCTACATTCTTCAAGAGGTCAGCCGAATCCATTGGGTTCATTTATTCACACTATTACTCAATGGGTTACTCATTGGTTTACTTTCTTTATTTGTGTTATTTATTATTATTATGTACTTCTAACACAGTAAGAATACACTTTTAAGGCTGTGAGAGATAAACAATTGGTATTGATTAATTAGAATTAATTTTAAGTAATTAAGATAAAGATACATTTGATAAAATTGAATTGAATAGAGTGAATAGAAGTAAAATTCGGATGATTAGTAATTACATATATTAATATTTACATTTTATAATTTCTGTATATATATTATTTATTTAAGATTTTTACTTAAACATACTGTGATAACCACTTAAATGTGAGCAGCGACATCTAGATTCACAGAGCAGAAGATTTCGATACTGGAATAACAAAGTCTCGACTGGAGAGTGGAATCGAATTTTCTAGCAAATTGGAAATTGTATGGGACGCTGGATGGCGAGGATTGTTCTCGAAATATGTCATTCGAGTATAAATACCAGAATCCCCAAGGTATGCAAATCAGTTCTAAAGTGAAATTTGAAGTGTTAATTAGGAGAAGTGATTAAGTGGTTTAAGTAAAAGATAAGAAAAGTATAAGCGGTTGAGAAATTGGATTGTACTGAGAGAAACAATCAAATAGTGAATTGTAACTGTACTGAATAAAGCGATTTCTATTGAAAAGAATAAGTTCTATCATTTGTACCCACACAAACATTTTACATTGGTGTCAGAAGTGGGATAGGACTTATTGTGTGTAAAAAAAAAGAAGTGTTTTCTGACTATTTGAAAAAGCTAGAATGGGTCGAAAACTATTGCAGTTGACCCTCGTCCAACTCAAATCCGAGTTGAACAAGAGAAGCCTCAGCAAAAGTGGAGGAAAAAGTGACCTGCTGCTCCGACTTCAGGAGGCTTTGAACAACGAGGAACATGATCCTGATGCATATTCCTTTGATGTTGACGAGGATGAACAGACAAGTACCGGCAGTGACATGTCTGCGATGATGCAACTCCTCTTGTTAAAAATGGACGAACAGAAGAACAGTCTCGAACAAAAAATGGACGAACAGAAGAAAAATTTGGACGGTCTTCAACAGAAAATGGATAAACAAAAGAATAATCTGGAAGAACAAAAGAATAGCCTCAAACAAAAGTTGGATGAACAAAAGCAAAATCTAGACGAGCAGAAGAGCAGCATTGAACAAAAATTCGACGAACAAAAGAATAGTCTAGAACAAAAACTGGAACAACAAAATAACGTTCTACACCAAAAGTTCGAAGAAATCGATAACAAATTTGAAAGAATAGAGAAGAATGTTGGCGAAAAATTCGAACAAATGGACAGCAAAGTTGAGCAACTGGCAAAAGAGCTCGACACAGTGCGAAAACAGAAACTGCGAGAATTTTCTTTAAGCGGTCCAAGGAGAAAAGAGTTGAAGCCTCCCTCATTCGATGGCCAGACCTCATGGTCTACTTATAAGAAGCAGTTTGAAATGGCTGCCTGTGCAAACGACTGGGACAATGAGGAAAAGTACTTTGCCCTAACAATGGCCTTGCACGGTCATCAGTCGGGAAATGCTTAAGCACCAACTTAAGGACCATCATCCAAGTTTCGCTGGCAAAACGATGCAGCGAAAGCCTTCTAGTAGAAGTAGTCAGTGGAAAAGAAAAATGGTTGGCAACAATAGACACCGGTTCCACGGCCTCAATCATCAGGAGGAATCTTGTGCAGAAGTCTTGGCTGCATAACACTAGCAGTTGCAGCTTGCGAACAGCTACAGGAGCAACGATTAAGGTATATGGTGAAGTCCGCATAAAAATCCAACTGGCCGGAATAACATTCACTCACGCGTTTCTGGTAGCTGACATATGTGACGAGTGCATCATTGGCACAGACTTCATGAGAGAACAGGGACTTATAGTCGACTTGGGGGCACAAACCCTGAAATACGGAAACATGGAGATACCAATGATATACGGAAATGCCAATACCACAGTCTCAAATGTCGTTATCTGCAGCAATCAGAGTCTAGAGCCTTCGTCAGAAGCAATTTTGTGGGCAAAAGTGGAAGGTGGTCCTGGTAGCCACCGATTCTATTTGATGGAGCCGGAAAAGAAAAGATACTTCATGGTGGGAAAGACCTTAGTGGAGCCAAAGAACAACATGGTCCCTGTAAGGATTCTAAATCCAAAGACATTCAGTGTAAAGGTGAAAAAGGGGGAGATAGTGGGAAAATGCGTACCTGTTGAGGCTATATCGACCACAACGGAAAAAAAGGGTGCAAAACCGGTCACAAAAGTTCAGAGCATAAAAATCAAGAACAAAATTCTCAGCCTCTGTAATCTGGACGAAGATCAGCGAATCCTGGCAGAAAAACTAATCGGTGAGTACGCTGATATATTTGCTACACAAGACGGAGAATATGGACGTACGCATATTGTTCAACACCACATTGACACCGGAGACGCTCGACCAATCCGTCAACCTGCAAGGCGTCTTCCATTGGCAAAGCAAACAGAAGTTGCCGAAATGATGTCGAAGATGAGTGATTGAAGAATCGCAAAGTCCGTGGGCAGCTCCAGTGGTCCTGGTGAAGAAGAAAGATGGCAGCACGAGATTTTGTGTAGACTACCGACGTCTCAATGATGTCACTAAAAAGGACAGCTACCCACTTCCGAGAATCGATGACACTTTGGATTTTGTTCATTCACCGACTCCTCTCAGGCTCCTCCTGCATTCCTCTTTGCAACTCCATTTTCTTTAACACTAACCCTCGTAATCTACGTTCCACCCGTCTCTTTTATCAACCTATCTACCGCACCACATATGGCTCTAACGAACCAATCTCCCGTATGCTGCGTAAGGTAAACTCCAACCTTTCCGTTTTCGATTTTAATCGCAGCACACTTTCCCTCAAATTCGATCTCCTACACCATCCTTAGCTTTAAGCCCTAGTATTAGTTTAAGTCTTAGTTTTTAAGCTTGTATTAAGCATAATAAATGGGGGCGTCAGCCCCCACCAAAATGTATACCAACCCACTACACCTCCTATGGCGCGAATGGCGGGAGATTGGTTCTCCCGTATACTACGTCAAATCAACTCAAACCCTACCGTCTTTGACTTCCACCGCACCACTTCCTACCTCAAATCCGTTCTCCTTCACCACTCCAACCAACCTTAGTTTTAAGTTTTAGTTTAAGTTTAATTTTTAAGTTATAGCTTTATTAAGCCGAATAAATGGGGGCATTCGCCCCCACCAAAAAATCAAATTCACGCACACTTTCTGCCACAGCCGCAATATTCTCTGGTGTACGCACTGTTTTTGGCTTTTCACGCTTTGGTTTATAGATTATGATGGCAGTTTCTTTCACTTTTTACACAAGATAACGAACATACGGAGCTGACGGTGCTTCTCTTCTTCCAAAATCCGTACGCAATTTTCGCACACATTCTGCAACATTACCATGATTTTCAAAGTAATGTCGCAATATTTCCCAGCGTTGTTCAAGCGTATACACAACCATATTCGTTCAGCGTTTGATGTGTTGCTCGGAAGTGGGCATATCTTCGTTACCGGTCGTTTTAGTTCCGCACTATCTGTTTTAAGTGTCACTACTCTGACCAGACCATCGGGACCAGGGTGGAGCTTCTTTACTCTGGCCATTCTCCATTTGAGTGGTGGTAGCCTTTCATCTTTGACGAGAACTAAATCGCCTTCCTTAATTTGGCCGTGTACTGCCTCTATCCATTTTGGTCTCTGCTGCAGTCGTGACAAGTACTCTGAACTCCAATATCTCCAGACCGATTGCAATAACGTCTGCACTCGTTTCCATCGCTCTAGGTGACTCATTTTCACCAGTTCATAGTGTGGTTGTGGTTTGTCCCACTCCGATCCCTTAAACCATAGTTTCTGCATTATCATCTTCGCCTTGATAATACCAGGTGAAACCCAACCCATCGGGTCATAGAGCCTGGCTATGGAGAAGAGTACCGACCGTTTAGTGATGTCCTCAGTACTTATAGTTGCGACCTGGAAGGAAAACACATCAAGTGCTGGTAACCATCTTATGCCCAAAGTTTTCACGTTGGCACTCTCATCAAATGGAATGGAGAAGTTACACCCACGCTGATCCATTGGAATGTGCTGAAGTACTAAGTTAGAGTTGCTGACGTGCTTGCGTAAATGGAATCCTGCTGTCTCCAACAGTTCCTTAACAGCTTTCAACTTTTCCTGGGCTTCTTCAATGCTGTCTGCACCGGTGATGACGTCGTCGACGTAGGTTTCCTCCTTCAAAACTTGTGCTGCTGACGGAAATCTGTGGGCCTCATCGTCTGCCAACTTCTGGAAAACTCTAATAGCGAGGTAAGGTGCTGATGCTGTACCAAACGTCACTATTCGCAAGCGAAACATCTTTATTTCTTCCTCAGGCTGTTCTCTCCAGAGTATGTGTTGATAATGGGAGTCCTTGCTGCTGACTTGAATTTGGCGGTACATTTTTTCGACGTCTCCTGTAAATGTGTACTTGTATAACCGCCATCTCATTATGATATCAATTACGTTCTTCTGCATCTTAGGTCCGATCATCAAGTGGTCGTTGAGTGATGCCCCACCGACTGCTTTAAATGTCGCGTCAAAGACCACTCGCAATTTGGTTGTCGTGCTGGACTCTTTGATGACCGCATGGTGAGGAATAAAATAGTGATGTGGTGTTCGAAGAACGTAATCTGACTCATTTACAGGAGGCATATGGCCGAGTGTCAGATATTCCTGCATGGTCTTTGAATACTCTTTTAGTAGTGTTGGGTTACAATGGAGTCTCCTCTCCAACTGTGAAAATCGTTTTAAAGCACCATGACGTGTTGGTTCCATGGTGATACTTGCCACCCTTAAACGGTAGACAAACCTGATACCGACCACAAGGTAATCTTATAGTATTTTTTATAAAATGCTTCATACCTTGGAAAGGGCTCTTCTTCGATCTCCTAAAATTTTCGGAGAGTTGTGTCGATGGTTGAGTCGAGTTGGCACGAAAAACTGCTTACTTGAGCGCTACTGGGTATCTTTCCTAATAGAATCCATCCTAACTGGGTTTTTTGAGCGACCGGACTGAAATTCCTAGCAACCTTGATGACCTCACTGAGAAGGATGTCGCTGTAAATATCACCCCCTAATAGCATGTCTACCTTTGACGGTAAATTGAATGTTGGATCCGCCAAAGGTAAGCCTCGAATACTATTCCATTTACTACAGTCATGTATTGGTCCGGAAGAAGCCCAGTCAGTGTCCTAAAGACCAATACTTGCGCCTTGCCTGTATAGCTTGAGGTTAACGACTCAAGTTCCAGGACGACGGCCTTTTGTGTGGTTCCACTGCTGACCAACCCCAGCCCATTAACCTTCATAAACGTCCTCTTTGGTTTCAGACCAAGTCGTTGGACCGCTGACTCAGTGATGAACGAAGCCTCAGACCCTGGATCTACTAAAGCTCTCAAAACTTTACTGCCTCCACCTGAAGATATAACCTTCAACAACGCTGTAGCTAATAAAACCTTTGTGTTCGTGCTGACATGATAGACTGTTGAGATGTGTGTTGTTTGATGTGTGTGGTTGGAACTCCGAAGTATTTGGACTAACCTTGGAAGTCTGGTGTGGCTGATGGCTATTTGTGTGGCTGGATGTACGAGGGGCGTTCAATATATTCTCGGTATCGATATGAAGGAAAATGCGAATTCAATTTAAATTGTTTTTATTTTTCAATATAATCTCCCCTAACATCAATGCATTTGCTACAGCTTGAGATAAGCTTTTTTAAACCCTCAAAAAAATAAATTTGCTCTTTCTCTGCAAAATACCCATTTATTGCCGACTTGAGTTCTTCATCATCCGAAAATCTTTTTCCACGAAGAAATTTTTTCAAATCCGGAAACAGGAAATAATCACTAGGGGCAAGGTCTGGACTATAGGGTGGGTGTTGGATTTCTTCGAAACCACAATCTCGCGCAGCAGCCTTGGAAACTCGCGCCGTGTAAACAGGAGCGTTGTCATGAAGAAGCAACACACCCGCTGCGAGTTTACCCCGCCTTTTCTTTTTAATTTCCTCCCGCAAATTATGCAAAGTGGAAGCGTAGGATGTGGCGTTGATGGTTTCACCTTTTTTTTTGTACTCAATGAGCAAGATTCCCTTTGAGTCCCAAAAAACTATGGCCATAAGCTTCCCGGCAGACGGAGTGACTTTGAACTTCTTCGGGGGGTCTGTTCCTTTTTTATGCCACTGCATTGACTCTTGTTTGCTTTCAGGGTCATAGTGGTGGACCCATGTTTCGTCCCCAGTAACAATTCGATCCATAACACCGTCCGCGTTCTCACTACACATCTCCAAAAGCTCTCTACAGCATGCGATTCTCACTTTTTTCTGAGGCGCTGTGAGCATTCGTGGCACCCACCTTGCACTGACCTTTGAAAGGTTAAGATGGTCATGAAGAATGGTGTGAATGGTACCAATTGAAAGCTTGGTGATCTCTGCCATCATTTTCACCTTTATTCGGGCATCCTCAAGAACAAGTTTTTCGACTTTTTTGATGCTTTCTCCCGTACAAGCAGTAGCCGGGGCGCCGGAGCGGGGGTCGTCTTCAATGCTCTCTCTGCCTCTCTTGAATTCACTTGACCACTTTTGCACAGTTGATAATGAAGGTGCGGAACCCTGGTAAACAGCCACCATCTCTTCATGAATAGTTTTTTGACTTTTTCCTTGCATAGTGAGAAATGTAATTACAGCGAGATGCTCAATTTTCACCATCATCGTCTCAGTTGCCATTATGATTCTGTTTAACTAGAGATAAAACGCGAATTAATAATCACATTTACATGAAATTTTACATGAATGCACTAAAATAATAGTATTACTTGATAAATAAGTCAATTTATACATACAATCACAGCTTCACCCCGATACCGAGAATATGTTGAACGCCCCTCGTATAAGTTCCTTAGATTTGTAAGGTCAGTAGGGATACCTTCCTGCTGTAGGGAGACCATGACGCTTGTTTTAGTTTTTCCTTCATAGCACGCAGATACGCTAGAAGGAGACATTCTGTTGTGTCAAGAGTTTGTTGAGTTATTTTACCTGCGAGGTAGGTAGGTTTGTTTGCTATTATTAACTTTGCCATCAGTAAGGCCTGAAGTAAGTAGTAGAGTCAATATAACACAATTTAAGAAGGCAATTGGTATATATTTTGAAGACTTTGAAAGTGTTTAAACTGATAGTAGACACTGGAGTATACAGCCTTTGCCAAATGTAATAGGCACCCTTTAAAATTAGTTATATCTTCAAAACACAAAAATAACATCTATGGGATATTCTGAAACGTAGGATTCAGGAATACTCAATTTCATCAAAAGAAACTCTCAAGAATGTGATAAAGCAAGAATGGAGTGAAACTTCTCCACGCTGCAGTCATAAAGGTCAAAGGCGACCCAACAAAATATTAATAATCTCCAATAAAACTATTTATTTATCATATCTGTCTCTTATCATTTCATTAAACATTTTGTTTCTTGAAGATACCGAATTTTAAAGGGTGCCTAATACATTTGGCCAAGGCTGTATATACCTATTACAATTTAACAACATGTTCCCTAGAACTGCGTGATATATAAGCTCAATTAAGCACTGGAGAAGTCGACAAACGGATGCACTCTATGCAAAAGGAACAGTATATCACAGGCTCGACAGCATAGAATACAATAACGAACTTCTTTAAAATTTCAGCAACGCTAAGCTGGATAGAAAGCGCATACAAAGATCTCCGCTAAACATTGTGGGAAGCTAGGCGAACAGTCACTTCGGAGTCTTGGATCAGGATGACGCCAAACATATAGAAGTCCGTATAAACAATGTATCCGAAAACGAGAAACACTTAGCGTAGTTGGTAAAGAGCCTAAGTTCCATTGCCCACTCAACGGCTAATATTCTGAAATGCAATACTCATCAAATAAATCAACAATTTCGCGCTTTGAATGAATATTTACCACGGATTGCAAATCAAAAGCCATGCAACGTTAACTTCCAACTTGATTTTGGTCATAACAAATTTTGAAAGCGTTCAAAAAGTTCTGTTAGCCACCCTACTAGATGTAAACCATGCCAGAATAAACCCATACCTTATAATACCACATAAGCTGACTGAACTGGCTGTAATGATAAGGGCTCATCCAGCAACATTAAGATTAATTAAAGGACCAAACATGGACTTGAATAAAATTGCATCAGTTAACCCCTTGAGACCGAGGGGTCATATATGACCCCATGTTTTTTTTTTTTATTATTGCTTTGATTACAATTATTTCGGTAAACTGTCTATTGATTATGGTGAAAAAAATTGTATAGCCTCTGGCAACACCAGCATTGTGACACATAACCCGCTGTTAGTATTTATAATTTTTTGGATTGGAAAGTGTGTTGTTTATGCAGCTCAAGTATTTTACTTATATATCTAATAAATTAAAAAAATCGTTCCAACGGTAATTGTGTGTTGTGAATTTATTTCAAATCAAATTCAACAAAATTAAATGGGGTCATAAATGACCCCATCGGTCTCAAGTAAAACTTTTTATGATATTTTTTGTTTTTGCAGTTCTGATATAGAAAAATGACACAAATAAAGAAAAGGTTTTGGAGGAAATATGCCAACTTTTATAAGCACACAATAGTGACGAAGAAGTGCATTTGATATAGCTTTCCTTGAGGTCGATGTTAACAATATTGAGCCTGGTGGAGAAATATTAATTGAGGAATACAAAGTAACAGATCTGGACAAACCACCTACGTCCGCCGACACATTAAATGTTGTGTCGCGGAATGCACTTGGCTCCCCTCGACGTTTCGATTAATTTCAGGTGGCGTAGGAATTCGTTTACGCAAAAGGAATTCGATAGAACTTTAGAGTTTCCATACTAAGTTCTGTTCTCTGATGGGGACTGCTGTGGTACTCCCTTATCTGTATTCGACAATGTCTCTCAGCTCGAAACGGTATTGCATCTGATAAAGGAGCAAAATGAACTTTATGCTTTGCAAAAGGGTAAAGTGTTGAAAAAAGTGTTTCATGTAAAAGAATTGTAATTTTTGCGCAGATTACGAATCTGTCAATAAAAATAGGGGTTCCCATTAAAAAATCCAGTGACTTTCGTTTGACCTTGAAAATGGGGCTCAAGGTCAAACTCGTGGTCACCATCGTATGTCCCCTTCAGAACCTTGTGACTTTTGTCTGACACGCGATATCGCGTGTTTTTCGAGTAATTTGGATGTCTCAAGTTAAAAAACCCACCCAGTATACTCAAAAGCAATTTAAAGCAATTGACAAAAAAAACTGAACTTGGGGTCTTCTTGGACGTTCCAGCAAGACAACGATCCCAAAAAAAACGCCCTTAATTGTGAACGAGTTGCTGATTTACCACTCCAAAGCAACTTAGTTCTCCACTCCAGTCGCCTGATCTCGATTCCACAGAGTAGGATTATCTGGAGTAAATTAGAAAGCATAAAATTAGTCTGCTATTACACGACGACTCTTTTCTCTATTCTATTTTGAACTTTCATTCTGTGAGGTTCGTGCTATTACACGTTGACTCTTTCCCATGCCGCTAATTTGACAGGTCTCTTTTATTTTTTCTTCGGCTGTGAAGTGTAAAGAGCTATCTAAGCAAACATTTTAATTTATAATTTGAACAATAAATTTCTTCCGTCATTTTTTGCCAATGCTTTTAATAGGGAACGAAAAGAATGAAGCAAAATAGAAAAATTACGAAGAAGTAAAAGAGAAAAACGTCAAGAAAGAGGCATCGAAATTCTACCCACGACTCACACGGTTGTTGATTTGCTATCTCATTTTTTCTTTCTTTTGCACTTGTGTAATTTCAAGAGTCGTGACTCAAGAGTCACCCTGTAATAGCGGACTTAGTATGTAACAAAAAAGATCTCAAAGCAGCTTTAACTCAAGAATGGTCGCAAATCCCAACAGAAGTAACGCAAGTCCCAGTTATCTAGTGGGCCAACTAAGTCCCGAAGCGGAAAGGAAGTTATTATATTAAAGATGAATTTCATGTGTACATACTTTTATTCTTTTTTTCCGTGCTTTTTTTTTTTTTGCTTTTTCTATAGTTTCTGGATTTTGAAATATAATATGTATATGTAAAATAGGGTACGAGTACGATAACTTTGGCGCCAAGAATTGATAACGGTATTTTGTAGAGGGGTTAAAAACTAGCATTTTTTACTATGGGAGGGGGGTGGGGGGGGGTCCATCTCGTCCCGTTTAGGAGTTATGGGCAATTTAAAAACAAATGACTTAAGATGGGAAACAAATTTATTAAAAAACAGCGGTAACACTTACAATAAAGTACTATGCAGAATATGAGAGCCCGAAACTTGTTCTTTAATATAAAATTTAAATCAAATTATTTGTGTGAATAGTTTTTAATAATTCACATTCAAACTCAAATTCTTAGTAAAAAATTAAAAAAAAAAAAATTTAACAATATTACTCAAAATTGTGAAATAATGTACCAAATTGGTTTTTTGTATTCAATAAGCGTATTAATTCCGAATCGAACACAAAAACCGCATGGCTTTATGACCTCTAGTTTTTGAGCAAATTGAAATTGAAATTACTACTTTAGTTTTGTTTTTTGGCATTTATGTACGTAGTCTTCCTTCGAATAAGTTAATGAGTATTATTTAAACATCTCGCAGACGCCTATATCAATAGTTTTCTTAATTAAGAGCACACGGGTGACAAAACACAGACAGTGTTTTGTTCGTTCGGAGATTTGGTGTCGACCAACGAAAGAAGCATTGAATTTGTAGAAGAATCTGGTTTAATTCCCACTAAAACATCCATTCCCCCACTGTGTTGCAACTTAGCAATGAAGGTAGAAAAGTGTAAAGTTCGGTTGGATGTGGCGATGCTCAAAGAAAAGCTCTAAAAAAAAGTGACAAAAATTGTAGAAATACAATCAACCCATCTATCGGCACATTTTTCCATGGACCTCAATGTCGGCTAGAGATTCGTCAGGTGCTTGCAATAATTATCGCTTCTGTTATCAAAATGCCTGTGAACACGGTTTTTCAGGTAAATTAATTAAACCTTAAGCTACAACCTAAGGATTTTTTAAAAATTTTATTACATGTATGTTTTTATTTTAAAATTAGCATACTCGTATAATCGCTTGGCGCCATCACGACAATAAAAGTAAGCTTAGTAAATCTACTATAATAGATTACTATAACTATTGTCGTGAAATAGCCGAAATAATAGCATCTCACGTCGATGTTAACATTGGCGGCGAAGGAAAAACTGTACAAATCGACGAGACCTTTCTTACAAAAAGGAAACACCACAGAGGCCGTGTAACCGAACAAATGAAAATCGTAGTGTTGGGGTTATTTTGTAAAGAAGATAAGGTCGGACGCTTCTTTAAAATGAACTCCAAAAGTAAAGAAGACTTGTGGCCTTATATACACAAATACGTTAACCCCAATAGCAGTCGTATTTGTATCGACAGCGCAGAACAGAACAAGCTTCTGAAAAAATCAATTTTATGCCGCAATACAACGCAGCGCCTTCACCGGAGATACTGCCTTGAAAAAAATTATAAGAACGACCAACGGAATTTTTAATTGACGTAAAAAAAGTGTACCCAGGTTTTGTCAAAGGTAAAGAAAGTGTGGGTTTGCAACTGAAGGACTTCGACCCTCCGACCGTTCACAATGAGCACTTAGAAGTTATTTTACCACCAAAACAACCTCGGCTCTTCACCATCATCGACGAACTCAACGAACTCGACATTGATACCAGTACGGACGATGACTTCATTGACGAAACTTACATACCTTTTTAATATGTACTCGTACATTGAACATTTAATTGACTACTCTTAACTAACACCTAACTTACTCACAAACTGACTGACTGGGGCGCGGAATGCAATGCAAATCTACCTCCTCGTGGTGCATTCTGGGTCACGCTAAATGATTTGCTGTACTTTACTTACAAAGATGACCCTATCATTAATATTAATCCTCAAAGTGAGATCACCATAAATACCAAAAAAAAAGTCTTATAAAAAATAGTTTTAGTAATCTTCAATTTGCTCAAAAACTAGAAGATATAAAGCCATGCGGGTTTTGTGTTCGATTCAGAATTGATATGCGCATTAACACAAAAAACCAATTGGGCACATTATCTCACAATTTTGAATAATATTTGTCATCGAGCCACAAGGCTTAAATATTGTTTTTTGTTTTTGTATTTTTTTTATTTTTATTTTTATGAATTAAATAGTAAAATATTTTAATTGAATTAACGCACCCATAGGACCGGGAAGGTGTGCCCGCTGGTAATATAAATGTTTCTTCCACCTGCTGGCATCACTTTTAAACCAAGTTTCGATTTGTCAATAGCTTTGTCTCTTTCTTCAAAGAATTTACAAGTGCAGTTTAGACTGCTGTTCTGCTTAACTGTCATACCAATACGCTCACACAGGTTTCCTGGTACATTGGAAATTTACCGGGTACCGGTGTTGAAGGGAGTAAATTTTGCCTTTGGTAGACACTTGGTTTTTGGTACTGTCATACGACAGTTCAATTTAAAATTGCATTTTTAAAATTTGAACAGAAGGAGGAATTGCTGGTGCCACTGGTGGAATTTCAAGGGTACACTTTCCCGATACCTATGTAAGTTTATGAAGTAAATTTAAACTGTACGATTCGTTAATATTTGTAACCTTTTACTCGCAGAAAATAAAATCACATAAGTAGTTAAAACTGTTGATGTTTATTTGGGACGCAGGGACGAGTGGAAATTTCTACGGCGTGCAGCAACAAAATTTTATTTTATAGTGGTTCTATCCAGGTCAGTTACTTTTTTCGTTTTGTGATTTATTGTGAATTTTGGAAGCACAAATGGCACCAAGTAAGCGAAGCTGTAATGCCACTAAATGTCGTAAGGCAGATACAACATCGATGGTGAGTTGCGATATCTGTAAGCGGTGGTGGCATTTTTCATGTGCCAATTTCGACCCATGTCTGTACGACACAGCCACTCCTTGGTACTGTGGCGGAAGTTCTTGTCGGTCAGAAACTGAGGTTGAGGAAAGGCCTGCCGTTGTGGAACTGCAGAACGAGAATAACATCGTCGAGTCCTGTCCGTCTGAGGAAGATGAGTTAGAAGCTACTCTAGATGGGTTGATGGAGGCGGCTGTAGTAGCACAGGCGGCAGCTGCGGAGAAGGATGCCGAACTTGCTGCAATGCAGAAACAGTTGGATGAGCTAAGGTTGAAACTGGCAGATGACGTGCAATCCGCTCCTGCTGTTGTTAATCCCGAGGTGAATAAGCCAGGTTCCAGCCGGCATTCGCTTAAGTTATCGAATGACAGATTGGAATTGATCCGAAGAATCCAAACTAATCACCAAGCATTGTTGGAGAGTACTTTACAACGTCAACCAGTGAAGGATCCTGTGAGGCATCCTCAATCTACGCCTGTTAGTGGAGTGCGTAACCGTCAAGTCAGTTTTCAAGACTCCTCTATCCAGCAGTCAGATATGGCGAACCTGCTGACCATCTTAAACAGATCGAATGTTCAAGAACTGCCGATTTTCTCTGGATCTAATAAGATGGAATGGCCCTACTTCGAGGAGGTTTTTAGGTCTACAACCATTGAAGGCAACTATTCTGGTAAGGAAAATGTTGCTCGATTACGCAAGGCCCTAAGGGGTGAGGATTATCAGTTGGTGAGTGACCGATTGAAGTATTCTTCTGACGCTGTGGCGATAATGGATTCCCTGCGTGCTATCTTTGGACGTGCTGATGTGCTGGTGCATGGGTTAACATCGGACCTCCTCAGATTACCCCCATTGAAGTCAAAGTGCGATGCAAACCTGCAGTTATGGGCAGTTAAGGTCAATGGATTCGTGGCTGATCTTAAGTCAATGAGGAGAGAACAGGACCTCACCAATGGGTACGTGATTACCGATCTAGCCTGCAAGTTAGGTGCAGGTTTGTATCAGGAGTGGAAGAAGAAGCAAGATTCACTCCCCCGCGTTTCTCTACAAGACTTCGCAGAGTTTCTTACTGGCAAAGTAACCGACTTACCTCCGGAGTTGGTCAGGCCTTTGGAATCCACCGTGAGTAAAAAACCTCAAGGCCCATCGAAGACATCACATCGAGTGCTGACACATCAACCATCCTCGTCTGCAGCCGAAAGACCCAATTGTGGCCGAAAAGGTCATACGCTGGCGCATTGCGAGGACTTCAAGAATCTTACAGCAACGGTCGGATTACGTAAGACAGAAAGCGATCTGCTTCACATGCTTGGATCCATCACTACACAACTGGCGGGCCTGCGCAAAGAAGAAAACTTGTGGTCTGAATGGCTGTAATGGGCGATATCATCAACTGCTGCACTCTGCACTTCCGAAGAAGAACTCGGAGCTGAACATTTCCGCTGAGCCATTTGAACCTCAACCAAACTTCAATTCTTCGCATGTCGACGCTAAGATACCAGTTTTGTTTAAGGTGGTGCCCATCCGGATCCATGGCAACAACGGCAAATTCGTCGATACGTACGCTTTCCTCGATGACGGATCGTGTCTTACTATGTTTGAGAAAGAGCTTTTTGACGAATTGGATTTGGATGGTACACCTGAGGAGTTAACTCTTCAATGGACGAAGGGTGTTTCCAGAGTGGAGGATGCGATTCATAGACCCAAACGAGTCAGAAGGCTTTGTCGCCAAGGTCCTGGGTATGTTTTGGCACCCATCACTCGATCACTTCACCTACGTGCTATCAGATAATGGGCTCTTTGACTAAATGTTTCTCTCAGATTTCCGGGTTACCAAGAGGGAAATACTAAGGACCATCATGAGAATATTTGATCCACTTGGACTAATCTCACACTACATCATTCGTGGTCGCATAATTCTTCAAGAAGTCTGGCGGGAAGGTTTTGAATGGGATGAGCCCGTTTCAAGTGAGCTGAAAGGACAGTGGCTAGAGTTCGTCAAGGAGTTAAGAAGTATCAATCAACTCCAAATTCCACGACGCTACGTTTCTTGGAACCCTGATGAGGCAAAAGTCAGCCTTATAGTCTTTGTGGATGCTTCAGAGAAGGCTTTCGCTGCCGTTGCTTATTTTCGCTTCGAACGAACTGATACAGCGGAGGTCTCACTGGCGATGGCGTGGATCAACTCATCGAAATGCAAATTCCCATCATTCGTTGCAACAAGGGTAGGAGAAATTTTGGATTCGTCGTCTTCTCGCCAATGGTACTATATCAGAACTCTTGACAATGTGGCGGATGATGGTACCAAGTGGGCTGATCCCTCGATGAGCAACCATGAGACGCGTTGGTTTAAGGGCCCCGATTTCCTGAGGCGTCCCTTTGTAGAGTGGCCAATCACTCCTGGTAGAGCAGACGAAACTTTGGTAGCTGATGGAGATCAGAACGCAAGAGTACTCCTACATGAGCGTGTCAGTGGACCAAGCTTCGCCATTTATGACGATTTGCGGCCTAGGTTCAGAGGAAGGTGGTCTTCGTCGGTCAGGGTTATCGCCTTAATACTTCGCTTCAAGGACATTTGCCAAAGGAAGGAGGTTGATAAAGAGATATTTGTCACGCCGAGGGAGTTTATTCGCGGAGAGCTGTGGCTATTCAGAAAGATACAGCAAGAGGCTTTTCAGGTTGAGGTCTCGTCCTTACAAGCTAAACGAGGAGTTGCCTTTTCCAGCCCAATTTACTCCCTATCACCATTTATGGATGACGAGGGCACCATTTGTATGAGCTCCAGAGTTCAAAAGGCGCTTACTTCATACGCTGCCCGTAATCCTGCAATATTGCCGAAAAAACACCCACTAATAGACATATTCATTCAGCATCATCATGAACAAAATTTACACGTTGGATCAGCATCGATAATTTCAGACATCAGAGAAAGAGCGTGGATCGTGAGTATAAGAGTGGCAGTCCAAAGGGTGAAATCAAGATGCAGCATGTGCAAACGAATGAAGGCACAACCAACGACTCCGTTAATGGGCCAACTTCCGCGAGCTAGACTAGCATTTGATGAGAGGCCTTTCACGCACGTTGGAGTGGACTGTTTCGGTCCAATGCTTGTGAAGTTTGGCAGGGGGACCGCTAAGAGGTACGGGATGATTTTTACGTGACTCACCTTTCGAGCAGTTCAGATTGAGCTGCTCAACGATCTAAGCTTGGACCAGTGCACCATGGGACTTCTCCGCTTTCTTGTGAATCGAGTCGTAACTCGTTACCTATAAAGCGACAATGGTTTCAACTTCGTTGGTTCCAAAATTCTTTTGGAGAAGGACGTGAAAGAGATGGAAGCCGCGCTAAGTGAGCACTCGGCGAAATATGAGGGGATCCTGTGGCGATTCATCCCAGCATATTCTCCATGGATGGATGGTGCGTGGGAACGTCTAATCCATTCGATCAAAATTAGTGTCGAATTCATTCTTAGAGGAGTCGTCCCACGAGAAGATGTTTTGCGTAATGCCCTAATTGAAGCCCAGGGCCAAATTAATCGTCGACCACTCACACATATTCCTGTCGATCCGGAGGACCCGATGCCGCTTACCCCGAATTCGATGCTCTTCGGCGAGGCCGACAGAAACATTACGGCCCCCGGAATGTTCACCGAGAAGGATGCATTCAGTAAGCTTTACAGTCGGCGGTCACAACACCTGATGAAGCAACTTATAAGTCGTTGGTATGTGGAGTATTCCGGAGTTAACGAGGCGGTCAAAGTGGCACAAGATCACGAAGCCAATAGAAGTCGGTGACGTGGTTATCCTCGTTGAGCCAAATGAAATTCGCTCGGCATGGCAATTGGGCCGCATCACAAGGGTTTTGCCTGGTTCAGATGGAGTCATCCGGGTCGCAGATGTGCGACTCCCTAACGGATCCGTTAAACTGAGAAGGCCTGTAGGAAGGCTCGCTGTTTTAGACTTGTCTTCTCACTAGGTGTTCAGACGGCCCCCGGAGTGTCATCGAGCCACAAGGCTTAAATATTGTATTTTGTTTTTGTATTTTTTTTTTTTTTTTTTATGAATTAAATAGTAAAATATTTTAATTGAATTAACGCACCCATAGGACCGGGAAGGTGTGCCCGCTGGTAATATAAATGTTTCTTCCAACTGCTGGCATCACTTTTAAACCAAGTTTCGATTTGTCAATAGCTTTGTCTCTTTCTTCAAAGAATTTGCAAGTGCAGTTTAGACTGCTGTTCTGCTTACTGTCATACCAATACGCTCACACAGGTTTCCTGGTACATTGGAAATTTACCGGGTACCGGTGTTGAAGGGAGTAAATTTTGCCTTTGGTAGACACTTGGTTTTTGGTACTGTCATACGACAGTTCAATTTAAAATTGCATTTTTAAAATTTGAACAGAAGGAGGAGTTGCTGGTGCCACTGGTGGAATTTCAAGGGTACACTTTCCCGATACCTATGTAAGTTTATGAAGTAAATTTAAACTGTACGATTCGTTAATATTTGTAACCTTTTACTCGCAGAAAATAAAATCACATAAGTAGTTAAAACTGTTGATGTTTATTTGGGACGCAGGGACGAGTGGAAATTTCTACGGCGTGCAGCAACAATATTGATTTAAAAAAAAAATTGTTTGCCAAAAATTTAAGTTTGAATGCGAATTATTCAAAAACTATTCACACGAATAATTTTATGTAAATTTTATATTAAAGAGCAAATTTTAGGCTTTCAAGTCCTGTATAGTACTTTATTGCAAGTGTTGCCGTTGTTTTTTTTAATAATTTCTGTCCCATTTGAAGTCATTTTTTTCTAAAATTGCCCCTAACTCCTAAACAGGGCGAGATAGACCACCCCCTCCCATAGTAAAAATGCTAGTTTTTAACCCCTCTACAAAATACCGTTATCAATTCTCGGCGCCAAAGTTATCGTACTCTCCCCTAAAATAGTATAAAAATGGATTGTTAGAAATTATTTGTATTTCTAATTTGCTAATTTGAGGTTTGGAAATAATGAAGAACATGGTTTTGTTGAAATTTTAGGGTGTACATAGACTTATGGTATGTTCATAACTATATGTCGACCAATCCCAATTTTTGAGTTAATTGTAAGTCCTGAAATAGGAACTTCTTCAATTTGTGAAATTTTATGTGGCATCCACAACAATATGGAAGGAACGTAGGAAAAAAAATGTAAAGGATATTTCTTTTTCAGTTTTGAAACTATAATAGAAAACAAAATCGATAATTGTCCTGCTGCATCCATATATTTTCAAATACGTAGTTGAAATTAATTTTCTTTATTTCATGAAAGTTAATGTAATCCGCTGAATTCTGTTATCCTAGAAAATCACTTTTGCTCATGGGCGATTATTTTCCTGACCCTTGATCTGTGGCTTGAAAATTTGTGCGTACAAAATATGAGTTTTTTAATAAAAACATGATGTAAAATAAAACATGACGTAAAAATAAAATAATAATAATAATAATTTAAATATAGGGCTAAGAAAGTGACCAATAAAAAGCAGCAGGAGCATTTGGAGAAATAATGGATGACCAGATAGCAATGACAGTTTTTGCAATTGTTATGTTTCAGCAGTTGCCAAAGTTACCAATGACATCTAACTGCCAAAATATTCAGTAGGGTTGCCATTTCATCATGCATCTTTTAACGCTTGCCGAACATGTGGAAAATATTAAAAAATATTATCGAAATTCCAGCTCAGTTGTAAATATGCAACGTGGATTTCGTCGATCACCAATATATCTTCAGTGTACAAGGCCTCGCACACTGGGGCAGCTCTATAGAGATCAGTTCGCAAAAGGTCACTTTGAAATTTTGGGTAAACAAGAAAAAATGTTACTTTTCACAAAATATACGGTATTTGTGATAAGAAAAATGATTTTTTTTGTTTTCATGTTTTGCACTAAGTTAGTCAAGCGATCAAAGCTGACAAGTTTATTGTGAAATTTGCAATTGGAAAAAAGTAAACAAAGTAGTTCCTACTGTTTTTGCAATACCTTTGTTATTTATTGTGCGATTAAAAATATAAAAAATATTCAGGAAAGGTAAAGATGTGTAGAATTTATTTGTTTATTTCAAAAATTAAAAAAAAATATTATAATTAATTAAGGGGTTTGAAGTGCAAATGTTTTTTTTTTAGACATTGTTTAAATTTTTGCATAATATATTTTGTTCCGGCGAAAGTTTAGCAGGTCTATTAATTGTCCATAATTAATATTAATATAAATATGAAAGCAAAAGTGCCAAACTTTTGCCGGAAATATTTTTTTTTATTTTAAAAAAATAGGATAAGCGATTTTTCAAGAGAGAGGAGTGTTGTTTTTTTTTGTTGCATTAACCTCAGAAGCAAAAACTATTCGATTATTTTTTTAAAATTTGCATTATTTATAGAAAGATTAAGGTCATCCAGATTATTTCACAACATAATTTCTTTCAACTTCGTGCACTGGCGGGTATCTTAATAACGGTTTTTGTTGATACAATTTTAATGAACAGCTTGATAACTTTTGTTATTTTTCTTATATTCGTTGTTTTTTTGTATAGTAATGTAATAATATTAAAAGCATTACCAAAATAAAACAAAAGAACCTACACAGCAAAGCAAAAAAGAAACAAATTAAAGAGTAAAAATACTTATAGGTACCTTACTAAATTAAAAAATATCTGTTTTACATGTATGGATTCGACTTTTTGAATACCTTTTGCATGTTGTATATAAGCTTCCAGTCCAGGAGTGGAAAACAAGCCAAACAACAGAAGATGCAATCAATGAAAATAAAAAGTGAATTCAAAGAGAATTTAAAGAAAAACTTGGCTTAATTGCTGACCATCCTAAGCCGGGATAGGGAAATACCAACACAGGTGATGTTACGAGGAGATTTTTTGAAAAAAGTAATTTATCCCCCATTATCACTGGAATTGCTGAACTTTTAATTCAAAAATTTCATATAATTTTGCAATGCCTTTCAAATTATGAGATTCATTACATAAATTAAAAATAGTACTAATAATTTTCATATTTATTTAATTCTTTATATATTTATTGTTAATAACACATTTGTCTTCGAAAAAACTACATTATCCTCGATAATAAACAGAAAAAAAAGAACAAAGATTGTTTTCGGTGTAAACACGTAAGTCTATCTTTAAACAACCCTAACGCTAACAAGCCAACCACTTTCAAGGTTTCGAGCTCGAGGCAAACATTCAACACGCTATTGTCGGAATAATGCCGCTCATATTAGACCGAGTCATTAAAAAATGGACCGACCGCTTGAAACACTGCCAGACCGAGGCGGCCATTTGAATGATGTGCTATTCCACACATAATAGCATGAAGGTAACTTCAAAGTAAAGCCAGAATCAATTTTATATCTCACAGCGTTGTTGCTTTATTTAAATTTTATTCACTATCATTCTTATCTGGTCACCGTTTATATGGAAGATAATCCGGACATAGCCAAAGGGATTTGTGTACAAACTCAAGCTAAATTAGATTGAAAAAAATGGTAATTCAGCTGCATTGTTTATTATCACAATTCTATAGAGGTCATTTTCTAAAGTTCCTGCAAATTGTTAAGGCATTAAATGAACAAAACAAAAAAAAAAAACAAAAAAAACGAAACGAGTTATATTCACAACAGTCACTCTTCTTTTATAGTTTTTATTCACAATACAATATGTACTTTGTTGATTAAGTTGCACAATACCAAACTAAATCAGTCGATGCAATCGACGATAGGTCAATTTACATACGATTAAAAAAAAAAGGCAAACTATTTTTCTAGTTATGTTGAATAGTACACTCTTTTACGAAGTGTACTTGTTAATTCGTTTAATAGTCATTTTGCATAGAAAACAACTAAAAATTACTTTCCGAAGGGACATATCAAGCGGCCTGAATTCTTACGACGTTTTCGATTAGTTTTTCTCTCGAAGTTTGTCGCTTCAGATTCCAGTGAAACAGAAGCCTTCTTCCGATTTTGCTGTAAAATTTTTATTTCGCAATTTCTTTGTTAGCAAAATATCAAAATCCAATACATTTATTTCTGTTCCATTTTTTATTTACTTGCTAATCAATTAAAACATTGAAAATAAATTGCCCAAACACAATCGATTGCTCCAAAATATATATCTAGTTTGGCACACAATCTATTTGACATTCATATTTAATGTGTTAGTAGATACATTGTGGATTTCTGAAATAAAATCCACCAGCAAAATATCGGCTCTGAAAAAGTGAAGTGCGAATGGAAAATTTTCAGATTTTTTTTCCGGTGTGCAAAAAGGCTCCTGTCGGCCAACGGAAAACGGCATTAATTAGAAAATACGATCATTTAAATCAAGATTTGTAACAATTTTTTTTCATTCATCTTACCGCACCTTGAGCTAAAGTGAGGGCCTCACACATCTTTAATGCCTTTATAATTTCAAGCCAGTCAATAATTAATAATTGCGAGCAGAATTCACTTTAAAAAAAAAAACACAAGCCAAAATCTGTATATCGCTAACTGCTATAAACCATAAATTAACCCATAGACTAACTATACCTAGATATCAAACTCTACTAATACTTTTGCAAACGTTTAACTTTCGCACAGACCCACTGTAAGTGAATCACCAACACATTCTCAATCTCTATAACCTGTCAGAATGGCTAAAATGACAACAAATTTCATGTAATGTTCGCTAAGTATATATAATAAAGGCAAAAATAAAAGGAAAAATATTTTTCGCTGGTGAATATTTAATTCAACGTGGTGAAAAAGTGAAGATAATAGAATATATTTAAAAAAAACCCTTTTTTTTTGTTTCAATTGAACAAAAAGGGGATCGTTTCAGAATAAAATTAAAAAAGGACCTAAGGATTATATTTTGAAAGTTTCATTTGAAGATATAAATGAATTGAAACTATTACAATTCTGAAATCAAGCTTAAGCTTGTATTGAGAGTCAATTGTATAAGCATTTTTTATGTTTAGGCACAAACTCTGTACTCTGGACATCAATGAAAAGGATTATTAATTAATGGCAACTTTTAAAATCAATTTCCTTGCTGTTCTTTTAGTTTGAATGTGTTGAGTAAATAAATTAATTAAATAATACTGATAAGTACAATTAACATTTTTGATCATTTTTTAGTTTTTTTAAGGAAAATATTTGTTTTTTCTATTTGAATTTAAAGCTTTTCCAAAATATTTCGAGAATCTTTTTTTTCACACATTATAAAGTACAAAAGCGGTGGTATTTTAATTGTTTATTTTTTAAAAATAATTTCCAGAATTTAACAAACAATGTGAAATGATATCCCAACTTAATTTGGTTTTGTCGAAGGGAATTTTTGTTTATAATTGTTTTCAACAGATTTTGCTACTACTTTGTTGAGTATTCTTTAATGCTGTTAATATCTTTAAGCCGGTCTGGCATAGAATGCCTCAACTTTTCCATATATTCACATATTATTTCTTGCCATTCCGCTAAAAATTAAAATTTTTAACTGAGGCTTCGATGTGATGACATGTTTTCGTAACCTCATCATTTAATGATTCCAAAGGCGTTAGTTGTCCTGTTGGGAGTAAAAAATGTTTCGCAATAAGCATTGTTTGTGTCCTTTGAAGCAAATTTTCGCTGTAAATATTTTAGTATACTTCTTATTCTGAATTACTGTGACTAAATTACCGATCTAAACAGTGGATATTTAGCTCCATATTACACGACCACCATTTCCGTGCTTTACTTTTTGCCTTGTGTATTTGGACTGTAAGTTTCATTTGGTAGTCTTCATGCTTTCGAAGGCCTATTTCATTCATAAATGCTAAATTTTGACTCTTCTGAAAAAATCCTAGAAGACAAATCCTTTGTTTTTTTATTTATTAGCAAAGTCCTTTTGTTTTTTTTTTATTTGCTTCGCTGACGAAAGGTTTCTTTCTAACGGTATAAAATTTATACGCCGATTTGATATCGTTAACATTCACGAAAATCCAGCCAAATTTTAGAATTACAACGTGATATTTGTGAAACGTACAGCGTTGTGTTTACATCGATTTTCTTCTTCTCGGAAATTTTTTGATGCAAAAATTGAGCAAAGTATATGGAAATGTTGCGTTAGTAATGGAATTAGTAATACAAAAGCATTAAATATGAGCTAAATTGTCCAGTCACATCCATATTTTTTCAAAAAATAATTGGTCAATTCGCTGTCGTACTAAATGGACCTATAAAGCACTAATTTTCTATTTATTGTTCTATTTTCACAAATAAAAACCGTCAAAATAATCATTAATTATTATTTATTACTTCATATGAAAAGTTAATACAATATTTTCCATTTAATCTAATAATCTAATTTATTCATGAATTGTAATTTACATTTTTTCGGAACATGCTCTCCTGATGAAAACATTCATGGTGAAGCGAAAAACTTAACCACACCGTGGTGAAATGAACAAATGTCAATAATTTATTGAAGAAGCAGCAAATCCAAGAAAGAAAAAACAATTTCTTTAAATTTATTGTATTTATTGGATAAACAAAGCAAAACAAAACAAAAATCGAAAAAATGCTTTAAGTTTATTTGATCAGCTCACGATGGTTCCACACTGGGAACGCTTTTCTTGAAACCATTGCACTTCAAATGTTGTATCTGCAAGGAAAAAGGCACTATATGTATAGCTATACGAAAATGTATTCTTTTTACTCACATTTATTTGATCAGCTCACGATGGTTCCACACTGGGAACGCTTTTCTTGAAACCATTGCACTTCAAATGTTGTATCTGCAAGGAAAAAGGCACTATATGTATAGCTATACGAAAATGTATTCTTTTTACTCACATTTATTTGATCAGCTCACGATGGTTCCACACTGGGAACGCTTTTCTTGAAACCATTGCACTTCAAATGTTGTATCTGCAAGGAAAAAGGCACTATATGTATAGCTATACGAAAATGTATTCTTTTTACTCACATTTATTTGATCAGCTCACGATGGTTCCACACTGGGAACGCTTTTCTTGAAACCATTGCACTTCAAATGTTGGATCTGCAAGGAAAAAGGCATTATATGTATTGCTATACGAAAATGTATTCTTTTTACTTACATGTAATTAGTTAGATCACTCATCCACATTTCTTAAAGCTCTTGAATGGTGCATTTAGATTCATTGTTCTTACTGTAAAAAAGAAGTAAAATAAATTATTTTGAAATTAAAATGTTTGTAGTTACTCACAAGAAAATGTAAACAAACTTTTCCAACTGCTTTTGCCACCTCCAATCCAAGGCAATCTGTTCGTGGCCGCAGTATTCTGTGGAAAATGTTTTCTTCTTGCTCCAAATGTGTAAAATTTTCTTCTTTTGTTGTCCTAGAAAATATAATAAACAAAATTATTATTCAACATAAAATTTTTTTGCAACTTACACGAAATTAGATTTGTAAATATGAGAAATGTCAAAATCGAAATTCACCGCGTCATTTTTATATGGGTGACGTCACTCGTAAAACTTTTCGAATTTTGACATTGTTGACAATTCTCACGTATTCACGGACAGGTTCACACGGATAGGGACTTTCAGAAGAAAACCGGTTTTGATTTTCCAATATCTGGAAAGTTTGATATCTAGTTATTCATAGACTAACTATAACTAGATATCAAACTCTACTAATACTTTTGCAAACGTTTAACTTTCGTACAGACACACTGTAAGTGAATCACCAACACATTCTCAATCTCTATAACCTGTCAGAATGGCTAAAATGACAACAAATTTCACGTAATGTTCGCTAAGTGTATATAATAAAGGCAAAAATAAAAGGAAAAATATTTTTCGCTGGTGAATATTTAATTCAACGTGGTGAAACAGTGAAGATAATAGAATATATTTAAAAAAAACCCTTTTTTTTGTTTCAATTGAACAAAAAGGGGATTGTTTCAGAATAAAATTAAAAAAGGACCTAAGGATTATATTTTGAAAGTTTCATTTGAAGATATAAATGAATTGAAACTATTACAATTCTGAAATCAAGCTTAAGCTTGTATTGAGAGTCAATTGTATAAGCATTTTTTATGTTTAGGCACAAACTCTGTACTCTGGACATCAATGAAAAGGATTATTAATTAATGGCAACTTTTAAAATCAATTTCCTTGCTGTTCTTTTAGTTTGAATGTGTTGAGTAAATAAATTAATTAAATAATACTGATAAGTACAATTAACATTTTTGATCATTTTTTAGTTTTTTTAAGGAAAATATTTGTTTTTTCTATTTGAATTTAAAGCTTTTCCAAAATATTTCGAGAATCTTTTTTTTCACACATTATAAAGTACAAAAGCGGTGGTATTTTAATTGTTTATTTTTTAAAAATAATTTCCAGAATTTAACAAACAATGTGAAATGATATCCCAACTTAATTTGGTTTTGTCGAAGGGAATTTTTGTTTATAATTGTTTTCAACAGATTTTGCTACTACTTTGTTGAGTATTCTTTAATGCTGTTAATATCTTTAAGCCGGTCTGGCATAGAATGCCTCAACTTTTCCATATATTCACATATTATTTCTTGCCATTCCGCTAAAAATTAAAATTTTTAACTGAGGCTTCGATGTGATGACATGTTTTCGTAACCTCATCATTTAATGATTCCAAAGGCGTTAGTTGTCCTGTTGGGAGTAAAAAATGTTTCGCAATAAGCATTGTTTGTGTCCTTTGAAGCAAATTTTCGCTGTAAATATTTTAGTATACTTCTTATTCTGAATTACTGTGACTAAATTACCGATCTAAACAGTGGATATTTAGCTCCATATTACACGACCACCATTTCCGTGCTTTACTTTTTGCCTTGTGTATTTGGACTGTAAGTTTCATTTGGTAGTCTTCATGCTTTCGAAGGCCTATTTCATTCATAAATGCTAAATTTTGACTCTTCTGAAAAAATCCTAGAAGACAAATCCTTTGTTTTTTTATTTATTAGCAAAGTCCTTTTGTTTTTTTTTTATTTGCTTCGCTGACGAAAGGTTTCTTTCTAACGGTATAAAATTTATACGCCGATTTGATATCGTTAACATTCACGAAAATCCAGCCAAATTTTAGAATTACAACGTGATATTTGTGAAACGTACAGCGTTGTGTTTACATCGATTTTCTTCTTCTCGGAAATTTTTTGATGCAAAAATTGAGCAAAGTATATGGAAATGTTGCGTTAGTAATGGAATTAGTAATACAAAAGCATTAAATATGAGCTAAATTGTCCAGTCACATCCATATTTTTTCAAAAAATAATTGGTCAATTCGCTGTCGTACTAAATGGACCTATAAAGCACTAATTTTCTATTTATTGTTCTATTTTCACAAATAAAAACCGTCAAAATAATCATTAATTATTATTTATTACTTCATATGAAAAGTTAATACAATATTTTCCATTTAATCTAATAATCTAATTTATTCATGAATTGTAATTTACATTTTTTCGGAACATGCTCTCCTGATGAAAACATTCATGGTGAAGCGAAAAACTTAACCACACCGTGGTGAAATGAACAAATGTCAATAATTTATTGAAGAAGCAGCAAATCCAAGAAAGAAAAAACAATTTCTTTAAATTTATTGTATTTATTGGATAAACAAAGCAAAACAAAACAAAAATCGAAAAAATGCTTTAAGTTTATTTGATCAGCTCACGATGGTTCCACACTGGGAACGCTTTTCTTGAAACCATTGCACTTCAAATGTTGTATCTGCAAGGAAAAAGGCACTATATGTATAGCTATACGAAAATGTATTCTTTTTACTCACATTTATTTGATCAGCTCACGATGGTTCCACACTGGGAACGCTTTTCTTGAAACCATTGCACTTCAAATGTTGTATCTGCAAGGAAAAAGGCACTATATGTATAGCTATACGAAAATGTATTCTTTTTACTCACATTTATTTGATCAGCTCACGATGGTTCCACACTGGGAACGCTTTTCTTGAAACCATTGCACTTCAAATGTTGTATCTGCAAGGAAAAAGGCACTATATGTATAGCTATACGAAAATGTATTCTTTTTACTCACATTTATTTGATCAGCTCACGATGGTTCCACACTGGGAACGCTTTTCTTGAAACCATTGCACTTCAAATGTTGGATCTGCAAGGAAAAAGGCATTATATGTATTGCTATACGAAAATGTATTCTTTTTACTTACATGTAATTAGTTAGATCACTCATCCACATTTCTTAAAGCTCTTGAATGGTGCATTTAGATTCATTGTTCTTACTGTAAAAAAGAAGTAAAATAAATTATTTTGAAATTAAAATGTTTGTAGTTACTCACAAGAAAATGTAAACAAACTTTTCCAACTGCTTTTGCCACCTCCAATCCAAGGCAATCTGTTCGTGGCCGCAGTATTCTGTGGAAAATGTTTTCTTCTTGCTCCAAATGTGTAAAATTTTCTTCTTTTGTTGTCCTAGAAAATATAATAAACAAAATTATTATTCAACATAAAATTTTTTTGCAACTTACACGAAATTAGATTTGTAAATATGAGAAATGTCAAAATCGAAATTCACCGCGTCATTTTTATATGGGTGACGTCACTCGTAAAACTTTTCGAATTTTGACATTGTTGACAATTCTCACGTATTCACGGACAGGTTCACACGGATAGGGACTTTCAGAAGAAAACCGGTTTTGATTTTCCAATATCTGGAAAGTTTGATATCTAGTTATAGTTAGTCTATGAATTAACCATAGACTAACTATACCTAGATATCAATCTATAATACTAATACTTTTGCAAACGTTTAACTTTCGTACAGACCCACTGTAAGTGAATCACCAACACATTCTCAATCTCTATAACCTGTCAGAATGGCTAAAATGACAACAAATTTCACGTAATGTTCGCTAAGTGTATATAATAAAGGCAAAAATAAAAGGAAAAATATTTTTCGCTGGTGAATATTTAATTCAACGTGGTGAAAAAGTGAAGATAATAGAATATATTTAAAAAAAACCCTTTTTTTTGTTTCAATTGAACAAAAAGGGGATTGTTTCAGAATAAAATTAAAAAAGGACCTAAGGATTATATTTTGAAAGTTTCATTTGAAGATATAAATGAATTGAAACTATTACAATTCTGAAATCAAGCTTAAGCTTGTATTGAGAGTCAATTGTATAAGCATTTTTTATGTTTAGGCACAAACTCTGTACTCTGGACATCAATGAAAAGGATTATTAATTAATGGCAACTTTTAAAATCAATTTCCTTGCTGTTGTTTTAGTTTGAATGTGTTGAGTAAATAAATTAATTAAATAATACTGATAAGTACAATTAACATTTTTGATCATTTTTTAGTTTTTTAAGGAAAATATTTGTTTTTCTATTTGAATTTAAAGCTTTTCCAAAATATTTCGAGAATCTTTTTTTTCACACATTATAAAGTACAAAAGCGGTGGTATTTTAATTGTTTATTTTTTAAAAATAATTTCCAGAATTTAACAAACAATGTGAAATGATATCCCAACTTAATTTGGTTTTGTCGAAGGGAAATTTTGTTTATAATTGTTTTCAACAGATTTTGCTACTACTTTGTTGAGTATTCTTTAATGCTGTTAACATCTTTAAGCCGGTCTGGCATAGAATGCGTCAACTTTTCCATATATTCACATATTATTTCTTGCCATTCCGCTAAAAATTAAAATTTTTAACTGAGGCTTCGATGTGATGACATGTTTTCGTAACCTCATCATTTAATGATTCCAAAGGCGTTCCAAAGAGAACGGGTTAAAATCGGGGCTATGTGGTGGCGTTACTAGCAAGTGAGGGACTTTATGTGGATATGGACTTATGCTTGAAATCGTTGTCCTGTTGGGAGTAAAAAATGTTTCGCAATAAGCATTGTTTGTGTCCTTTGAAGCAAATTTTCGCTCTAAATATTTTAGTATACTTCTTTTTCTGAATTACTGTGTAAAATTACCGATCTCAACAGTGGATATTTAGCTCCATATTACACAACCACCATTTCCGTGCTTTACTTTTTGCCTTGTGTATTTGGACTGTAAGTTTCATTTGGTTGTCTTCATGCTTTCGAAGACCTATTTGATTCATAAATGCTAAATTTTGACTCTTCTGAAAAAATCCTAGAAGACAAATCCTTTGTTTTTTTATTTATTAGCAAAGTCCTTTTGTTTTTTTTTTATTTGCTTCGCTGACGAAAGGTTTATTTCTAACGGTATAAAATTTATACGCCGATTTGATGTCGTTGACATTCACGAAAATCCAGCCAAATTTTAGTATTACAACGTGATATTTGTGAAACGTACAGCGTTGTGTTTACATCGATTTTCTTCTTCTCGGAATTTTTTTGATGCAAAAATTGAGCAAAGTATATGGAAATGTTGCGTTAGTAATGGAATTAGTAATACAAAAGCATTAAATATGAGCTAAATTGTCCAGTCACATCCATATTTTTTCAAAAAATAATTGGTCAATTCGCTGTCGTACTAAATGGACCTATAAAGCACTAATTTTCTATCTATTGTTCTATTTTCACAAATAAAAACAGTCAAAATAATCATTAATTATTATTTATTACTTCGTATGAAAAGTTAATACAATATTTTCCATTTAATCTAATAATCCAATTTATTCATGAATTGTAATTTACATTTTTTCGGAACATGCTCTCCTGATGAAAACATTCATGGTGAAGCGAAAAACTTACCCACACCGTGGTGAAATGAACAAATGTCAATAATTTATTGAAGAAGCAGCAAATCCAAGAAAGAAAAAACAATTTCTTTAAATTTATTGTATTTATTGGATAAACAAAGCAAAACAAAACAAAAATCGAAAAAATGCTTTAAGTTTATTTGATCAGCTCACGATGGTTCCACACTGGGAACGCTTTTCTTGAAACCATTGCACTTCAAATGTTGGATCTGCAAGGAAAAAGGCATTATATGTATAAGATATACGAAAATGTATTCTTTTTACTCACATTTATTTGATCAGCTCACGATGGTTCCACACTGGGAACGCTTTTCTTGAAACCATTGCACTTCAAATGTTGGATCTGCAAGGAAAAAGGCATTATATGTATAGCTATACGAAAATGTATTCTTTTTACTTACATTTATTTGATCAGCTCACGATGGTTCCACACTGGGAACGCTTTTCTTGAAACCATTGCACTTCAAATGTTGGATCTGCAAGGAAAAAGGCATTATATGTATAGCTATACGAAAATGTATTCTTTTTACTTACATGTAATTAGTTAGATCACTCATCCACATTTCTTAAAGCTCTTGAATGGTGCATTTAGATTCATTGTTCTTACTGTAAAAAAGAAGTAAAATAAATTATTTTGAAATTAAAATGTTTGTAGTTACTCACAAGAATATGTAAACAAACCTTTCCAACTGCTTTTGCCACCTCCAATCCAAGGCAATCTGTTCGTGGCCGCAGTATTCTGTGGAAAATGTTTTCTTCTTGCTCCAAATGTGTACATTTTTCTTCTTTTGTTGTCCTAGAAAATATAATAAACAAAATTATTGTTCAACATAAAATTTTTTTGCAACTTATACGAAATTAGATTTGTAAATATGAGAAATGTCAAAATCGAAATTCACCGCGTCATTTTTATATGGGTGACGTTACTCGTAAAACTTTTCGAATTTTGACATTGTTGACAATTCTCACGTATTCATGGGCAGGTTCACACGGATAGGGACGATCAGTACAAAACCGGTTTTGATTTTCCAATATCTGGAAAGTTTGATATCTAGGTATAGTTAGTCTATGAAATTAACTAATATAGCTACCTCACTTTCCAGGCTTCTACACTCGCGAAAACGATTTTCCACTGTGAACAGGCGTGAGGTGTCAGTAAACCCTAACCTGAAGCCATAGAAACAAGTTCAGGTTGTGTTCGTGCAATACCCTTTCTTTCAAAAGTTATGTTTTTTTTACAGTACAATTGTAAACAGTACAAACTATTGCAAAAGGAATAGTATTTTGGCTACTGCAAAAATGGCTTTGTTACAGTTTGCTATAAAAATGTGCTTATGTTATGCCTATGAAAACGTGTAACTGTCATCAAAGGCATCCAAACAGACGCTGAAATATCAGATCACGCCATTATTAATTTATTTTTGTTTCATTCTGCGCATTTAATTGATTTATTATTTAGCTTTGAGCTTTTTTTACCAACGTATGTATAAATTATTCTTAAAAGAAACTTAAAAACTAATTCAGTTTAATTTAAAGTGAGAAACTAATGGCGTTTTGGATTGGCCGGACAGAAGCTTTTTGCACTCCGTAGTGAAAAATGGCATAAAACTATATATAACACTTCTTCAGAATCAACATCTTGCTTCTGGTTATCATTTACGAAGCAAAATTTCTCGTATATAAATGTGGTATTCAATTGCTAACCATCTTTTCACACACAATCGAGGAAAATGAAATGAAACTCACTTTGATTATTTAACAATTAATAACTCTTTATTTAACTACTGACTACATACGTCTTTACACTTCCAGTCGTTACTTCGAAGTGGCCCTCGTTCTTTTGTTGGTTCTTTTCATGTCTGTCTTTTCCCTAAGTGATCCGTTCGTTACTGTAATCCTAGTCTATTTGTCTCTGAGTAAGTCTGGTGTGTAGTGTGGGATGGCACAATCCCAAATTCGACTTTCCTGACGGTCATTCCGCTCGAATGAAATGTTTAACCCCATTTCTTCATGTGAACGGTCACTAGGGTCGTTATCCTCGGCCCTTAGTCCTCGCCAACCTTCTGTACCTCGTATCTGCCATGGTTCTTAATGCGGATAACCTTGTAGGGCCCTAAGTATTTGGGTCTTAGTTTCATACCCGTACCAAACTGGGTGCGCTTAATGGCGACTATTTCATTCAGCTCGTATATATTTCTCCTGGTGCCCTCCTCTTGTCAAATTCATTTCTGTTTTCCTGCTGCATCTTGTGAATGTGATCGCGAGCTTCCTCCCGAACATTTAGAGAACGCATCTACTATAACGAGGATGTAGTTATAGTGTTTCTGCGTTGACTCCATTGGTCCGACGTGGTCGAGGTGGAATGTACCTAAAGGTTTGTCTTCCTTGTTAATCCGGTTGAGGTAACCTTTCACTTCAGACAGCCTTTGACTGCGTCCGCCACTTTTGCTGCAGCGTTTAGAATGTAGAACGTTTTCTCCTGTATATCTTGTATTTTCTTAGCGGAAAAGTGTCCCTGTTGATGTGCTGTATCCATTACCTCTCGTTCCATCGCTGTAGGTATCATTATAAGTTCCTTAATAGGATCATTATATAGTAACCCGGCTCTCATAAAATAGTCTTCGTATTCGTCCTTTTCTAATATCTTGATAACTGCCCTAATCCAGTCATCATCAGTCATACCCAAACCGTCCGTCGGTGGACAACCAATCTAGTTTCAGTTTAGCGTTTGGTTTCTTTGTTTTTGCCTTCATTTTGTCTGTATCTACATACATATGTAATAAATTCTCAAGTGAACAATTTTGTACTGCATCTGTGTTGGTTGTATATCATAAGGGTGTGTGCTTATAATCATGATACGTATATACATATAGTGCCTGATTATAAAAATTGTTTTTTTTTTTTGTTGTCGGCTGAATGAATCATCTGTGAAAACTTGCTGACCGGCAAAATTCACAGAGTCTCCGTTGTGGCAAATGCTGCTCCTGATACGATAGTGTCTATCCGTGACTACCTGTCAATTTAGTGAATATAAAAAAAAAAACAAATAAATAGATTCGGCAAAATGCCGGACCGTAGATATCTGTATATTTCGATGTAACGATACAAATGCGAATACCTCTCTCCATGCATCTCGATCGGCACCAAATGATACGATACGTAACAAAAAGTGCCATTGGTAGTCATCAGCGTTATCTGTGTATTCGTGGCGTAAAACGACCGCGAAGTAAACATCAGGATTGTGGAATATATAAAATATGGTAAAATGTTTGTGTGGGTACAAATAATAGAACTTATTCTTTTCAATACAAATCCCTTTATTCAGTACAGTTACAATTCACTTTTTAATTCTTTCTCTCAGTACAATCCAATTTCTCAACCACTTATACTTTTCTTATCTTTTATTTAAACCACTTAATTACTTCTCCTAATTAACACTTCAAATTTCACTTTAGAACTGATTTGCATACCTTTGGGATGCTGGTATTTATACTCGAATGACATACTTCGAGAACAATCCTCGCCATCCAGCGTCCCATACAATTTCCAATTTGCTAGAAAATTCGATTCCACTCTCCAGTCGAGACTTTGTTATTCCAGTATCGAAATCTTCTGGTCTTCGACATTTTCTGCTAGATGTCGCTGCTCACATTTGACTGGTTATCACATTGCTCCCTCCCTACAGTTGTTCGTCCCGAACAACTTCGTCATTCAGCATCCCGTTGAAATGACACATTCTATCTAAATGGACCACTTTCAATTTTCCTCGATCCCCACGCTGGATCCGGTAGACAACGTCATTAATGCGGGTTATCACCTTGTATGGACCTTCCCAGTCCTGTTGCAATTTTGGTGATTTGCCTTTCTTACGCTGAGGATTATACAGCCAAACCAGATCTCCTTCGTTGAAACCGGAAGATTTCGCCTTGATATCGTACCTAGTTTTCATGCGGCTGCTTGCTAGCTTCATCTTTTCTCTGGTGTCTTCATGCAATTTACGAATCCTGCTGCGTAAGTCATTCACGTAGTCGTTCACCTCTTTGGGCTCTGTCGGTGGGGATCCGAATTTTGCTTCACTTGGTAACCGAATTGTTTGACCAAATAAGATCTCGGATGGTGTGTGCCCTGTTGAGCTATGGACCGCGTTTCGGTAGGCCATTAAGAAGAGGGGTATGTGTCGATCCCACTCCCGCTGGCAGTTGCTGACAACCTTAGATAGATGCTCATTCAAGGTCCGATTGAATCGCTCGACCATTCCATCCCATTCTTATTCCCAAATATTGACATATTTCTTGGAAGACTTTTGATTCAAAGTTTCGCCCTTGATCAGAGTGCAGCTCCATTGGGACCCCAAATCTGCTCACCCAGTTGTTGACTATCTGTTCGGCTACGGTCTTAGCCTCTTGATTTGGGATGGCAAACACTTCCGGCCACTTACTGAAGTAATCCATGACTACGAGAGCATATCGGTTTCCATTAAAGGTTTCGGGAAACGGCCCAGCGATGTCGATGGCTATTCGTTCGAAAGGTGCTCCGACATTGTATTGTTGCATTTGTCCATGTGGCTTTACTTTTGGACCCTTGGTAGCCGCACATCTTATGCACTTTTTGCACCAATTCTCGACATCTTGTTTAGCGCTTAGCCAATAGAAACGTTCCCTTACCTTTTCCAACGTCTTGTTTATTCCCAAATGGCCTCCTGAGATTCCGTCATGTATTTCATGGAGCACTTGGTTGACTCTGGACCGTGGCACAATTAGCTGCATACGAGATGTTGTCCCATCTGCACTTTCCCATTTTCTCTTCAGCAATCCATCTTGCACAAAAAGCGAGTCCCACTGTGCCCAGTATGCCTTCAGAGTTTGGCTCCGATCTGATATCTGCTGCCAGCTTGGTCTTTCCTCGTGTTCTTTCCAGGCCAATATTGGTTCGATGTCATTGTCTGCCTGTTGGGAGGAACGGATTTCGTCTATACTCCAACCCTCTATTGGCTCAGTCCTGATCATTTGGATAGTTGCCTGTTCTTTTGCTTCTTTACGATTGCAGTGTTCGCATTTTACTCCGCACGGTCGACGAGAGAGAGCACCAGCATTTGAGTGGAGTGTTCCCTTGCGGTCTTGCATTCAAAGTCATAGCCCTGCAACTGCTCGATCCATCTTGCAACTTGGCCTTCAGGGTTCTTAAATTGGAGTAGCCATTTCAGAGCTGCGTGGTCTGTCCGGAGAATGAACTTTTGTCCGTAGAGGTACTTATGGAAATGCTTCGTAGCCAGAATTAAAGCCAGAAGGTCGTGCCGGGTTACACAGTAGTTCCGTTCAGGTCTGGAGAGTACTTTGCTGTAATATGCGACCACTTTCTCTTGACCGTCATGAACTTGGGAGATCACAGCTCCGACCCCAACATTGCTAGCGTCTGCGTCCACGATGAACATTTTTCCGGGCGTGGTGTAACCCAAGATGGGTGCATTGCATAGCTGTCGCTTCAGTTCTTGAAATGCTTTTTCGCATTCTCCAGACCACCTGAACTGTCGGCCTTTTTCCGTAAGTTGATGCAGGCTCTTTGCAATGCCAGCAAAGTCCTATACGAACCTTCTGTAATACGTGGCGAGTCCCAAGAAGCTTCTCAGTTGGTGTTTATCTTTTGGAGAAGGCCAACTTTTCACGGCTTCGATTTTGTCAGGATCCGTTCTTACTCCTTCCGCTGATATAATGTGACCCAGATATTTTACTTCCGGACGAAACAAGTCACACTTTTCTGGGTTGAGCTTTAAATGAGCACTTCGTAGCCTCTCAAACACTTCTTTTAGATTTTCGCGGTGCTCCTCGTACGTCTTACCTATGACGATAACGTCGTCCAAATATACTAGGCAGGTTTTCCAGGTGAGTACTTGCAATGTTCGTTCCATTTGTCGCTCGAAGGTGGCCGGAGCGTTGTACAGTCCAAACGGCATCACTGCAAACTGCCAAAGACCGCTTCCTGTAGTAAAGGCAGTTTTCTCACGATCCGCACGATTTATCTCTACCTGCCAGTAACCGCTCTTCAAGTCAAGTGTTGAAAACCATTTCGCTCCAGAAAGCATATCCAAAGTGTCATCGATTCTCGGAAGTGGGTAGCTGTCCTTTTTAGTGACATCATTGAGACGTCGGTAGTCTACACAAAATCTCGTGCTGCCATCTTTCTTCTTCACGAGGACCACTGGAGATGCCCACGGACTTTGCGATTCTTCAATCACTCCCTCAGCTTTCATCTTCGACATCATTTCGGCAACTTCTGTTTGCTTTGCCAATGGAAGACGCCTTGCAGGTTGACGGATTGGCCGAGAGTCTCCGGTGTCAATGTGGTGTTGAACAATATGCGTACGTCCATATTCTCCGTCTTGTGTAGCAAATATATCAGCGTACTCACCGATTAGTTTTTCTGCCAGGATTCGCTGATCTTCGTCCAGATTACAGAGGCTGAATTTTGTTCTTGATTTTTATGCTCTGAACTGTTGTGACCGGTTTTGCACACTTTTTTTCCGTTGTGGTCGATATAGCCTCAACAGGTACGCATTTTCCCACTATCTCCCCCTTTTTCACCTTTACACTGAATGTCTTTGGATTTAGAATCCTTACAGGGACTATGTTGTTCTTTGGCTCCACTAAGGTCTTTCCCACCATGAAGTCTCTTTTCTTTTCTGGCTCCATCAAATAGAATCGGTGGCTACCAGGACCACCTTCCACTTTTGCCCACAAAATTGCTTCTGACGAAGGCTCTAGACTCTGATTGCTGCAGATGACGACATTTGAGACTGAGGTATTGGCGTTTCCGTATATCATTGGTATCTCCATGTTTCCGTATTTCAGGGTTTGTGCCCCCAAGTCGACTACAAGTCCATGTTCTCCCATGAAGTCTGTACCAATGATGCACTCGTCACATATGTCAGCTACCAGAAACACGTGAGTGAATGTTATTCCGGCCAGTTGGATTTTTATGCGCACTTCACCATATACCTTAATCGATTCTCCTGTAGCTGTTCGCAAGCTGCAACTGCTAGTGTTATGCAGCCAAGACTTCTGTACAAGATTCCTCCTGATGATTAAGGCCGTGGCACCGGTGTCTATTGTTGCCATCCATGTTTCTTTTCCACTGACTACTTCTACTAGAAGGCTTTCGCTGCATCGTTTTGCCAGCGAGACTTGGATGATGGTCCTGGGGCCGTCGACTCCTGTTACCAACTTCTGCCCCGCGAAGTTGGTGCTTAAGCATTTCCCGACTGATGGCTTCGGGAAGGTTGAGTGGCTGCGGGAAGTTTGGGTGGCTTCGGGAAGTTTGACCGGCTTCTTGATAGCTGTTTCTGCGGGTTTCTTCCTCTATTTGCTTGTCACCACAGTGAGGGCAGTCTTTTCGTCGCACCGGTTCTTTACACTGCCTTTGAAGGTGTCCTATTTTATTGCAATTCCAGCAGCGCATTATCCGTCTATCCCGTCGAGTATCTCGTTCCTCGGCACTAATTCTTGTGCAGGAGCATTCGATAGATGTTACTTCCCTGACGAAATGTGTTCCCCTGGAAGCCTGATTGGCTGCTTCCATCGCCAGAGCGAAGGCAAGTGCTTCAGCAAGGGTTCTTTTCCCGGCCATCCTTACTGCTGACTGTAGCTTCGAATCTGCAATTCCCCTGATAAATGCATCTTTTGCCATTTCGTCGATAATTTCCTGGCCTACGGTGGGGTATGACAGATGTGCCAGTCTACTCACGTCTGCTTGGAGCTGCTGAAGTGTTTCTCCTCGTTGCTGCGTTCGGCTTTGCAATTGGACCTTGTAGACCTCCTGCATGTGGCTATCCCCAAACCGTTTCTCGATAGCCTGTACTAACGTCACATAATCTTTATGCTTTTCGATGTCTACTGTTTGCAACAATTCTGCTGCAGGACCGTGCAAGGCCATTGTTAGGTCAACTTTTCCTCATTGTCCCAGTCGTTTGCACAGGCAGCCATTTCAAACTGCTTCTTATAAGTAGACCATGAGGTCTGGCCATCGAATGAGGGAGGCTTCACATCTTTTCTCCTTGGACCGCTTAAAGAACATTCTCGCAGTTTCTGCTTTCGCACTGTGTCGAGCTCTTTTGCCAGTTGCTGAACTTTTCTGTCGATTTCTTAGAATTTTTCGCCAACATTCTTCTCTATTGTATCAAATTTGTTATCAACGTTCTTCTCTATTCTTTCAAATTTGTCATCGATTTCTTCGAACTTTTGTTCTTTTGTTCTTCCATTTTCTGTTGAAGACTGTACAGATTGTTGGTTTGTTCGTTGAATTTTTGTTCAATGCTGCTCTTCTGCTCGTCTAGATTTTTCTTTTGTTCACCCAGCTTTTGTTCGAGGCTATTCTTTTGTTCGCCCATTTTTAACAAGAGGAGTTGCATCATCGCAGCCATGTCATTGCCGGTACTTGTCTGTTCATCCTCGTCAACATCAAAGGAATATGCATCAGGATCATGTCCCTCGTTGATCAAAGCTTCCTGAAGTCTGAGCACCAGGTCACTTTTTCCTCCACTTTCGCTGAGGCTTCTCTTGTTCAACTCGGATTTGAGTTGGACGAGGGTCAACTGCAATAGTTTTCGACCCATTCTAGCTTTTTCAAATAGTCAGAAAACACTTTTTTTTTTTTTTTTTTACACACAATAAGTCCTATCCCACTTCTGACACCAATGTAAAATGTTTGTGTGGGCACAAATAATAGAACTTATTCTTTTCAATACAAATCCCTTTATTCAATACAGTTACAATTCACTATTTAATTGTTTCTCTCAGTACAATCCAATTTCTCAACCACTTATACTTTTCTTATCTTTTACTTAAACCACTTAATCACTTCCCCTAATTAACACTTCAAATTACACTTTAGAACTGAACTTGCATACCTTGGGGATGCTGGTATTTATACTCGAATGACATACTTCGAGAACAATCCTCGCCATCCAGCGTCCCATACAATTTCCAATTTGCTAGAAAATTCGATTCCACTCTCCAGTCGAGACTTTGTTATTCCAGTATCGAAATCTTCTGGTCTTCGACATTTTCTGCTAGATGTCGCTGCTCACATTTAAGTGGTTATCACAATATAATGAATCTCAACATTGTTTGTAAGCTACATTTAGAGTCTGCAATTATATAATTTTTTTTCATTTTGTTATCTGTTGAAATTAAGTTTTGTAAAATGTTTATCTGTAAATATTTGTTATTCCTGCATCTCTTTCTATCTGCTAGTTAATTAAGAGTTCACTATGATATTCGCTGCGTAAGCGTCTTAGTGAGAGGGAATTTCCTCATTGGTACCATCAGTGGGTGATACCGGTGGATCTCTTTCCGGAGGCAATGGATTGAATGATAACTTGCTTTAGCTTCTTGATATTATTTGTGAACAGCGAGAGGGGCTAAGGGTGTGTCATATTAATGCAGACAGTTTAGTGGGGAAAATTGATGAATTTAGATATCTGTTTGTGGGTTCCAGTGTTGATGTTATGTGTGTGTCCAAAACATGGATTGATCCAAGGGTTAGGGATGAGTGTTACTCCATGCATGGTTACAACATTTTCAGAGCTGACAGGAAAAATAGAATTGGTGGTGTTGTTGCTATTTATGTTCGTGATAATCTAACTGTAAATCCACTGCTTGAGTCACTCCCGATAGCCATTTTGAGTACAATCAATGATTGCTAAGATGTATTTTCTATCCAGGTTACTGCTCCTGTTTTTTCTAGACATGATCTTATCTTTGCCACTTTTAACTTAACTACTTATAGAAAACCCTTGACGTATACGTTTAGAGACTTTAGACATTTAAACATGGATCAACTTGAGCAAGATCTTATACGCGTTAGTTGGCATCCAATATGTCACGAAACATCAATTGACGTCCAAGTTGAATATTTTCGCAACATGGTTACACACCTTTTTAACAAATATGTTCCCTTTAAAACGAAATCTGTAAAATATATCAACATTAGGTGGTTTACACCAGAAATAAACGTGATAAAGTATACAAAAAATGGAGACAATCTAGAATTCTTGAGTCCTTTGTTAGTTTTCGATTGTTACGCAATAAAATAAATGCAAAAATAAGAGAAGCCAAGTGTAGTTATTACGCTAAACGTTTCGATTACAATCTTCCGACTACAATTTTATGGACACACTTGAAAGAGTTAGGTGTAGGACCTAACCTAAGATGCGAGGTAGATCAGGTCGATCCTGAAGAAATTAAGAAATTCGCTAAGGTTCAAACGAATTTGGGCACCCGTCCATAATACACCAAAACTTCACTTGTTGGCTCAATCGAATTCCACAAAGTGGGACAAACCGATGTTATTGGAGCCATACTGAAAATCAAATTCAAAGCTGCTGGTATCGACAACATTCATCCACATTTTATTAAGATAATATTACCATGCGTACTTCCAGTAATTGCATATATCTTCAACAATATTATAACGAAATCAAATTTACCGAGTGCTTGAAAGCATTCAAAGATTATACCAATCCCAAAGATTTAAAGAGCGGGTACCTCATCTTACCTTAACGACTTATCGAAAGTCTTCGAAAAAATCATACACGAACAAATTTCTAATTTTCTACAGCGTGAACGAATTCTTAGTGCTTATCGATCGGGATTCCAAAAGCACCACAACTGTAAATCAGCTCTTCTTAAGGTGATCTGCAGTGAGTTTCTTAAGGTGACGACATACGAGTTGCAATTGACAAAAAATTAGTAACACTCCTTGCATTACTAGACTTTTCTAAGGCTTTTGACACCGTTGATCACGAGTTACTTATATTCAAGCTAACAAGCTTATATAACTTTTCCTCGTCAGCCAGTAATTTCGTGGAAGAGGCTTTGTTGAACTTTCACAGGAATCAATTTAAAACTTGATTTTTGAAATTTTCATAAACGATCTCCCTAACGAACATTTTTGCGGACGACGTACAGCTTTATTGAAGCTTTAAAAATTACCTTAACAAAGACTCAAACTGTTCGGAAACAATTACATTTAATTTCATTTTAATTATTTTCTTTGTTGAAATTGTCATATCTATTTAAAACTTAATTTAAATGTAAACAAGGAAACGTAACGTAAGATTACGAATTGTAAAATTTTGGTATAAATGTATGACAGTTGAAAGTTGAAATATGGAAATGATTTCCGGACCAATGAATTTTCTCTTTGCTGCAACCATTTTAGAAGAAAAGACGTGTTCTATTTAACAGCATTTTTCTACCCTATTTAACCCCACACATAGTACGAAAAAGTGAATAAACCCTACACACCCTAACATTTGGTCCTTTACGAGCCGGATAACATTCTCGAAAAAATTTTAAACATTTAAAAGAAAAAGTGCAAGTGCAAGTGCAAATTGCAAAATTCAGGAACAAAGTGTAAGTGCACAAAACACAAAAATATATATAAAAAATAAAGTACATGCATTTACTCCCTCGCGGTCGGTGTCTTGCCCCTTGTTATGCTCCTTTTAAAGACTTAAAGACAAAGACTCTTTCGGTGGTTGTGCATAAATCGCATTTCCCGCGCCGTGTAAAAATTATTATTATTATTATTAACTTTATTATCAAGTAAAATAAATTACATTAATAATATGTGGATTCGAGCACTACCTACCAGGGCTTTCGGCTAGATAGATAATGTGATAACCACTTAAATGTGAGCAGCAACATCTAGCAGAAAATGTCGATACTGGAATAACAAAGTCTCGACTGGAGAGTGGAATCGAATTTTCTAGCAAATTGGAAATTGTATGGGACGCTGGATGGCGAGAATTGTTCTCGATGTATGTCATTCGAGTATAAATACCAGCATCCCCAAGGTATGCAGATCAGTTCTAAAGTGTAATTTGAAGTGTTAATTAGGAGAAGTGATTAAGTGGTTTAAGTAAAGTATAAGTGGTTGAGAAATTGGATTGTACTGAGAGAAAGAATTAAATAGTGAATTGTAACTGTACTGAATAAAGGGATTTGGATGGAAAAAGAATAAGTTCTATTATTTGTACCCACACAAACATTTTACATTGGTGTCAAAAGTAGGATAGGACTTATTGTGTGTAAAAAAAAAAAGTGTTTTCTGACTATTTGAAAAAGCTAGGATGGGTCGAAAACTATTGCAGTTGACCCTCGTCCAACTCAAATCCGAGTTGAACAAGAGAAGCCTCAGCGCCAGTGGAGGAAAAAGTGACGAGGATGAACAGACAAGTACCGGCAGTGACAAGTCTGCGATGATGCAACTCCTCTTATTAAAAATGGACGAACAAAACAAAAAAATGGACGAACATGAGAACAGTCTCGAACAAAAAATGGACGAACAGAAGAAAAATTTGGACGGTCTTCAACAGAAAATGGATGAACAAAAGAATAATCTAGAAGAACAAAAGAATAGTCTCGAGCAAAATCTGGATGAACGAAAGAATAGTCTCGAACAAAAGTTGGATGAACAAAAGAATAGTCTAGAACAAAAACTGGAAGAACAAAATAACACTCTCCAGCAAAAATTCGAAGAAATCGATGACAAATTTGGAAGAATAGAGAAGAACGTTGATGACAAATTTGATAGAATGGAGAAGAACGTTAATGACAAATTTGATACAATAGAGAAGAATGTTGGCGAAAAATTCGAAGAAATGGACAGCAAAGTTCAGCAACTGGCAAAAGAGCTCGACACAGTGCGAAAACAGAAACTGCGAGAATGTTCTTTAAGCGGTCTAAGGAGAAAAGATTTGGAGCCTCCTTCATTCGATGGCCAGACCTCATGGTCTACTTACAAGAAGCAGTTTGAAATGGCTGCCTGTGCAAACGACTGGGACAATAAGGAGAAGTGCTTTGCCCTAGCGATGGCCTTACGTGGTCCTGCGGCAGAATTGTTACAAACAATCGATATCGAAAAGAATAGAGACTATATGGTTTTAGTGCAGGCTATCGAGAAACGGTTTGGGGATAGCCACATGCGGGAAGTTTACAAGGTTCAATTGCAAGGCCGTATGCAGCAACGAGGAGAAACACTGCAACAGCTCCAAGCAGACGTGAGTAGACTGGCACATTTGTCATATCCCACCGCAGGCCAAGAAATAATCGACGAAATGGCAAAGGACGCATTCATCAGGGGAATTGCAGATTTGAAGCTACAATCAGCAGTAAGGATGGCCGGGAAAAGAACCCTTGCTGAAGCACTTGCCTTCGCTCTGGCGATGGAAGCATCCAATCAGGCTTCCAAAGGAATGCATTTCGTAAGGGAAATAGTATCTGGTGAATGCTCCTGCTCAAGACCAACTACCATGCAACGAAATATCCCGCGGGAGAGCCGAAGAATGCGCTGCTGGAACTGCGATAAAGTAGGACATTTGCAAGGGCATTGTAAAGAACCGGTACGACGAGAAGGCTGTCTGCACTGGGGTTACAGGCAAATAGAAAGAAAAACCGGCAGAAACGGCTACCAAGAAACCGGTCAAATTTCCAGAAGCCACCAGTTAGGAAATGTTTACTTCGCGGGGCAGAAGTCTGTAGCAGGAGTCGACTCCAGGGTAATTATCCCAGTCTCACAGGTAAAACAATGCAACGAAAGCCTCCCAGCAGAAGTAGTCAGTGGTAAAGAAGCGAAAGAATAGGCAACTATCCAAACGATCAGGACTGAGCCAATAGAGGGTTGGAGTATAGACGAAATCCGTTCCTCCCAACAGGCAGACAATGACATCGAACCAATATTGGCCTGGAAGGAACACGAGGAAAGACCAAGCTGGCAGCAGATATCAGATCGGAGCCAAACTCTGAAGGCATACTGGGCACAGTGGGACTCGCTTTTTGTGCAAGATGGATTGCTGAAGAGAAAATGGGAAAGTGCAGATGGGACAACATCTCGTATGCAGCTAATTGTGCCACGGTCCAGAGTCAACCAAGTGCTCCATGAAATACATGACGGAATTTCAGGAGGCCATTTGGGAATAAATAAGACGTTGGAAAAGGTAAGGGAACGTTTCTATTGGCTAAGCGCTAAACAAGATGTCGAGAATTGGTGCAAAAAGTGCATAAGATGTGCGGCTACCAAGGGCCCAAAAGTAAAGCCACATGGACAAATGCAACAATACAATGTCGGAGCACCTTTCGAACGAATAGCCATCGACATCGCTGGGCCGTTTCCCGAAACCTTTAATGGAAACCGATATACTCTCGTAGTCATGGATTACTTCAGTAAGTGGCCGGAAGTGTATGCCATCCCAAATCAAGAGGCTAAGAGCGTAGCCGAACAGATAGTCAACAACTGGGTGAGCAGATTTGGGGTCCCAATGGAGCTGCACTCTGATCAAGGGCGAAACTTTGAATCAAAAGTCTTCCAGGAAATATGCCAATATTTGGGAATAAGAAAGACAAAGACAACGCCACTACACCCTCAATCTGATGGAATGGTCGAGCGATTCAATCGGACCTTGAATGAGCATCTATCTAAGGTTGTCAGCAACTGCCAGCGGGATTGGGATCGACACATACCCCTCTTCTTAATGGCCTACCGAAACGCGGTCCATAGCTCAACAGGGCACACACCATCCGAGATCTTATTTGGTCAAACAATTCGGTTGCCAAGTGAAGCAAAATTCGGATCCCCACCGACGGAGCCCAAAGAGGTGAACGACTACGTGAATGACTTGCGCAGCAGGATTCGTAAATTGCATGAAGACACCAGAGAAAAGATGAAGCTAGCAAGCAGCCGCATGAAAACTAGGTACGATATCAAGGCGAAATCTTCCGGTTTCAACGAAGGAGATCTGGTTTGGCTGTATAATCCTCAGCGTAAGAAAGACAAATCACCAAAATTGCAACAGGACTGGGAAGGTCCATACAAGGTGATAACCCGCATTAATGACGTTGTCTACCGGATCCAGCGTGGGGATCGAGGAAAATTGAAAGTGGTCCATTTAGATAGAATGTGTCATTTCAACGGGATGCTGAATGACGAAGTTGTTCGGGACGAACAACTGTAGGGAGGGAGCAATGTGATAAGCACTTAAATGTGAGCAGCGACATCTAGCAGAAAATGTCGATACTGGAATAACAAAGTCTCGACTGGAGAGTGGAATCGAATTTTCTAGCAAATTGGAAATTGTATGGGACGCTGGATGGCGAGGATTGTTCTCGAAGTATGTCATTCGAGTATAAATACCAGCATCCCCAAGGTATGCAGATCAGTTCTAAAGTGTAATTTGAAGTGTTAATTAGGAGAAGTGATTAAGTGGTTTAAGTAAAGTATAAGTGGTTGAGAAATTGGATTGTACTGAGAGAAAGAATTAATAGTAACTGTACTGAATAAAGGGATTTGGATGGAAAAAGAATAAGTTCTATCATTTGTACCCACACAAACATTTTACAATAAATATAATAAGTAAAGTTAGGTCGTGAAATATCTTTGATTGATTTGAGTGAGTGTGAATTAGATTTTAAATAGAGTTAAAATATCAAAGTTTTGTAATAGCATACAAACATTTTTTATGTTGCTTTCTGATGGAGATTTTAGGAGTTCAATTAAGGAGCTGTTGCAGTTGATGATTTTTAATGTGTCCCTGACTTTTTGACAATTCATACGGTGTTGTATAGATAAGGCAGTACTGTTGGCGCATAGGTGGCAGTTTGGTGGTCGACGCTTTGCTAATAAGTGGCTATGGGTTAGATATGTGTGGGCCAGACGAAGACGAAGGAAACATGTTAGCATGTTTTTTGTGCAGTTTACTGGGTATAAAGTTTTTTCTACTTCTGGATTTATTGTGGAGTAATGGTGAATATACTGTTTCCATTCATCTAGTTCTATTTTCCTCCATAGCCTTCTTATTTCTTTTTGAAGATCTTTGCTGTTTTTGGGATTGAACACAATGAGCGGCTCATTGGATGCAGATCTCGCAGTTTTGTCGGCCTCCTCATTACCCTTAATTCCCATGTGACCGGGTACCCACATTATTTTTAATTTGCAAGGATTCTTTATCAGTTGATTTTGGATTGCCTCAATGACTGTGGATTTATTGTTGGTGTTCATTATGGAGTAGATTGTGAAAAGGCTATCTGTACATAAGATTTTTCTTTCGGCTGTGGCTAGTTTAGCAGCTTGTAGTATGGCTGTTGCTTCCGCTGAGAAAACTGATGAGAATTCTAGTAGGAGTCTTTTAATAGGGTTTTGGTCATTTTTTTCCACCGCTGCGAAAGATGTACAGTGTGATGTCTTCGATCCATCGGTGAAAATAAACTTCCATTTTCTTGTTTTGAAGTAGTCGTGTAGTTCATTAAACATTCCTTTAAAGATGTCTTTGTTGAATTCCGTTTTGGCGACTTTTCAGAGGTGAGTAATGATGGAGGATTTACAGAGAAGCCACGGTGGGTATAATGCTGTCTGCCGAGTTTGCAGGTCAAACGGAATATCTAGGCGACGGGCGAAGTAGATCGCATTGTAGATAGTCGACGGAACTTTGGGGTGTCTCTTTCGGGCTAGTGTTTTTTTGGCATCTATTGTTATTGGCGATTTGGTGATGATACTGTCTTTGATATAAAGTGCGGTAAGATATTCCATTCTTTGTACAATCGTCGGAAGACCTGCTTCAGGTAGCAATGTTTTTTACTGGTGTAGTTCTAAAAGCTCTTAGTCCGGCTCTGACAGCTGCGTGGTATTGAGGTTGGATTATTTGAAGTGATGATCTGCTGCATTTGCCGTAAATTACTAGGCCGTAGTCGATCTTTGACAAAACGATGGACTTGATGACTCTTATAATTGTGATGGTGTGTGGACTTCCGGTTTTGCATGTTAGATATCTTATTATATTTACCATAGTAACTAGACTCTTCTTAATGCTAATACAATATTCCTTAAAGCTAAATTTAGAATCAAAAGTGATTCCTAGAATGTTTAGTGAATCAACGTTACGTACATTATGATTATTAAAATTAAGATTTAACAACTTTGTGCAACTAGATTTCTTACAAATGTGAAGCATTTTTGTCGATTGAAATCTTAGCTCCGGAAGATCTGCCCCAATCGTTTATGTCGGAGAGTATGTTTAAGAATGTTGAGCTAACTTGTCCCAGGTCTTTGCATTTCGAAAATACGATTAGGTCATCCGCTTACAGGGAATGTCGAATTGTATTGTGCTTTGCCATTATATCGCTTAAATGGTTGAATGCAGTTAGGAATAAAATTACTGAGAGTGGTGATCCCATTGTGGGATACCATTCTCGAAACTATATGTATTGGAGTAGATATTATTCACCTTGATTCGAAGTTTTCTATTTATGAAGAATGCCTTAATAAAGTTTAAAATTTGGAGCCCCACTCTCCACTGGACGAGTTGGTTGATTATTACATGAATTCCGATTCGATCAAAAGCCTTTTCAAAGTCAACTGACAAAATGGAGACATGGTTTTTCGACGAAAGCAACCTGGTTTATGTCGATGAGGTTTTCTTTTTCTAACTACCAAAGTAACCTTTTGGAAACGATTCTTTCCATTCTTTTACCTATGCAAGGTAATAGGGAAATTGGTCGATACCTATCCTCTGACTTCAAACAGTGATTTTTTTTTGTTTTGGCTTAGGGATTGGTACTACGCTTGCAATTTTCCATACTTGTGGGATAATACCTGTGTCAAAAATGTGGTTAAACAATGTGACTATGCGTTTTTTTAAAGCTAGTGGTGACTTTTTTAACATTGGATATGAAATCTGATCAAATCCAGGCGTTTTTCCCTGAGACGTGCTGAGACAATTTTCAAGTTCTGTTAAACTAATTGGGATTTCTGGCGACTTGACTGACGAAGATGTGTTGTATTCTGGAATACCACTATTAAGCAGAAAGTATTTTCCGTGAAGAGACTGTAGAGAAAAGTTTAAGTCCTTAGAATAATGTGACCAGGTTTTGGCGAAGTGATCAGCGATCTCTGAAGCGCAAAATAGGGTTTCCGTTTCAGTTTTGAGTGTCTTTATGGAACGTTGGATATAGTTGCCCGTGAGCTGCTTTGTACCGTCCCAAAGTTTCTTTGATGGGGTTTTAGGGTTAATATTGGCTGTGAACTGTTCAAAGCTTTCTTTCTTAGCAAGTTTTGCAGCTCGCCGGAATATTGCGTTCGATTTGCGGTAGTTGACCAGGTTCGAGTCATTTGTGGATATCTTTGTTCCACCAGGGTAAATATTTGTTTTCAGAGGTGTTACGCATTTCTGGGATTGCTGCATTTGCGGCATACCGAACTGATTTAGTGACTATAGCTGTTTCTCTATTGATGTTAATAGATGGGATTTTGCATGTCAGAAATGTCTCTATTTCGCATTGAAATAAAACCCCAATTGGCTCTGTCAGTTTGGAATTTAGGTGTTGGTTTCATATTTCTTGGTTGCCTACCGAACCTAACGGTGGTTCAGTGGGAAGTGGTCGCTGCCATGGAGGTCTGGGAGAATTTCCCAAGAGGTGTTAGGGTATAGCTGCGTAGAAATAAGGGTTAAATATAAATATAATAAAAATGAGTTGGGCTCCCGTCATTTAAGATGACAAGGTTGGAACTTGCTAAGAAGAGTTCAACTTGTTTGCCCCTGGAATTGGAAGATAGGGAACCCCACAGCGGGCTCCAAGAGTTGAGGTCAATAATAAAATAGGAGTTTGAAATGTGTTGAGAGGGAGGTATATACATAGACACAATTGTTAATTTAATTTTAAGTTCAATCTCTACTGCTACAGCAGATATGTTTGAGTTGATGTTTACGGGTGTGTGTGGAATAGATTTCTGAATTAGTATACCGGTTCCCTGTTTGGCTGTATTATTACTTGGAAAATTATGAAAATATGGTGCATACTGCTTAGGGGTGTGGACAGTATGACCGGCTGGTAAGTGGGTTTCTTGGAACGCTATAACAGAGGGCTTATGGTTATTAATTAATAATTGTAGCTCGGTGTAGTTATTATAATAACCGTTGATATTCCATTGCAGAGCCTTAAGCGATGATATTAATGTTGGGGAAGACTTTAATGAAATATAAGAGTTATATTGCGAAAAGTCAACTATGGAAGGATTGTTGTTGTGAGAAATGCGACTTTGGTTTCTGTTACTCATGCCACATTTGTTAATGTGTTGCAATCGTTGTCATCGCTTTCGAATTATTTTAAAAAGTGACTTTGGCTGTTATAGAGAGATTTTGTGACTTTAGACAGAGATGAGTGAATTATTTTTTGTTTTAACTGAGTATTGCTTCTACTAGGTGAGTGCGGTGATAAATTTAATTTCTTGGAGCTATGGGAGAGTGAGCTTGAGTGAGCTGCGCATAAATTTGGGCTTGACAGGTTATCTGAGCGATGGCTTGAAGTACTGGTGAGTAATGTTTGGAGTCCAGTGTTCGTTTTGTGTACGTTAAGGGTCTTGTGTTGAATTAGCGGAAGTGGGGAGAGCTTATGGTAGCAAAATTCGCAGCGTTCGTTGATGTATTTTTTGGTTGGAGAGAAGTGTTAGCTTGTGTTGAGCTGATGGGTGGATTTGGTGTGGATGTTTTTGTGTGTATAGCATTTTTAGCGATTGTAGAGTATGAAGAGATATTTGTTGTTGTTGGATTTTGTTCCAAAAATATTCGTTTTGCTTCGATCATACTGCATTTGTTAATTTGTTTTATCTTTAGTGTTTCTTTCGCTTCTAAAAAGCGTGAACAATTTTTTTAAGAAGATGGGTGTCGTTCCTTGCAATTTGCACATGAGACGCGTGTGCATTTCTCTGGGCTGTATGGGGGGAGATTGCAGGTTTCACAGCTGGAGATGCTTTTGCATCTTTTTGAGATATGTCCCAAGCGTTGACAGTTACGACAACGCATGGGATTTGGGCAGTATTCTTCGACATTTAAATTATACCATCCAATAATGATGGTTCTCGGAGGCCGGAAAAGGTCGAATGTGAAGAGCACAAGACCTGTAGCGCGTTAATGAGGCACGGACGAAATCCGTTCCTCCCAACAGGCAGTCAATGACATCGAAACAATATTGGCGTGGAAGGAATACGACAAAGACCAATCTGGCAACAGATATCTGATCGGAGCCAAACTCTGAAGGCATAATGGGTACAGTAGGACTTGCTTTGTGTGCAAGACGGTTTGCTGAATAGGAAATGGGAAAGTGCAGATTGAACAACATCTCGTATGCAGCTAATCGTGATCCGGTCCAGGGTCGGCCAAGTACTCCATAAAATTCATGACGGAATTTCAGGAGGCATTTGCTTATTCCCAATAAGCAAGACGTTTTAAATGGTAAGGGATCGTTTCTATTGGCTACTCGATAAACAAGATGTTGACAATTGGTGCAAAAAGTGCATAAGGTGTGCGGCTATCAAGGGCCCAAAAGTAAAGCCACATGGACAAATGCAACAATACAATGTCGGAGCACCAATCGAACGAATGGCCGTCGCCATCGCTTGGCCGTTTCCTAAAAACTTCAATGGTAACCGATACACCCTCGTGGCCATGGATTACTTCAGTAAATGGCCGGAAGTGTTTGCCATCCTAAATCAAGAAGTTATAACCGTAGAAGACGAGCAGATAATCGACTACGTGGATGACTTGCGCAGCAATATTCGTAAACTGCATGAAGACACCAGAGAAAAGATGAAGTTAGCAAGCAGCCGCATGAAGACTAGGTACGACATCAAGGCGAAATCTTCAGGCTTCAACGAAGAAGATGTAGTCTGGTTGTATAATCCTCAGCGTAAGAAATTCAAATAACCAAAATTGCACCAGGATTTGGAAGGTCCATACAAGGTGATAACCTGCATTAATGACGTTGTCTACCGGATCCAGCGTGGGGATCGAGTAAAATTTAAGGTGGTACATTTGGATGGAATGTGTCATTTCAACGGAATGATGAATGACGAAGTTGTTCGGGATGAACAACCTTAGGGAGGGAGCAGTATGATATCCATTCAAATGTGAGTAGCGTCATCTATATTTGCACAACAGATGATTTCGATACTTGAATAGCAAAGTTTCATCTATTGGTGGATGGAGAGCGGAATCGAATTTTCTAGCAAATTGGAAATTGTATGCGACGCTGGATGGCGAGGATTGTTCTGGAAATATGTCATTCGAGTATAAATACCAGCATCCCCAAAGTATGCAAGTGAGCTCATCAGTTGAATTTGAAGTGTTAATTAGGAGCAGTAATTAAGTAGTTTAGGTAAAAGATAAGTTAAGTATAAGCGGTTGAGGAATTTGATTGTATTGGGATAAAAGATTAAATTGTTAATTGTAACTGTATTGAATAAAGCGATTTGTATTGAAAAGAATAAGTTCTATCAATTGTACCCACACAAACATTTTACAATAATAAGGGCATCTGCCTTAAATTAAGCAGTGTAGAAAATAATTATTGCAAATAAAATAAACAGCCATAAGCACATATATGTACAGATACGAGTATATATGGGATTAAAAGAATCATAAATGTAATTTGTGATAAGCTTTTATTTGTATGTCACATCACAATACTGTGATAACCATTTCAAAGTGAGCAGCGACATTTACATAGCAGAAGATGTCGATACTCGAAGAGCAAAAGATTTCGATACTTCAATAACAAAGTCTCAACCATTGATGACTGGAGAGTGGAATCGAATTTTCTAGCAAATTGGAAATTGTATGGGACGCCAAGGATTGATCTCATAATATGTCATTCGAGTATAAATACCAGCATCCCCAAGGTATGCAAGTGAGTTAATCAGTTGAATTTGAAGTGTTAATTAGGAGAAGTGATTAAGTGGTTTAAGTAAAAGATAAGAAAAGTATAAGCGGTTGAGAAATTGGATTGTATTGAGATAAGCGATTACATTGTGTACTAGAACTGTTTTCAATAAAGAAATTTGTATTAAATAGAATAAGTTCTATCATTTGTACCCACACAAACATTTTACATTGGTGTTAGAAGTGGGATAGGACTTATTGTGTGTAAAAAAAAAAAAAACCTGTGTTTTCTGGCTACTTGAAAAAGCTAGAATAGGTCGAACACTTTTGCAGTTGACCCTCGTCCAAATCCGAGTTGCACAAGAGATGCCTCAGCGCCAGTGGAGGAAAAAGTGACTTGGTACTTCGACTTCAGAAGGCTTTGAACAACGAGGGACATGATCCTGATACATACTCCTTTGACGTTGACGAGGATGAACAGATAAGTACCATGGCTGCGATGATTCAACTCCTCTTGTTAAAAATGGACGAACTGAAAATGTCTAGACGAACAGAAGAACATCCCCGAACAAAAGCTGGATGAACAACAGAAAAACCTAGACGAGCAGAAGAACAGCATTGAACAAAAATTCGACGAACAAAATAATAGTCTAGAACAAAAACTGGAAGAACAAAATAATGTTCTACACCAAAATTTCGAAGAAATCGATAACAAATTTGAAAGACTAGAGGAAAATGTTGATGACAAATTTGATAGAATAGAGAAAAATGTTGATGATAAATTCGAACAAATAGACAGCAAAATCAAGCAACTAGAAAAAGGGCTCGACACGGTGCGAAAACAGAAACTCCGAGAATGTTCTTTAAGCTATCCTAAGAGAAAGTAGTTAAAGCCTCCCTCATTCGATGGCCAGACCTCATGGTCTACTTATAAGAAGCAGTTTGAAATGGCTGCCTGTGCAAACGACTGGGACAATGAGGAAAAGTGCTTTGCTCCAACAATGGCCTTGCACGGTCCTGCAGCAGAATTGTTGCAAAGAATAGACCTCGAAAAGCATAAAAATTATGTGACTTTAGTACAGGCTATCGAGAAACGGTTTGGGGATAGCCACCTGCAGGAGGTTTACAAGGTTCAATTGCAAAGCCGAATGCAGCAACGAGGAGAAGCACTGCAGAACAGGAAATTATCGACGAAATCGCAAAGGACGCATTCATCAGGGGAATTGTAGATTCGAAGCTACAGTCAGCAGTAATGGAAGCAGCCAATCAGGCTTCCAGGGGAACACATTTGTTGAATGCTTCTGCGCAAGAAATCTGCTGAAATCAGATTCTAGAGCCTTCGTCGGAAGCAATTGTTTGAGCAAAAGTGGAAGGTGGTCTTGGTGGTGATAACGACGGATCCTGACAAAATCGAAGCCGTAAAAAGTTGGAGTGCCCCAAAATATAAACACTATCTGGGAAGCTTCTTGGGACTCGCCACGTACTACAGAAGGGTCGTAAAGAATTTTGCTGGTATTGCAAAGAGCCTGCATCAACTTACGGAAAAAGGCCGACAGTTCAGGTGGTCTGGAGAATGTGAAAAAGCATTTCAAGAACTGAAGCGTCAGATATGTAATGCACCCATCTTGGGTTACACCACGCCCGGACAAATGTTCATCGTGGACGCAGACGCTAGCAATGTTGGGGACGGAGTTGTGATCTCCCAAGTTCATGATGGTCAAGAAAAAGTGGTCGCATATTACAGCAAAGGACTCTCCAGACCTTAAAGGAACTACTGCGTAACTCGGCCAGTGCTTCTGGATTTAATTCTGGCTACGAAACATTATTTAGCGTTAATTTTGTCTACGAAGCATTGCCATAAGTACTTCTATGTACAAAAGTTCATTCTTCGGACAGACCACGCAGCTTTAAAATGGCTAATACAATTTAAGAACCTGAAGGCCAACTTGCAAGATGAATCGAACAGTTGCAGGGATACGTCTTCGAAGTGCAACACCGCAAGCGAAAACACGACCGTGCGAAATAAAATGTGAACATAGCAACCGTAAAGAAGCGAAATAACAGGTCACTATCCAATTAATCAGGACTGAGCCCATAGAGGGTTGGGGTATAGACGAAATCTGTACTTCCCAACAGGCAGACATTGACATCGAACCCATATTGACCTGCAAGGAACACGAGGAAAGACCAAGCTGGCACCAGATATCAGACCGGAGCCAAATTCAGAAGGCATACTGGGCGCAGTGGGACTCGCTTTGTGTGCAAGACGGTTTGCTGAATCGAAAATGAGAAAGTGCAGATGGAACAACATCTCGTATGCAGCTAATCGTGCCCCGATCCAGGGTCAGCCAAGTACTCCATGAAATACATAACGGAAGCTCAGGAGGCCATTTCGGAATAAACAAGACATTGGAAAAGGTAAAGGAACGTTTCTATTGGCTAAGCGCTAAACAAGATGTTGAGAATTTATGCAAAAAGTGCATGAGATGTGTGGCAACCAAGGGTCCAAAAGTAAAGCCACATGGACAAATGCAACAATACAATGTCGGAACACCTTTCGAACGAATAGCCATCGACATCGCTTGGCCGTTTCCGAAAACCTTTAATTATAACCGATATACCCTCGTGGTCATGGATTACTTCAATTAGTTGCCGGAAATGTTTGCCATCACAAATCAAGAGGCTAAGACCGTAGCCGAACAGATAGTCAACAACTCTGTGAGCAGATTTGGGGCCCAATGGAACTACACTCTCATCAAGGGCGAAACTTTGAATCAAAAGTCTTCCAGGAAGTGTGCCAATATTTGGGAATAAGGAAGACAAGAACTACGCCACTGCACCCACAATGGCCGAGCCATTCAATCGAACTTTTAATAAGCATCTATCTAAGGTCGTCAGCAACTGCCAACGGGATTGAAATCGAAACATACCCCTCTTCGTAATGGCCTACCAAAACGCGGTCCTTATTTCAACAGGACACACACCATCCGCGATCTTAATTGGTCAAACAGTTCGGTTTCCAAGAGAAAAGATGAAGCTAGCGAGCAACCGCAAGAAGAGTAGGTACGACATCAAGACGAAATCTTCCGGCTTCAACGAGGGGGATTTGGTCTGGTTTTATAATCCTCTGCGTAAGAAATTAAAATCACCAAAATTTGCAACAGGATTCAGAAAGTCCATACAAGATGATAGCCCTCATTAAGCACGTTGTCTACCGGATCTAGTGTGGGAATCGAGGAAATTTGAATTGGTGGTCCATTTGGATAGAATGTGTGATTGCAACGGATCTGTGCATGACGAAGTTGTTTGGGACGTGCAACTTTAGGGAGGGATCAATGTAACATCCATTTAAATGTGAGCAGCGTCATCCATATTTCCATAACAGAAGCTATTTAGGTACTTAAATTGCAGAAGCCCCAACGATTGGTGAATGGAGAATGGAGTCGAGTTTTCTAGCAAAATGGAAATGGTGTGGGACACCGGATGGAGCGGATTGTTCTCAAAATATGTCAGGGTGTATAAATATCAGCACCCCAAAATATGCAACTTAGTTCATCAGTTGAATTTGAATTGTGAATTAAGTGAAGTGGTTAAGTAGTTAATGTAAAAGATAAGAGAAGTATGTGCCTGCTCACATATGATAAAAATAATATATTTCCTAGGACAACAAAAGATGAGTGTTACGTGTAGAATAGTTAAAAGTAAAAACCAGTTAAATGTTAAGTGTTGCAATATATAATAAAACGATATTTTTCTGCCAACGTTATAAATGGTAATGAATTTTATTTAACTTGTTAGTTTTGACATTTTTCATTTTTCACATTACTGACATTTGATAATATTGTTGTTGTTGGGGACGTTGTTGCCATCAGGGTGAGTGTGTTGATTGACAATTCTCAACATCCCCCCCCCGGTGAATAAAGCTCGCAAAACTCGGTTTTCTAATCTTCATCTTTCTCGTCGTGCACGAGCAATCTGGTAAAATGTGTTCTGCAATTTTGTTTCTGTTGCCTCCATAACAACTCTGGATCTTAGCTCATTACATGTAAAGAAACAGAACTCTGGATCTTAGCTCATTACATGTAAAGAAACAGGACTTGATTAATATGAATAAATTAACGAAAATGACAATGATAATGGCCCACAGCACAAACAAAGACAAAAACATCGGTTGTCCCTATCACTCCTATTACTCAATACTTTAAATGGAATTACAGTAGTTGGAGTGCGCGGAATTATAATGTCGAGTTTGTTTTGGTAGTGCGCAAATTTAATTTCGGTTTTAATAGTCAATCAATGGATGGTGTGTGTTTGCAATCAAGATAATCAACGAATGTTCCAGGTGAGTGATTTTTTTTTGATTTAAGATTTATTATTCGGTTTAATTTAATATATTGTTTTTTACTTTTTGCTATTTTGTTTTATTTTGATTTGTGTAGAGTTTGGTATGTGTGCGTGTGTGTATGTGCTTTGGGTATATGAATAATCCAGATTTGAGTTGTGTAGAGATTGCACGTATGTATGACCTACATTTGAGTTGTACATATGTACACACATATATTTAGATCATATGTTCATACATACATACATATTTTGTAAAGTGTTGTGTTTAATATTTGTGTGTTTTAATATTTTTAGTGGACTGTTTTATGGAAATTTAGGTATATGTATTTATGATTTATATATTGTAATTTTAAGATATGTAAGAAATGTATATTGATAATAAATAAGATAAATATGAGATAATTTTAAGGTGTAATTAATTCATAAAAGTGCATGAGTGATTTATTCGGAAACGATTCGCGGATGTTGTGTGGTGTATGATTGTGTTTAAATATTTTATTATTACAATATAGTATTATATGTTATGTTAGAATATTTATTAAAATGATACCAGTTAAAGTGTTGTGTTGTGTTTTTAGTGGACAACGTTGGTAGTGTTACTAAGAAGCTTCAAATGCCGTCGGGGTTTTGATTCTCCAATTCCCGTCGGCATTTCGGAACTCCGCAACGTTGCCCGGGATGAATGCTTTGTGCGTGACATAGAGTGGACTGTATGTATGTGTGTTGTGTAGTGTAGGGAAATCTTAAGTAATTTTGTAATTATTTGTATTTATTTAAATCAATAAATTGCTTTTAAAGAAAAGAATATCATTGATTTTTATTGTGGATTTATTTAAAGTGTGTGTCTTATAAATGTTGTGTTGTGTCGTTCAAATGTTGTGTTGTGTTGTTCAAATGTCTGTTTTTCGCTTGCGATATTTGATTGGCAAGTAGCAGATTTTTCCGAGTGACTTTTAAGTTCTCCGGTTTCGGTTCGTTTCTTAACCACTCTAGCAAGTCCATTTTTTCCGGGATGTGCGCTGATGATTCGTCCGAATCGCCGTTGCAATGGCGGTAATCTTTCATCCTTGTAGAGAATTAAGTGTCTGCGTTTTGATCCCGGTTATCGTCTTGTCCCCTTGTGCTTGTGCCCGGCAGTTTCGTGCAAGTCGGTTGTAGTACGCAGGACTGCGACGAAGTTTCGTAGTTCTGGTTGACTTATTGAATACCACATGGCGAGGAGTAAGGAAATGGTGTGGTGTATCCAGTATGGTCTGCTTTTCGTCAACCTCTGGCATTTGACGAAACTTCTTGCATTTACGTAAACAGTTGGAATGCTCATTGTGCTGTGTGGGGTTTTCCTGGAATCTATCTTCCAGTTGATGAAACCTACGTAAGGCACCTAACCTCGAGGCACCAAACCCAGGTTTACATCTGTCTTTATATGGTAACGATACCTCATATCACCCATCGGGCAGTCGCTTAGTGTGTTGCATGTAGTGTAGTTCACAGGCCTGGTCTTCTTTTGATAATTCCATAGTTTTGAATGGCGTCTCTTCAATTTCCCAAAATTTCTTTAGTTGCTCTTCTAGGCTTAGACATTACACGAACGAAGGGAATGTGGATTTTTGCTGCAGATCTTACACCGGAACTGTTCCTTTTGTTTTGGCCTAACGTGAAAAGAACTGGTCTTTGTTTCTAAGCTCCTATGGTTGCTTCCCCTTTTTCCCTTTTGCTCGTCTACAATTTCAAGTGCTCTAAATCTTGCTTCAAGAAACCCCGAAAATTCCTGATAAGTAGGCAAAGATTTATTTATCCCTAACTTCTCTTCCCACAACTGTTGAGTCATTACAGGAAGTTTATGCAGCATACAATAAATGAGGATTGAGTCCCAATGCTCAACCGGAAGATCAAGATTATGGAGTGAATGTCGGCATTCTGTGGTTGTATCCAATAGCTTCTTTATCCCTGTAGCAGTTTCTTGATTTAAAGATGGCTGATTGAAGAAAAGCTTTAGCTGAGCATTGACGAGCATGCGTTTGTGATCATACCTCGAAGTTAAAATCGTCCATGCCTTCTCATAATTCCCTTGTGTAATTCCTAAATGCTGTATTAACCTATCAGCCTCATCTGTGACAGTCGATTTTAGAAAATGGAGTTTTTGAATTTCAGAAAGGGACTCGTTGGTATGGATAAGAGACAAAAAATGTCATGGAATGATCTCCAATCTTCGTAACTCCCAGAAAACGTAGGTACCCGTAAATTAATAACTGGCAATTTTAAATCTCTAGAATGACTTTTATTTGTTTCCACAGAACTCACCGTTGATCCTGAATGCTTCTCTGTTGCTGCTTCGGATGTTGCTGCCAATTTGTCGATGCTATCCATCAGTGCAGTCCGGTAATCCACATATAAATCCTTTATTTTGTCAAACAGCTTTTCCAATTCTTCTTTGTTTTCAGCATCCTTTGATGAAACTGCTTCCTTGTTGTACTCGGAGCTAGCATTGAAGTTGTTATCCAAAATGCTTATCCTAGCGCTGAGATAGTTTTTTGTTCGTTGGTCCTCAGGCCGCTTCCCAAAATTAGTAAAATCTTTTTGCATTTGAGCGAAGATATTTTTTTGCAATTTCTCCATTGTGCTCATTGTGCCACAAAAAAAAAATAATTCGAGGTAAGAAAAGATTTGATTTTTTAATGTACTAAATGAATATCAGAAAAATACACAGCGGTGTTTGCCCCGTAATTGTTGCGGTTGGTGTCAACGGATATATGTACGGTTCCAACGGGTATGAAATCCGTACCCTAAAAAAACGGTCTCCGGAAACGGAATCAGGATCTTCCCCCAAACGGAAAAATTACGTAGTTTTAATTAAATTTTTTTTTTTTTAATTTATTAAACACTGAATTAAATTAATCGACGCGGAAACCGATTAGCACTTTTATGATATGTCCAAATGTACAAATGTTAAGTTTTATGTGTGTTGTTAAACTTTTAATTACACTAATTATTAATTATTCAATAATTGTTCTACTTTTATTTTATAAACCGATTCACTTAACGGTTCGAATGGACCAAATGTTACGTGTAGAATAGTTAAAAGTAAAAACAAGTTAAATGTTAAGTGTTGCAATATATTTATAATAAAACGATCTTTTTCTGCCAACGCTATAAATGGTAATGAATTTTATTTGACATCTTAGTTTTGACATTTTTCATTTTTCACATTACACTGACATTTGATAATATTGTTGTTGTTGGGGGCGTTGTTGCCATCAGGGTGAGTGTGTTGATGGACAATTCTCAACAAAGAGAAATCAAGACATCTGGAGCAAGAAGGAGTAATTTTCTAGAAAATACCGCTGCCACCAACAGCTTGGGTTTATTTTCATGTGGCAAAAACAGTAGTAATTATTTGGTTACATTTTCTTGTGAGAAAGTAAAAACTTTTTAATTTCAAAATAATATATTTACTTCTTTTTTTTAGTAGGAATATTAAATGAAAATGAACAAGTGTGGATAAATGATGCTAACTAAAGACATGTAAGTAAAGAGTTTACATTGTAATTTAGCGATACATTTAATGCCTTTTTCTTTACAGATTCAACGTTTGGAGTACAACAGTTCCGACGATTTTCTGAAAAATAAAAAAATTGCTCTTCACACATAGACAGCAGTTCTTTTTTTATTAATGGTTTACAGAAAGAAACTTGGTCTTGAAAGATCGATAATATCCGTATTCCAAAATTGATGACAGACCAAAGAAAAAGATCGAAGCCTAAGGTGGATGAAGCTGCACAAACAAAGGCTGCATTTATGACACATTTTTTTTTTTATAATATTCGCGCGCCTAAGGGGAGTTACCATTTTACTGTTGCCAGGGCGCGGGCGGAATGGTAGAAGGAAGAGATAGGAAAAATTGTTTTTGTAGTGGTTTGAAACTCAGGTGTATTTGGTTTCGATATTCGCTCTCAAGGGGTGGGAGTCCGAATAGGACGTAGAGTTTTTTCTTCACTCAGAGTGATTCGAAGTTATAATTCACACTAGTTTTTTGTGGTTGAAACTCTACAACAGCCAAATCTACGTGTCAGTGTTATGCCTTCACACGCAGAATTTTTCTGTCTGAGTTCCAATTACACAAATGAAAAACTGACTTGTCATGGGCAGTATTCGAACCTGGACCCTCCGAGTGAGAAGCGATTGCTAGTACCACTAGCACATTAGATTATGCTTTGTGTTTTGTGGCTGCTCTATCCTGGCCAGAAGATGGATTCCACTCTCACCTGAGAACAACTAATGCTATTAAAGCGGCAATTGAGGTAAAATAACCAGCATTGAACAATAGAAAAGGCGTTGCTTTCCATCAGATAATGCCAGACCACATACATTTTTAATGGCTCGGCAAAAATTTGGAGAGCTTGGTTGGAAAGATGTATCCACCGTATAGTCCTAAGGTTGACCGTTCTACTACGACTTGTTTCGCTCCCTGCAGAACTACCTTAGTTATGTAAAGCTGACTCTTAGTGAGCCCTGTGAAATCATGTCGTTCAGTTTTTTGCCAACAAATTCTACAATGATGGTATAATGCTTTTACCAGAAAAATGGCAAAGGAATGATAGAACTTATTTCTTTACAATTACAATTACAATTACAATTCACAATCCAATCGGTTATCTCAACCACTTTCAACTTTTCTTTATATTTAATTAAGCCACTTAATCACTGTCTTAATTCACACTTCAAATTCAACGGATGCACTGACTTCCATACCTTGGGTATGCTGATATTGATACTCCAATAACATATTTCGAGAAAAATCTGTGCCATCCAGCTTCCATACCAATTTCCATTTTGCTAGAAAATTCGATTACATTCTCCATTCCCCAATGGTTGACTCTTGCTATTCAAAAGAGGAGATCTATTGAAATGAATAGATGACGCTGTTCACATTTAAGGGATATCACCAAATATTTAGTTTAATTATAACCCCTATTCTGCTATACGTGCGGATCGAACGTTCCCTTTACCTATTCGATTCACTTTCACTTCGAATCGGTATTCTGCTATACGGCGGGTGAAATGCCTTACCGTTTTCTATTTCAAAGTTTCGAAGATTGGAAATTTAAATGTCATTTCATTTGTGTGGAAAGAAAAACAAATATTTCAGTTTTGGCTCGGAAACAAGAGATTCTAGTGAAGTGAATCATTTTTATGAGAACATTCGATTCGTGCGTATAGTGGAATACCGACCTGCGTTACCTACAATTGAGTTCACTTCGAACGGATAGCAGAATCGGAAAACTCGTATTTGACATAAACATTCCCTCCGGTGTATAGCAGAAAAGTACAGCCCTATTCATTTAAAATATAAGACACATGTGTTTGAATTTTGGTGAAAAACTCCAAGAAAAATATATAATTTTTTTCCATTTTTCTCTAGTTTCACCCAACATAATCCTAATCATGTTTTTTTTCGGATTACTTTACATCAAGACTCTTTTAAATTCGGAATTCAAGGTACTTGTTGTGTAACATAAACAATTCCGATACTATATATTTTTCAGTAGTTTGCCGTATCAGTTTAGATAGTTAGGTAGATTGTTTGCTATCTTTATTGCTTAACAAATGTTGACTGGGATCAATATTGTTAATTTACCACTCAAACAATGGAATGAAATCCAAACACTATGATGGTGTAATCTCATTCGTAGATGCAGAATTCTTATAATTATAACTAATTTGCGAAAAGTTATTCTACGAAATATGATAAGCACTTGGCATGTCCGACCTCTCGGCAGAGCATCTTGAAACAGCAGATTGAGAATATTATATTTGTTCAAGGAACTCGATGTCTAGAATCCGTACTATGGATTCGTCAGCAGACCTATAGGATCGAAAAAAATAGTTTGGTTAATTTTTTCAATATATTGAAAAATGTTTCTGTGGTTTGTGGTTTGAACTTATTCTTTTCAATACAATACGGGTGGCCGTGGCTCAAATGGTAGTGGACTAGCTCCCAAATTGGAAAGTTCTGTGTACGAATCCCAGCCTCGCCCGAAAGACATTCATTTTTTCAGTCAACGAAAATTAATTAGGATGAGTAGTTGACTAGAAATCAACAAAAAGCCAACTTCCACTAAGAATTTAGTCTCCTCATTAAATGTTGGATGCCACCCATGGAACGAAATAACCACTGAGCTCAAACATCTTTCTTTCTCTCTCTATCCCATTTTCCAAAAAACTTAACACGTGCTCAGGCACTTTAAGTGTATTCATACCCACTTGAGTGTTAAGATCCAAAAGAATAGAAAACAAAAAAATGTTACAATTCACAATTTAATCGTTTATCTCGATACAACACAATTTCTCAACAGCTTATACTTTTCATATCTTTTAATTAAACCACTTAATCACTTCTCCTAATTAACACTTCAAATTCAACTGACGAACTGCCCCGCACACCCTTTGGATGCAAATATTTATACTCGAATGACATATTTCGAGAACAATCCTCGCCATTAAGCGTTCCATACAATTTCCATTTTGCTAGAAAATTCGATTCCATTCTCCATTGACTAATGTTTGAGTCTTTGTTATTCCAGTATCGAAATCTACTGCCTCTTCGAGTATCGAAGTTTTCTGCTATGTAAATCTAGATGCCGCTGCTCACATTTAAATGGTTATGACACTGCTCCCTCCTTACAATTGTTCGTCCCGAACAACTTCGTCATTCATCATTCCGTTAAAATGACACATTCTATCCAAATGAACCGCCTTAAATTTTCATCGATCCCCACGCTGGAGCCTATGACAACGTCATTAATGCGGGGTATCACCTTGTATGGACCTTCCCAATCCTGTTGCAATTAGGATTATATAACCAGATCAGATATCCTGCGTTGAAGCCGGAAGATTTCGCCTTGATGTCTTACCTAGTCTTCATACTGCGTTTCTCTGGTGTCTGCATGCAATTTACGAATCACGCTGCTCAAATCATCCATGTAGTCGTTCACCCCTTTGGGCTCCATAGGTGGGGATCCGAATTTGGCTTCACTTGGCAACCGAACTCTTTTACCAAATAAGTTATCGGATGGTGTGTGTCCTGTTGAACTATGGACTGCGTTTAGGTAGGCCATTAAGAAGAGGGGTATGCCTCGATCCCAATCCCGCTGGCAGTCGCTGATGACCTTAGATAGATGCTTATTAAAAGTTCGATTGAATGGCTCGACCATTGTCGGTGCAGTGGCGTTGTTCTTGTCTTCCTTATTCCCAAATACTGGCACACTTTCTGGAAGATTTTTGATTCAAAGTTTCATGGAGTACTTGACTGACTTTGGACCGTGGCACGATTAACTGTATACGAGATGTTGTCCCATTTTCTCTTCAGCAATCCACCTTGCACAAAGCGAGTCCCACTGTGCCCAGTATGCCTTCAGAGTTTTGCCTCCGGTCTGATATCTGCTGCCAGCTTGGTCTTTCCTCGTGTTCTTTCCAGGCCAATATTGGTTCGATGTCATTGTCTGCCTGTTGGGAGGAACTGATTTCGTCTATACTCTAATTGAGCCTCTATTGGTTCAGTCCTGATCATTGGATAGTGGAACGGTCGACGATAGAGAGCATCAGCATTTGAGTGGAGTTTTCCCTTGCGGTGTTGCACTTCAAAGTCGTAGCCCTGCAACTGCTCGATCTATCTTGCAACTTGTTCTTCAGGGTTCTTAAATTAGAGTAGCCATTTCAGACCATTTCAGATGGTCTGTCCGAAGAATGAACTTTTGTCCGTAGAGGTACTTATGAAAATGCTTCGTAGCCAGAATTTTAGAGAGAAGCTTCCGACGAGTTACGCAGTACTATAGTACCTTTCAGGTCTGGAGAGTACTTTGCTGTAATATGCGACCACTTTCTCTTGACCATCATGAACTTGGGAGATCACAGCTCCGACCCCAACATTGCTAGCGTCTGCGTCCACGATGAACATTTTTCCGGGCGTGGTGTAACCCAAGATGGGTGCATTGCATATCTGTCACTTCAGTTCTTGAAATGCTTTTTCACATTCTCCAGACCACCTAAACTATCGCCCTTTTTCCATACGTTGATGCAGGCTCTTTGCAATACCAGCAAAATCCTTTACGAACCTTCTGTAGTACGTGGCGAGTCCCAAGAAGCTTCTCAGTTGGTGTTTATCTTTTGGGGCAGCCCAACTTTTCACGGCTTCGATTTTGTCAGGATCCGTCTTTCCCGCTTCCGCTGATATAATGTGACCCAGGTATTTTACTTCCGGATGGAACAAGGCACACTTTTCTGTGTTGAGCTTTAGATGAGCACTTCGCAGCCTCTCAAACACTTCTTTTAGATCTTCACGGTGCTCCTCGAACGTCTTGTCTATGACGATAACGTCGTCCAAAGACACTAGGCAGGTTTTCCAAGTGAGTCCTTGCAATGTTCCATTAGTCGCTGGAAGGTGGCCGGAGCGTTGCACAATCCAAACGACTTCACTGCAATCTGCCAAAGACCGCTTCTCTCTACCTGCCAGTAACTGCTCTTCAAGTCAATAGTTGAAAGCCATTTCGCTCCAGAAAGCATATCTAAAGTGTTATCGATCCTCGGAAGTGGGTATCTATCCATTTTAGTGACATCGTTGAGACGTCGGTAGTCTACACAAAACCTCGTGCTGCCATCTTTCTTCTTCACGAGGATCACTGGAGATGCATGGACTTTGCGATTCTTCAATCAGTCCCTCAGCTTTCATTTTCGACACCATTTCGGCAACTTCTGTTTGCTTTGCCAATGGAAGACGTCTTGCAGGTTGACGGATTGATCGAGCGTCTCCGGTGTCAATGTGGTATTGAACAACATGCGAACGTCCATATTCTCCGTCTTGTGTAGCAAAAATATCAGCGTATTCACCGATTAGTTTTTCTGCCAGGATTCGCTGATCTTCGTCCAGATTACAGAGGCTGAGAATTTTGTTCTTGGTTTTTATGCTCTGAAGTGTTGCGACCGGTGTTGCACCCTTTGTTTCTGTTGTGGTCGATATAGCCTCAACAGGTACGCATTTTCCCACTATCTCCCCCTTTTTCACCTTTACACTGAATGTCTTTGGATGTAGAATCCTTACAGGGACCATGTTTTCTTTCACTTCACTAAAGTCTTTCCCACCATGAATTCTCTTGTATTTTCTGACTCCATAAAATAGAATCGGTGGCAACCAGGACCACCTTCCACTTTTGCCCACAAAATTACTTCCGACGAAGACTCTAGACTCAGCCACTAGAAACGCATGAGAGAATGCTATTCCATATTACCACAGTATTGTACTTTTATCAAAGCGAATAAAAGAAGATTTAAATTAGAAAGATTATGTTATTCATATAAAAAAGAAGGTTTTATTTTTTTTCTAAACCAAGTGGTATTATGTGTAATATACATATGCATGTGTTAAGCCGCTAAAACTATATTCCTATTCTATAGAAACAAAAAAAAAACAAAAACGGTGGAAATTTTTTTAGAAGAATAACTTTTTAGTGTATGTATGTATATTGCCATGAATTAGACGTACCAAATCATTTAAAAATGTTCATGTTTTTTATTGTAGTTCTGGTGTTAGTGTATTTAGTTCAAGATCTGTGCTTTCAAGCTCTTCAACAAGCAATGTTTCACAAAATATCATTGCACGTATACACAATCTATTCTAAATGGTTCCAGTACAGTGGTGTGATTAATTGCCATTTTCATGCTATCAAATTGCACTGATTAATCGTGGTTTGGTTTTTTGAGTTTTCTTTTTTTCACGAGACGTATCGGGCAAAGTTCATCTTCGATTTGGAGCTCTTCATCGCTCAATTGTCCGTATATTTCAAACTATGCGTTATCAACTTCGTAACCATCATCCTCTGATTTCTCATTTTCATCTTCGCTTCAGTTAAGTGATATGCCTGGTTCCTCTTCCTTCCACTCATAATTCGAATCAGCTTCGGAATCGACGAATTTGTGTCAAAAACAAAGAAACGATAGGTCGATGAGTGCATACACATTTGTTGAAAATATAAATAATAAGAACAAACGTTATCTGTAGCCAACAGCCTTCCTGGGATTATCACAGTGCATGCATTCACAGTATCTCTGAGTCCCGTAAAACGTTGAGCGTGGTTTTGACGGCAAAAGTAGAATTTAAACAATATTCTTCCTGTGCATAATACAAACTTCCTGGCTTCCTTGTATACTGGCGGGTAAGAAAGGATGATTTGGGTCCTACATCCTAAACTGTATTTCTTGTTTTTCCCATTTTGATCGCTCTCTAAAATAAAAACGATTTAGTCTTACAGAATTAAAACAACAGAATATTTTTTCACGTAAATACATTTTTGCTCCTTGTTTAATAAAATATTGGCATTTGTTCATTTCACCACGGTGTGGGCAAATTTTTGGCTTTACCATGAATGTTTTTATCAGGGGAGTAAAAAATGTAAATTACAATTCATAAATACTCGTACATTGGATTATTAGATTAGATGGAAAATACCTATATGTAATTCAATTGGTGTATTATTTTGACTGTTTTTATTTGTGAAAATATAAATATAAACCTTTTGCAAAATTTAATTCAAAATATTGGTAATACCAACAAACAAAATTTGTGCTTTATGAGTCCTTTTGGTAAAACAGAGAATTAAATATGGGTGTGACTGGATACATTTAGCTTACAATGAAAAAAAAAGTCTGAATTAGACGGCAAATTGTAAATAACTTAAATGAATTTCTAAATTTCGCATAAATTATCTACTGTCAACAATTTCAATTTTAAAATACCTATTTGTGTGACGATATCGTTTGACCGATTCTGAAGTAAACAATGCGGGATTATCGACAATGTCAATGAAATCAAACGAAACTAGCGTACATAGTACGTGGATGGACACAACGAACTGAGTATAAATCCTGTACCGCTAGATGGAAACCTTTTGTCAGCGAAGCAAATAAAAAATGAGAAGACTTTGCTGATGAATTCAAAAACGAAGGATTTGGCTTCTAGGATTTTTTCAGAAGAGTCAAAATTTAACATTTATAGATCAAATAAGCCTTCGAAAGTATGAAGACAACCAAATGAAGCTTTTAATCCAAAAACACAAGGAAAAAAGTAAAGTACGGAAATGGTGGTGTTATGATGTGGGGCTAAATGTCCACTTTTGGGATTACCAACACATTTAACAAGCCAGTAATCTGATAGAATTTGAGTGATTTACACGTAAAGTTGATAGAATGAAAGCATGTTACAAGAAAAGTTGCCAGAATGAAAGCGAATTGCACGTAAAATTCACTATGTATGTGTAATGTGGAAGAGGTTTTTTTAGTAAAATATGAGAGGAATTAAGGGCATCTTTTAAAGTCAATTTCCTTGGTTTTTTCTTAGTTTGACATGCGTTAAGTAAATAAATTAATTAAATAATACCAATAAGTAATAAATTAACATTTTTGATAATTTTTTATTTATCTAGGAAAAATTTGAAAATTGAGTTTAAAAATTTCCCAAAATATTTATAGAATGTTTTTTTTCACACATTATAAAGTACAAAAGGAGTGGTATTTTAATTGTCTATTTATTTTCATTCCCAGAATTGTCAACATACACTGTGCAGCAAAACTCTTGATATCCCAACTTAATTTGGTTTTGTCGAAGGGAATTATGTTTATAATTGTTTTCAACAGATGTGTTTCTTTGCAAGTAATAAATTTTTATTTGTACTTCCTTAGAGGCAAAACAATAATATTTAGTTCAGAAAAAAAATATAGAGATAAAACTGTTCCGCTGCATGTAAAATGAGCACAGCTAAAGTGTTGATACTTTTAAAGAAGTGTTAGTTTATATCTTAGTTTTGCAGAAATTACGTAATACTTTTATACTCTACTGAGGATTTGATGTAATGACATATTTTCGTAAGCTTTTCTCTAAATGATTCCAAAGACTTTCTGTTGGGTTGAGATCGGGGCTCTGTGGTGGTGTTACTAGCAAGTGAGGGACTTTATATATCAATCTCACCATTTGTGCGACACGCTTGGGATCGTTGTTCTATTGGAAGTAAAAACCTTTCACGATAACCATTTTTTATGTATTTTGAATCAAATTTTCCTTTTGTATACTTTTTTGTATACTTCTTATTTTATGATCTCAATAACTTTGACTAAATTACTGATCCCAAAAGTGGACATTTAGCCCCAAATCCTAAAACCAACCCCGTGTTTTACTTTTTTTCCTTATGTTTTTGGATACAAAGCTTCATTTGGTCGTCGTCGTTCTTCGAAGGCCTATTCGATCCATAAATGTTAAATTTTGACTCTTCTGAAAAAATACTAGAAGTCAAATCCTTTGTTTTGTATTCATCAGCAAATTCTTCTTTTTTTTATTTGCTTCGCTGATGAAAAGTTTCCTTCTAGCGGCATAGGATTTATACTCAGTTCGTTGTGTCCATGTACGTATTGTGTACACTACTTTCGTCAGACCTATCTGATTTTGTTGACATTCACGACAATCCCGCCAAATTTTAGCATTACAACGTGATATTTGTGAAAGGTACAGCGAAAGGCACAAGTTCCTCGACACCAGCTTCGCAGGGGCACGTTTTTTATATAGATGACTGCCAGAACTGTCAACGACTTCTGAAGCACGCATGCCAATTGTAAAGTTTATTGTTTACTTTAAAATCGGTCAAACGAAAGCATCACACAAATAGGTATTAAATTGAAATAATTGACAGTAGATAATTTTATTAAATTTAGAAATTCGCGTAAGATAACTACTATTGCGGTGCAATTAAATTTCCTTTTCTTCACTGCAAGCTAAATGTGTCCAGTCACACCCATATTTTTTAAAAAATTAATTGGTCGATTGTCTAGACTTGGATAGCACATATTTTGTTTATTGTTCTGTTTGTTGCTGTTACCAATGTTATAAATTCAATTTTGCAAAAGGTTTGTGTAAAGTTATATTTTCAACAAATAAAAACAGTCCAAAAAATAGTTAATCCTTTTCTATTTATTACTTCTTATTAAAAGCTAATACAATAATTGTTCAACCGTATATTTAAATAAAACCAACTATGTTCCTTTAAACGTTATAAAATATAGTGTTTTATTGTGTTCGATTGCAGCCTCTCAAACACTTCTTTTAGATCTTCACGGTGCTCCTCGAACGTCTTGTCTATGACGATAACGTCGTCCAAAGACACTAGGCAGGTTTTCCAAGTGAGTCCTTGCAATGTTCCATTAGTCGCTGGAAGGTGGCCGGAGCGTTGCACAATCCAAACGACTTCACTGCAATCTGCCAAAGACCGCTTCTCTCTACCTGCCAGTAACTGCTCTTCAAGTCAATAGTTGAAAGCCATTTCGCTCCAGAAAGCATATCTAAAGTGTTATCGATCCTCGGAAGTGGGTATCTATCCATTTTAGTGACATCGTTGAGACGTCGGTAGTCTACACAAAACCTCGTGCTGCCATCTTTCTTCTTCACGAGGATCACTGGAGATGCATGGACTTTGCGATTCTTCAATCAGTCCCTCAGCTTTCATTTTCGACACCATTTCGGCAACTTCTGTTTGCTTTGCCAATGGAAGACGTCTTGCAGGTTGACGGATTGATCGAGCGTCTCCGGTGTCAATGTGGTATTGAACAACATGCGAACGTCCATATTCTCCGTCTTGTGTAGCAAAAATATCAGCGTATTCACCGATTAGTTTTTCTGCCAGGATTCGCTGATCTTCGTCCAGATTACAGAGGCTGAGAATTTTGTTCTTGGTTTTTATGCTCTGAAGTGTTGCGACCGGTGTTGCACCCTTTGTTTCTGTTGTGGTCGATATAGCCTCAACAGGTACGCATTTTCCCACTATCTCCCCCTTTTTCACCTTTACACTGAATGTCTTTGGATGTAGAATCCTTACAGGGACCATGTTTTCTTTCACTTCACTAAAGTCTTTCCCACCATGAATTCTCTTGTATTTTCTGACTCCATAAAATAGAATCGGTGGCAACCAGGACCACCTTCCACTTTTGCCCACAAAATTACTTCCGACGAAGACTCTAGACTCAGCCACTAGAAACGCATGAGAGAATGCTATTCCATATTACCACAGTATTGTACTTTTATCAAAGCGAATAAAAGAAGATTTAAATTAGAAAGATTATGTTATTCATATAAAAAAGAAGGTTTTATTTTTTTTCTAAACCAAGTGGTATTATGTGTAATATACATATGCATGTGTTAAGCCGCTAAAACTATATTCCTATTCTATAGAAACAAAAAAAAAACAAAAACGGTGGAAATTTTTTTAGAAGAATAACTTTTTAGTGTATGTATGTATATTGCCATGAATTAGACGTACCAAATCATTTAAAAATGTTCATGTTTTTTATTGTAGTTCTGGTGTTAGTGTATTTAGTTCAAGATCTGTGCTTTCAAGCTCTTCAACAAGCAATGTTTCACAAAATATCATTGCACGTATACACAATCTATTCTAAATGGTTCCAGTACAGTGGTGTGATTAATTGCCATTTTCATGCTATCAAATTGCACTGATTAATCGTGGTTTGGTTTTTTGAGTTTTCTTTTTTTCACGAGACGTATCGGGCAAAGTTCATCTTCGATTTGGAGCTCTTCATCGCTCAATTGTCCGTATATTTCAAACTATGCGTTATCAACTTCGTAACCATCATCCTCTGATTTCTCATTTTCATCTTCGCTTCAGTTAAGTGATATGCCTGGTTCCTCTTCCTTCCACTCATAATTCGAATCAGCTTCGGAATCGACGAATTTGTGTCAAAAACAAAGAAACGATAGGTCGATGAGTGCATACACATTTGTTGAAAATATAAATAATAAGAACAAACGTTATCTGTAGCCAACAGCCTTCCTGGGATTATCACAGTGCATGCATTCACAGTATCTCTGAGTCCCGTAAAACGTTGAGCGTGGTTTTGACGGCAAAAGTAGAATTTAAACAATATTCTTCCTGTGCATAATACAAACTTCCTGGCTTCCTTGTATACTGGCGGGTAAGAAAGGATGATTTGGGTCCTACATCCTAAACTGTATTTCTTGTTTTTCCCATTTTGATCGCTCTCTAAAATAAAAACGATTTAGTCTTACAGAATTAAAACAACAGAATATTTTTTCACGTAAATACATTTTTGCTCCTTGTTTAATAAAATATTGGCATTTGTTCATTTCACCACGGTGTGGGCAAATTTTTGGCTTTACCATGAATGTTTTTATCAGGGGAGTAAAAAATGTAAATTACAATTCATAAATACTCGTACATTGGATTATTAGATTAGATGGAAAATACCTATATGTAATTCAATTGGTGTATTATTTTGACTGTTTTTATTTGTGAAAATATAAATATAAACCTTTTGCAAAATTTAATTCAAAATATTGGTAATACCAACAAACAAAATTTGTGCTTTATGAGTCCTTTTGGTAAAACAGAGAATTAAATATGGGTGTGACTGGATACATTTAGCTTACAATGAAAAAAAAAGTCTGAATTAGACGGCAAATTGTAAATAACTTAAATGAATTTCTAAATTTCGCATAAATTATCTACTGTCAACAATTTCAATTTTAAAATACCTATTTGTGTGACGATATCGTTTGACCGATTCTGAAGTAAACAATGCGGGATTATCGACAATGTCAATGAAATCAAACGAAACTAGCGTACATAGTACGTGGATGGACACAACGAACTGAGTATAAATCCTGTACCGCTAGATGGAAACCTTTTGTCAGCGAAGCAAATAAAAAATGAGAAGACTTTGCTGATGAATTCAAAAACGAAGGATTTGGCTTCTAGGATTTTTTCAGAAGAGTCAAAATTTAACATTTATAGATCAAATAAGCCTTCGAAAGTATGAAGACAACCAAATGAAGCTTTTAATCCAAAAACACAAGGAAAAAAGTAAAGTACGGAAATGGTGGTGTTATGATGTGGGGCTAAATGTCCACTTTTGGGATTACCAACACATTTAACAAGCCAGTAATCTGATAGAATTTGAGTGATTTACACGTAAAGTTGATAGAATGAAAGCATGTTACAAGAAAAGTTGCCAGAATGAAAGCGAATTGCACGTAAAATTCACTATGTATGTGTAATGTGGAAGAGGTTTTTTTAGTAAAATATGAGAGGAATTAAGGGCATCTTTTAAAGTCAATTTCCTTGGTTTTTTCTTAGTTTGACATGCGTTAAGTAAATAAATTAATTAAATAATACCAATAAGTAATAAATTAACATTTTTGATAATTTTTTATTTATCTAGGAAAAATTTGAAAATTGAGTTTAAAAATTTCCCAAAATATTTATAGAATGTTTTTTTTCACACATTATAAAGTACAAAAGGAGTGGTATTTTAATTGTCTATTTATTTTCATTCCCAGAATTGTCAACATACACTGTGCAGCAAAACTCTTGATATCCCAACTTAATTTGGTTTTGTCGAAGGGAATTATGTTTATAATTGTTTTCAACAGATGTGTTTCTTTGCAAGTAATAAATTTTTATTTGTACTTCCTTAGAGGCAAAACAATAATATTTAGTTCAGAAAAAAAATATAGAGATAAAACTGTTCCGCTGCATGTAAAATGAGCACAGCTAAAGTGTTGATACTTTTAAAGAAGTGTTAGTTTATATCTTAGTTTTGCAGAAATTACGTAATACTTTTATACTCTACTGAGGATTTGATGTAATGACATATTTTCGTAAGCTTTTCTCTAAATGATTCCAAAGACTTTCTGTTGGGTTGAGATCGGGGCTCTGTGGTGGTGTTACTAGCAAGTGAGGGACTTTATATATCAATCTCACCATTTGTGCGACACGCTTGGGATCGTTGTTCTATTGGAAGTAAAAACCTTTCACGATAACCATTTTTTATGTATTTTGAATCAAATTTTCCTTTTGTATACTTTTTTGTATACTTCTTATTTTATGATCTCAATAACTTTGACTAAATTACTGATCCCAAAAGTGGACATTTAGCCCCAAATCCTAAAACCAACCCCGTGTTTTACTTTTTTTCCTTATGTTTTTGGATACAAAGCTTCATTTGGTCGTCGTCGTTCTTCGAAGGCCTATTCGATCCATAAATGTTAAATTTTGACTCTTCTGAAAAAATACTAGAAGTCAAATCCTTTGTTTTGTATTCATCAGCAAATTCTTCTTTTTTTTATTTGCTTCGCTGATGAAAAGTTTCCTTCTAGCGGCATAGGATTTATACTCAGTTCGTTGTGTCCATGTACGTATTGTGTACACTACTTTCGTTAGACCTATCTGATTTTGTTGACATTCACGACAATCCCGCCAAATTTTAGCATTACAACGTGATATTTGTGAAAGGTACAGCGAAAGGCACAAGTTCCTCGACACCAGCTTCGCAGGGGCACGTTTTTTATATAGATGACTGCCAGAACTGTCAACGACTTCTGAAGCACGCATGCCAATTGTAAAGTTTATTGTTTACTTTAAAATCGGTCAAACGAAAGCATCACACAAATAGGTATTAAATTGAAATAATTGACAGTAGATAATTTTATTAAATTTAGAAATTCGCGTAAGATAACTACTATTGCGGTGCAATTAAATTTCCTTTTCTTCACTGCAAGCTAAATGTGTCCAGTCACACCCATATTTTTTAAAAAATTAATTGGTCGATTGTCTAGACTTGGATAGCACATATTTTGTTTATTGTTCTGTTTGTTGCTGTTACCAATGTTATAAATTCAATTTTGCAAAAGGTTTGTGTAAAGTTATATTTTCAACAAATAAAAACAGTCCAAAAAATAGTTAATCCTTTTCTATTTATTACTTCTTATTAAAAGCTAATACAATAATTGTTCAACCGTATATTTAAATAAAACCAACTATGTTCCTTTAAACGTTATAAAATATAGTGTTTTATTGTGTTCGATTGCTGTTTTTTATATTTGATTTACAAAAGTTTCATTAAACATGTTGCTAAACATTTTACGACAAACATTGACATTTGTGTGGTCGTTTTTCTCAATTACCATCATTCACAATAATATTTATTTATTAATATAAAATTTAACATTCATCTTCAACATTCTCCCCGCCCGGTGAACGAAGTTCTCAAAGATTGCTGCATTCAATTGTTACTTGTGTGATGACCATTTTGTTGTCGTTTACATTATGCCGTGTGAACATCCTTCATTCCGCCTTGGTGTATTGATCATTTTGTGACATTTACCCCTTTGCCTTGAGCTCATGCAAAGAAGAGAGATGGTTAATAAATGAGTAAAAGGGAACATATATGCACAATGGACAAGAACAAGAAAACAACACCAACAATGAAGATAAAAGATTTGCCAGTTTTCTATCATGATCATTTTGCCCTAGTAGGAACTCCTTTCTCTCTTTTTTACTCGTAGTCCAGTAACTTTCGGTGTTAATTTGTTGTGCGTGGTGCGTGGTTTAGATGGTGTTTTTTTTTTTGTTTTGTTTTCCTTCTTAGTTTAATTCCTGTTGATGTTGATTTAGTTAAGTTTTAGTTTAGCATTGTCAACGAGGGAATATTTTCTTAAATTCAGGTGAGTGTTGTGTTATTGTTCAATATACATCTTTTCCACTAAAATTGTTTGCCATTTGTGTTTTGTATATATGTATGAGTGTGTGTGGAACCGGTGGGCATTTAGTTGTTATGTATGAATGATATTATGTTTGAGTGGGATTTTATGGTGTTGTATTATGTCTGATTGATAATTTAGTGTGTGTGGATTGTGTTGATTTTATGAAGTCTGTACTGATGTTTGAGTAAATTGTGTTGAGTTGTTTTACGAAATGTGGACTGTATCAATTATCTATTGTAATTTGAGTGACTATTGATATGTTGCTGATTTTCATATGATTCTTTTATGTTGATAAGTTATTGTTGCGTAATGTTATTTGTTTATTAAATTTCATATTGCCGGAGATTTTAATTACATTTAATTCGTGGCGTAGGAAATGTTGATTAAGAAATTCATTTTGTGGTTTTTAAATCATTCTTATTTATGTATTTATATTTACTGTGTTGTGTTAGATTTCATGATTTATTTATTTATTTACATATGTGCATAAGTCGAGGATAAAGATTTATTTATTACATTGTGTTACTTTAAATTTCATTATTATTATTTTTATTTATAAGTCAGGGATTAACATTGTACTGTGTTTCCAAAGTGTGTAGCTGTGTCCTCTATGGTCGCAAACGTTATGTGTTGTGTCCTTTATATTAGGTCTTTGCAAAAAGATTTGCAAAAACGATTGCCTCCCCGAGCTCCTGCGATACCTTTCTAATGAGTACTGTCGTGGAGGGGCCTTTTAGCATCACAATCGAATTCTGCTCAGTGTTGAGGTTGATTAAAGCATTGACTAGGCTCTGTGTTGATCTGGGGCTTTGAAGAGTGGGTTGGCGGTTGTGTGTTGTGTTGCGGTCGATGAAGCGTATGTGTTGAATGTTATTTTTCCAGATTACTTGCGGAACCGATTGCCTCCCCGAGCTCCTGCGATACCTTTCGTATGAGTACTGTCGGGAAGGGGCCTCCTCGGCTACACAATCGATGTCCACTCCATGTGGAAATAATTTTCAATCTTGACTGTCTGAGGTTTTGGGTGATGATTGGAAGACGACTATTGAGACAGTGCAGAAGTTATACTATGGTTGTATCTCTATGTGACGTGTTGACTGGAAGCATACATATTTTCGTGACGGGTAGCTTAAGTTCCGCGTTTTCCGTTTTAAGGGTGACGACTCGCGTTATGCTCTCTGATCCTGGATGTAGTTTTAAGACTCGCGCCAACCTCCATTTCAATGGTGGCAGACGTTCGTCCTTCAACAGAACCAGATCTCCTTCTTTCACTGATGGGTAAGCGATTTTAATCCATTTGGGGCGCTGTTGCAACCGGGCTAGATACTCGTTGCTCCACGTTTTCCAAAAAGATTGAACCAGCGTTTGGACTCTCTTCCATCGATCGAGGTATGAAATTCTCTCCAAGCTGAACTGAGGCTGTGGTGGTGTTGTTAGTGCCTCTCCTACCAGAAAATGTCCAGGAGTTAGACAATTGAGGTCATTAATGTCATCGGATTGTGGGCATAGAGGTCTCGAATTTAAGCACGCTTCGATTTGTGCCAGAAGCGTGGCGAGCTCCTCAAACGTTAATGTTTGATTCCTGGCTACACGTTTTAAGTGGAAATTAACGGATTTCACTCCCGCTTCCCATAAACCACCAAAGTGTGGGGAAGCTGGGGGGAATGAAATTCCACTTTGTCCCATCTTTGGCCAGCACCTCGGCTATGTTCTTAAAGTCTAACTTGGCTTCTCGCAGTTCCTTTTGTAACTCTTTATCTCCTCCGACGAAATTTGTGCCGCAATCGCTGAACAGTTGGGAACAGATGCCTCTCCGTGCAATAAATCTGCGAAAGGCCGCAAGGAATGACTGACTTGTCATGTCGCTAACTAGTTCTATATGCACTGCCTTTGTTGACATGCACATAAAAATCGCAAAGTATCCTTTGAGTACTTTAGCACTGCGTCCTCTCCATGTCTTCACATCGATTGGTCCAGCGTAATCTACTCCAGATGATTTGAACGGCCTTGAGATGCTTGTTCGTGCCGCTGGTAAGTTGCTCTTGGGTTTTGCTCTAAACCTATAACATATGACGCATTGATGAATGTGCTTCTTTACCGCATTTTTCAGGCCACATATCCAGAAGCGTTGGCGAATGTATCCTATAACCTTTTGGTTTCCTCCGTGTAATACTTTTTCGTGAGTATCCTTGGTTATTAGGTGAGATAATCGGTGAGTGGGCTGTAGCAGTATTGGGTGTTTCTTATCGAAGGGAACTAAAGCATTTCTAAGTCTACCACCAACTCGTAGAATTCCTTCGTCATCCTTAAACGGGTTGAGAGTATCATACCCTCTTACCTTGTGGTGTTCCTTTGCTCCAAATATTTGTGTTTGGACTAACAACACGATCCGCCGCAATGCTTCATCTAGTTCCATTGGTGAGAGACCTTCCTTTTGTTGTTTATTGTGTTGCTTCACCTTTCGAACACGCAAGCAGTATGCGACGACTCGACACGCCTTTGACAGGGTTGAATGTCTTTCCAGCAACTCATCTATGAAACTTCTCCTTTCTTCTGTAGCATGATGCACGGTGGCTGACTTAGCTTCCTGTTGAGTCTCTAATACTTGTGGTTGCTCTGGAAAGATTGGTTTCCATTGTGTCCTTAAAAACTCCGGTCCTTCCCACCACAATCTATTGCAGACGATTGTTGACGGAAGTACTCCACGAGACGCTAAGTCCGCTGGATTAAATTCCGAAGGAACGTGTCTCCATTTCATGTCGTTGGTAAGCCTTTGAATTTTGGACACTCGATTGCAAATGAATGTCTTCCATCTTGCAGGTGGTGCTCTTATCCAGCACAGTGTGATGACCGAATCCGTCCAGGCCCACGTGTTGATTGCTTCCATCTTTAAAGCACGCGCGGTCGCGCGTAGTAGTTTCGCCAGCAGAACAGCTCCACACAGTTTTAAACGAGGCAGTGTTATGGTTTCCAAAGGTGCCACCTTGGTTTTCGACAAAAGTAGGTGCATGTGTGTGTTGCCTTTCTCGTCTAACACCCGGAGATAAACTGCCGCTGCATAGGCCTTCTCCGAAGCGTCGCTGAATCCATGGAGTTCTATCATCTTATTGGACTTCTCAGTATGGATCCATCGTGGGATTTTCGCCTTCGACAGTGCTGACAGATCGTTGTACAACATGGACCACTCCTGCTTTATATCAGATGGGATTGGCTTATCCCAGTCTAGACCTCGTCCCCACAATTGTTGCATGATGATTTTGGCTTTTACTATACATGGCGATAACCATCCCATAGGATCATATAATTTGGCAATAGATGATAGCAGCGACCTTTTCGTGATGACTTCTACCTCGTCATTTTTAGTTACTTCCAGTGTAAAGCAATCTGAAGATGGTAACCATTTTATACCCAGCGTTTTGACGTTGCTCTTCTCATCGGATGGCACGGTGAACTCTACATCTCTTTGGCTCGGCGGGACACAATGGAGGACTTCCTTATTGTTGCTGACGTATTTACGGAGATGAAATCCAGCTGATGCCAATAGATCTCTTACTCCTTGAAGTTTACTTTGGCATTCTTCAACAGTATCTCCACCGCTAATAACGTCGTCCACGTAAGTCTCCTCTCTAATGATAGATGTAGCCATAGGATATCTTTCCGCTTCATCGTTCGCGAGTTGTAGGAGCACCCTGATTGCCAAATAAGGGGCTGACGCAGTACCAAAGGTGACCGTTTCAAGACGGTAGATCTTCAGTTGCTGACTAGGATGTTCTCGCCATAGTATGAGTTGATAGTACGAATCTGGTTTGTCGACGCGGATCTGGCGATACATTTTTTCGACGTCACCAGTAAACGTGTATTTGTATTTTCGCCATCTCAAAATTACATCAATGGCGTTGGTTTGTACCTTTGGGCCTGTCATCAACTCGTCATTCAAAGAAGAGCCAAAAATAGGTTTGAAAGTTGCATCAAACACAACTCTCAACCTTGTTGTGGTACTGGATTCTTTAATGACCGAGTGATGGGGTATGAAAAAGTGAAAGGGTGTGTTGAGCACTCCATCAAAAGGATCGACTGGAGTTATATGCCCGAACTCTGCATATTCTGACATGCATCTAACATACTCTCTATGTTGCTGGGGATTCGCTTGAAGACGCTTCTCTAACTGCATGAACCGCTTGATTGCACCCGAATGTGTTGGACCCATACAGGGATATGTTCCGTCCTTAAATGGCAGGCGAACCTGGTAACGGCCGTCAGGTAATCGTATTGTATTATTGTTAAAATGGTTCTGACATTTTTTATCTTCCTCAGCTTCATATTTTTCAAATGGTTCATCTTCTATCTCCCAAAGCCTGCGGAGAGTGCTGTCAAGATCCATTTGATTTAAAAAACTCTGCACCGAGTTCGGACTCACTGATGGCATTTTCCCGAAGAGCAACCATCCCAAGTGTGTGTGTTGAGCAATTGGACCCTCACCATTGGCGTTTCTTTTGACATTCCCGAGAAGAATTTCGGTGTACATTTCGCTGCCTAACAGCAAATCTACCTTCGCTGGAGTCAAGAACGTTGGGTCTGCTAACTTTAGTCCCTCTAGGTGAGACATATTTTCCATTCTGATGTGTTGGGCCGGTAGAAGGTCAGTCAGTGCCTTCAGAACCAGAGCTCGCATGCTGCTTGTGAACTTTGAAACTGTCGACTTTACTTGAAGATCGACGATCCTATTCGCTTTTCCACTGCTGACCCTCCCCAACCCTTTAATGTCAACTAATGTTCGTTTGGTTTGCAATTTTAAACGTTGAACCGCTTCTTCTGTGACTAACGATGCCTCGGATCCTGGGTCAACCAATGCTCGCAAGGTCAAAAAACTTCCATTAGATGCTTGCACCTGGACCAACGCTGTGGCTAGCAACACTTGTGTGTTGCGGTGTGCATGGCAGTTGTTGACTTGTGATGTCGTTGGTTGAAAATCGGTTGCGTTAGCATTAATGGCTGATCTTTGGTATGCTTGTCTCTGTGCGCTGGTGCTGATATTTATTGAACCAGTCGGTTGAACCGTGTTATATAGTTGTGGTGTATATTTTGTATTGTGTTGTGTTGATGAAGCAAGCTGTGTGGGATACAAGGTTTGTGGATTTGTATGAAGCAAAGTGTTGTGCCGTTGCTTACAATAATAGCAACACTTCTGGCTTGGACAGTTTCGTTTGAAATGGCTGTATGCCAAGCAATTCTCACAAACTCGTATATTATACACAGTTTGTTTTCTCTGTATCACATCCATTTTCAAAAATTGTTTGCAATCTCTTAATGCGTGTTGTCCCTTCTTACAAACCTTGCAAACGGTTTGCCTGTTTACGGGCTACCCTCTGGAATGAAGCACTTGGGTTTTCGCTCCAACCTTACAAGGAACTTTCTGCACAGATTGCTGCTCGACCGCCTCTAAAGCCCTAAATCGACATTGCAAAAACTCAAAAAATACTGTAATAGAAGGAAGCTCTTTACTACTGCCCAATTTTTCTTCCCATAATTGTTGGGTAGCGTTGGATAATTTTTGCAAAATTACGAAAATTAATATGGTATCCCAATGAGAAACAGGTAAGCCTAAATTTTCTAACGCATGTATAATCTCTTGTGAAGTGTCTAATATTTGTTTTATTCCAGCTGCTGTTTCCGTGTTGACCGACGCTTGACCAAAGAACAACTTGAGCTGTGTGTTTACCAGTACCCTCTTGTGATCGTATCGATCATTGAGGATTCCCCATGCACGCTCATAGTTTCCTTAGTCGATTCCTAGATGTTGCAGTAGCTTCTCCGCCTCACCACTGATGCTGGACTTGAGATAGTGCAATTTTTGTACCTCTGAGAGAGATGCGTTTGAATGTATTAGAGATACGAACATATCGTGGAAGGACCTCCACGTCTCATAACCCCCTGAAAACATCGGCAGATTAATCTTCGGCAACCGCAACTCATTCAATCCACCATGTCTGTCCTTATCGCTATTGCCTATAGCCACCGATGTGCTTGCTTTGACGACACTATTTAATCTATCCAGCGCATCCAACACGTCCGCCCTATATTCGGAGTACAGTTCTAAGATTTTCTCAAACACTTCAGCTAAATCCGATGCCTTCAAATCAGCCTCCAACTTTCCGCCCCCCACAATCTCTTCATTATACCGTTCTGCAGTCCTTAAGGAATTTTCCATCATGGCCAGCCTAGTTTGAAGATAATTTTCCCTTTTCAACCTACCACTATCAGCCTTTTGAAAATTGTCGTAATCTTTTTTAAAACGAGTAAGTAACGCAATTTGTAGATTCCCAAATGACATTTTGTAATATATTTTATTTTATTTTTAGACAATATTTATACGTCATACAGCACTACAAGGAATAGTAAGGTATTGTACTTACTTGTGTTTTGCGGTTCCTGATACTGTTGAGCTGCTTTGAGTGCTGTTCCTATCTGGATATGTGTTGCAGAATTGGATTATACTCCCTTCTTCGATGTGCGATTTTGCCAGGCTGGAACTTCTTGACTTGAGGCCGGACAGTGGACACTATATCTATATATATATACTATATGTATAAAGAGTTCTCTGTCTGATGTAGTTGAATTAACACATTATATTATTTTATTTTAGATATTTATGTATCTTATGGATATTTATGTATGTTATGTAGATTTAATTACTGGACAGATTTTAAAGTTAAGTTCAAATAGACACTTTAGGATTTAAGAAACTATTTGCAGCTTTTAGGATTAAGTTCAAATATGCACTTTTGAGATGTGGATTTTTATAATTATGTTGAAATGGGACACTTTTAGGTTTCAATTTTTTTTTTGGCACACTTAATTGATTTGTCTTAAGTTCGACTTAGGCGATTGTAAGTTTTCAGAGCAAAATTTTTATTTTATTTTATAATTACTTAAATTACACCACTAACGGCTCGAATGACCAAATGTTCAACCGTATATTTAAATAAAACCAACTATGTTCCTTTAAACGTTATAAAATATAGTGTTTTATTGTGTTCGATTGCTGTTTTTTATATTTGATTTACAAAAGTTTCATTAAACATGTTGCTAAACATTTTACGACAAACATTGACATTTGTGTTTTTCTCAATTACCATCATTCACAATAATATTTATTTATTAATATAAAATTTAACATTCATCTTCAACAATAATTGAATTACATATTGTAAAATGTTTGTGTGGGTACAAATGTTAGAACTTATTCTTTTCAATAGAAATCGCTTTATTCAGTACAGTTACAATTCACTATTTAATTGATTCTCTCAGTACAATCCAATTTCTCAACCGCTTATACTTTCCTTATCTTTTACTTAAACCACTTAATCACTTCTCCTAATTAACACTTCAAATTTCACTTTAGAACTGATTTGCATACCTTTGGGATGCTGGTATTTATACTCGAATGACATACTTCGAGAACAATCCTCGCCATCCAGCGTCCCATACAATTTCCAATTTGCTAGAAAATTCGATTCCACTCTCCAGCCGAGACTTTGTTATTCCAGTATCGAAATCTTCTGGTCTTCGACATTTTCTGCTAGATGTCGCTGCTCACATTTAAGTGGTTATCACATTGCTCACTCCCTACAGTTGTTCGTCCCGAACAACTTCGTCATTCAGCATCCCGTTGAAATGACACATTCTATCCAAATGGACCACTTTCAATTATCCTCGATCCCCACGCTGGATCCGGTCCTGCATACGAGATGTTGTCCCATCTGCACTTTCCCATTTTCTCTTAGCAATCCATCTTGCACAAAAAGCGAGTCCCACTGTGCCCAGTATGCCTTCAGAGTTTGGCTCCGATCTGATATCTGCTGCCAGCTTGGTCTTTCCTCGTGTTCCTTCCAGGCCAATATTGGTTTAATGTCATTGTCTGCCTGTTGGGAGGAACGGATTCCGTCTATACTCCAACCCTCTATTGGCTCAGTCCTGATCGTTTGGAGAGTTGCCTGTTCTTTCGCTTCTTTACCACTGACTACTTCTGCTGGGAGGCTTTCATTGCATTGCTTTACCTGTTAGACTGGGATAATTACCCTAGAGTCGACTCCTGCTACAGACTTCTGCCCCGCGAAGTAAGCATTTCTTAACTGATGGCTTCTGGAAATTTTACCGGTTTCTTGGTAGCCGTTTCTGCTGGTTTTTCTTTCTATTTGCCTGTAACCCCAGTGCAGGCAGCCTTCTCGTCGTACCGGTTCTTTACAATGCCCTTGCAGATGTCCTATTTTATCGCAGTTCCAGCAGCGCATCCTTCGTCTCTCCCGCGGGATATTTCGTTGCATAGTACTTGGTCTTGAGCAGGAGCATTCACCAGATACTATTTCCCTGACGAAATGCATTCCTTTGGAAGCCTGATTGGACGCTTCCATCGCCAGAGCGAAGGCAAATGCTTCAGCAAGGGTTCTTTTCCCGGCCATCCTTACTGCTGACTGTAGCTTCGAATCTGCAATTCCCCTGATAAATGCATCTTTTGCTATTTCGTCGATAATTTCCTGGCCTGCGGTGGGGTATGACAGATGTGCAAGTCTACTCACGTCTGCTTGGAGCTGCTGCAGTTTTTCTCCTCTTTGCTGCGTTCGGCTTTGCAATTGGACCTTGTAGACCTCCTGCATGTGGCTATCCCCAAACCGTTTCTCGATAGCCTGTACTAAAGTCACATAATCTTTATGCTTTTCGATGTCTACTGTTTGCAACAATTCTGCTGCAGGACCGTGCAAAGCCATTGTTAGGGCAAAGCACTTTTCCTCATTGCCCCAGTCGTTTGCACAGGCAGCCATTTCACACTGCTTCTTATAAGTAGACCATGAGGTCTGGCCATCGAATGAGGGAGGATTCAACTCTTTTCTCTTTTGACCGCTTAAAGATCATTCTCGCAGTTTCTGTTTTCTTCGAATTTTTCGCCAAAATTATTCTCTATTGTATCAAATTTTTCATCAACGTTCTTCTCTATTCTATCAAATTTGTCATCAACGTTCTTCTCTATGCTTTCAAATTTGTCATCGATTTCTTCGAATTTTTGCTGGAGAATGTTCTTTTGTTCTTCCAGTTTTTGTTCTAGACTATTCTTTTGTTCGTATATTTTTCGAATTTTTGTTAAATGCTGCTCTTCTGTTCGTCCATTTTTAACAAGAGGAGTTGCATCATCGCAGCCATGTCATTGCCGGTACTTGTCTGTTCATCCTCGTCAACATCAAAGGAATATGCATCAGGATCATGTCCCTCGTTGTTCAAAGCCTCCTGAAGTCGGAGCACCAGGTCACTTTTTCCTAAACTGGCGCTGAGGCTTCTCTTTTTCAACTCGGATTTGAGTTGGACGAAAGTCAACTGCAATACTTTTCGACCCATTCTAGCTTTTTCAAATAGTCAGAAAACACAGGTTTTTTTTTTTTTTTTTTTTTACACACAATAAGTCCTATCAAACTTCTAACACCAATGTAAAATGTTTGTGTGGGTACAAATGATAGAACTTATTCTTTTCAATAGAAATCGCTTTATTCAGTACAGTTACAATTCACTATTTAATTGTTTCTCTCAGTACAATCCAATTTCTCAACCGCTTGTACTTTCCTTATCTTTTACTTAAACCACTTAATCACTTCTCCTAATTAACACTTCAAATTTCACTTTAGAACTGATTTGCATACCTTTGGGATGCTGGTATTTATACTCGAATGACATACTTCGAGAAAAATCCTCGCCATCCAGCGTCCCATACAATTTCCAATTTGCTAGAAAATTCGATTCCACTCTCCAGTCGAGACTTTGTTATTCCAGTATCGAAATCTTCTGGTCTTCGACATTTTCTGCTAGATGTCGCTGCTCACATTTAAGTGGTTATCACAATATGTATATGTATTTTCCATCTAATCTAATAATCCAATGTATTCATGAATTGTAATTTACATTTTTTCGAAACATACTCTCCTGATAAAAGCAGTCATGGTGAAGCGAAAAATTTGCCCACACCGCGGTGAAAGGAACAAATGTCAATATTTTATTGAAGAAGGAACAAAAATGTAATTGAAAATGATTTCTATTGTTTTAATTCAATAACACTAATTCGTTTTTATTTCACAGAGCGATAAAAAAGGGATGTTTTTTTCCATGCAGTTTAAGATGTCGGGACCCACATCCATTGGTACTGCTCAAGATGCGAGTAAGCCAGGTAAGTTTGTATTACACATAGTAAAAATATTTTTTAGAAAATCAAATTCTACTTTCGTGAAAATCACCACCCAGCGTTTTACGGGACATGGAGATACTGTGCATGCATGTACTGTGGTAACACCATAAAGGCTGTTTGCTACAGATAACGTTTGTTCTTATTATTTATATATTCCACTAATATGTATGCACTCAACGACCTATCGGTTCTTTATTTTTAATAGAAATTCTTCGATTACGAAGCTAATTCGAGTTATGAGTGGAAGGAAGAGGAACCAGACAAATCACTTATCTAAAGCGAAGTTGGAAATGACAAATCAGAGGATGATGATTAGGAAGTTTATAAGAAATGGTTTGTAATACATGGACACTTGAGCGATGAAGACCTCCAAATCGAAGACGAAATTTACCCGATATGTCTCGTGAAGTAAAGAAAAAGTCAAACCACGATTAATCAGTGCAATTTGGAATCATGAAAACGACAGTCAACCAAATTACTGTCCTACAATCATCTAGAATAGTGTGTGCTTACGTGCAATGATGTTTGTGAACCACTTCTTGGAAGCACAGATCCTGAACCTAAAACACCACCACCAGAGCAACAAAAAAGATGTAAACTTGCTGACGCGTTTTTAAGTGATTTGGTACGCCTAATTCATGGCAATAGACACTCAAAAGATGTTCTCATCAAAGAATTGAAGTTATTCCGAATTTTCACTTTTTATTTGCATTATAGCGTTATCTTTAGAACAGGGATGTAGTTTTATCGGCTAAACACATGCATAGACATGTATATTGTTGAACCGTTTGAATATGTTCACTACTACTTATGAATTCTTTCATTTCTCTTTTCATATTGTGATAACCACTTAAATGTGAGCAGAGACATCTTGCAGAAAATGTCGATACTCGAAGACCAGAAGATTTCGATACTGGAATAACAAAGTCTCGACTGGAGAGTGGAATCGAATTTTCTAGCAAATTGGAAATTGTATGGGACGCTGGATGGCGAGGATTGTTCTCGAAGTATGTCATTCGAGTATAAATACCAGCATACCAAAGGTATGCAAATCAGTTCTAAAGTGAAATTTGAAGTGTTAATTAGGAGAAGTAATTAACTGGTTTAAGTAAAAGATAAGAAAAGTATAAGCGGTTGAGAAATTGGATTGTATTGAGACAAACAATTAAATAGTGAATTGTAACTGTACTGAATAAAGGGATTTGTATTGAAAAGAATAAGTTCTATTATTTGTGCCCACACAAACATTTTACATTGGTGTCAGAAGTGGGATAGGACTTATTGTGTGTAAAAAAAAAACAAAAAAAGGGTTTTCTGACTATTTGAAAAAGCTAGAATGGGTCGAAAACTATTGCAGTTGACCCTCGTCCAACTCAAATCCGAGTTGAACAAGAGAAGCCTCAGCGCCAGTGGAGGAAAAAGTGACCTGGTGCTCAGACTTCAGGAAGCTTTGATCAACGAGGGACATGATCCTGATGCATATTCCTTTGATGTTGACGAGGATGAACAGACAAGTACCGGCAATGACATGGCTGCGATGATGCAACTCCTCTTGTTAAAAATGGACGAACAAAAGAATAGCCTCGAACAAAAGCTGGATGAACAAAAGAAAAATCTGGAAGAACAAAAGAATAGCCTCGAACAAAAGCTGGATGAACAAAAGAAAAATCTAGACGAGCAGAAGAGCAGCATTGAACAAAAATTCAACGAACAAACCAACAATCTGCACGGTCTTCAACAGAAAATGGATGAACAAAAGAATAATCTGGAAGAACAAAAGAACATTCTCCAGCAAAAATTCGAAGAAATCGATGACAAATTTGAAAGAATAGAGAAGAACGTTGATGACAAATTTGATAGAATAGAGAAGAATGCTGGCGAAAAATTCGAAGAAATGGACAGCAAAGTTCAGCAACTAACAAAAGAGCTCGACACAGTGCGAAAACAGAAACTGCGGGAATGTTCTTTAAGCGGTCCAAGGAGAAAAGATTTGAAACCTCCCTCATTCGATGGCCAGACCTCATGGTCTACTTATAAGAAGCAGTTTGAAATGGCTGCCTGTGCAAACGACTGGGACAATGAGGAAAAGTGCTTTGCCCTAACAATGGCCTTGCACGGTCCTGCAGCAGAATTGTTGCAAACAGTAGACATCGAAAGCATAAAGATTATGTGACGTTAGTACAGGCTATCGAGAAACGGTTTGGGGATAGCCACATGCAGGAGGTCTACAAGGTCCAATTGCAAAGCCGAACACAGCAAAGAGGAGAAACACTGCAGCAGCTCCAAGCAGACGTGAGTAGACTTGCACATCTGTCATACCCCACCGCAGGCCAGGAAATTATCGACGAAATGGCAAAAGATGCATTTATCAGGGGAATTGCAGATTCGAAGCTACAGTCAGCAGTAAGGATGGCCGGGAAAAGAACCCTTGCTGAAGCACTTGCCTTCGCTCTGGCGATGGAAGCAGCCAGTCAGGCTTCCAGGGGAACACATTTCGTCAGGGAAGCAACATCTATCGAATGCTCCTGCACAAGAATTAGTGCCGAGGAACGAGATACTCGACGGGATAGACGGATAATGCGCTGCTGGAATTGCAATAAAATAGGACACCTTCAAAGGCAGTGTAAAGAACCGGTGCAACGAAAAGACTGCCCTCACTGTGGTGGCAAGCAAATAGAGGAAGAAACCCGCAGAAACAGCTATCAAGAAGCCGGTCAACCTTCCCGAAGCCACTCAACCTTCCCGAAGCCATCAGTCGGGGAATGCTTAAGCACCAACTTCGATGGGCAGAAGTTGATAGCAGGAGTCGACGGCCCCAGGACCATCATCCAAGTCTCGCTGGCAAAACGATGCAACGAAAGCCTTCTAGTAGAAATAGTCAGTGGAAAAGAAAAATGGATGGCAACAATAGACACCGGTGCCACGGCCTCAATCTTCAGGAGGAATCTTGTGCCTAAGTCTTGACTGCATAACACTAGCAGTTGCAGCTTGCGAACAGCTACAGGAGCAACGATTAAGGTATATGGTGAAGTCCGCATAAAAATCCAACTGGCCGGAATAACATTCACTCACGTGTTTCTGGTAGCTGACATATGTGACGAGTGCATCATTGGTACAGACTTCATGAAAGAACATGGACTTGTAGTCGACTTGGGGGCACAAACCCTGAAATACGGAAACATGGAGATACCAATGATATACGGAAACGCCAATACCTCAGTCTCAAATGTCGTCATCTGCAGCAATCAGAGTCTAGAGCCTTCGTCAGAAGCAATTTTGTGTGCAAAAGTGGAAGGTGGTCCTGGTAGCCACCGATTCTATTTGATGGAGCCGGAAAAGAAAAGAGACTTCATGGTGGGAAAGACCTTAGTGGAGCCAAAAACAACATGGCCCCTGTAAGGATTCTAAATCCAAAGACATTCAGTGTAAAGGTGAAAAAGGGGGAGATAGTGGGAAAATGCGTACCTGTTGAGGCTATATCGACCACAACGGAAAAAAAGGGTGCAAAACCGGTCACAACAGTTCAGAGCATAAAAATCAAGAACAAAATTCTCAGCCTCTGTAATCTGGACGAAGATCAGCGAATCCTGGCAGAAAAACTAATCGGTGAGTACGCTGATATATTTGATACACAAGACGGAGAATATGGACGTACGCATATTGTTCAACACCACATTGACACCGGAGACGCTCGACCAATCCGTCAACCTGCAAGACGTCTTCCATTGGCAAAGCAAACAGAAGTTGCCGAAATGATGTCGAAGATGAAAGCTGAGGGAGTGATTGAAGAATCGCAAAGTCCGTGGGCATCTCCAGTGGTCCTGGTGAAGAAGAAAGATGGCAGCACGAGATTTTGTGTAGACTACCGACGTCTCAATGATGTCACTAAAAAGGACAGCTACCCACTTCCGAGAATCGATGACACTTTGGATATGCTTTCTGGAGCGAAATGGTTTTCAACACTTGACTTGAAGAGCGGTTACTGGCAGGTAGAGATAAATCGTACGGACCGTGAGAAAACTGCCTTCACTACAGGAAGCGGTCTTTGGCAGTTTGCAGTGATGCCATTTGGACTGTGCAACGCTCCGGCCACCTTCGAGCGACTAATGGAACGAACATTGCAAGGACTCACCTGGAAAACCTGCCTAGTATATTTGGACGACGTTATCGTCATAGGTAAGACGTACGAGGAGCACCGCGAAAATCTAAAAGAAGTGTTTGAGAGGCTACGAAGTGCTCATTTAAAGCTCAACCCGGAAAAGTGGGCCTTGTTTCGTCCGGAAGTAAAATATCTGGGTCACATTATATCAGCGGAAGGAGTAAGAACGGATCCTGACAAAATCGAAGCCGTGAAAAGTTGGCCTTCTCCAAAAGATAAACACCAACTGAGAAGCTTCTTGGGACTCGCCACGTATTACAGAAGGTTTGTAAAGGATTTTGCTGGCATTACAAAGAGCCTGCATCAACTTACAGAGAAAGGCCGACAGTTCAGGTGGTCTGGAGAATGCGAAAAAGCATTTCAAGAACTGAAGCGACAGCTGTGCAAAGCCCCCATCTTGGGTTACCCCACGCCCGGAAAATTGTTCATCGTGGACGCAGACGCTAGCAATGTTGGGGTCGGAGCTGTGATATCCCAAGTTCATGACGGTCAAGAGAAAGTGGTCGCATATTACAGCAAAGTACTCTCCAGACCTGAACGGAACCACTGTGTAACCCGGCGCGAGCTTCTGGCTTTAATTCTGGCTACGAAGCATTTCCATAAGTACCTCTACGGACAAAAGTTCATTCTCCGGACAGACCACGCAGCTCTGAAATGGCTACTCCAATTTAAGAACCCTGAAGGCCAAGTTGCAAGATGGATCGAGCAGTTGCAGGGCTACGACTTTGAAGTGCAACACCGCAAGGGAACACTCCACTCAAATGCTGATGCTCTCTCTCGTCGACCGTGAGGAGTAAAATGCGAACACTGCAATCGTAAAGAAGCAAAAGAACAGGCAACTATCCAAATGATCAGGACTGAGCCAATAGAGGGTTGGAGTATAGACGAAATCCGTTCCTCCCAACAGGCAGACAATGACATCGAACCAATATTGGCCTGGAAAGAACACGAGGAAAGACCAAGCTGGCAGCAGATATCAGATCGGAGCCAAACTCTGAAGGCATACTGGGCACAGTGGGACTCGCTTTTTGTGCAAGATGGATTGCTGAAGAGAAAATGGGAAAGTGCAGATGGGACAACATCTCGTATGCAGCTAATTGTGCCACGGTCCAGAGTCAACCAAGTACTCCATGAAATACATGACGGAATCTCAGGAGGCCATTTGGGAATAAACAAGACGTTGGAAATGGTAAAAGAACGTTTCTATTGGCTAAGCGCTAAACAAGATGTCGAGAATTGGTGCAAAAAGTGCATAAGATGTGCGGCTATCAAGGGCCCAAAAGTAAAGCCACATGGACAAATGCAACAATACAATGTCGGAGCACCTTTCGAACGAATAGCCATCGACATTGCTGGGCCGTTTCCCGAAACCTTTAATGGAAACTGATATACCCTCGTAGTCATGGATTACTTCAGTAAGTGGCCGGAAGTGTTTGCCATCCCAAATCAAGAGGCTAAGACCGTAGCCGAACAGATAGTCAACAACTGGGTGAGCAGATTTGGGGTCCCAATGGAGCTGCACTCTGATCAAGGGCGAAACTTTGAATCAAAAGTCTTCCCGGAAATTTGCCAATATTTGGGAATAAGAAAGACAAGGACAACGCCACTACACCCTCAATCTGATGGAATGGTCGAGCGATTCAATCGGACCTTGAATGAGCATCTATCTAAGTTTGTCAGGAACTGCCAGCGGGATTGGGATCGACACATACCCCTCTTAATGGCCTACCGAAACGCGGTCCATAGCTCAACAGGGCACACACCATCCGAGATCTTATTTGGTCAAACAATTCGGTTACCAAGTGAAGCAAAATTCGGATCCCCACCGACGGAGCCCAAAGAGGTGAACGAGTACGTGAATGACTTACGCAGCAGGATTCGTAAATTGCATGAAGACACCAGAGAAAAGATGAAGCTAGCAAGCAGCCGCATGAAAACTAGGTACGATATCAAGGCGAAATCTTCCGGTTTCAACGAAGGAGATCTGGTTTGGCTGTATAATCCTCAGCGTAAGAAAGGCAAAACACCAAAATTGCAACAGGACTGGGAAGGTCCATACAAGGTGATAACCCGCATTAATGACGTTGTCTACCGGATCCAGCGTGGGGATCGAGGAAAATTGAAAGTGGTCCATTTGGATAGAATGTGTCATTTCAACGGAATGCTGAATGACGAAGTTGTTCGGGACGAACAACTGTAGGGAGGAAGCAATGTGATAACCACTTAAATGTGAGCAGCGACATCTAGCAGAAAATGTCGATACTCGAAGACCAGAAGATTTCGATACTGGAATAACAAAGTCTCGACTGGAGAGTGGAATCGAATTTTCTAGCAAATTGGAAATTGTATGGGACGCTGGATGGCGAGGATTGTTCTCGAAGTATGTCATTCGAGTATAAATACCAGCATACCAAAGGTATGCAAATCAGTTCTAAAGTGAAATTTGAAGTGTTAATTAGGAGAAGTGATTAAGTGGTTTAAGTAAAAGATAACAAAAGTATAAGCGGTTGAGAAATTGGATTGTATTGAGAGAAACAATTAAATAGTGAATTGTAACTGTACTGAATAAAGGGATTTGTATTGAAAAGAATAAGTTCTATCATTTGTACCCACACAAACATTTTACAATATGTTAAGTTAATTTGTGTTTTATTTATTTATTTATATTTAAATAGCTTACAAAGAAATTAATTTATAAACTATTTTTTTAAGATATCTGGGCATCAAGGCCATGTGATGTCGTCGTTTCATAGGTCATATTTTCCATAAAACTAATAATATACAATTTTTGTTGTTGTTGTTGTTATATATTCGTTAATTTTAAGATGACGAGATGTGGCTTCTCTGATATTTTGAAGAGTTTGAGCCTTTGCTGGGTTCAGAACTTCGGCTAGTTGCTGTTCGATATGTCATGGGTACGTTTGGAAATTGGGCAGGTGACCATGATATGCCAAATTGTAAAAGCCCTTCCACAATGTTGACATTCCTCGGGTGTTTCTCCATTGTATAGATGTCTAGTTGTGAAAAGGGTTTTTCCTACCCTGATTCGCAACAGTCTTATGCAGGCGTCTGTATGGAATACGAGTATGACGAACGTGGTGCATTCGAAGAAATGTTTGGCAGGATTCCCACTCCTCGGCTGTCTCAATTTCCTGAATTCCTCTGAAGATTCTCCTGGTGAGCTGATAAGAGTTGGGGATTGTTACTATCAAAGGGTATTTGATGGTTTCTTTTGCGGCTGTGTCTGCAAATTCGTTACCCTTAATTCCGACGTGTGCGGGTACCCATGCTAAGGATAGGTTCTCGTTAGCGTTGAGACTACTCCTAATGTATTCTAGGGAGGGGCACTTGTTTAATCCACTTCGTAGTCCCTTTAAAATGCTTAAATTGTCAGTGAAGATAACAGTTTTCTCTGACCAAGTCTGTGCGATGGAAATCCCTTTTTCGATAGCCGTTAGTTCAGCTGTGTAACTGCCGGCTAGTCCGGAAGGAGTCCTCTCTGGATGATTTTGGTTTCTCCGTCTTTGTTAAGCTCAATCACAGCGTAGGTAGAATTATTGTCCTTGCACGAGCCATCGGTGTATAAAAATCGGACTGCATTCGAAGAACCAATCATATCCAGGTGTTGAGCTTGAAATAGTTTATCCGGTGTTTCGTTTTTCCTGTATATTTCCAAAGTGGAGTTAATTTTCAGTAAATTCCTTTTCCAAGGTGGAGTGGGATTAAAATCAGTCTCTAAAAGGGTGTTAGGGAGGCATAAATGTTGGCTACATAGTAAGGACACCATGTTGCTTATAGCGGAGGTACAGCTCTTTCTGAATGATTTTTTGCTTAGAAGCGTCGCCTTAGTAGTATTGTGCAATGGATGCATGAAGTCGGCCAATGCCTTACTAGCTATATTCACTGCTCTCTTTCTTCCTAGGTATTGGAATGATGTGTATCCAGCTTCGACTCGGAGTGCTGCAATAGGCGTAGCTTTCAACGCTCCTGTTGCCGTGCGGAAACAGTCGTTGATCGATGCGTCAATTTTTTCCGAATTCTTTTTCGTAGTCCACATGTATATTGTCATGCCATGTTGAAGAGTGCCTTCCACAAATGTTTTCGCTATTTGGAGGGCAGTTTCAAGGTGTGGCCCCTTTCGGCGTGAACATATCATCTTCAATGCATTATTTCGCAATTTTAACTGCTTTGAGACATTGTTAAACTGTAAATCCCATTTAAGGTTGCCGCTGAACCAAACTCCCAGTATTTTGAGTCGTCTTTGGAGAGTAATTGAACATCCACGAAGGATGACCGGCGACGTTGTACATTTTCTTTTTCTGCAAACGTGGAGAGCTTCTGTTTTGGTTGGTGGGACTATTGCCCCTCTTTCTTGTGCCCAATTAAAGATAGCTGAGTCTGCTTCTTCTAAAATTTGTTTGACCCAATTTGGATCCCCTGAAGCTAAAGCATAGATGTTATCAGCATAAATTCCTATGAAGTCAAGGCTATATCTTGGAGCGGCAAGTTTGGTACTTAGTGAGTCAATGTAGGCATTATATATAATCACTGATAGTGGCGATCCTTGTGGAATCCCGTTTTCAAGCTTAACTGAGGATGAGTTATAACCGTCAATGTTAACTTGAAATGTTCTTCCCGATAAAAAAGATTCAACTACTTTTAGGATCTTTTTCGGGACTCCCCATAAATTCAGCTGATTAATGGCTGGGAAAACCAGGACTCTATCAAAAGCTTTTTCTAGATCCCAAGAAATGACCACATTATGCTTGGTACCGAATAAGTTTTCAGTGATTTTGTGTTCTAATAGGTGTAAGAGCGTCTGAACTCCTCTGTTGGGTCTAAAAGCGTGATCTTATCCTCTCCCGGCGTCGTCCCTTTCGCAGTCTGTAGGGTCATCTCGAGTTCAGCCAGTGTTATTGTATCCATAAGATATTCCAATTGGCCAGTTGAGTTCGGAAGATCGTCTATTTTAAAGTTAATCTTTTTTTGAATCGTGCCATCTGGGTAGGTGGTGTCCGCACTATACCCTTTCCATTTTTCTGCGAAAGCGTTAGCTATGACCTCCGGGTCATTTTGAAGGTTATGACCAATGAGCATATATGGAAGATCTTGAGGTGGTTTCGAGGTACGAATTGATCTAATTTTGCTCCACAATGTTCTTAGGTCCATAGAAGGGTTCATGGTGTTGACAAAATATTCCCACGATAACCTTTTAGCCTGAATGGGTTCTCTTCGAAGTTTTGCGCAAGTTTTTCTATAAAGAATGCAGTTATCGGTGGTTGGGCTTCTTCGCACATTAACCCAGGCTAGATTTTTTTCCTTTACCAGAGCTGAAATTTCTTTCGAGAACCAGACTGGATTTGACCTGTGGCCTTTATGTTTGGTTACCGGAATGTTTTTCGATGCTGCTATTCTGATAATTTTTTTAATACTTGCAGCTTCCTGGTTAGTGTTGAGTGACGTGTGTCGTGCAAAGGTCAAAGCTTCCGTTGTCGATTTGAACAGATTCCAGTTTGCCATATTTTCTTTAAAATCTTTTTGGCAATCTTCTATCTGGCGTTCGTATAATGACTGGTATGTGATCTCTACTCTCCGAACCCGAAGGTTCAACCTCCCAGTGAAGCAAAGGAGCAATATCTTCGGATGCAAAAGATACATCTATCGCCGTGAAGGTATTCCTAGTGCTAAAAAATGTAGGTGACCCATCATTAAGGATGACTAGGCAAAATTTTCAAATCGCGATCCAGGGAGATTGGTTTTATTTGAACCCCATAATATATTGTGTGCATTTATATCTCCCACAATAATGTGGTGACTATTGTTGGTTAAAGGAATATTATTAAGGATTTCTGGGGTGAGTTCAGTTCAGTTTTTATGCATTTTTATTTTTTACCTTAAATTACTCTTATATGCTAAACAAAAAACGCTTAAAAATTAGCTTAAATTACTTACAAATAATCTTATTCTAACTTACTGGCCCCATGCGGGCACTCTTAGTTAAACCTAACACTTAAACTATGTCTTTCGACGAATCTTACAGTCTACTTTTATTTCTATTTTAACATTAATTAACACTAAAACTAAGAAAATAAATTTTAATCAAAAACTTAGTATATGGACATTTTTTAATTTTGTATAAAACTTAAAACTAAAGCCTACAAACTACCTAAAAATAAATCTTAATCTACTTAACCTACTTACATCTAACACAAACGCAGACATACATAAATATATATATACATAATATGGATATACATAATATATAAATACATGTATATATATATATTTCTTTTTCATATTTTTTTTTGGTTTTTATATTTTTTTTTTCTTAAAAATTAACTTAATCCTACCTAAAACTACGAGTATGTAAGCCGGCCATGGCTAAAAAAGAAAAAAAAAATAAATAAATAAATAAATTAGGCTGGCCCACTTTGCTTCACATGAAGCTACATATCACTGAAGGAGATTGACGACGAAGCATCCTCCCCTTCAACAAGCCACCAAAAGTTTTGGTGCTGCTGAGCAACATCCCTCATGTCGCGACTCCCTACCGCCCTACTGAACCGGAGACGCTCCACACTGCCATGTGCAACGTCTCTGTCGTAGTTGAGTTGCCTGTCCGCAGCTGTTCGAGCAACGTGGAAGATTACCGGCACCGCCAATCTGTCCTGGATCAGACCTTTGCTATCTAAATAGAGGAACGCTTCTGGAGGAATAAAGCCGTCAAAGCGAACTCTCTCGTGATACATATAATTGGGGTAGTAAGCCCCAGAGATCAGGTTGTTCGATGAGGCCATTGCTCATGCAACGTGCCTTCGAGTCAACTTAATGACGAAATTGTTCACTCTTATTAGGTTCGCCCTATTGTATAAGACCTCATTAGGATAGAATTTTATGTACTGAGACTCTGGTGTTCTGTATAGGCGAAGACAAGTCCTAAGACAAGCCCTCTCAAACACTCGAATCTTTTCCAATAAACTTGCTCTCACGTTGAACCAAACGGGACATCCAAATACAAGCATGGGCCTGATAAGGGCCATGTAGCAGATTACCTTCACCCTCGCATCGACTTGGCTGTTATAAAACAGTCTCTTTGTAAGGGTAAAAGCACCTCTGGCTCTGGCCAGAGCAACCTCTATATGTTTGTTAAAATACAGAAATTGATCTAGCTAGATCCCAAGGTATCTGACTACATTTTGACAAGCAAGGGGCTGCCCGTGCTCTCCCACGATCGAGAACTTTCGCCAATTCTTTCTGGTGTCCCTAGAGGCCCCAGACAAAGGCGTCCTAAACAGAATGGTTTCCGACTTCTGAAAGTTGATTTTCAACTTCCAGTCATCGCAATATCGCTTAATTTTGTCGAAGTCACGCTGCGAAAGTGTATTAATGACCTCAATCTTTGGACCCGATCTGTACGCGATTATGTCGTCTGCGTACGCTATGGCATGGTGAAGTGAACCTATCAGATCACTCGTGTAAATGTTGAATAGGATCGGCGAATTTACCGCACCTTGTTGCAGACCGTTTTTAATGTCAAATGTTCCGGCAGAAGTCACATCGCCATTCTTCACGGTGAACTGTCTACTGGAGAGCATATCAAAAATAATATACAGCAGTGGTTTACTAATGCCCAACCTGTCCAGCTTGAAAAAGAGTCCTTCTAACCATACGGTATCGAAGGCCTTCTCCAAGTCAATCAGGCAGGCACCAGTGCACTCTTTCTTGCCTTTGTTCCATTGGATATCAGAAACCAGTTTCGACGCAGCATGAATGATATCATGCCCCGCCTTGAAACCGAATTGATTATCCGGAACTATATGTTTGTCCTCAACCCACTTAGTCAGGACTCTATTGATCACCTTCTCGAACACCTTACTGATGTTTGGAAGAAGACTGATCGATCGGAGATTCGCCGGATTGGAAGTGTCTTTATCCCTTGTGGGGATTGGATGTACCACCGCAGTTTTCCTATGCGCTGGATAATGTGCATTATTCTTTGCATTAATAAACAGGGTGGTATAAATGTTCACCGCTTCTAGAGGGAGATGTCGAAGCACAATGTTCGGTATTTCATCGGTTCCCACTGATTTCTTACTTCTAAGCGATTCGAAGATCGTTTGGAGCTCTTCCTTCGAAATGAACGGGGGTAGTGCCCTATCGTTGGTGATGACATTATTTGCCATATTCTCGTCACTGAACTGGGTGAAACCGGAGCACTCGAATCGCCAATTCACAATTTCATTTCGAAGGTAGAAATTGTGCACAAGGACTCGATTCTCCAGATCGTGGTTCGGGCCAATGATAACATTCGCCTTGTACACTTCCAGGAAAGTCGCTCCTATAGCCTCTACCTGCTCCTGCGGATCCTCGATCACAAAGAAGTTGTCATCATCAACAGCCTCATTCGGATCTATGCCCGCTGCTACCAGTATTTGTTCGTTGTTCGTCGTTCGGGCGATTTTAAGACATGGAAGGTCGTTCTGATTATTTCTCCGAAATATTTTATTTATTTGCGGGAACATATTCGGGTTGCTGGTGTTTACAGCCCGAATTTTATTGTTCCAATACAAACTTACAGATGCTCTGTAATTTTCCTTTATTAATGTTTGGAGGTTTTTAATCGACGACTTCAGTGTCATAATCTCCGGGTTATGTCTGTCAGTAAACTGTCTGTACAAGGTTTTTAGTCTTGACAGCAGTCTACTTTTATGTCGGTGCAGTGCGTCAATAGTTGCGTTGCGGAATAAGTCTTCTTCGTCAATGTGCTGGTACCGAGGCATCGTTTTGTCCATTGTTCGTTTGAATGTCTCGTCCATAAGTCTTAGATACCTGTCAATCTCATCGTTTGACAGATTTCTGTTGGACGGTGGGTAGAACGAATTCGAGAAGAATGCTCTAGTCAGTGTTCTTGTGAAGTGTGTCCAACGCACCCTACTATAATTGTAGGAATGCCTTTGAACAAACTCATCCAATTCCGCAATTTCGTTGGGAACATTTATTTCGGTGCTGAGACCGCAATGGTCACTGCCATACACGAAAGTGCGTAGATCAGAAGATCCAAATAGGACCCGTGCCTGGGAAACGACCTACTATCAGTCGCCTTAGGCCCGAGTCGATACATCACATTGTGCTGACCCCACCAATTAAATAGTAGGTTCCCTCTAGTATTTGGTGTATTATTTCCCCAATCACTATGTTTGGCGTTGAAATCTCCGCCGATAATAGAATAATTCTCCTCCAATTCCAGCCTCAGGAATCGAAAAAGCGTCTCGAGCTCTGAGGTGAATAAAGTGGATTGAGTAGCCTTAGGTGCATAGACAGACACCATGTACAACCGCTTTCCACTACGGAGGGGGATATACACGATGCATGCTTCCAGCACTTGGAACCTACGTACTACACGACTGTATGCTCTTTTAAAACGTATACCTTTTCGTACGAAAACGCCACCTCCCTGAATGGAGTTGGGTTGGTTTCTCCGTACTATTTTGTATCTTTTGTGCCTCATTTTGTGTCTTTTGGTAAGCTTAGTTTCGCTAACCAAAAGCACATCAGGGGCTTGCTCTTTAAGCAAGTTAAATAGTGCGGCTCGTCTTTCGAGCCTAATCAGTGAATTCACATTCACAGCAAGGATCTTCAGGGTTTGCTCCGCCATGTACGTACCCATTACGGCAAAAGGTGCGTTAGGCCAGGCGGCAGTGCGTATACTTGATCCACCCGCGCGGTGTGTTCAGTTAAATGACGTTGTAGCTGAGCCATCTGCCCTTGGATAGAGAGCAAAATAGCTAGCATGTCAGGTACTGGTTCAGGTGCTCTGGGCGCTGGGGCCTGAGAAGCATCCTTCGCTTGCTGTACCGTATTTCCCCTACCTGCCGCCATTTGGGCGTAGGTAATATGGGGAGTAACGGCTGGAGTTTGCAAATGCACGGGTGGACGTTTAACTTCCTCTTTCTGCTGCCGGGCCAGATTTATTCTTTTGATGTACTGGAATTTGGGACAACCCCGATAATTTGCGGTGTGTCCCGTGTTCCTACATAAAGCACAAGAGAGTTGGCTTTTTTCAGACGCTCCGTCCTTACCCAGAGGGCATTCCTCGGACTTGTGGTTCTTTCCGCACTTCACGCATCGAGGCTGCATTTCGCAGTTCGACGCGGCGTACCGAACCTTTGGCAGCGAACACATTGTAGAATGTTTTCACTCCTCTTTAATTTCTCCCAATGTACAACCTGGTAGCCTAGGACTTTAATACTCCTTAGACCATTCAGATTGCTGGTGGGACTTAGTTGGACCAGGAAAATCGGCAGTTGCCGCTTCTCCCTTCTGGCTCTAGCCGTGATAAACGGCTTGACCCCCACGAATTTGAGCCCTTCACACTCTTTCTCCCTCAGCAGCATTGTTTGCACCTTGTCCCCCTTCGGGGTGTAGGAGAAGAACTCCGTCGTCGAATCCTTCAATAAACTTTTAATTTTGTGGTAGCGCTCCACTGTATTGCAGTGGATCGCGTGCCTATCCACATTAAGTCTTTTAATAAAAAAATTATTGCCTATGGCCAACTTACATAATTCTATAGTATCTTTCAACTCCATCTTAAATGTGTTGATTGGAGGTACTCGTATCTTAGTTGTTTTCTGCTGTTGCTTTTGCTGCTGATGATGATGTTGTTGCTGCTGTTGCTGCTGCTGGTTCTGCGGTAGTTGCTGCTTATGCTTCTGCGATTTTTGTAGCTGTTGTTGTTGCTGTTTATGCTTTTGCTGTGGCTGTGTGTCTTTTTTTGTTAGTTCCTGTGCCTGTTTTTGCATTTGTTGTTGTTGCTGAGCTTTCAGGAGTTGTTGATGTTTCTCCATCTCCCTCCTTGCCGCTTGCTTTGCTCTTAAAGCAAGCATTTTTTTCTGTAGCTGCTTGATGCTGTTTTTAATAGCTTCGACCTCGTTCTCTTCGTCATCTGACTCAGAGGCAGCTAGGGATTCGAAGCTATTTTCTGCTCCCATGTAGCGACCTTCACCATCGTCTGAGACGTATGGGTAGTCGTCACCATCTAGATCCGGACGTTTCATAGCTGCTGCTGTTGATGCCGTTGAGTACGCCCCTTCCCCCATCCCAGCTGGCAGCTTTTCAGTGGAAGTTGAAAGGGAGGGACGCTTTACTAAGTTAAGAATCGGCCTTAGCTTCCTCCTTCTCTTCATCATTGGTTCGCCAACTATATCTGTTTGGCTTGATGTACCCGCCAATGCATCGCCTGATTTGTCAGCTGGTCCCGCTATTGGCATAGCGGTCCGCTCTCTAGAATTCATCACGTGTTGTTTCTTACACTTTATTTTATTTATTTAAAAAAAAAAAATAATAAAAAAAAAACAGATCTAATCGACCTGGAGTCGAACCCACGACCTCTTACTTCTTAACCGGACGCACTACCACTGGGCTAATCGGAGCCCTATATAAAGTTCGTCAAATGTCTCTTTTGTTGGAATCACTATGTCAAACACAAGCCGAAACACGTCTATATTGAACGGAGATCAATGAACGACTGATTTCTGGGGTGATTTCTACACTGTGCTCTCTATATAAATTTGTAATTTTTACCGGTCTATTTGTTTTAATTTCAATTGTTTGATGGAGCAGGTTAGAAGAGGATGTAATTTGTGATACTACAGGTAAATTGTTTTTTACAAGAAAGCCTATACCAGCTTTTGCGTAATGGTAATCTTTGTTATGGGGAAAAGGTTGGTAGTTTTTTAATTTAAAATATGTTTTTGTATTTGTTGTAATGTGGGTTTCTTGAAGTGCTATTATGTCTGGATTATATTTATTTATTAATCGTTCTAGAGCGTGTTTGTTATTAAGAAATCCTTGAAGATTCCATTGGAGGATGACAAGGTCAATATCCAATAGAGCCATTATTATTGTTCATGATATTTTACATTTGATATGGGTGGTGTATTGCAGGTATTGCGGAATTGAGAGAGAGTGAGAAATTGGGCGTGTGAGTGTTTTGATGTATGAGAATTTGTGTTTTGTATTTTACTCTTGAATAAACTGTCGAACCGTACGGACGTGTTTCTTTTTACGCATAAATATTCTGCTCAACAGGTTATGGGCCCAGTGGTTGAAAAAATAATAATAATAATAAAGTGTTTGTGCATTGCAAAATGAATGTGTCACAAATAGAGAAACTCGATGAGGACAATTATGAGTCCTGGAAACTACAGATGCGTAGTGTACTAATTTGTAGTGATCTTTGGGGATACGCAAATGGTTCTCTGGAGCACAACACAGAAGACAAATCAGGAAGCGATGTTTGGATCAACAAAGACGCAAAAGCCCAAGCGATTATTTTTCGTAGCGTAAAAGAAAATCAAATGGGATACATAAAGAGAGCAACTACGGCACACAAAACTTGGAATGCATTGGAAAAGATCCATAAGTTAAAAGGACCAACAAAGAAAATCATGCTGTACAGACAACTTTTCCAGATTATGATGCACCATGATGATGGACCAATTGGAAGAAGTTGGGATAACAATTCCAAAAGAACTACTATCGATCATGATGCTACATACCGTGCCAGAGGAGTATGAGAATTTTTTTGTCGCCATAGAAACAAGGGATGAACTGCCAGATATAAACACACTCAAAATTAAATTATTGAAAGAGGATGCACGCAAAACGCAAAACTTGGAGACGCCTGATGACACAAACACACAAACATTAATATCACACGAAATATATCAACACAAAGGAAAAGGAAAAATGTGCCAAAAGTCGTTTAATACTTCAAACAAACAGTGAAAAACTTGGAACTGTGCACACGGAGCAAAATAAATTGGAGGCGCTAGATATTTCGTAAGTTTTACTGACGAAAAGTCACGATACATTGAAATATTGTTTTTAAAAGCAAAAGGGGAAGTATTTAGTGCATTCAAAGAATTCAAGTCCCATGCAGAAAACCAAACCGGAAAGAAGATAAAACGATTGAGGAGCGATAATTGTGCGGAATATATGTCAAAGGAATTTAAAGAGTTTTTAAAAAAGGAAGGGATAAGTCAGCAGTTAACAGTACCATACACACCACAGCAAAATGGAATCGCAGAGCGTTTTAATCGCACTCTCTTAGACATGACCAGATGTATGTTAATCGAGGCTGAACTTCCAAAAAATCTATGGGCTGAAGCTATTAATACTGCAACGTTCATACGGAGCAGATGCCCTACCAGCGTCCTAGGGAATAAAACACCTTTTGAAATCTGGAATGGGAAAAAGCCGAATGTAAGTTTTCTTCGCTCGTTTGGAAGTAGAGTTTTCGCACTTCAAAAGTGACCAGGAAGAACAAAGCTTGATCCGAAAGGAAAGGAATTTCGTTTAGTGGGATATTCTAAAAAACAGCAGATTGCCCTGGGGTAGAATAACATCCAACGAAGAGGAACGAGATAAACTAAAGGAATTCAGAGAACCTGTGAAACAACCGGAACCGATAGATGATAATGATTCCTATCCGTATGTATCTGGAAGAAGTAGCGATGGGGAAGACGATGAAGAGAAGCAGAAATATCCAGAACCCAGTCAGAAGATTTCTCAAAACACATTTGATGACGAAAAGGAAAAACAAACACCTGTGATGACTTTACGATCCGGGAAGAAGATTTTTCAAAATGAGGTAAATTTGTTAACTTGCAATAAATTAATAGAGCCTTTATCTTTTGAGGAAGCTATGAAAAGTAACGATCGAATAATGTGGATGGAAGCAATGAACTCAGAGCTAATGTCTTTGGACAAGAACAACACTTGGGTACTAGTTACACGACCTGAAAACAAAACGGTTCTCAGCAACAGATGTGTGTTTTGCATCAAGCGAAAAGAAGATGGAACAATCGACCGTTATAAAGCGAGGCTTGTTGCCCGAGGTTGTGAGCAAAATTTTGGGATAGATTTCGACGAAGTTTTTGCACCAGTGGCGAGGTACGAAACTATTCGTACGCTGTTTGCAGTTTGTGCCTTAAAGAGTCTACATCTTCACCAAATGGATGTCATTACGTACAAGGAGAATTAGACGACGAAATTTATATGGAGCAACCAAAATATCTAGGAGGAAATATCAATTCTCATAAGGTATGTAAGCTACTTCGAACACTTTATGGTTTGAAACAAGCTGGACGCCAATGGCATAAAAAGTTAAATGAGTTCTTAAGCGAGATAAGTTTTGTACAAGCTACATCCGATCAATGCCTTTATGTGAAAACGAAGGAACATGGGACCGTCATCATCGTGATATATGTCGACGACTTATTGATTACATCAGATAATTTAAAGCTCCTGGAAAAGACGAAGAAACAAACGTAACAAGAGATGGAAATACCGGAAAAATGGAAATTAATCAATGAAATTACATCGAAAATTTGCTGGAGAGATTTGGAATGACAAATGCAAAGGAAGCTGCCACGCCTTTAGACAACAGTCAAATGAAAAACTTGTTCAGTAAAGCAGCAGTTACTGAAGATGCTAAGATGCAGAGAGATTGTTGGATCCTTAATATATCTTGTTAATTCCACTCGTCCAGATATAGCATTCGCAGCGAGTTTCTTGAGCAAATTCTATTCGAATCAAACAGAACTACACTGTAAGGCAGCAAAGAGAGTCCTGAGATATTTAAAAGGTACCATCGATTTCAAGCTTTCTTTTGATAAGGCAAACAGAGACCTTATTGGTTACGTTGACACTTGATTGGGCTAATGACCCCAAGACCGCAGGTCGTATTCAGGATATATGCTTATTTTGGCAGGAAGTCCCATCTGTTGGAAATCAAAAAGGCAAAAGTCAGTTGCACTTTCAACTATGGAGGCTGAAAACATGACACTCAGTGAAGTCACCAAAGAAGTAATCCATGTTAGAAGACTTTTATTTCAAATGGGTAATTCTGGAGTAATTGATATACCAACTGTAGTATTTTCTGACAATCAAGGAGCCATTGGTTTATCAAAAGATAATATACAACATAACAGAACTAAGCACATAGACATCCCCTATCATTTTTCTCGTGAAGCACAAAAGAATAATGAAATTAATGTTGAATATATTGCCACTACAAACATGATTGCGGATGTTCTAACAAAGCCATTAGGCAAAGCAAAACATATGAATTGTATTAAGTTTTTCTGCTAAAGTATCAATTAATTACTTGAATTTTTAAAATTATTATGTTTAATTAGTTAAGAAATATGAATTGAATTTTGAGATTGAAACGTTTTAAGGCTTCATCAATGTACGATGATAGGGGAAGTGTTAAACCGTTATTGAACTGTATATACCATCGTACATTTGAATAAGTTCACTACTACTTATGAATTCTTTCATTTCTGTTTTCATATGCTAAATTACTTTGTGTTTTGTATTTTACTCTTGAATAAACTGTCGAATCGTACGAGAAATGGAAAATACAAAAATCGAGAAACAGACATAAAGTATATACATATAGTTAATATGCAGTAAGAATTCTGTCGTAGTACTCTAAATGTTGAATCTGCAAAGAAAAATGTTTTAAATGTATGGGTAAACTAAAATGTATACTTTTTCTTTGGTCAGAACACAATGGTTCCACCCTGGGAACGCTTTTGTCGCAACCGTTGTACGCCAAGTGTTGAATCTGCAAAGAAATATATAGCTAAACTTAAATGCATATTTTTTAATTACATGTAATTAGTTAGCATCACTTATCCACATTTCTTCAAGCTCTAGCATTTAGATTAATTATTCTTACTTTAAAAAAGAAGTAAAATAAATTATTTTGAAATTAAAATGTTGTTTCTTACTCACAAGAAAATGTAAACAAATTTTTACAACTGTTTTTGCCACATCCAATCTAAACTAATCTTCGTGGCAGCAGTATTCTATAGAAAATGATTTCTTCTTGCTCCAGATGTGTTTCAAAATCGAAATTTTTATATGGGAGACGACACTCCTAAAACTTTTCGAATTTTGACATTAATGACAATTCTCACGTATTCAAGTACAGTTTCACATGGATAGGGGCGATCAGTCGAAAACCGGTTTTGATTTTCCAATATCTGGAAAGTTAGATATCTAGTATAGTTAGTCTATGTTTATGCGTTTCTATTGTAGTTTCAGCAAAAGTTAGAAGATTTAAAAGCGGAATGGTTTTGTGTTTTTTGATGTAAGAACTATTGAAATAATATGTTATAAAAATAAATAACGTTTTATCGCGAAAAAAAGCAAATTTAAGATTTGGAGAATGCTACTTTTCTTGCACTGATATGACATTTTTGAACGCAAAAGAAATGATGAGTATGCTAAGATATGGTTACGCAGTGAATGCGTTCAAAAACACACGAGGAAAAATCTGCGAATTGACGTTTATGAACTCACTCTACCTTAACTTATTTTAATTTTGTCATAGGAATCTTTTTTGTTACAAGATTATTGACATCTGTCCGAAATTAGTCTTAATAGACTCTTACTATAGCAATTTGGAATTTCCACTCTATACGTTATGGCGTTTTCCATTTGCCGACAGAAGCTTTATTTTTGCACTGCAAAAAGGATAAAATGACATAACCTTCCATTGGCACTCTTCTCACTTTTTCAGAAGCATGATTTTACTTCTGGTTTTAATTTCAGAAGCAACATTTTTCTGCTGGATTTTATGGCAGAATGTAAAGGGTGATTTTTTTGCTATTTGCTTTTTCAGTGTTCTATTTACTATTTATACTTACAACCGAACAACGTTTACAAATTATTAAATCTTATTATCAAATCTCGTGCTCTCTGAAAAATGTTTTTCACGCACATGGACTATTTTATGGTCATCATAATCGACCAACTGAGCATAATGGCCAAATTTCGCCCGAATTTCTCGCTGTTGGACGTCAAGCCACCTACCCGTATACATAGGGCCAGTGTTAGTGAAGACAGCGATTATCGCCGCTAGAAGCAATTGGGATTGTGTAACTTGACTACGTGGAAGATTTTGCGCAAAAAAAGTAATAGGTCGACCGTAATGCCAAATTGAATTTTTAGTCCAACAACAGTGGGCCTTTGAAAAGCTACAGGAAAATCCGCTTTTTTATCGAAAAATTGACTTCAGCGACGAATCTCATTTCATATTGAATGGGTATGTTAATGAACAAAATTGCCGTATTTGGTCCGATGAGGAAACTTCAGCAATACAAGAGCTGCCAATGCACTGTTTGGTGCTTATTATAGTCCTGATGAGTCATTGAGTTTTTAGTGTTCCACTGCCCAACTTCCAGAGAAACCAATTGAAAACGCCATTAGCTACCGTATTCATTCGATCACGTATAAAATCTACTCACTCGATAGCGTGTGCCGGAATTTGCCCCGTTTATTTTATATTGACTAGCAAATTTATAAAATTTCAGTACAAAAGCTTAAAACTTTGATCATAGATGAACTAACTTAGATGGCAAACTACTAATGCTTTTGTAAACCCTTAAACTTCGAACATACACACCTGTTTTTGACTATGCTTAACCTAATTCAATTAAAAAAATTTGTTATCTTTAAAATGTTTTCGTCGCTAATTTGTAACCTATGAATATGTTAATCAATTAAGTTTTGTGATGGGCTCTTGCCAGAGTGTAGTTCACCCAGCAAAATCTGCCATCGAAACCGAAGCATTTGAGTTTATTCACCACTCGTAATGAATTCGCGCACTCTGCACTTGTAGCATTTCTCTTCCCTCTTTCTTTTCTTTGAATTTCTCTCGTTTCGGGTTTCGGTTTCGCTGGTGGATTTTGCTGTGAGAACTTCTCGCCCACTTGTTTGCAGACCACAGGAAAGGTAACACCTAATAAATATTATAAAGAATTCGTTTACAGAGATACTCGTTTTAATTACCATTCGCTTCGCTTCTTTATTTTTTTCGATTGTTCTCCAACATTTTGTGGTCCCAATTCGAGCCGGATTATCGATTATTCGTA